>CAJMZQ010000090.1:0-645184 GCA_905220385.1 Xylota sylvarum
GTCCTTTACAAAAACACATTTCAAAACTCTTGCACTACAACACTGCTACAGAAAAACTCATTTCAAGATTCTTGTACAACAACGGTCCTTCAGAAAAACACATTTCAAGACTCTTGTACAACAACACTCCTTCAGAAAAACACATTTCAAGACTCTTGTACAACAACGGTCCTTCAGAAAAACACATTTAAAAACTCATGTGCAATGACAGTCCTTTACAGAAACGCATTTCAAAACTCATGTACAACGACAGTTGTTTACAGAAACACATTTCAAAACTCTTGCACTACAACACTGCTACAGAAAAACTCATTTCAAGATTCTTGTACAACAACGGTCCTTCAGAAAAACACATTTCAAGACTCTTGTACAACAACGCTCCTTCAGAAAAACACATTTAAGAACTCATGTGCAACAACAGTCCTTTACAGAAACGCATTTCAAAACTAATGCACAACGACAGTTGTTTACAGAAACACATTTCAAAACTCTTGCACTACAACACTGCTACAGAAAAACTCATTTCAAGATTCTTGTACAACAACACTCCTTCAGAAAAACGCATGTAAAAACTCATGTACAACGACAGTCCTTTACAGAAACGCATTTCAAAACTCATGTACAACGACAGTTGTTTACAGAAACACATTTCAAAACTCTTGCACTACAACGGTCCTTCAGAAAAACACATTTAAAAACTCATGCACAACAACAGTCCTTCACAGAAACACATTTCAAGACTCCTGTACAACAACAGTCCTTCAGAAAAACTCATTTCAAGATTCTTGTACAACAACGGTCCTTCAGAAAAACACATTTCAAGACTCTTGTACAACAACGCTCCTTCAGAAAAACACATTTAAAAACTCATGTGCAACGACAGTCCTTTACAGAAACGCATTTCAAAACTCATGTACAACGACAGTTGTTTACAGAAACACATTTCAAAACTCTTGCACTACAACACTGCTACAGAAAAACTCATTTCAAGATTCTTGTACAACAACGGTCCTTCAGAAAAACACATTTCAAGACTCTTGTACAACAACGGTCCTTCAGAAAAACACATTTCAAGACTCTTGTACAACAACACTCCTTCAGAAAACGCATTTAAAAACTCATGTACAACAACACTCCTTCAGAGAAACACATTTAAAAGCTCATGTACAACGACAGTCCTTTACAGAAACACATTTCAAAACTCTTGCACTACAACACTGCTACAGAAAAACTCATTTCAAGATTCTTGTACAACAACGGTCCTTCAGAAAAACACATTTCAAGACTCTTGTACAACAACGCTCCTTCAGAAAAACACATTTCAAGACTCTTGTACAACAACACTCCTTCAGAAAAACACATTTAAAAACTCATGTGCAACGACAGTCCTTTACAGAAACGCATTTCAAAACTCATGTACAACGACAGTTGTTTACAGAAACACATTTCAAAACTCTTGCACTACAACACTGCTACAAAAAAACTCATTTCAAGATTCTTGTACAACAACGGTCCTTCAGAAAAACACATTTCAAGACTCTTGTACAACAACACTCCTTCAGAAAAACACATTTAAAAACTCATGTGCAACAACACTCCTTCAGAGAAACACATTTAAAAACTCATGTGAAACGACAGTCCTTTACAGAAACACATATCAAAACTCTTGCACTACAACACTGCTACAGAAAAACTCATTTCAAGATTCTTGTACAACAACAGTCCTTCAGAAAAACTCATTTCAAGAGTCTTGTACAACAACGGTCCTTCAGAAAAACACATTTCAAGACTCTTGTACAACAACGCTCCTTCAGAAAAACACATTTCAAAACTCTTGCACTACAACACTGCTACAGAAAAACTCATTTCAAGATTCTTGTACAACAACGGTCCTTCAGAAAAACTCATTTCAAGATTCTTGTACAACAACGGTCCTTCAGAAAAACACATTTCAAGACTCTTGTACAACAACACTCCTTCAGAAAACGCATTTAAAAACTCATGTACAACAACACTCCTTCAGAGAAACACATTTAAAAACTCATGTACAACGACAGTCCTTTACAGAAACACATTTCAAAACTCTTGCACTACAACACTGCTACAGAAAAACTCATTTCAATATTCTTGTATAAAAACAGTCCTACAGAAAAACTCATTTCAAGACTCTTGTACAACAACACTCCTTCAGAAAACGCATTTAAAAACTCATGTACAACAACACTCCTTCAGAGAAACACATTTAAAAACTCATATACAACGACAGTCCTTTACAGAAACACATTTCAAAACTCTTGCACTACAACACTGCTACAGAAAAACTCATTTCAAGATTCTTGTGCAACAACGCTCCTTCAGAAAAACACATTTCAAGACTCTTGTACAACAACAGTCCTTCAGAAAAACTCATTTCAAGATTCTTGTACAACAACGGTCCTTCAGAAAAACACATTTCAAGACTCTTGTACAACAACGCTCCTTCAAAAAAACACATTTAAAAACTCATGTGCAACGACAGGCCTTTACAGAAACGCATTTCAAAACTCATGTACAACGACAGTTGTTTACAGAAACACATTTCAAAACTCTTGCACTACAACACTGCTACAGAAAAACTCATTTCAAGATTCTTGTACAACAACGGTCCTTCAGAAAAACACATTTCAAGACTCTTGTACAACAACGGTCCTTCAGAAAAACACATTTCAAGACTCTTGTACAACAACACTCCTTCAGAAAACGCATTTAAAAACTCATGTACAACAACACTCCTTCAGAAAAACACATTTAAAAACACATGTGCAACGACAGTCCTTTACAGAAACGCATTTCAAAACTCATGTACAACGACAGTTGTTTACAGAAACACATTTCAAAACTCTTGCACTACAACACTGCTACAGAAAAACTCATTTCAAGATTCTTGTACAACAACGGTCCTTCAGAAAAACAAATTTCAAGACTCTTGTACAACAACGCTCCTTCAGAAAAACACATTTCAAGACTCTTGTACAACAACACTCCTTCAGAAAACGCATTTAAAAACTCATGTACAACAACACTCCTTCAGAAAAACACATTTCAAGACTCTTGTACAACAACAGTCCTTCAGAAAAACTCATTTCAAGATTCTTGTACAACAACGGTCCTTCAGAAAAACTCATTTCAAGATTCTTGTACAACAACGGTCCTTCAGAAAAACGCATTTCAAGGCTCTTGTACAACAACACTCCTTCAGAAAACGCATTTAAAAACTCATGTACAACAACACTCCTTCAGAGAAACACATTTAAAAGCTCATGTACAACGACAGTCCTTTACAGAAACACATTTCAAAACTCTTGCACTACAACACTGCTACAGAAAAACTCATTTCAAGATTCTTGTACAACAACGGTCCTTCAGAAAAACACATTTCAAGACTCTTGTACAACAACGGTCCTTCAGAAAAACACATTTCAAGACTCTTGTACAACAACACTCCTTCAGAAAACGCATTTAAAAACTCATGTACAACAACACTCCTTCAGAGAAACACATTTAAAAACTCATGTACAACGACAGTCCTTTACAGAAACACATTTCAAAACTCTTGCACTACAACACTGCTACAGAAAAACTCATTTCAAGATTCTTGTACAACAACTGTCCTACAGAAAAACACATTTCAAGACTCTTGTACAACAACGGTCCTTCAGAAAAACACATTTCAAGACTCAAGACGACAGTCCTTTACAGAAACGCATTTCAAAACTCATGTACAACGACAGTTGTTTACAGAAACACATTTCAAAACTCTTGCACTACAACGGTCCTTCAGAAAAACACATTTCAAGACTCTTGTACAACAACGGTCCTTCAGAAAAACACATTTAAAAACTCATGCACAACAACAGTCCTTCACAGAAACACATTTCAAGACTCTTGTACAACAACAGTCCTTCAGAAAAACTCATTTCAAGATTCTTGTACAACAACGGTCCTTCAGAAAAACACATTTCAAGACTCTTGTACAACAACGCTCCTTCAGAAAAACACATTTCAAAACTCATGTACAACGACAGTTGTTTACAGAAACACATTTCAAAACTCTTGCACTACAACACTGCTACAGAAAAACTCATTTCAAGATTCTTGTACAACAACGGTCCTTCAGAAAAACACATTTCAAGACTCTTGTACAACAACGGTCCTTCAGAAAAACACATTTCAAGACTCTTGTACAACAACACTCCTTCAGAAAACGCATTTAAAAACTCATGTACAACAACACTCCTTCAGAGAAACACATTCCAAAACTCATGTACAACGACAGTTGTTTACAGAAACACATTTCAAAACTCTTGCACTACAACACTGCTACAGAAAAACTCATTTCAAGATTCTTGTACAACAACGGTCCTTCAGAAAAACACATTTCAAGACTCTTGTACAACAACGGTCCTTCAGAAAAACACATCTCAAGACTCTTGTACAACAACGGTCCTTCAGAAAAACACATTTAAAAACTCATGCACAACAACAGTCCTTCACAGAAACACATTTCGAGACTCTTGTACAACAACAGTCCTTCAGAAAAACTCATTTCAAGATTCTTGTACAACAACGGTCCTTCAGAAAAACACATTTCAAGACTCTTGTACAACAACGCTCCTTCAGAAAAACACATTTAAAAACTCATGTGCAACGACAGTCCTTTACAGAAACGCATTTCAAAACTCATGTACAACGACAGTTGTTTACAGAAACACATTTCAAAACTCTTGCACTACAACACTGCTACAGAAAAACTCATTTCAAGATTCTTGTACAACAACACTCCTTCAGAAAAACGCATTTAAAAACTCATGTACAACGAAAGTCCTTTACAGAAACACATTTCAAAACTCTTGCACTACAACACTGCTACAGAAAAACTCATTTCAAGATTCTTGTATAAAAACAGTCCTTCAGAAAAACTCATTTCAAGACTCTTGTACAACAACAGTCCTTCAGAAAAACACATTTAAAAACTCATGCACAACAACAGTCCTTCACAGAAACACATTTCAAGACTCTTGTACAACAACGCTCCTTCAGAAAAACACATTTAAAAACTCATGTGCAACGACAGTCCTTTACAGAAACGCATTTCAAAACTCATGTACAACGACAGTTGTTTACAGAAACACATTTCAAAACTCTTGCACTACAACACTGCTACAGAAAAACTCATTTCAAGATTCTTGTACAACAACGGTCCTTCAGAAAAACTCATTTCATGACTCTTGTACAACAACAGTATTTCAGAAAAACACATTCAAAAACTCATGCACAACAACAGTCCTTCACAGAAACACATTTCAAGACTCTTGTACAACAACAGTCCTTCAGAAAAACTCATTTCAAGATTCTTGTACAACAACGGTCCTTCAGAAAAACACATTTCAAGACTCTTGTACAACAACGCTCCTTCAGAAAAACACATTTAAAAACTCATGTGCAACGACAGTCCTTTACAGAAACACATTTAAAAACTCATGTACAACGACAGTCCTTCACAGAAACACATTTCAAAACTCTTGCACTACAACACTGCTACAGAAAAACTCATTTCAAGATTCTTGTACAACAACGGTCCTTCAGAAAAACTCATTTCATGACTCTTGTACAACAACAGTATTTCAGAAAAACACATTCAAAAACTCATGCACAACAACAGTCCTTCACAGAAACACATTTCAAAACTCTTGCACTACAACACTGCTACAGAAAAACTCATTTCAAGATTCTTGTACAACAACGGTCCTTCAGAAAAACACATTTCAAGACTCTTGTACAACAACGGTCCTTCAGAAAAACATATTTCAAGACTCTTGTACAACAACGCTCCTTCAGAAAAACACATTTAAAAACTCATGTGCAACGACAGTCCTTTACAGAAACGCATTTCAAAACTCATGTACAACGACAGTTGTTTACAGAAACACATTTCAAAACTCTTGCACTACAACACTGCTACAGAAAAACTCATTTCAAGATTCTTGTACAACAACGGTCCTTCAGAAAAACACATTTCAAGACTCTTGTACAACAACGGTCCTTCAGAAAAACACATTTCAAGACTCTTGTACAACAACACTCCTTCAGAAAAACACATTTAAAAACTCATGTGCAACAACACTCCTTCAGAGAAACACATTTAAAAACTCATGTACAACGACAGTCCTTTACAGAAACACATTTCAAAACTCTTGCACTACAACACTGCTACAGAAAAACTCATTTCAAGATTCTTGTACAACAACGGTCCTTCAGAAAAACTCATTTCATGACTCTTGTACAACAACGGTCCTTCAGAAAAACACATTTCAAGACTCTTGTGCAACAACACTCCTTCAGAAAAACACATTTAAAAACTCATGTGCAACAACACTCCTTCAGAGAAACACATTTAAAAACTCATGTGAAACGACAGTCCTTTACAGAAACACATATCAAAACTCTTGCACTACAACACTGCTACAGAAAAACTCATTTCAAGATTCTTGTACAACAACGGTCCTCCAGAAAAACACATTTCAAGACTCTTGTACAACAACGCTCCTTCAGAAAAACACATTTAAAAACTCATGTGCAACGACAGTCCTTTACAGAAACGCATTTCAAAACTCATGTACAACGACAGTTGTTTACAGAAACACATTTCAAAACTCTTGCACTACAACACTGCTACAGAAAAACTCATTTCAAGATTCTTGTACAACAACGGTCCTTCAGAAAAACACATTTCAAGACTCTTGTACAACAACGCTCCTTCAGAAAAACACATTTAAAAACTCATGTGCAACGACAGTCCTTTACAGAAACACATTTAAAAACTCATGTACAACGACAGTTGTTTACAGAAACACATTTCAAAACTCTTGCACTACAACACTGCTACAGAAAAACTCATTTCAAGATTCTTGTACAACAACGGTCCTTCAGAAAAACACATTTCAAGACTCTTGTACAACAACGGTCCTTCAGAAAAACATATTTCAAGACTCTTGTACAACAACGCTCCTTCAGAAAAACACATTTAAAAACTCATGTGCAACGACAGTCCTTTACAGAAACGCATTTCAAAACTCATGTACAACGACAGTTGTTTACAGAAACACATTTCAAAACTCTTGCACTACAACACTGCTACAGAAAAACTCATTTCAAGATTCTTGTACAACAACGGTCCTTCAGAAAAACACATTTCAAGACTCTTGTACAACAACGGTCCTTCAGAAAAACACATTTCAAGACTCTTGTACAACAACACTCCTTCAGAAAAACACATTTAAAAACTCATGTGCAACAACACTCCTTC
Organism: Xylota sylvarum; assembly: GCA_905220385.1. Classification (NCBI taxonomy): domain Eukaryota; kingdom Metazoa; phylum Arthropoda; class Insecta; order Diptera; family Syrphidae; genus Xylota; species Xylota sylvarum. The sequence continues at coordinate 7,346 of CAJMZQ010000090.1, forward strand.
AGAGAAACACATTTAAAAACTCATGTACAACGACAGTCCTTTACAGAAACACATTTCAAAACTCTTGCACTACAACACTGCTACAGAAAAACTCATTTCAAGATTCTTGTACAACAACGGTCCTTCAGAAAAACTCATTTCATGACTCTTGTACAACAACAGTCCTTCAGAAAAACACATTTAAAAACTCATGCACAACAACAGTCCTTCACAGAAACACATTTCAAGACTCTTGCACAACAACAGTCCTTCAGAAAAACTCATTTCAAGATTCTTGTACAACAACGGTCCTTCAGAAAAACACATTTCAAGACTCTTGTACAACAACGCTCCTTCAGAAAAACACATTTAAAAACTCATGTGCAACGACAGTCCCTTAGAGAAACACATTTAAAAACTCATGCACAACGACAGTTGTTTACAGAAACACATTTCAAAACTCTTGCACTACAACACTGCTACAGAAAAATTCATTTCAAGATTCTTGTACAACAACGGTCCTTCAGAAAATCACATTTCAAGACTCTTGTACAACAACGGTCCTTCAGAAAAACATATTTCAAGACTCTTGTACAACAACGCTCCTTCAGAAAAACACATTTAAAAACTCATGTGCAACGACAGTCCTTTACAGAAACGCATTTCAAAACTCATGTACAACGACAGTTGTTTACAGAAACACATTTCAAAACTCTTGCACTACAACACTGCTACAGAAAAACTCATTTCAAGATTCTTGTACAACAACGGTCCTTCAGAAAAACACATTTCAAGACTCTTGTACAACAACGGTCCTTCAGAAAAACACATTTCAAGACTCTTGTACAACAACACTCCTTCAGAAAAACACATTTAAAAACTCATGTGCAACAACACTCCTTCAGAGAAACACATTTAAAAACTCATGTACAACGACAGTCCTTTACAGAAACACATTTCAAAACTCTTGCACTACAACACTGCTGCAGAAAAACTCATTTCAAGATTCTTGTATAAAAACAGTCCTTCAGAAAAACTCATTTCAAGATTCTTGTACAACAACGGTCCTTCAGAAAAACACATTTCAAGACTCTTGTACAACAACGGTCCTTCAGAAAAACACATTTCAAGACTCTTGTACAACAACAGTCCTTCAGAAAAACACATTTAAAAACTCATGCACAACAACAGTCCTTCACAGAAACACATTTCAAGACTCTTGTACAACAACAGTCCTTCAGAAAAACTCATTTCAAGATTCTTGTACAACAACGGTTATTCAGAAAAACACATTTCAAGACTCTTGTACAACAACGCTCCTTCAGAAAAACACCTTTAAAAACTCATGTGCAACAACACTCCTTCAGAGAAACACATTTAAAAACTCATGTGAAACGACAGTCCTTTACAGAAACACATTTCAAAACTCTTGCACTACAACACTGCTACAGAAAAACTCATTTCAAGATTCTTGTATAAAAACAGTCCTTCAGAAAAACTCATTTCAAGACTCTTGTACAACAACGCTCTTTCAGAAAAACACATTTAAAAACTCATGTGCAACGACAGTCCTTTACAGAAACGCATTTCAAAACTCATGTACAACGACAGTTGTTTACAGAAACACATTTCAAAACTCTTGCACTACAACACTGCTACAGAAAAACTCATTTCAAAATTCTTGTACAACAACGGTCCTTCAGAAAAACTCATTTCAAGATTCTTGTACAACAACACTCCTTCAGAAAACGCATTTAAAAACTCATGTACAACAACACTCCTTCAGAGAAACATATTTAAAAACTCATGTACAACGACAGTTGTTTACAGAAACACATTTCAAAACTCTTGCACTACAACACTGCTACAGAAAAACACATTTCAAGATTCTTGTATAAAAACAGTCCTTCAGAAAAACTCATTTCAAGACTCTTGTACAACAACAGTCCTTCACAGAAACACATTTCAAGATTCTTGTACAACAACGGTCCTTCAGAAAAACACATTTCAAGACTCTTGTACAACAACGGTCCTTCAGAAAAACACATTTAAAAACTCATGCACAACAACAGTCCTTCAGAAAAACACATTTCAAGACTCTTGTACAACAACAGTCCTTCAGAAAAACTCATTTCAAGATTCTTGTACAACAACGGTCCTTCAGAAAAACACATTTCAAGACTCTTGTACAACAACGCTCCTTCAGAAAAACACATTTAAAAACTCATGTGCAACGACAGTCCTTTACAGAAACACATTTAAAAACTCATGCACAACAACAGTCCTTCATAGAAACACATTTCAAGACTCTTGTACAACAACAGTCCTTCAGAAAAACTCATTTCAAGATTCTTGTACAACAACAGTCCTTCAGAAAAACTCATTTCAAGATTCTTGTATAAAAACGGTCCTTCAGAAAAACACATTTCAAGACTCTTGTACAACAACGCTCCTTCAGAAAAACACATTTAAAAACTCATGTGCAACTACAGTCCTTTACAGAAACGCATTTCAAAACTCATGTACAACGACAGTTGTTTACAGAAACACATTTCAAAACTCTTGCACTACAACACTGCTACAGAAAAACTCATTTCAAGATTCTTGTACAACAACACTCCTTCAGAAAAACGCATTTAAAAACTCATGTACAACGACAGTCCTTTACAGAAACGCATTTCAAAACTCATGTACAACGATAGTTGTTTACAGAAACACATTTAAAAACTCATGTACAACGACAGTCCTTTACAGAAACACATTTCAAAACTCTTGCACTACAACACTGCTACAGAAAAACTCATTTCAAGATTCTTGTATAAAAACAGTCCTTCAGAAAAACTCATTTCAAGACTCTTGTACAACAACAGTCCTTCAGAAAAACACATTTAAAAACTCATGCACAACAACAGTCCTTCACAGAAACACATTTCAAGACTCTTGTACAACAACAGTCCTTCAGAAAAACTCATTTCAAGATTCTTGTACAACAACGGTCCTTCAGAAAAACACATTTCAAGACTCTTGTGCAACAACGCTCCTTCAGAAAAACATATTTAAAAACTCATCTGCAACAACACTCCTTCAGAGAAACACATTTAAAAACTCATGTGAAACGACAGTCCTTTACAGAAACACATATCAAAACTCTTGCACTACAACACTGCTACAGAAAAACTCATTTCAAGATTCTTGTACAACAACGGTCCTCCAGAAAAACACATTTCAAGACTCTTGTACAACAACGGTCCTTCAGAAAAACACATTTCAAGACTCTTGTACAACAACGCTCCTTCAGAAAACCACATTTAAAAACTCATGTGCAACGACAGTCCTTTACAGAAACGCATTTCAAAACTCATGTACAACGACAGTTGTTTACAGAAACACATTTCAAAACTCTTGCACTACAACACTGCTACAGAAAAACTCATTTCAAGATTCTTGTACAACAACGGTCCTTCAGAAAAACTCATTTCAAGACTCTTGTACAACAACAGTCCTTCAGAAAAACACATTTAAAAACTCATGCACAACAACAGTCCTTCACAGAAACACATTTCAAGACTCTTGTACAACAACAGTTCTTCAGAAAAACTCATTTCAAGATTCTTGTACAACAACGGTCCTTCAGAAAAACACATTTCAAGACTCTTGTACAACAACGCTCCTTCAGAAAAACACATTTAAAAACTCATGTGCAACGACAGTCCTTTACAGAAACACATTTAAAAACTCATGTACAACGACAGTTGTTTACAGAAACACATTTCAAAACTCTTGCACTACAACACTGCTACAGAAAAACTCATTTCAAGATTCTTGTACAACAACGGTCCTTCAGAAAAACACATTTCAAGACTCTTGTACAACAACGGTCCTTCAGAAAAACATATTTCAAGACTCTTGTACAACAACGCTCCTTCAGAAAAACACATTTAAAAACTCATGTGCAACGACAGTCCCTTAGAGAAACGCATTTCAAAACTCATGTACAACGACAGTTGTTTACAGAAACACATTTCAAAACTCTTGCACTACAACACTGCTACAGAAAAACTCATTTCAAGATTCTTGTACAACAACGGTCCTTCAGAAAAACACATTTCAAGACTCTTGTACAACAACGGTCCTTCAGAAAAACACATTTCAAGACTCTTGTACAACAACACTGTTGCGGTAAAATTTACCACAACAAGGACCACTCTATGCGCATTCCTTCGCTCCCTCTTCTCTTCCCTTGCCTCTGCAAAATTATGATAAAGTGGAGGGCAGCCATGGTCCCACCAGCCATAGGCCCACTTCCTCAGCATTTTGCATTGGCAATCAACATAGGTTACCTGAGGCTGAGATGATGATGGAGACAGGCGGTCTCTCTCCCAAGAGAGATGATGATGTCCCCAGAAGCGACCGACCACAAGTTAAAGGAGGAGACACATACATGAGACAGGGACAGCCGATACCGAGCGACACTGCAACATAAGCAACAAGATCCACAAATACAATTACATGAAACACATAATCACGACATCGAGAGGAGGAGACGCACAGTCCCAAGAGTACGAGGAGAACGAACACATAAATCTATACATACATATACAATACCTACGAACACTCGGCGATCGAAGAGAGGGAACGGACGGTCCCAGAGCGAAACATATAACAACACATCACAAACTACCCTTAGATGACAACGTTTACCAATACACCACAAACTACGACAACTTGACAGCGAGAGAGAGAGAGAGATACAGAGAGGACGGACGGTCCTATAATACAGTACGACGCATCACAACACACCGTAACATCACGAGGCGTTACACTCACCTACACAACATACTAACACGATACTGCGAAGAGGAACATACTGTCGCAACACAAATACATAAACGTCACACTCATCAACTCAACACACCAATACGATACTGCGAGGAGGGATGGACTATCCCTACTCGCAACACAATCACATACTCAACACAAAACATCACATTCATCATCACATAACAATCAGCACCAACTTCGCACTGACAGAAAGAGGACGGGCGGTCCTAAAACGTATACATCAACGACGATACATTGAACACGACCAAGAGCTGTGACGCACCGACCAAAGCGGATTCTGGAGGAGATCATCAATGGCCGAGAGCCCAACCTATCTCATGACTTTTGTGCGGGGTGGCACGTCATCAGCCCGTCCTCATTCCCAAAATCTGCGCGAGATTCCACCGGAATAAATTTAGTTTTCGCGATAGTTTGACACCCGGGTCCTCAATCGCTTCTTTCTTCTCGCTCGGGGTCCAACGAAAGCCGTTGTTTGACAAGGTAATTTTGAATAAACATTTAACCCTTGCACCCTTACTTTTCCTCCTTTTTGCAAATACTCGAGTGGGAGAATGCCCACATTCAATAATTTGAAGGTAGTGGTGACAACCTTCACTTGGGTATTGAGCACGTAGTTGCCAGAGTAGTTTAATGGAAATGCCTCACTCGACCCGCTGAACTGCCATGGGTGGCGAATTTGGAGAGTCAGGGGAAATGATATAGATAACGACTAGCGGAGGTTCAAAAACGGTTGCCTTCTCCAGCAAATGAGCGGAGCTTGGCGAACAAAGCCGTGATTAGACCCGCTATGGCGGAAAAGCGGAAATCTATGCATGTGTGCGAGAGACTCTCAGGTTGAGTGGGCAGAGTACGAAGTTGAACAACTTCTTCTTGGTTGACCACTGACAGTGCCGGATCAAGGCAGAGTTGAATATCAAAGTGAAGAGTAGTGCCGAGTAGTTTTTTTAACAAAAGAGTGATAGCGAGGAGGAGAAAAGAGTGATAGTGAGGAGGAGGAAAAGTGATAGTGAGGAGGAGAAAAATAGGAGCAGCCGAGACATAAAAATAGCGAGGAGAAGGAAGCCGAGTCCCCGTGGAAAAAAAAGATAAGTTTTCTCTTTTAATTTTTTTGTTGTGCGTTTAGTGGGAAATTGTTCTCTATTGTTCCGGTTGGATCTCGTTCCGCAATCTTCCCGGAAAAAGCGGGACGCGCGACCCATTAAAATTAAATATTTTCCGTTCGGGACCGCGCGATAACGGGCCACCCCAACGGCGATTTTCTTTAACTTTTTTTGTCGGTTCTTTTCTTAATTAAACTCGTCAATTGGTTTAATTTTTTTTTTAACCGACCAGCAACTTGTTTTCTTTTCCTTTTTTTTAAACCCCTTTTGCATAACATACCCTTGTGTAAACTTCCTTCTGAAGTTTACACGTAGTTGATAATTTTCTTTAATAAAACTGCCGTCGCTCAAACTGAGCTTTATAACGAGGTAACACTTGTGTTTGATTTTTCTTTCCAGTTTCCCCAATCATAATTTCCATTCCCAAAGGTTTCCTGGTCTTCCTTTTATTCCAAAGACCTGGTGGCGCCCCTTTCTCTTTCCCACACACACGTTGTTTTATTGTCCCTTTCAGCGAACCCACCCCAGCTGAGTGGCCGGTGAGCAGCTTCCAACGAGCTGCAGTTGCACTTGACCTTCTTCGGTGCGATCATCTGTGGCTATTTTGACGTTTCGCCACCGATCGTCCACCACGTTGTTTTTTTTTCTCTGCAGCCTAATTTGGGAATTACACCCATCAGGTGGTGTCAGGTTTTCTTTTTTTGTAATTGTTTTTTTTTTTTTCTCTCGTGGAATAAGTGTAACAATTGTCGCCCAACGTGTGGGGCTAGTGCAAGATATTTTTGTTTTTATTAGAAATCTGTTGAAGTGTGTTTTAGGGAAGTGTTGTTTTTTTTTATCTTTGATCTTTTTACTTTTGGTGTTGTTTTTTTCTAGGAGTGCGTGGGGAAAAATTTGTACGAGGAAGTGGATACACACATCAGAGAGTATCAGAAGAATCAGGAGTTGTTTTTTTGTGCTGAAGAGTTCGGGAGGATCCAGTTTTGCGTACCGAGGAGTACCAAGTAGGTGTTTTTTATTCTTTTTTATTTTTTTTTGTTTTTCAAACCCGCGACGTTTGTGCGAGATTTATATATACCCGTACATATATATATTTTCCGTTTTAACTGTTTATTACATATATATTTCACAATACTACATTTATATTTTCCATATTTCATATATACATACATACATATATATACGTACATTATCCTATTCTATCCGGGGAAGAGTGTTTTTTTATCTATATAAATTTTATTAGCGGCTTTTTTTTTTTGCTCTCCTTTTTCGATCAACGTACAGTTCAATATACAGTGTGTGTTGCAAGTTGATATATCTTTGGTTTTTTTTGTAATCGATTTTCTTGGTGATTGTTGTTTTTGGGATTTATTTTTTTTACTGATTTTGCAGGGAGTTTTTTTCTTTTGTTTCGTGATTTGAAAGTTTTGAAGTTTTACGGTGGGATTTCTTTTTCGGATCGGCTTAAGTTTTTTTATTGATTGGTGGATCAAAAGTTTTCGTTGGTTATTAGATTTCCTTTTACATTGCTATTGGTTTTTCGTTTTTTCGCGATTCTGTTTTGTTGATTAGGACAATATGGAAATCAATCGCCTTTCGCAAGAAGAGTTGGCATATGAAATGCATGTAAGGGGTCTTCCAATTGCGAACGTGGACGTAATGAGGAAATCATTAAGGTCGTCGCGACTCTTAGAGCGTAGGGGTTCGGTCGGGGTGAACGCGGATTACCCGTTCACATTCGAAGAAGACTGCGAAGCTGTGGAAGCTAAGGTCGCCGAAATAAAGAAGTTGTTAGAAAGTAGGCCGACAGACCCTAAGTCGTCGGACTACTTGAAGATTCTAACAAAGATAGAATGGGCGTTGGGGCGTATGGATAGGGCGCGGGACGAAGGAAAGGATGACCTTAATATAAAGATGGTGATAAAGAACGAGCTGCTATTGCTACTTTCGGACCTAATGGACGGAGGTAGTGAGGAACAAGATATTCCTAAAGCCAACACCGATTCAGTACGCGGTAATGATCCAGAACCAGTGCGTGGTAATGATCCAGATCCAGCGCACAATAACGAACGAGTGGACAAGTGGGGGGTCAAATTTACTGGGGAACGTTGTGGGTCCTCGGTGAACGCTTTTCTAGAACGTGTCGAAGAACTTCGGGAGGCGCGAGGCATATCGGAGGCCCGCCTCTTCAGATCAGCGGTCGATCTTTTCATCGGGAAGGCGCTTATATGGTTTAGGGCGGTTAGGTCGGAAATAGGTAGTTGGAATGAGTTGGTGAGGGAACTCAAATTAGAATTTTTACCACCGAATTATGACGATCTCTTACTTGATGAGATCCGGCGGCGCACACAGGGCAAAGAAGAGTCCATAGGTGTGTACGTCGCCACCATGCAAAACATGTTTAGACGATTGTCAGAACCCTTATCGGAGAAAAGAAAGCTAGCTGTTCTGCAGAAGAACCTAGCACCCTTCTATCAAACGCAGCTTGGTCTGGCCGATCCCAAGTCGGTCCAAGACTTGGTAGCGTTAGGTAGAAGGCTTGAGACTGTCCGAGCAAATGTGGATACATTTGCTCCACCACCCAGTAGCCGTAGCAAAAATATTTTGGAACCGGACTTGGCATATGTTGCGGTTGAGGAACAGACGGTTGCAGTCGTTAGTAGGAACGACCAACCAGTTAGGCCCATTCGATGTTTCAATTGTGGGGAAGGCGGTCACATGGCTAGTTCATGTTCTGCTCGTAGGCGTTGCTTTGGATGTGGGACTATAGGGGTTGTACGTAGGGATTGCCGGAGGTGTTCGGAAAACACCAAACGCGCTCTTGGGTCAGCAGGACGAGAGCGTCGTCGAAATTAGGTAGGTCGCCTGCTGGCGACCAGTTGGTTTCGGATAGTGTTCGATTAGGTTTTACATTGGAAGCAAACGGCGAGGATAGACGTCCATATTTAGGGATTAGCATTTACGGTGTTAGGTTTTCAGCTTTATTGGATTCAGGAGCATCACGCACCATCGTTTGTAGGGAAGGATGGAATATCCTGAAAGGTTTAGGTGTAGGTTTAGGAAAGGGTAGAGTAGGGTCAGTAGCTTTAGCTAATGGTGCGGGAATAGAAGTGTTGGGAGTAGTGTCTCTACCAATAGTAGTACTAGAAAAGTCAGTCTTTTTGGAATGTCTCGTCATTCCAGCTCTACCACATGTGATGATCCTGGGTGCAGATTTTTGGGCACTCGCGGGAATAGTCCCGGATCTACGATCTAGCATGTGGAGTTTTTCAAGTCAGGAGATATTGGCTTCGATAACAGCCCTAAAGGAGAAGTCAGATTTGGACAGATCCGAAGTTAGGGACTTAGAGCAATTGATTGAGGGTATTTTTCGAAAGATGCCAGAGGGCTTAGGGTGTACAACGTTGGTAGAGCATAGGATTAGGACGTCGGCCGAACCTATAAAACAGAGATATTACCCGGTTTCTCCTGCTATGCAGGATCATATTGATAAGGAGCTTAAGGAGATGCTCGACGCGGGGGTGATAGAGAAGTCGAGTAGCCCGTGGGCGTCTCCGATAGTCCTTATCAAAAAGAAAGATGGCTCTTATAGGTTCTGCGTCGACTATAGGAAATTGAATAAGGTTACAGATAGGGATGCTTATCCACTTCCGTTCATTTCGTCTACATTGGACAAACTTCGCGATGCGAAATACTTATCTTCGTTAGACATCAAGTCAGCCTATTGGCAGATCCCGGTGGAGGAGGGATCACGCCCACTCACAGCTTTCACGGTTCCTAATAGGGGTCTTTTCCAGTTTAAGCGAATGCCTTTCGGGTTACACAATGCACCGGCGACGTGGCAGAGGTTCATCGACAGCGTTCTGGGTGCCGATCTCGAGCCACACGTCTTTGTGTATCTTGACGATATTATTATCGTCACGAATTCGTTCTCGAAACACCTTGAGATACTGGAAGAGGTCTTTAGGCGTTTGTGTGAGGCAGGGCTGAAGGTCAGTCGGGAAAAATGCAATTTTTGCAGACCTTCACTAAAGTTCTTAGGATATGTCGTCGATAGGAATGGCTTGCACGTAGATCCGGAAAAGGTGGAAGGCATGGTTAGGATTCCAGCACCAAAGAATGTGAAAGAAGTTAGGAGTTTTATAGGGACAGTTTCGTGGTACCGGCGTTTCGTACCAAATTTTGCTAGTTTAGTTAGGCCTTTAACAGACTTGTTAAAAAAAAGTAAGAAATTCGTTTGGACGGACGAATGTCAGGAAAGCTTTAGGAAAGCGAAAGAGTGTCTGGTGACGGCACCAATATTAACGTGCCCGGATTTTCATCGGCCTTTTGTGGTACAGACCGATGCATCAGACTTTGGAATAGGTGCAGTTCTTTCGCAGCAATTCGAGGAGGGTGAGAAGGTAGTTTGCTACTTAAGTAGGTCATTGAATAGGTGCGAACGTAATTACTCTACAACAGAGAAGGAGTGTTTAGCAGTTCTGTGGGCGATAGAGAAGTTGCGAGCGTACATCGAAGGTGTTCGATTTACGGTCGTAACAGATCACTACTCCTTGATTTGGCTAAACAACCTCAAAGATCCTCAAGGTAGACTAGCGCGTTGGGCTGTAAGGCTCCAACAGTTCGATTTTGAGATAGTCCATAGAAAAGGGAAGGAGCATGTAGTTCCCGACATGCTTTCGCGAGGAGTCCCGGTAGTGGCCGAGGTCTCAGATGCGGATACAGACCCTTGGATTAAGAAAATGATCTCAAAGGTAGAGTCAGACCCATTAGTTTACCCTAGCTGGAGGGTGGAACAGGGGCGACTATTTAAATTTGTAAAGTCGAGTCGCGTAGAGGTTTTCGAGGATAATCAGGAGTGGAAGTTAGTGATAGGGAAGGGAAATAGATTAGGAATTTTGAAGCAGTGTCACGACAGTCCTCTGTCAGGACACATGGGGGTTAGGAAGACGTTCGCTAGGGTCGGGGGGAAATATTATTGGCCCAAAATGAGGGCCGATATAGCTAGATACGTTAGGAATTGCAAAGTTTGCCAACAAGTAAAGCCGGTGAACGAGAAACCAGCTGGTCTAATGGTTGAGAGGGTAGGCGTTTCTAAACCTTGGGAGATGATCTGCGTGGACTTGGTCGGTCCACTCCCAAAGTCGAGTAGGGGTTTTGTTTATATTCTGACTGTGGTTGACTATTTTTCAAAATTTCCCCTGTTGTTTCCACTCAGGTCTGCGATTGCAAGTTCGGTGTGTAGGGAACTTGAAGACCAGGTCTTTTTGTTGTTTGGGGTACCCAAGTTCGTTGTGTGCGACAACGGACCTCAATTCAAAAGTAGGGAATTAGCTAGGTTGTGTGAAGGATACGGGTCTATAATTAGGTTTACGGCACATTACCATCCCCAGGCAAATCCGGCGGAACGGATTAATCAAATCATAAAAACAACATTAAGAGCATATGTCTCTGAGAATCACCGCAGCTGGGATTCTCAGTTAGCCAAGGTAGCTTGTGCCATACGCACATCCCAACATGAGGTGTTAGGAGTTTCGCCGTATTATGCGAACTTTGGCAGGGACATGGTTACTTGCGGCCTATCAGCGCCGCCTATAAGTAATCACGGCAGTAGGGATCAAGACTTCGAGGATGTAGGAGAACGTTTTAGGGTACTTAGGGAAGACATAGGCAGGAAGTTAGAAGCGGCAACCAAGAAGTCCGCGAAAGCTTACAATCTCCGTCGGAGAGATGTCCAGTATCTTCCGAGGGAGCTTGTATGGCGAAGAAATTTCGTGTTATCGGATGCCGCTAACTATTATGCAGCCAAATTGGCTCCTAAATTCGTTGGTCCTTTCTTTGTACGGAAGCGAGTGTCGCCTTGGACATACGCGTTAGAAGATGAAAACGGCAAAGAACGCGGTACATGGCACGCTAAGGATTTAAAGCCGTATTGTAACAATTAACCGGATGACGAAGTCTAAAGTCCCATTGTAGAGTAGCTTTTTATTTTTGTTTTGGTTTTATTTCGTTTCCTGATCATAGACTGGCAAATTGGCCGTGGTGGACCCTACCCATGTTTGTTGTCTTACCTAGCAGCCTTAGGAAATGGCTTACGGTTCTTCGAATCATAAGCACATTTCCTTGGAGGTAAGGGTGGGATTTGTTGCGGTAAAATTTACCACAACAAGGACCACTCTATGCGCATTCCTTCGCTCCCTCTTCTCTTCCCTTGCCTCTGCAAAATTATGATAAAGTGGAGGGCAGCCATGGTCCCACCAGCCATAGGCCCACTTCCTCAGCATTTTGCATTGGCAATCAACATAGGTTACCTGAGGCTGAGATGATGATGGAGACAGGCGGTCTCTCTCCCAACCAGGGACAAGAGAGATGATGATGTCCCCAGAAGCGACCGACCACAAGTTAAAGGAGGAGACACATACATGAGACAGGGACAGCCGATACCGAGCGACACTGCAACATAAGCAACAAGATCCACAAATACAATTACATGAAACACATAATCACGACATCGAGAGGAGGAGACGCACAGTCCCAAGAGTACGAGGAGAACGAACACATAAATCTATACATACATATACAATACCTACGAACACTCGGCGATCGAAGAGAGGGAACGGACGGTCCCAGAGCGAAACATATAACAACACATCACAAACTACCCTTAGATGACAACGTTTACCAATACACCACAAACTACGACAACTTGACAGCGAGAGAGAGAGAGAGATACAGAGAGGACGGACGGTCCTATAATACAGTACGACGCATCACAACACACCGTAACATCACGAGGCGTTACACTCACCTACACAACATACTAACACGATACTGCGAAGAGGAACATACTGTCGCAACACAAATACATAAACGTCACACTCATCAACTCAACACACCAATACGATACTGCGAGGAGGGATGGACTATCCCTACTCGCAACACAATCACATACTCAACACAAAACATCACATTCATCATCACATAACAATCAGCACCAACTTCGCACTGACAGAAAGAGGACGGGCGGTCCTAAAACGTATACATCAACGACGATACATTGAACACGACCAAGAGCTGTGACGCACCGACCAAAGCGGATTCTGGAGGAGATCATCAATGGCCGAGAGCCCAACCTATCTCATGACTTTTGTGCGGGGTGGCACGTCATCAGCCCGTCCTCATTCCCAAAATCTGCGCGAGATTCCACCGGAATAAATTTAGTTTTCGCGATAGTTTGACACCCGGGTCCTCAATCGCTTCTTTCTTCTCGCTCGGGGTCCAACGAAAGCCGTTGTTTGACAAGGTAATTTTGAATAAACATTTAACCCTTGCACCCTTACTTTTCCTCCTTTTTGCAAATACTCGAGTGGGAGAATGCCCACATTCAATAATTTGAAGGTAGTGGTGACAACCTTCACTTGGGTATTGAGCACGTAGTTGCCAGAGTAGTTTAATGGAAATGCCTCACTCGACCCGCTGAACTGCCATGGGTGGCGAATTTGGAGAGTCAGGGGAAATGATATAGATAACGACTAGCGGAGGTTCAAAAACGGTTGCCTTCTCCAGCAAATGAGCGGAGCTTGGCGAACAAAGCCGTGATTAGACCCGCTATGGCGGAAAAGCGGAAATCTATGCATGTGTGCGAGAGACTCTCAGGTTGAGTGGGCAGAGTACGAAGTTGAACAACTTCTTCTTGGTTGACCACTGACAGTGCCGGATCAAGGCAGAGTTGAATATCAAAGTGAAGAGTAGTGCCGAGTAGTTTTTTTAACAAAAGAGTGATAGCGAGGAGGAGAAAAGAGTGATAGTGAGGAGGAGGAAAAGTGATAGTGAGGAGGAGAAAAATAGGAGCAGCCGAGACATAAAAATAGCGAGGAGAAGGAAGCCGAGTCCCCGTGGAAAAAAAAGATAAGTTTTCTCTTTTAATTTTTTTGTTGTGCGTTTAGTGGGAAATTGTTCTCTATTGTTCCGGTTGGATCTCGTTCCGCAATCTTCCCGGAAAAAGCGGGACGCGCGACCCATTAAAATTAAATATTTTCCGTTCGGGACCGCGCGATAACGGGCCACCCCAACGGCGATTTTCTTTAACTTTTTTTGTCGGTTCTTTTCTTAATTAAACTCGTCAATTGGTTTAATTTTTTTTTAACCGACCAGCAACTTGTTTTCTTTTCCTTTTTTTTAAACCCCTTTTGCATAACATACCCTTGTGTAAACTTCCTTCTGAAGTTTACACGTAGTTGATAATTTTCTTTAATAAAACTGCCGTCGCTCAAACTGAGCTTTATAACGAGGTAACACTTGTGTTTGATTTTTCTTTCCAGTTTCCCCAATCATAATTTCCATTCCCAAAGGTTTCCTGGTCTTCCTTTTATTCCAAAGACCTGGTGGCGCCCCTTTCTCTTTCCCACACACACGTTGTTTTATTGTCCCTTTCAGCGAACCCAGCCCAGCTGAGTGGCCGGTGAGCAGCTTCCAACGAGCTGCAGTTGCACTTGACCTTCTTCGGTGCGATCATCTGTGGCTATTTTGACGTTTCGCCACCGATCGTCCACCACGTTGTTTTTTTTTCTCTGCAGCCTAATTTGGGAATTACACCCATCAGGTGGTGTCAGGTTTTCTTTTTTTGTAATTGTTTTTTTTTTTTTCTCTCGTGGAATAAGTGTAACAACACTCCTTCAGAAAAACACATTTAAAAACTCATGTGCAACAACACTCCTTCAGAGAAACACATTTAAAAACTCATGTACAACGACAGTCCTTTACAGAAACACATTTCAAAACACTTGCACTACAACACTGCTACAGAAAAACTCATTTCAAGATTCTTGTATAAAAACAGTCCTTCAGAAAAACTCATTTCAAGATTCTTGTACAACAACGGTCCTTCAGAAAAACACATTTCAAGACTCTTGTACAACAACGGTCCTTCAGAAAAACACATTTCAAGACTCTTGTACAACAACAGTCCTTCAGAAAAACACATTTAAAAACTCATGCACAACAACAGTCCTTCACAGAAACACATTTCAAGACTCTTGTACAACAACAGTCCTTCAGAAAAACTCATTTCAAGATTCTTGTACAACAACGGTCCTTCAGAAAAACACATTTCAAGTCTCTTGTACAACAAAGCTCCTTCAGAAAAACACATTTAAAAACTCATGTGCAACAACACTCCTTCAGAGAAACACATTTAAAAACTCATGTGAAACGACAGTCCTCTACAGAAACACATTTCAAAACTCTTGCACTACAACACTGCTACAGAAAAACTCATTTCAAGATTCTTGTATAAAAACAGTCCTTCAGAAAAACTCATTTCAAGACTCTTGTACAACAACGCTCCTTCAGAAAAACGCATTTAAAAACTCATGTACAACAACACTCCTTCAGAGAAACACATTTAAAAACTCATGTACAACGACAGTTGTTTACAGAAACACATTTCAAAACTCTTGCACTACAACACTGCTACAGAAAAACACATTTCAAGATTCTTGTATAAAAACAGTCCTTCAGAAAAACTCATTTCAAGACTCTTGTACAACAACAGTCCTTCACAGAAACACATTTCAAGATTCTTGTACAACAACGGTCCTTCAGAAAAACACATTTCAAGACTCTTGTACAACAACGGTCCTTCAGAAAAACTCATTTCAAGACTCTTGTACAACAACACTCCTTCAGAAAACGCATTTAAAAACTCATGTACAACAACACTCCTTCAGAGAAACACATTTAAAAACTCATGTACAACGACAGTTGTTTACAGAAACACATTTCAAAACTCTTGCACTACAACACTGCTACAGAAAAACACATTTCAAGATTCTTGTATAAAAACAGTTCTTCAGAAAAACTCATTTCAAAACTCTTGTACAACAACAGTCCTTCACAGAAACACATTTCAAGATTCTTGTACAACAACGGTCCTTCAGAAAAACACATTTCAAGACTCTTGTACAACAACGGTCCTTCAGAAAAACTCATTCCAAGATTCTTGTACAACAACACTCCTACAGAAAACGCATTTAAAAGCTCATGTACAACAACACTCCTTCAGAGAAACGCATTTCAAAACTCATGTACAACGACAGTTGTTTACAGAAACACATTTCAAAACTCTTGCACTACAACACTGCTACAGAAAAACTCAATTCAAGATTCTTGTACAACAACGGTCCTTCAGAAAAACTCATTTCAAGATTCTTGTACAACAACACTCCTTCAGAAAACGCATTTAAAAACTCATGTACAACAACACTCCTTCAGAGAAACACATTCAAAAACTCATGTACAACGACAGTTGTTTACAGAAACACATTTCAAAACTCTTGCACTACAACACTGCTACAGAAAAACACATTTCAAGATTCTTGTATAAAAACAGTCCTTCAGAAAAACTCATTTCAAGACTCTTGTACAACAACAGTCCTTCACAGAAACACATTTCAAGATTCTTGTACAACAACGGTCCTTCAGAAAAACACATTTCAAGACTCTTGTACAACAACGGTCCTTCAGAAAAACTCATTTCAAGATTCTTGTACAACAACACTCCTACAGAAAACGCATTTAAAAGCTCATGTACAACAACACTCCTTCAGAGAAACGCATTTCAAAACTCATGTACAACGACAGTTGTTTACAGAAACACATTTCAAAACTCTTGCACTACAACACTGCTACAGAAAAACTCATTTCAAGATTCTTGTACAACGGTAGTTCAGAAAAACACATTTCAAGATTCTTGTACAACAACGGTCCTTCAGAAAAACAAATTTCAAGACTCTTGTACAACAACACTCCTTCAGAGAAACACATTTAAAAACTCATGTGAAACGGCAGTCCTTTACAGAA
Organism: Xylota sylvarum; assembly: GCA_905220385.1. Classification (NCBI taxonomy): domain Eukaryota; kingdom Metazoa; phylum Arthropoda; class Insecta; order Diptera; family Syrphidae; genus Xylota; species Xylota sylvarum. The sequence continues at coordinate 24,127 of CAJMZQ010000090.1, forward strand.
ACACATATCAAAACTCTTGCACTACAACACTGCTACAGAAAAACTCATTTCAAGATTCTTGTATAAAAACAGTCCTTCAGAAAAATTCATTTCAAGACTCTTGTACAACAACAGTCCTTCAGAAAAACACATTTAAAAATCATGCACAACAACAGTCCTTCACAGAAACACATTTCAAGACTCTTGTACAACAACAGTCCTTCAGAAAAACTCATTTCAAGATTCTTGTACAACAACGGTCCTTCAGAAAATCACATTTCAAGACTCTTGTACAACAACGCTCCTTCAGAAAAACACATTTAAAAACTCATGTGCAACAACACTCCTTCAGAGAAACACATTTAAAAACTCATGTACAACGACAGTTGTTTACAGAAACACATTTCAAAACTCTTGCACTACAACACTGCTACAGAAAAACTCATTTCAAGATTCTTATACAACAACGGTCCTTCAGAAAAACACATTTCAAGACTCTTGTACAACAACGGTCCTTCAGAAAAACACATTTCAAGACTCTTGTACAACAACACTCCTTCAGAAAACGCATTTAAAAACTCATGTACAACAACACTCCTTCAGAGAAACGCATTTCGAGACTCTTGTACAACAACAGTCCTTCAGAAAAACTCATTTCAAGATTCTTGTACAACAACGGTCCTTCAGAAAAACACATTTCAAGACTCTTGTACAACAACGGTCCTTCAGAAAAACACATTTCAAGACTCTTGTACAACAACGCTCCTTCAGAAAAACACATTTAAAAACTCATGTGCAACAACACTCCTTCAGAGAAACACATTTAAAAACTCATGTACAACGACAGTTGTTTACAGAAACACATTTCAAAACTCTTGCACTACAACACTGCTACAGAAAAACTCATTTCAAGATTCTTGTACAACAACGGTCCTTCAGAAAAACACATTTCAAGACTCTTGTACAACAACACTCCTTCAGAAAACGCATTTAAAAACTCATGTACAACAACACTCCTTCAGAGAAACGCATTTCAAGACTCTTGTACAACAACAGTCCTTCAGAAAAACTCATTTCAAGATTCTTGTACAACAACGGTCCTTCAGAAAAACACATTTCAAGACTCTTGTACAACAACACTCCTTCAGAAAAACACATTTCAAGACTCTTGTACAACAACGCTCCTTCAGAAAAACACATTTAAAAACTCATGTGCAACAACACTCCTTCAGAGAAACACATTTAAAAACTCATGTACAACGACAGTTGTTTACAGAAACACATTTCAAAACTCTTTCGCTACAACACTGCTACAGAAAAACTCATTTCAAGATTCTTGTACAACAACGGTCCTTCAGAAAAACACATTTCAAGACTCTTGTACAACAACGGTCCTTCAGAAAAACACATTTCAAGACTCTTGTACAACAACAGTCCTTCAGAAAAACACATTTAAAAACTCATGCACAACAACAGTCCTTCACAGAAACACATTTCAAGACTCTTGTACAACAACAGTCCTTCAGAAAAACTCATTTCAAGATTCTTGTACAACAACGGTTATTCAGAAAAACACATTTCAAGACTCTTGTACAACAACGCTCCTTCAGAAAAACACCTTTAAAAACTCATGTGCAACAACACTCCTTCAGAGAAACACATTTAAAAACTCATGTGAAACGACAGTCCTTTACAGAAACACATTTCAAAACTCTTGCACTACAACACTGCTACAGAAAAACTCATTTCAAGATTCTTGTATAAAAACAGTCCTTCAGAAAAACTCATTTCAAGACTCTTGTACAACAACGCTCTTTCAGAAAAACACATTTAAAAACTCATGTGCAACGACAGTCCTTTATAGAAACGCATTTCAAAACTCATGTACAACGACAGTTGTTTACAGAAACACATTTCAAAACTCTTGCACTACAACACTGCTACAGAAAAACTCATTTCAAGATTCTTGTACAACAACGGTCCTTCAGAAAAACTCATTTCAAGATTCTTGTACAACAACACTCCTTCAGAAAACGCATTTAAAAACTCATGTACAACAACACTCCTTCAGAGAAACATATTTAAAAACTCATGTACAACGACAGTTGTTTACAGAAACACATTTCAAAACTCTTGCACTACAACACTGCTACAGAAAAACACATTTCAAGATTCTTGTATAAAAACAGTCCTTCAGAAAAACTCATTTCAAGACTCTTGTACAACAACAGTCCTTCACAGAAACACATTTCAAGATTCTTGTACAACAACGGTCCTTCAGAAAAACACATTTCAAGACTCTTGTACAACAACGGTCCTTCAGAAAAACACATTTAAAAACTCATGCACAACAACAGTCCTTCAGAAAAACACATTTCAAGACTCTTGTACAACAACAGTCCTTCAGAAAAACTCATTTCAAGATTCTTGTACAACAACGGTCCTTCAGAAAAACACATTTCAAGACTCTTGTACAACAACGCTCCTTCAGAAAAACACATTTAAAAACTCATGTGCAACGACAGTCCTTTACAGAAACACATTTAAAAACTCATGCACAACAACAGTCCTTCATAGAAACACATTTCAAGACTCTTGTACAACATCAGTCCTTCAAAAAAAACCCATTTGAAGATTCTTGTAGAACAACAGTCCTTCAGAAAAACTCATTTCAAGATTCTTGTACAACATCAGTCCTTCAGAAAAACACATTTCAAGACTCTTGTACAACAACGGTCCTTCAGAAAAACACATTTAAAAACTCATGTGCAACTACAGTCCTTTACAGAAACGCATTTCAAAACTCATGTACAACGACAGTTGTTTACAGAAACACATTTCAAAACTCTTGCACTACAACACTGCTACAGAAAAACTTATTTCAAGATTCTTGTACAACAACGCTCCTTCAGAAAAACACATTTAAAAACTCATGTGCAACGACAGTCCTTTACAGAAACGCATTTCAAAACTCATGTACAACGACAGTTGTTTACAGAAACACATTTAAAAACTCATGTACAACGACAGTCCTTTACAGAAACACATTTCAAAACTCTTGCACTACAACACTGCTACAGAAAAACTCATTTCAAGATTCTTGTATAAAAACAGTCCTTCAGAAAAACTCATTTCAAGACTCTTGTACAACAACAGTCCTTCAGAAAAACACATTTAAAAACTCATGCACAACAACAGTCCTTCACAGAAACACATTTCAAGACTCTTGTACAACAACAGTCCTTCAGAAAAACTCATTTCAAGATTCTTGTACAACAACGGTCCTTCAGAAAAACACATTTCAAGACTCTTGTGCAACAACGCTCCTTCAGAAAAACATATTTAAAAACTCATCTGCAACAACACTCCTTCAGAAAAACACATTTAAAAACTCATGTGAAACGACAGTCCTTTACAGAAACACATATCAAAACTCTTGCACTACAACACTGCTACAGAAAAACTCATTTCAAGATTCTTGTACAACAACGGTCCTCCAGAAAAACACATTTCAAGACTCTTGTACAACAACGGTCCTTCAGAAAAACACATTTCAAGACTCTTGTACAACAACGCTCCTTCAGAAAAACACATTTCAAGACTCTTGTACAACAACAGTCCTTCAGAAAAACTCATTTCAAGATTCTTGTACAACAACGGTCCTTCAGAAAAACACATTTCAAGACTCTTGTACAACAACGCTCCTTCAGAAAAACACATTTAAAAACTCATGTGCAACGACAGTCCTTTACAGAAACACATTTAAAAACTCATGCACAACAACAGTCCTTCATAGAAACACATTTCAAGACTCTTGTACAACAACAGTCCTTCAGAAAAACTCATTTCAAGATTCTTGTACAACAACAGTCCTTCAGAAAAACTCATTTCAAGATTCTTGTACAACAACGGTCCTTCAGAAAAACACATTTCAAGACTCTTGTACAACAACGCTCCTTCAGAAAAACACATTTAAAAACTCATGTGCAACTACAGTCCTTTACAGAAACGCATTTCAAAACTCATGTACAACGACAGTTGTTTACAGAAACACATTTCAAAACTCTTGCACTACAACACTGCTACAGAAAAACTTATTTCAAGATTCTTGTACAACAACACTCCTTCAGAAAAACGCATTTAAAAACTCATGTACAACGACAGTCCTTTACAGAAACGCATTTCAAAACTCATGTACAACGACAGTTGTTTACAGAAACACATTTAAAAACTCATGTACAACGACAGTCCTTTACAGAAACACATTTCAAAACTCTTGCACTACAACACTGCTACAGAAAAACTCATTTCAAGATTCTTGTATAAAAACAGTCCTTCAGAAAAACTCATTTCAAGACTCTTGTACAACAACAGTCCTTCAGAAAAACACATTTAAAAACTCATGCACAACAACAGTCCTTCACAGAAACACATTTCAAGACTCTTGTACAACAACAGTCCTTCAGAAAAACTCATTTCAAGATTCTTGTACAACAACGGTCCTTCAGAAAAACACATTTCAAGACTCTTGTGCAACAACGCTCCTTCAGAAAAACATATTTAAAAACTCATCTGCAACAACACTCCTTCAGAAAAACACATTTAAAAACTCATGTGAAACGACAGTCCTTTACAGAAACACATATCAAAACTCTTGCACTACAACACTGCTACAGAAAAACTCATTTCAAGATTCTTGTACAACAACGGTCCTCCAGAAAAACACATTTCAAGACTCTTGTACAACAACGGTCCTTCAGAAAAACACATTTCAAGACTCTTGTACAACAACGCTCCTTCAGAAAAACACATTAAAAAGCTCATGTGCAACGACAGTCCTTTACAGAAACGCATTTCAAAACTCATGTACAACGACAGTTGTTTACAGAAACACATTTCAAAACTCTTGCACTACAACACTGCTACAGAAAAACTCATTTCAAGATTCTTGTACAACAACGGTCCTTCAGAAAAACTCATTTCAAGACTCTTGTACAACAACAGTCCTTCAGAAAAACACATTTAAAAACTCATGCACAACAACAGTCCTTCACAGAAACACATTTCAAGACTCTTGTACAACAACAGTCCTTCAGAAAAACTCATTTCAAGATTCTTGTACAACAACGGTCCTTCAGAAAAACACATTTCAAGACTCTTGTACAACAACGCTCCTTCAGAAAAACACATTTAAAAACTCATGTGCAACGACAGTCCTTTACAGAAACACATTTAAAAACTCATGTACAACGACAGTTGTTTACAGAAACACATTTCAAAACTCTTGCACTACAACACTGCTACAGAAAAACTCATTTCAAGATTCTTGTACAACAACGGTCCTTCAGAAAAACACATTTCAAGACTCTTGTACAACAACGGTCCTTCAGAAAAACACATTTCAAGACTCTTGTACAACAACACTCCTTCAGAAAAACATATTTAAAAACTCATGTGCAACAACACTCCTTGAGAGAAACACATTTAAAAACTCATGTACAACGACAGTCCTTTACAGAAACACATTTCAAAACTCTTGCACTACAACACTGCTACAGAAAAACTCATTTCAAGATTCTTGTATAAAAACAGTCCTTCAGAAAAACTCATTTCAAGATTCTTGTACAACAACGGTCCTTCAGAAAAACACATTTCAAGACTCTTGTACAACAACGGTCCTTCAGAAAAACACATTTCAAGACTCTTGTACAACAACAGTCCTTCAGAAAAACACATTTAAAAACTCATGCACAACAACAGTCCTTCACAGAAACACATTTCAAGACTCTTGTACAACAACAGTCCTTCAGAAAAACTCATTTCAAGATTCTTGTACAACAACGGTCCTTCAGAAAAACACATTTCAAGTCTCTTGTACAACAACGCTCCTTCAGAAAAACACATTTAAAAACTCATGTGCAACAACACTCCTTCAGAGAAACACATTTAAAAACTCATGTGAAACGACAGTCCTCTACAGAAACACATTTCAAAACTCTTGCACTACAACACTGCTACAGAAAAACTCATTTCAAGATTCTTGTATAAAAACAGTCCGTCAGAAAAACTCATTTCAAGACTCTTGTACAACAACGCTCCTTCAGAAAAACGCATTTAAAAACTCATGTACAACAACACTCCTTCAGAGAAACACATTTAAAAACTCATGTACAACGACAGTTGTTTACAGAAACACATTTCAAAACTCTTGCACTACAACACTGCTACAGAAAAACACATTTCAAGATTCTTGTATAAAAACAGTCCTTCAGAAAAACTCATTTCAAGACTCTTGTACAACAACAGTCCTTCACAGAAACACATTTCAAGATTCTTGTACAACAACGGTCCTTCAGAAAAACACATTTCAAGACTCTTGTACAACAACGGTCCTTCAGAAAAACTCATTTCAAGATTCTTGTACAACAACACTCCTTCAGAAAACGCATTTAAAAACTCATGTACAACAACACTCCTTCAGAGAAACACATTTAAAAACTCATGTACAACGACAGTTGTTTACAGAAACACATTTCAAAACTCTTGCACTACAACACTGCTACAGAAAAACACATTTCAAGATTCTTGTATAAAAACAGTCCTTCAGAAAAACTCATTTCAAGACTCTTGTACAACAACAGTCCTTCACAGAAACACATTTCAAGATTCTTGTACAACAACGGTCCTTCAGAAAAACACATTTCAAGACTCTTGTACAACAACGGTCCTTCAGAAAAACTCATTCCAAGATTCTTGTACAACAACACTCCTACAGAAAACGCATTTAAAAGCTCATGTACAACAACACTCCTTCAGAGAAACGAATTTCAAAACTCATGTACAACGACAGTTGTTTACAGAAACACATTTCAAAACTCTTGCACTACAACACTGCTACAGAAAAACTCATTTCAAGATTCTTGTACAACAACGGTCCTTCAGAAAAACTCATTTCAAGATTCTTGTACAACAACACTCCTTCAGAAAACGCATTTAAAAACTCATGTACAACAACACTCCTTCAGAGAAACACATTCAAAAACTCATGTACAACGACAGTTGTTTACAGAAACACATTTCAAAACTCTTGCACTACAACACTGCTACAGAAAAACACATTTCAGGATTCTTGTATAAAAACAGTCCTTCAGAAAAACTCATTTCAAGACTCTTGTACAACAACAGTCCTTCACAGTAACACATTTCAAGATTCTTGTACAACAACGGTCCTTCAGAAAAACACATTTCAAGACTCTTGTACAACAACGGTCCTTCAGAAAAACTCATTTCAAGATTCTTGTACAACAACACTCCTACAGAAAACGCATTTAAAAGCTCATGTACAACAACACTCCTTCAGAGAAACGCATTTCAAAACTCATGTACAACGACAGTTGTTTACAGAAACACATTTCAAAACTCTTGCACTACAACACTGCTACAGAAAAACTCATTTCAAGATTCTTGTACAACGGTCCTTCAGAAAAACACATTTCAAGATTCTTGTACAACAACGGTCCTTCAGAAAAATTCATTTCAAGACTCTTGTACAACAACAGTCCTTCAGAAAAACACATTTAAAAACTCATGCACAACAACAGTCCTTCACAGAAACACATTTCAAGACTATTGTACAACAACAGTCCTTCAGAAAAACTCATTTCAAGATTCTTGTACAACAACGGTCCTTCAGAAAATCACATTTCAAGACTCTTGTACAACAACGCTCCTTCAGAAAAACACATTTAAAAACTCATGTGCAACAACACTCCTTCAGAGAAACACATTTAAAAACTCATGTACAACGACAGTTGTTTACAGAAACACATTTCAAAACTCTTGCACTACAACACTGCTACAGAAAAACTCATTTCAAGATTCTTATACAACAACGGTCCTTCAGAAAAACACATTTCAAGACTCTTGTACAACAACGGTCCTTCAGAAAAACACATTTCAAGACTCTTGTACAACAACACTCCTTCAGAAAACGCATTTAAAAACTCATGTACAACAACACTCCTTCAGAGAAACGCATTTCGAGACTCTTGTACAACAACAGTCCTTCAGAAAAACTCATTTCAAGATTCTTGTACAACAACGGTCCTTCAGAAAAACACATTTCAAGACTCTTGTACAACAACGGTCCTTCAGAAAAACACATTTCAAGACTCTTGTACAACAACGCTCCTTAAAAACTCATGTACAACGACAGTTGTTTACAGAAACACATTTCAAAACTCTTGCACTACAACACTGCTACAGAAAAACTCATTTCAAGATTCTTGTACAACAACGGTCCTTCAGAAAAACACATTTCAAGACTCTTGTACAACAACACTCCTTCAGAAAACGCATTTAAAAACTCATGTACAACAACACTCCTTCAGAGAAACTCATTTCAAGACTCTTGTACAACAACAGTCCTTCAGAAAAACTCATTTCAAGATTCTTGTACAACAACGGTCCTTCAGAAAAACACATTTCAAGACTCTTGTACAACAACACTCCTTCAGAAAAACACATTTCAAGACTCTTGTACAACAACGCTCCTTCAGAAAAACACATTTAAAAACTCATGTGCAACAACACTCCTTCAGAGAAACACATTTAAAAACTCATGTACAACGACAGTTGTTTACAGAAACACATTTCAAAACTCTTGCACTACAACACTGCTACAGAAAAACTCATTTCAAGATTCTTGTACAACAACGGTTATTCAGAAAAACACATTTCAAGACTCTTGTACAACAACGGTCCTTCAGAAAAACACATTTCAAGACTCATGTACAACGACAGTTGTTTACAGAAACACATTTCAAAACTCTTGCACTACAACACTGCTACAGAAAAACTCATTTCAAGATTCTTGTACAACAACGGTCCTTCAGAAAAACTCATTTCAAGATTCTTGTACAACAACACTCCTTCAGAAAACGCATTTAAAAACTCATGTACAACAACACTCCTTCAGAGAAACACATTTAAAAACTCATGTGAAACGACAGTCCTTTACAGAAACACATTTCAAAACTCTTGCACTACAACACTGCTACAGAAAAACTCATTTCAAGATTCTTGTACAACAACGGTCCTTTAGAAAAACACATTTCAAGACTCTTGTACAACAACGGTCCTTCAGAAAAACACATTTCAAGACTCTTGTACAACAACGCTCCTTCAGAAAAACACATTTCAAGACTCTTGTACAACAACGCTCCTTCAGAAAAACACATTTAAAAACTCATGTGCAACGACAGTCCTTTACAGAAACGCATTTCAAAACTCATGTACAACGACAGTTGTTTACAGAAACACATTTCAAAACTCTTGCACTACAACACTGCTACAGAAAAACTCATTTCAAGATACTTGTACAACAACGGTCCTTCAGAAAAACACATTTCAAGACTCTTGTACAACAACGGTCCTTCAGAAAAACACATTTCAAGACTCTTGTACAACAACGCTCCTTCAGAAAAACACATTTAAAAACTCATGTACAACGACAGTCCTTTACAGAAACACATTTCAAAACTCTTGCACTACAACACTGCTACAGAAAAACTCATTTCAAGATTCTTGTATAAAAACAGTCCTTCAGAAAAACTCATTTCAAGACTCTTGTACAACAACAGTCCTTCAGAAAAACACATTTAAAAACTCATGCACAACAACAGTCCTTCACAGAAACACATTTCAAGACTCTTGTACAACAACAGTCCTTCAGAAAAACTCATTTCAACATTCTTGTACAACAACGGTCCTTCAGAAAAACACATTTCAAGACTCTTGTACAACAACGCTCCTTCAGAAAAACACATTTAAAAACTCATGTGCAACAACACTCCTTAAGAGAAACACATTTAAAAACTCATGTGAAACGACAGTCCTTTACAGAAACACATATCAAAACTCTTGCACTACAACACTGCTACAGAAAAACTCATTTCAAGATTCTTGTACAACAGCGGTCCTCCAGAAAAACACATTTCAAGACTCTTGTACAACAACGGTCCTTCAGAAAAACACATTTCAAGACTCTTGTACAACAACACTCCTTCAGAAAAAGACATTTAAAAACTCATGTGCAACGACAGTCCTTTACAGAAACGCATTTCAAAACTCATGTACAACGACAGTTGTTTACAGAAACACATTTCAAAACTCTTGCACTACAACACTGCTACAGAAAAACTCATTTCAAGATTCTTGTACAACAACGGTCCTTCAGAAAAACTCATTTCAAGACTCTTGTACAACAACAGTCCTTCAGAAAAACACATTTAAAAACTCATGCACAACAACAGTCCTTCACAGAAGCACATTTCAAGACTCTTGTACAACAACAGTCCTTCAGAAAAACTCATTTCAAGATTCTTGTACAACAACGGTCCTTCAGAAAAACACATTTCAAGACTCTGGTACAACAACGCTCCTTCAGAAAAACACATTTAAAAACTCATGTGCAACGACAGTCCTTTACAGAAACGCATTTCGAAACTCATGTACAACGACAGTTGTTTACAGAAACACATTTCAAAACTCTTGCACTACAACGGTCCTTCAGAAAAACACATTTCAAGACTCTTGTACAACAACACTCCTTCAGAAAACGCATTTAAAAACTCATGTACAACAACACTCCTTCAGAGAAACACATTTAAAAACTCATGTACAACGACAGTCCTTTACAGAAACACATTTCAAAACTCTTGCTCTACAACACTGCTACAGAAAAACTCATTTCAAGATTCTTGTACAACAACGGTTCTTCAGAAAAACACATTTCAAGACTCTTGTACAACAACGCTCCTTCAGAAAAACACATTTAAAAACTCATGTGCAACGACAGTCCTTCACAGAAACACATTTCAAGACTCTTGTACAACAACAGTCCCTCAGAAAAACTCATTTCAAGATTCTTGTACAACAACGGTCCTTCAGAAAAACACATTTCAAGACTCTTGTACAACAACGCTCCTTCAGAAAAACACATTTAAAAACTCATGTGCAACGACAGTCCTTTACAGAAACGCATTTCAAAACTCATGTAGAACCACAGTTGTTTACAGAAACACATTTCAAAACTCTTGCACTACAACACTGCTACAGAAAAACTCATTTCAAGACTCTTGTACAACAACGCTCCTTCAGAAAAACACATTTAATAACTCATGTGCAACAACACTATTTCAGAGAAACACATTTAAAAACTCATGTGAAACGACAGTCCTTTACAGAAACACATATCAAAACTCTTGCACTACAACACTGCTACAGAAAAACTCATTTCAAGAATCTTGTACAACAACGGTCCTCCAGAAAAACACATTTCAAGACTCTTGTACAACAACGGTCCTTCATAAAAACACATTTCAAGACTATTGTACAACAACACTCCTTCAGAAAAACGCATTTAAAAACTCATGTACAACAACGCTCCTTCAGAAAAACACATTTAAAAACTCATGTGCAACGACAGTTGTTTACAGAAACACATTTCAAAACTCTTGCACTACAACACTGCTTCAGAGAAACACATTTAAAAACTCATGCACAACAACAGTCCTTCACAGAAACACATTTCAAGACTCTTGTACAACAACGCTCCTTCAGAAAAACACATTTAAAAACTCATGTGCAACAACACTCCTTCAGAGAAACACATTTAAAAACTCATGTGAAACGACAGTCCTTTACAGAAACACATATCAAAACTCTTGCACTACAACACTGCTACAGAAAAACTCATTTCAAGAATCTTGTACAACAACGGTCCTCCAGAAAAACACATTTCACGACTCTTGTACAACAACGGTCTTTCAAGACTCTTCTACAACAACACTCCTTCAGAAAAACGCATTTAAAAACTCATGTACAACAACGCTCCTTCAGAAAAACACATTTAAAAACTCATGTGCAACGACAGTCCTTTACAGAAACGCATTTCAAAACTCATGTACAAAGACAGTTGTTTACAGAAACACATTTCAAAACTCTTGCACTACAACACTGCTACAGAAAAACTCATTTCAAGATTCTTGTACAACAACGGTCCTTCAGAAAAACACATCTCAAGACTCTTGTACAACAACGGTCCTTCAGAAAAACACATTTCAAGACTCTTGTACAACAACACTCCTTCAGAAAACGCATTTAAAAACTCATGTACAACAACACTCCTTCAGAGAAACACATTTAAAAACTCATGTGCAACGACAGTCCTTTACAGAAACACATATCAAAACTCTTGCACTACAACACTGCTACAGAAAAACTCATTTCAAGATTCTTGTATAAAAACAGTCCTTCAGAAAAACTCATTTCAAGACTCTTGTTCAACAACAGTAATTCATAAAAACTCATTTCAAGATTCTTGTACAACAACGGTCCTTCAGAAAAACACATTTCAAGACTCTTGTACAACAACACTGCTTCAGAGAAACACATTTAAAAACTCATGCACAACAACAGTCCTTCACAGAAACACATTTCAAGACCCTTGTACAACAACAGTCCTTCAGAAAAACTCATTTCAAGATTCTTGTACAACAACGGTCCTTCAGAAAAACACATCTCAAGACTCTTGTACAACAACGGTCCTTCAGAAAAACACATTTCAAGACTCTTGTACAACAACACTCCTTCAGAAAACGCATTTAAAAACTCATGTACAACAACACTCCTTCAGAGAAACACATTTAAAAACTAATGTGCAACGACAGTCCTTTACAGAAACACATATCAAAACTCTTGCACTACAACACTGCTACAGAAAAACTCATTTCAAGATTCTTGTATAAAAACAGTCCTTCAGAAAAACTCATTTCAAGACTCTTGTTCAACAACAGTAATTCATAAAAACTCATTTCAAGATTCTTGTACAACAACGGTCCTTCAGAAAAACACATTTCAAGACTCTTGTACAACAACGCTACTTCAGAAAAACACATTTAAAAACTCATGTGCAACAACACTCCTTCAGAGAAACACATTTAAAAACTCATGTGCAACGACAGTCCTTTACAGAAACACATATCAAAACTCTTGCACTACAACACTGCTACAGAAAAACTCATTTCAAGATTCTTGTATAAAAACAGTCCTTCAGAAAAACTCATTTCAAGACTCTTGTTCAACAACAGTAATTCATAAAAACTCATTTCAAGATTCTTGTACAACAACGGTCCTTCAGAAAAACACATTTCAAGACTCTTGTACAACAACACTGCTTCAGAGAAACACATTTAAAAACTCATGCACAACAACAGTCCTTCACAGAAACACATTTCAAGACCCTTGTACAACAACAGTCCTTCAGAAAAACTCATTTCAAGATTCTTGTACAACAACGGTCCTTCAGAAAAACACATCTCAAGACTCTTGTACAACAACGGTCCTTCAGAAAAACACATTTCAAGACTCTTGTACAACAACACTCCTTCAGAAAACGCATTTAAAAACTCATGTACAACAACACTAATTCGGAGAAATGCATTTCAAAACTCATGTACAACGACAGTTGTTTACAGAAACACATTTCAAAACTCTTGCACTACAACACTGCTACAGAAAAACTCATTTCAATATTCTTGTATAAAAACAGTCCTTCAGAAAAACTCATTTCAAGACTCTTGTACAACAACAGTCCTTCAGAAAAACACATTTCAAGAATCTTGTACAACAACACTCCTTCAGAAAACGCATTTAAAAACTCATGTACAACAACACTCCTTCAGAAAAACACATTTAAAAACTGATGTGCAACAACACTCCTTCAGAGAAACACATTTAAAAACTCATGTGAAACGACAGTCCTTTACAGAAACACATATCAAAACTCTTGCACTACAACACTGCTACAGAAAAACTCATTTCAAGATTCTTGTACAACAACGGTCTTTCAGAAAAACACATTTCAAGACTCTTGTACAACAACGGTCCTTCAGAAAAACACATTTCAAGACTCTTGTACAACAACAGTCCTTCAGAAAAACACATTTAAAAACTCATGCACAACAACAGTCCTTCACAGAAACACATTTCAAGACTCTTGTACAACAACAGTCCTTCAGAAAAACTCATTTCAAGATTCTTGTACAACAACGGTCCTTCAGAAAAACACATTTCAAGACTCTTGTACAACAACGCTCCTTCAGAAAAACACATTTAAAAACTCATGTGCAACAACACTCCTTCAGAGAAACACATTTAAAAACTCATGTACAACGACAGTTGTTTACAGAAACACATTTCAAAACTCTTGCACTACAACACTGCTACAGAAAAACTCATTTCAAGATTCTTGTACAACAACGGTCCTTCAGAAAAACTCATTTCAAGATTCTTGTACAACAACACTCCTTCAGAAAAACGCATTTAAAAACTCATGTACAACAACACTCCTTCAGAGAAACACATTTAAAAACTCATGTACAACGACAGTTGTTTACAGAAACACATTTCAAAACTCTTGCACTACAACACTGCTACAGAAAAACTCATTTCAAGATTCTTGTACAACAACGGTCCTTCAGAAAAACTCATTTCAAGATTCTTGTACAACAACGGTCCTTCAGAAAAACACATTTCAAGACTCTTGTACAACAACGCTCCTTCAGAAAAACACATTTAAAAACTCATGTGCAACGACAGTCCTTTACAGAAACGCATTTCAAAACTCATGTACAACGACAGTTGTTTACAGAAACACATTTCAAAACTCTTGCACTACAACACTGCTACAGAAAAACTCATTTCAGGATTCTTGTACAACAACGGTCCTTCAGAAAACGCATTTAAAAACTCATGTACAACAACACTCCTTCAGAGAAACACATTTAAAAACTCATGTACAAAGACAGTTGTTTACAGAAACACATTTCAAAACTCTTGCACTACAACACTGCTGCAGAAAAACTCATTTCAAGATTCTTGTATAAAAACAGTCCTTCAGAAAAACTCATTTCAAGACTCTTGTACAACAACAGTCCTTCAGAAAAACACATTTAAAAACTCATGCACAACAACAGTCCTTCACAGAAACACATTTCAAGACTCTTGTACAACAACAGTCCTTCAGAAAAACTCATTTCAAGATTCTTGTACAACAACGGTCCTTCAGAAAAACACATTTCAAGACTCTTGTACAAAAACGCTCCTTCAGAAAAACACATTTCAAGACTCTTGTACAACAACGCTCCTTCAGAAAAACACATTTAAAAACTTATGTGCAACGACAGTCCTTTACAGAAACGCATTTCAAAACTCATGTACAACGACAGTTGTTTACAGAAACACATTTCAAAACTCTTGCACTACAACACTGCTACAGAAAAACTCATTTCAAGATTCTTGTATAAAAACAGTCCTTCAGAAAAACTCATTTCAAGACTCTTGTACAACAACAGTCCTTCAGAAAAACACATTTAAAAACTCATGCACAACAACAGTCCTTCACAGAAACACATTTCAAGACTCTTGTACAACAACAGTCCTTCAGAAAAACTCATTTCAAGATTCTTGTACAACAACGGTCCTTCAGAAAAACACATTTCAAGACTCTTGTACAACAACACTCCTTCAGAAAAACACATTTAAATACTCATGTGCAACAACACTCCTTCAGAGAAACACATTTAAAAACTCATGTACAACGACAGTTGTTTACAGAAACACATTTCAAAACTCTTGCACTACAACACTGCTACAGAAAAACTCATTTCAAGATTCTTGTACAACAACGGTCCTTCAGAAAAACACATTTCAAGACTCTTGTACAACAACGGTCCTTCAGAAAAACACATTTCAAGACTCTTGTACAACAACGCTAATTCAGAAAAACACATTTAAAAACTCATGTGCAACGACAGTCCTTTACAGAAACGCATTTCAAAACTCATGTACAACGACAGTTGTTTACAGAAACACATTTCAAAACTCTTGCACTACAACACTGCTACAGAAAAACTCATTTCAAGATTCTTGTACAACAACGGTCCTTCAGAAAAACACATTTCAAGACTCTTGTACAACAACGGTCCTTCAGAAAAACACATTTCAAGACTCTTGTACAACAACGCTCCTTCAGAAAAACACATTTAAAAACTCATGTGCAGCGACAGTCCTTTACAGAAACGCATAAGATTCTTGTACAACAACGGTCCTTCAGAAAAACACATTTCAAGACTCTTGTACAACAACGGTCCTTCAGAAAAACACATTTCAAGACTCTTGTACAACAACACTCCTTCAGAAAACGCATTTAAAAACTCATGTACAACAACACTCCTTCAGAGAAACACATTTAAAAACTCATGTACAACGACAGTCCTTTACAGAAACACATTTCAAAACTCTTGCACTACAACACTGCTACAGAAAAACTCATTTCAAGATTCTTGTATAAAAACAGTCCTTCAGAAAAACTCATTTCAAGACTCTTGTACAACAACAGTCCTTCAGAAAAACACATTTAAAAACTCATGTGCAGCGAAAGTCCTTTACAGAAACGCATAAGATTCTTGTACAACAACGGTCCTTCAGAAAAACACATTTCAAGACTCTTGTACAACAACGGTCCTTCAGAAAAACACATTTCAAGACTCTTGTACAACAACACTCCTTCAGAAAACGCATTTAAAAACTCATGTACAACAACACTTCTTCAGAGAAACACATTTAAAAACTCATGTACAACGACAGTCCTTTACAGAAACACATTTCAAAACTCTTGCACTACAACACTGCTACAGAAAAACACATTTCAAGACTCTTGTACAACAACAGTCCTTCAGAAAAACTCATTTCAAGATTCTTGTACAACAACGGTCCTTCAGAAAAACACATTTCAAGACTCTTGTACAACAACACTCCTTCAGAAAACGCATTTAAAAACTCATGTACAACAACACTCCTTCAGAGAAACACATTTAAAAACTCATGTACAACGACAGTCCTTTACAGAAACACATTTCAAGACTCCTGTACAACAACAGTAATTCAGAAAAACTCATTTCAAGATTCTTGTACAACAACGGTCCTTCAGAAAAACACATTTCAAGACTCTTGTACAACAGCGCTTATTCAGAAAAACGCATTTAAAAACTCATGTACAACAACACTCCTTCAGAGAAACACATTTAAAAACTCATGCACAACAACAGTCCTTCACAGAAACACATTTAAAAACTCGTGTGAAACTACAGTCCTTTACAGAAACACATATCAAAACTCTTGCACTACAACACTGCTACAGAAAAACTCATTTCAAGATTCTTGTACAACAACGGTCCTTCAGAAAAACACATTTCAAGACTCTTGTACAACAACGCTCCTTCAGAAAAACACATTTAAAAACTCATGTGCAACGACAGTCCTTTACAGAAACGCATTTCAAAACTCATGTACAACGACAGTTGTTTACAGAAACACATTTCAAAACTCCTGCACTACAACACTGCTACAGAAAAACTCATTTCAAGATTCTTGTACAACAACGGTCCTTCAGAAAAACACATTTCAAGACTCTTGTACAACAACGCTCCTTCAGAAACGACAGTCCTTTACAGAAACACATTTCAAGACTCCTGTACAACAACAGTCCTTCAGAAAAACTCATTTCAAGATTCTTGTACAACAACGGTCCTTCAGAAAAACACATTTCAAGACCCTTGTACAACAGCGCTCCTTCAGAAAAACGCATTTAAAAACTCATGTACAACAACACTCCTTCAGAGAAACACATTTAAAAACTCATGTGCAACGACAGTCATTTACAGAAACGCATTTCAAAACTCATGTACAACGACAGTTGTTTACAGAAACACATTTCAAAACTCTTGCACTACAACACTGCTACAGAAAAACTCATTTCAAGATTCTTGTACAACAACGGTCCTTCAGAAAAACACATTTAAAAACTCATGCACAACAACATTCCTTCACAGAAACACATTTCAAGACTCTTCTACAACAACAGTCCTTCAGAAAAACTCATTTCAAGATTCTTGTACAACAACGGTCCTTCAGCAAAACACATTTCAAGACTCTTGTACAACAACGCTCCTTCAGAAAAACATATTTAAAAACTCATGTGCAACGACAGTCCTTTACAGAAACGCATTTCAAAACTCATGTACAACGACAGTTGTTTACAGAAACACATTTCAAAACTCTTGCACTACAACACTGCTACAGAAAAACTCATTTCAAGATCCTTGTACAACAACGGTCCTTCAGAAAAACACATTTCAAGACTCTTCTACAACAACGCTCCTTCAGAAAAACACATTTAAAAACTCATGTGCAACGACAGTCCTTTACAGAAACGCATTTCAAAACTCATGTACAACGACAGTTGTTTACAGAAACACATTTCAAAACTCTTGCACTACAACACTGCTACAGAAAAACTCATTTCAAGATTCTTGTACAACAACGGTCCTTCAGAAAAACACATTTCAAGACTCTTGTACAACAACGGTCCTTCAGAAAAACACATTTCAAGACTCTTGTACAACAACACTCCTTCAGAAAACGCATTTAAAAACTCATGTACAACAACACTCCTTCAGAGAAACACATTTAAAAACTCATGTACAACGACAGTCCTTTACAGAAACACATTTCAAAACTCTTGCACTACAACACTGCTACAGAAAAACTCATTTCAAGATTCTTGTATAAAAACAGTCCTTCAGAAAAACTCATTTCAAGACTCTTGTACAACAACAGTCCTTCAGAAAAACACATTTAAAAACTCATGCACAACAACAGTCCTTCACAGAAACACATTTCAAGACTCTTGTACAACAACAGTCCTTCAGAAAAACTCATTTCAAGATTCTTGTACAACAACGGTCCTTCAGAAAAACACATTTCAAGACTCTTGTACAACAACGGTCCTTCAGAAAAACACATTTCAAGACTCTTGTACAACAACGCTCCTTCAGAAAAACACATTTAAAAACTCATGTGCAACGACAGTCCTTTACAGAAACGCATTTCAAAACTCATGTACAACGACAGTTGTTTACAGAAACACATTTCAAAACTCTTGCACTACAACACTGCTACAGAAAAACTCATTTCAAGATTCTTGTACAACAACGGTCCTTCAGAAAAACACATTTAAAAACTCATGCACAACAACATTCCTTCACAGAAACACATTTCAAGACTCTTGTACAACAACAGTCCTTCCGAAAAACTCATTTCAAGATTCTTGTACAACAACGGTCCTTCAGCAAAACACATTTCAAGACTCTTGTACAACAACGCTCCTTCAGAAAAACACATTTAAAATCTCATGTGCAACGACAGTCCTTTACAGAAACGCATTTCAAAACTCATGTACAACGACAGTTGTTTACAGAAACACATTTCAAAACTCTTGCACTACAACACTGCTACAGAAAAACTCATTTCAAGATTCTTGTACAACAACGGTCCTTCAGAAAAACACATTTCAAGACTCTTCTACAACAACGCTCCTTCAGAAAAACACATTTAAAAACTCATGTGCAACGACAGTCCTTTACAGAAACGCATTTCAAAACTCATGTACAACGACAGTTGTTTACAGAAACACATTTCAAAACTCTTGCACTACAACACTGCTACAGAAAAACTCATTTCAAGATTCTTGTACAACAACGGTCCTTCAGAAAAACACATTTCAAGACTCTTGTACTACAACGGTCCTTCAGAAAAACACATTTCAAGACTCTTGTACAACAACACTCCTTCAGAAAACGCATTTAAAAACTCATGTACAACAACACTCCTTCAGAGAAACACATTTAAAGACTCATGTACAACGACAGTCCTTTACAGAAACACATTTCAAGACTCTTGTACAACAACAGTCCTTCAGAAAAACTCATTTCAAGATTCTTGTACAACAACGGTCCTTCAGCAAAACACATTTCAAGACTCTTGTACAACAACGCTCCTTCAGAAAAACACATTTAAAATCTCATGTGCAACGACAGTCCTTTACAGAAACGCATTTCAAAACTCATGTACAACGACAGTTGTTTACAGAAACACATTTCAAAACTCTTGCACTACAACACTGCTACAGAAAAACTCATTTCAAGATTCTTGTACAACAACGGTCCTTCAGAAAAACACATTTCAAGACTCTTGTACTACAACGGTCCTTCAGAAAAACACATTTCAAGACTCTTGTACAACAACACTCCTTCAGAAAACGCATTTAAAAACTCATGTACAACAACACTCCTTCAGAGAAACACATTTAAAAACTCATGTACAACGACAGTCCTTTACAGAAACACATTTCAAAACTCTTGCACTACAACACTGCTACAGAAAAACTCATTTCAAGATTCTTGTATAAAAACAGTCCTTCAGAAAAACTCATTTCAAGACTCTTGTACAACAACAGTATTTCAGAAAAACACATTTAAAAACTCATGCACAACAACGGTCCTTCACAGAAACACATTTCAAGACTCTTGTACAACAACAGTCCTTCAGAAAAACTCATTTCAAGATTCTTGTACAACAACGGTCCTTCAGAAAAACACATTTCAAGACTCTTGTACAACAACGCTCCTTCAGAAAAACACATTTAAAAACTCATGTGCAACGACACTCCTTCAGAGAAACACATTTAAAAACTCATGTACAACGACAGTCCTTTACAGAAACACATTTCAAAACTCTTGCACTACAACACTGCTACAGAAAAACTCATTTCAAGATTCTTGTACAACAACGGTCCTTCAGAAAAACTCATTTCAAGATTCTTGTACAACAACGGTCCTTCAGAAAAACACATTTCAAGACTCTTGTACTACAACGGTCCTTCAGAAAAACACATTTCAAGACTCTTGTACAACAACACTCCTTCAGAAAACGCATTTAAAAACTCATGTACAACAACACTCCTTCAGAGAAACACATTTAAAAACTCATGTACAACGACAGTCCTTTACAGAAACACATTTCAAAACTCTTGCACTACAACACTGCTACAGAAAAACTCATTTCAAGATTCTTGTATAAAAACAGTCCTTCAGAAAAACTCATTTCAAGACTCTTGTACAACAACAGTATTTCAGAAAAACACATTTAAAAACTCATGCACAACAACGGTCCTTCACAGAAACACATTTCAAGACTCTTGTACAACAACAGTCCTTCAGAAAAACTCATTTCAAGATTCTTGTACAACAACGGTCCTTCCTTTACAGAAACGCATTTCAAAACTCATGTACAACGACAGTTGTTTACAGGAACACATTTCAAAACTCTTGCACTACAACACTGCTACAGAAAAACTCATTTCAAGATTCTTGTACAACAACACTCCTTCAGAAAAACGCATTTAAAAACTCATGTACAACGACAGTCCTTTACAGAAACGCATTTCAAAACTCATGTACAACGACAGTTGTTTACAGAAACACATTTCAAAACTCTTGCACTACAGCGGTCCTTCAGAAAAACACATTTCAAGACTCTTGTACAACAACGGTCCTTCAGAAAAACACATTTAAAAACTCATGCACAACAACAGTCCTTCACAGAAACACATTTCAAGACTCTTGTACAACAACAGTCCTTCAGAAAAACTCATTTCAAGATTCTTGTACAACAACGGTCCTTCAGAAAAACACATTTCAAGACTCTTGTACAACAACGCTCCTTCAGAAAAACACATTTAAAAACTCATGTGCAACGACAGTCCTTTACAGAAACGCATTTCAAAACTCATGTACAACGACAGTTGTTTACAGAAACACATTTCAAAACTCTTGCACTACAACACTGCTACAGAGAAACTCATTTCAAGATTCTTGTACAACAACGGTCCTTCAGAAAAACACATTTCAAGACTCTTGTACAACAACGCTCCTTCAGAAAAACACATTTAAAAACTCATGTGCAACAACACTCCTTCAGAGAAACACATTTAAAAACTCATGTGAAACGACAGTCCTTTACAGAAACACATATCAAAACTCTTGCACTACAACACTGCTACAGAAAAACTCATTTCAAGATTCTTGTATAAAAACAGTCCTTCAGAAAAACTCATTTCAAGACTCTTGTACAACAACAGTCCTTCAGAAAAACACATTTAAAAACTCATGCACAACAACAGTCCTTCACAGAAACACATTTCAAGACTCTTGTACAACAACAGTCCTTCAGAAAAACGCATTTAAAAACTCATGTACAACAACACTCCTTCAGAGAAACACATTTAAAAACTCATGTACAACGACAGTCCTTTACAGAAACACATTTCAAAACTCTTGCACTACAACACTGCTACAGAAAAACTCATTTCAAGATTCTTGTATAAAAACAGTCCTTCAGAAAAACTCATTTCAAGACTCTTGTACAACAACAGTCCTTCAGAAAAACACATTTAAAAACTCATGCACAGCAACGCTCCTTCAGAAAAACACATTTCAAGACTCTTGTACAACAACACTATTTCAGAAAAACGCATTTAAAAACTCATGTACAACAACACTCCTTCAGAGAAACACATTTAAAAACTGATGTACAACGACAGTCCTTTACAGAAACACATTTCAAAACTCTTGCACTACAACACTGCTACAGAAAAACTCATTTCAAGATTCTTGTATAAAAACAGTCCTTCAGAAAAACTCATTTCAAGACTCTTGTACAACAACAGTCCTTCAGAAAAACACATTTAAAAACTCATGCACAACAACAGTCCTTCACAGAAACACATTTAAAGACTCTCGTACAACAACAGTCCTTCAGAAAAACTCATTTCAAGATTCTTGTACAACAACGGTCCTTCAGAAAAACACATTTCAAGACTCTTGTACAACTCATGTGCAACGACAGTCCTTTACAGAAACGCATTTCAAAACTCATGTACAACGACAGTTGTTTACAGAAACACATTTCAAAACTCTTGCACTACAACACTGCTACAGAAAAACTCATTTCAAGATTCTTGTACAACAACACTCCTTCAGAAAAACGCATTTAAAAACTCATGTACAACGACAGTCCTTTACAGAAACGCATTTCAAAACTCATGTACAACGACAGTTGTTTACAGAAACACATTTCAAAACTCTTACACTACAGCGGTCCTTCAGAAAAACACATTTCAAGACTCTTGTACAACAACGGTCCTTCAGAAAAACACATTTAAAAACTCATGCACAACAACAGTCCTTCACAGAAACACATTTCAAGACTCTTGTACAACAACAGTCCTTCAGAAAAACTCATTTCAAGATTCTTGTACAACAACGGTCCTTCAGAAAAACACATTTCAAGACTCTTGTACAACAACGCTCCTTCAGAAAAACACATTTAAAAACTCATGTGCAACGACAGTCCTTTACAGAAACGCATTTCAAAACTCATGTACAACGACAGGTGTTTACAGAAACACATTTCAAAACTCTTGCACTACAACACTGCTACAGAAAAACTCATTTCAAGATTCTTGTACAACAACGGTCCTTCAGAAAAACACATTTCAAGACTCTTGTACAACAACGCTCCTTCAGAAAAACACATTTAAAAACTCATGTGCAACAACACTCCTTCAGAGAAACACATTTAAAAACTCATGTGAAACGACAGTCCTTTACAGAAACACATATCAAAACTCTTGCACTACAACACTGCTACAGAAAAACTCATTTCAAGATTCTTGTATAAAAACAGTCCTTCAGAAAAACTCATTTCAAGACTGTTGTACAACAACAGTCCTTCAGAAAAACACATTTAAAAACAAATGCACAACAACAGTCTTTCACAGAAACACATTTCAAGACTCTTGTACAACAACAGTCATTCAGAAAAACGCATTTAAAAACTCATGTACAACAACACTCCTTCAGAGAAACACATTTAAAAACTCATGTACAACGACAGTCCTTTACAGAAACACATTTCAAAACTTTTGCACTACAACACTGCTACAGAAAAACTCATTTCAAGATTCTTGTACAACAACGGTCCTTCAGAAAAACTCATTTCAAGACTCTTGTACAACAACGGTCCTTCAGAAAAACACATTTCAAGACTCTTGTACAACAACACTCCTTCAGAAAACGCATTTAAGAACTCATGTGCAACGACAGTCCTTTACAGAAACGCATTTCAAAACTCATGTACAACGACAGTTGTTTACAGAAACACATTTCAAAACTCTTGCACTACAACACTGCTACAGAAAAACTCATTTCAAGATTCTTGTACAACAACGGTCCTTCAGAAAAACACATTTCAAGACTCTTGTACAACAACGCTCCTTCAGAAAAACACATTTAAAAACTCATGTGCAACGACAGTCCTTTACAGAAACGCATTTCAAAACTCATGTACAACGACAGTTGTTTACAGAAACACATTTCAAAACTCTTGTACAACAACACTCCTTCAGAAAAACTCATTTCAAGATTCTTGTACAACAACGGTCCTTCAGAAAAAAACATTTCAAGACTCTTGTACAACAACGGTCCTTCAGAAAACGCATTTAAAAACTCATGTACAACAACACTCCTTCAGAGAAACACATTTAAAAACTCATGTACAACGACAGTCCTTTACAGAAACACATTTCAAAACTCTTGCACCACAACACTGCTACAGAAAAACTCATTTCAAGATTCTTGTATAAAAACAGTCCTTCAGAAAAACTCATTTCAAGACTCTTGTACAACAACAGTCCTTCAGAAAAACACATTTAAAAACTCATGCACAACAACAGTCCTTCACAGAAACACATTTCAAGACTCTTGTACAACAACAGTCCTTCAGAAAAACTCATTTCAAGATTCTTGTACAACAACGGTCCTTCAGAAAAACACATTTCAAGACTCTTGTACAACAACACTCCTTCAGAAAAACGCATTTAAAAACTCATGTACAACAACACTCCTTCAGAGAAACACATTTAAAAACTCATGTACAACGACAGTCCTTTACAGAAACGCATTTCAAAACTCATGTACAACGACAGTTGTTTACAGAAACACATTTCAAAACTCTTGCACTACAACACTGCTACAGAAAAACTCATTTCAAGATTCTTGTACAACAACGGTCCTTCAGAAAAACACATTTCAAGACTCTTGTACAACAACGGTCCTTCAGAAAAACACATTTCAAGACTCTTGTACAACAACAGTCCTTCAGAAAAACACATTTAAAAACTCATGCACAACAACAGTCCTTCACAGAAACACATTCCAAGACTCTTGTACAACAACAGTCCTTCAGAAAAACTCATTTCAAGATTCTTGTACAACAACGGTCCTTCAGAAAAACACATTCCAAGACTCTTGTACAACAACACTCCTTCAGAAAAACACATTTAAAAACTCATGTGCAACAACACTCCTTCAGAGAAACACATTTAAAAACTCATGTACAACGACAGTCCTTTACAGAAACACATTTCAAAACTCTTGCACTGCAACACTGCTACAGAAAAACTCATTTCAAGATTCTTGTACAACAACGGTCCTTCAGAAAAACACATTTCAAGACTCTTGTACAACAACACTCCTTCAGAAAAACACATTTAAAAACTCATGTGCAACAACACTCCTTCAGAGAAACACATTTAAAAACTCATGTACAACGACAGTCCTTTACAGAAACACATTTCAAAACTCTTGCACTACAACACTGCTACAGAAAAACTCATTTCAAGATTCTTGTATAAAAACAGTCCTCCAGAAAAACTCATTTCAAGACTCTTGTACAACAACAGTCCTTCAGAAAAACACATTTAAAAACTCATGCACAACAACAGTCCTTCACAGAAACACATTTCAAGACTCTTGTACAACAACAGTCCTTCAGAAAAACTCATTTCAAGATTCTTGTACAACAACGGTCCTTCAGAAAAACACATTTCAAGACTCTTGTACAACAACACTCCTTCAGAAAAACGCATTTAAAAACTCATGTACAACAACACTCCTTCAGAGAAACACATTTAAAAACTCATGTACAACGACAGTCCTTTACAGAAACGCATTTCAAAACTCATGTACAACGACAGTTGTTTACAGAAACACATTTCAAAACTCTTGCACTACAACACTGCTACAGAAAAACTCATTTCAAGATTCTTGTACAACAACGGTCCTTCAGAAAAACACATTTCAAGACTCTTGTACAACAACAATCCTTCAGAAAAACACATTTCAAGACTCTTGTACAACAACAGTCCTTCAGAAAAACACATTTAAAAACTCATGCACAACAACAGTCCTTCACAGAAACACATTTCAAGACTCTCGTACAACAACAGTCCTTCAGAAAAACTCATTTCAAGATTCTTGTACAACAACGGTCCTTCAGAAAAACACATTTCAAGACTCTTGTACAACTCATGTGCAACGACAGTCCTTTACAGAAACGCATTTCAAAACTCATGTACAACGACAGTTGTTTACAGAAACACATTTCAAAACTCTTGCACTACAACACTGCTACAGAAAAACTCATTTCAAGATTCTTGTACAACAACACTCCTTCAGAAAACGCATTTAAAAACTCATGTACAACGACAGTCCTTTACAGAAACGCATTTCAAAACTCATGTACAACGACAGTTGTTTACAGAAACACATTTCAAAACTCTTGCACTACAGCGGTCCTTCAGAAAAACACATTTCAAGACTCTTGTACAACAACGGTCCTTCAGAAAAACACATTTAAAAACTCATGCACAACAACAGTCCTTCACAGAAACACATTTCAAGACTCTTGTACAACAACAGTCCTTCAGAAAAACTCATTTCAAGATTCTTGTACAACAACGGTCCTTCAGAAAAACACATTTCAAGACTCTTGTACAACAACGCTCCTTCAGAAAAACACATTTAAAAACTCATGTGCAACGACAGTCCTTTACAGAAACGCATTTCAAAACTCATGTACAACGACAGTTGTTTACAGAAACACATTTCAAAACTCTTGCACTACAACACTGCTACAGAAAAACTCATTTCAAGATTCTTGTACAACAACGGTCCTTCAGAAAAACACATTTCAAGACTCTTGTACAACAACGCTCCTTCAGAAAAACACATTTAAAAACGCATGTGCAACAACACTCCTTCAGAGAAACACATTTAAAAACTCATGTGAAACGACAGTCCTTTACAGAAACACATATCAAAACTCTTGCACTACAACACTGCTACAGAAAAACTCATTTCAAGATTCTTGTATAAAAACAGTCCTTCAGAAAAACTCATTTCAAGACTGTTGTACAACAACAGTCCTTCAGAAAAACACATTTAAAAACAAATGCACAACAACAGTCTTTCACAGAAACACATTTCAAGACTCTTGTACAACAACAGTCATTCAGAAAAACGCATTTAAAAACTCATGTACAACAACACTCCTTCAGAGAAACACATTTAAAAACTCATGTACAACGACAGTCCTTTACAGAAACACATTTCAAAACTTTTGCACTACAACACTGCTACAGAAAAACTCATTTCAAGATTCTTGTACAACAACGGTCCTTCAGAAAAACTCATTTCAAGACTCTTGTACAACAACGGTCCTTCAGAAAAACACATTTCAAGACTCTTGTACAACAACACTCCTTCAGAAAACGCATTTAAGAACTCATGTGCAACGACAGTCCTTTACAGAAACGCATTTCAAAACTCATGTACAACGACAGTTGTTTACAGAAACACATTTCAAAACTCTTGCACTACAACACTGCTACAGAAAAACTCATTTCAAGATTCTTGTACAACAACGGTCCTTCAGAACAACACATTTCAAGACTCTTGTACAACAACGCTCCTTCAGAAAAACACATTTAAAAACTCATGTGCAACGACAGTCCTTTAGAGAAACGCATTTCAAAACTCATGTACAACGACAGTTGTTTACAGAAACACATTTCAAAACTCTTGTACAACAACACTCCTTCAGAAAAACTCATTTCAAGATTCTTGTACAACAACGGTCCTTCAGAAAAAAACATTTCAAGACTCTTGTACAACAACGGTCCTTCAGAAAACGCATTTAAAAACTCATGTACAACAACACTCCTTCAGAGAAACACATTTAAAAACTCATGTACAACGACAGTCCTTTACAGAAACACATTTCAAAACTCTTGCACTACAACACTGCTACAGAAAAACTCATTTCAAGATTCTTGTATAAAAACAGTCCTTCAGAAAAACTCATTTCAAGACTCTTGTACAACAACAGTCCTTCAGAAAAACACATTTAAAAACTCATGCACAACAACAGTCCTTCACAGAAACACATTTCAAGACTCTTGTACAACAACAGTCCTTCAGAAAAACTCATTTCAAGATTCTTGTACAACAACGGTCCTTCAGAAAAACACATTTCAAGACTCTTGTACAACAACACTCCTTCAGAAAAACGCATTTAAAAACTCATGTACAACAACACTCCTTCAGAGAAACACATTTAAAAACTCATGTACAACGACAGTCCTTTACAGAAACGCATTTCAAAACTCATGTACAACGACAGTTGTTTACAGAAACACATTTCAAAACTCTTGCACTACAACACTGCTACAGAAAAACTCATTTCAAGATTCTTGTACAACAACGGTCCTTCAGAAAAACACATTTCAAGACTCTTGTACAACAACTGTCCTTCAGAAAAACACATTTCAAGACTCTTGTACAACAACAGTCCTTCAGAAAAACACATTTAAAAACTCATGCACAACAACAGTCCTTCACAGAAACACATTCCAAGACTCTTGTACAACAACAGTCCTTCAGAAAAACTCATTTCAAGATTCTTGTACAACAACGGTCCTTCAGAAAAACACATTTCAAGACTCTTGTACAACAACACTCCTTCAGAAAAACACATTTAAAAACTCATGTGCAACAACACTCCTTCAGAGAAACACATTTAAAAACTCATGTGAAACGACAGTCCTTTACAGAAACACATATCAAAACTCTTGCACTACAACACTGCTACAGAAAAACTCATTTCAAGATTCTTGTACAACAACGGTCCTTCAGAAAAACACATTTCAAGACTCTTGTACAACAACGGTCCTTCAGAAAAACACATTTCAAGACTCTTGTACAACAACAGTCCTTCAGAAAAACTCATTTCAAGATTCTTGTACAACAACGGTCCTTCAGAAAAACACATTTCAAGACTCTTGTACAACAACGGTCCTTCAGAAAAACACATTTCAAGACTCTTGTACAACAACGCTCCTTCAGAAAAACACATTTAAAAACTCATGTGCAACGACAGTCCTTTACAGAAACGCATTTCAAAACTCATGTACAACGACAGTTGTTTACAGAAACACATTTCAAAACTCTTGCACTACAACACTGCTACAGAAAAACTCATTTCAAGATTCTTGTATAAAAACAGTCCTTCAGAAAAACTCATTTCAAGACTCTTGTACAACAACAGTCCTTCAGAAAAACACATTTAAAAACTCATGCACAACAACAGTATTTCACAGAAACTCATTTCAAGATTCTTGTACAACAACACTCCTTCAGAAAAACGCATTTAAAAACTCATGTACAACGACAGTCCTTTACAGAAACACATTTCAAAACTCATGTACAACGACAGTTGTTTACAGAAACACATTTCAAAACTCTTGCACTACAACACTGCTACAGAAAAAATCATTTCAAGATTCTTGTACAACAACAGTCCTTCAGAAAAACTCATTTCAAGATTCTTGTACAACAACGGTCCTTCAGAAAAACACATTTCAAGACTCTTGTACAACAACGCTCCTTCAGAAAAACACATTTAAAAACTCATGTGCAACGACAGTCCTTTACAGAAACGCATTTCAAAACTCATGTACAACGACAGTTGTTTACAGAAACACATTTCAAAACTCTTGCACTACAACACTGCTACAGAAAAACTCATTTCAAGATTCTTGTACAACAACACTCCTTCAGAGAAACACATTTAAAAACTCATGTGAAACGACAGTCCTTTACAGAAACACATATCAAAACTCTTGCACTACAACACTGCTACAGAAAAACTCATTTCAAGATTCTTGTACAACAACGGTCCTTCAGAAAAACACATTTCAAGACTCTTGTACAACAACGGTCCTTCAGAAAGACACATTTCAAGACTCTTGTACAACAACAGTCCTTCAGAAAAACACATTTAAAAACTCATGCACAACAACAGTGCTTCACAGAAACACATTTCAAGACTCTTGTACAACAACAGTCCTTCAGAAAAACTCATTTCAAGATTCTTGTACAACAACGGTTTTTCAGAAAAACACATTTCAAGACTATTGTACAACAACGCTCCTTCAGAAAAACACATTTAAAAACTCATGTGCAACGACAGTCCTTTACAGAAACGCATTTCAAAACTCATGTACAACGACAGTTGTTTACAGAAACACATTTCAAAACTCTTGCACTACAACACTGCTACAGAAAAACTCATTTCAAGATTCTTGTACAACAACGGTCCTTCAGAAAAACACATTTCAAGACTCTTGTACAACAACGGTCCTTCAGAAAAACACATTTCAAGACTCTTGTACAACAACACTCCTTCAGAAAACGCATTTAAAAACTCATGTACAACAACACTCCTTCTGAGAAACACATTTAAAAACTCATGTACAACGACAGTCCTTTACAGAAACACATTTCAAAACTCTTGCACTACAACACTGCTACAGAAAAACTCATTTCAAGATTCTTGTACAACAACACTCCTTCAGAAAAACGCATTTAAAAAATCATGTACAACAACACTCCTTCAGAGAAACACATTTAAAAACTCATGTGAAACGACAGTCCTTTACAGAAACACATTTCAAAACTCATGTACAACGACAGTTGTTTACAGAAACACATTTCAAAACTCTTGTACAACAACACTCCTTCAGAAAAACTCATTTCAAGATTCTTGTACAACAACGGTCCTTCAGAAAAACACATTTCAAGACTCTTGTACAACAACGGTCCTTCAGAAAACGCATTTAAAAACTCATGTACAACAACACTCCTTCAGAGAAACGCATTTAAAAACTCATGTACAACGACAGTCCTTTACAGAAACACATTTCAAAACTCTTGCACTACAACACTGCTACAGAAAAACTCATTTCAAGATTCTTGTACAACAACGGTCCTTCAGAAAAACTCATTTCAAGATTCTTGTACAACAACGGTCCTTCAGAAAAACACATTTCATGACTCTTGTACAACAACGGTCCTTCAGAAAACGCATTTAAAAACTCATGTACAACAACACTCCTTCAGAGAAAGACATTTAAAAACTCATGTACAACGACAGTTGTTTACAGAAACACATTTCAAAACTCTTGTACAACAACACTCCTTCAGAAAAACTCATTTCAAGATTCTTGTTCAACAACGGTCCTTCAGAAAAACACATTTCAAGACTCTTGTACAACAACACTCCTTCAGAAAACGCATTTAAGAACTCATGTGCAACGACAGTCCTTTACAGAAACGCATTTCAAAACTCATGTACAACGACAGTTGTTTACAGAAACACATTTCAAAACTCTTGCACTACAACACTGCAACAGAAAAACTCATTTCAAGATTCTTGTACAACAACGGTCCTTCAGAAAAACACATTTCAAGACTCTTGTACAACAACGGTCCTTCAGAAAACGCATTTAAAAACTCATGTACAACAACACTCCTTCAGAGAAACACATTTAAAAACTCATGTACAACGACAGTCCTTTACAGAAACACATTTCAAAACTCTTGCACTACAACACTGCTACAGAAAAACTCATTTCAAGATTCTTGTACAACAACGGTCCTTCAGAAAAACTCATTTCAAGACTCTTGTACAACAACGGTCCTTCAGAAAAACACATTTCAAGACTCTTGTACAACAACACTCCTTCAGAAAACGCATATAAGAACTCATGTGCAACGACAGTCCTTTACAGAAACGCATTTCAAAACTCATGTACAACGACAGTTGTTTACAGAAACACATTTCAAAACTGTTGCACTACAACACTGCTACAGAAAAACTCATTTCAAGATTCTTGTACAACAACGGTCCTTCAGAAAAACACATTTCAAGACTCTTGTACAACAACGCTCCTTCAGAAAAACACATTTAAAAACTCATGTGCAACGACAGTCCTTTACAGAAACGCATTTCAAAACTCATGTACAACGACAGTTGTTTACAGAAACACATTTCAAAACTCTTGTACAACAACACTCCTTCAGAAAAACTCATTTCAAGATTCTTGTACAACAACGGTCCTTCAGAAAAACACATTTCAAGACTCTTGTACAACAACGGTCCTTCAGAAAACGCATTTAAAAACTCATGTACAACAACACTCCTTCAGAGAAACACATTTAAAAACTCATGTACAACGACAGTCCTTTACAGAAACACATTTCAAAACTCTTGCACTACAACACTGCTACAGAAAAACTCATTTCAAGATTCTTGTATAAAAACAGTATTTCAGAAAAACTCATTTCAAGACTCTTGTACAACAACAGTCCTTCAGAAAAACACATTTAAAAACTCATGCACAACAACAGTCCTTCACAGAAACACATTTCAAGACTCTTGTACAACAACAGTCCTTCAGAAAAACTCATTTCAAGATTCTTGTACAACAACGATCCTTCAGAAAAACACATTTCAAGACTCTTGTGCAACGACAGTCCTTTACAGAAACGCATTTCAAAACTCATGTACAACGACAGTTGTTTACAGAAACACATTTCAAAACTCTTGCACTACAACACTGCTACAGAAAAACTCATTTCAAGATTCTTGTACAACAACAGTCCTTCAGAAAAACTCATTTCAAGATTCTTGTACAACAACGGTCCTTCAGAAAAACACATTTCAAGACTCTTGTACAACAACGGTCCTTCAGAAAAATACATTTAAAAACTCATGTGCAACGACAGTCCTTTACAGAAACGCATTTCAAAACTCATGTACAACGACAGTTGTTTACAGAAACACATTTCAAAACTCTTGCACTACAACACTGCTACAGAAAAACTCATTTCAAGATTCTTGTACAACAACGGTCCTTCAGAAAAACACATTTCAAGACTCTTGTACAACAACGGTCCTTCAGAAAAACACATTTCAAGACTCTTGTACAACGACAGTCCTTTACAGAAACGCATTTCAAAACTCATGTACAACGACAGTTGTTTACAGAAACACATTTCAAAACTCTTGTACAACAACACTCCTTCAGAAAAACTCATTTCAAGATTCTTGTACAACAACGGTCCTTCAGAAAAACACATTTCAAGACTCTTGTACAACAACGGTCCTTCAGAAAACACATTTAAAAACTCATGTACAACGACAGTCCTTTACAGAAACACATTTCAAAACTCTTGCACTACAACACTGCTACAGAAAAACTCATTTCAAGATTCTTGTATAAAAACAGTCCTTCAGAAAAACTCATTTCAAGACTCTTGTACAACAACAGTCCTTCAGAAAAACACATTTAAAAACTCATACACAACAACAGTCCTTCACAGAAACACATTTCAAGACTCTTGTACAACAACAGTCCTTCAGAAAAACTCATTTCAAGATTCTTGTACAACAACGGTCCTTCAGAAAAACACATTTCAAGACTCTTGTACAACAACACTCCTTCAGAAAAACGCATTTAAAAACTCATGTACAACAACACTCCTTCAGAGAAACACATTTAAAAACTCATGTACAACGACAGTCCTTTACAGAAACGCATTTCAAAACTCATGTACAACGACAGTTGTTTACAGAAACACATTTCAATACTCTTGCACTACAACACTGCTACAGAAAAACTCATTTCAAGATTCTTGTACAACAACGGTCCTTCAGAAAAACACATTTCAAGACTCTTGTACAACAACGGTCCTTCAGAAAAACACATTTCAAGACTCTTGTACAACAACAGTCCTTCAGAAAAACACATTTAAAAACTCATGCACAACAACAGTCCTTCACAGAAACACATTTCAAGACTCTTGTACAACAACAGTCCTTCAGAAAAACTCATTTCAAGATTCTTGTACAACAACGGTCCTTCAGAAAAACACATTTCAAGACTCTTGTACAACAACACTCCTTCAGAAAAACACATTTAAAAACCCATGTGCAACAACACTCCTTCAGAGAAACACATTTAAAAACTCATGTGAAACGACAGTCCTTTACAGAAACACATATCAAAACTCTTGCACCAACACACTGCTACAGAAAAACTCATTTCAAGATTCTTGTACAACAACGGTCCTTCAGAAAAACACATTTCAAGACTCTTGTACAACAACGGTCCTTCAGAAAAACACATTTCAAGACTCTTGTACAACAACAGTCCTTCAGAAAAACACATTTAAAAACTCATGCACAACAACAGTCCTTCACAGAAACACATTTCAAGACTCTTGTACAACAACAGTCCTTCAGAAAACACATTTCAAGACTCTTGTACAACAACGCTCCTTCAGAAAAACACATTTAAAAACTCATGTGCAACGACAGTCCTTTACAGAAACGCATTTCAAAACTCATGTACAACGACAGTTGTTTACAGAAACACATTTCAAAACTCTTGCACTACAACACTGCTACAGAAAAACTCATTTCAAGATTCTTGTACAACAACAGTCCTTCAGAAAAACTCATTTCAAGATTGTTGCACAACAACGCTCCTTCAGAAAAACACATTTCAAGACTCTTGTACAACAACGGTCCTTCAGAAAAATACATTTAAAAACTCATGTGCAACGACAATCCTTTACAGAAACGCATTTCAAAACTCATGTACAACGACAGTTGTTTACAGAAACACATTTCAAAACTCTTGCACTACAACACTGCTACAGAAAAACTCATTTCAAGATTCTTGTACAACAACGGTCCTTCAGAAAAACACATTTCAAGACTCTTGTACAACAACGGTCCTTCAGAAAAACACATTTCAAGACTCTTGTACAACAACACTCCTTCAGAAAACGCATTTAAAAACTCATGTACAACAACACTCCTTCAGAAACACATATCAAAACTCTTGCACTACAACACTGCTACAGAAAAACTCATTTCAAGATTCTTGTACAACAACGGTCCTTCAGAAAAACACATTTCAAGACTCTTGTACAACAACGGTCCTTCAGAAAAACACATTTCAAGACTCTTGTACAACAACAGTCCTTCAGAAAAACACATTTAAAAACTCATGCACAACAACAGTCCTTCACAGAAACACATTTCAAGACTCTTGTACAACAACAGTCCTTCAGAAAAACTCATTTCAAGATTCTTGTACAACAACGGTCCTTCAGAGAAACACATTTCAAGACTCTTGTACAACAACACTAATTCAGAAAAACACATTTAAAAACTCATGTGCAACAACACTCCTTCAGCGAAACACATTTAAAAACTCATGTGAAACAACAGTCCTTTAGAGAAACACATATCAAAACTCTTGCACTACAACACTGCTACAGAAAAACTCATTTCAAGATTCTTGTACAACAACGGTCCTTCAGAAAAACACATTTCAAGACTCTTGTACAACAACGGTCCTTCAGAAAAACACATTTCAAGACTCTTGTACAACAACACTCCTTCAGAGAAACACATTTAAAAACTCATGTGAAACGACAGTCCTTTACAGAAACACATATCAAAACTCTTGCACTACAACACTGCTACAGAAAAAGTCATTTCAAGATTCTTGTACAACAACGGTCCTTCGGAAAAACACATTTCAAGACTCTTGTACAACAACGGTCCTTCAGAAAAACACATTTCAAGACTCTTGTACAACAACAGTCCTTCAGAAAAACACATTTAAAAACTCATGCACAACAACAGTCCTTCAGAGAAACACATTTAAAAACTCATGTGAAACGACAGTCCTTTACAGAAACACATATCAAAACTCTTGCACTACAACACTGCTACAGAAAAACTCATTTCAAGATTCTTGTACAACAACGGTCCTTCAGAAAAACACATTTCAAGACTCTTGTACAACAACGGTCCTTCAGAAAAACACATTTCAAGACTCTTGTACAACAACAGTCCTTCAGAAAAACAAATTTAAAAACTCATGTGCAACAACACTCCTTCAGAAAAAAACACATTTAAAAACTCATGCACAACAACAGTCCTTCACAGAAACACATTTCAAGACTCTTGTACAACAACAGTCCTTCAGAAAAACACATTTAAAAACTCATGCACAACAACAGTCCTTCACAGAAACACATTTCAAGACTCT
Organism: Xylota sylvarum; assembly: GCA_905220385.1. Classification (NCBI taxonomy): domain Eukaryota; kingdom Metazoa; phylum Arthropoda; class Insecta; order Diptera; family Syrphidae; genus Xylota; species Xylota sylvarum. Next base: position 60,440 of record CAJMZQ010000090.1, read on the forward strand.
TGTACAACAACAGTCCTTCAGAAAAACTCATTTCAAGATTCTTGTACAACAACGGTCCTTCAGAGAAACACATTTCAAGACTCTTGTACAACAACGGTCCTTCAGAAAAACACATTTCAAGACTCTTGTACAACAACGCTCCTTCACAAAAACACATTTAAAAACTCATGTGCAACGACAGTCCTTTACAGAAACGCATTTCAAAACTCTTGTACAACGACAGTTGTTTACAGAAACACATTTCAAAACTCTTGCACTACAACACTGCTACAGAAAAACTCATTTCAAGATTCTTGTACAACAACGGTCCTTCAGAAGAACACATTTCAAGACTCTTGTACAACAACACTCCTTCAGAAAACGCATTTAAAAACTCATGTACAACAACACTCCTTCAGAGAAACACATTTAAAAACTCATGTACAACGACAGTCCTTTACAGAAACACATTTCAAAACTCTTGCACTACAACACTGCTACAGAAAAACTCATTTCAAGATTCTTGTACAACAACGGTCCTTCAGAAAAACACATTTCAAGACTCTTGTACAACAACGGTCCTTCAGAAAAACACATTTCAAGACTCTTGTACAACAACACTCCTTCAGAGAAACACATTTAAAAACTCATGCACAACAACAGCCCTTCACAGAAACACATTTCAAGACTCTTGTACAACAACAGTCCTTCAGAAAAACACATTTCAAGACTCTTGTACAACAACGCTCCTTCAGAAAAACACATTTAAAAACTCATGTGCAACGACAGTCCTTTACAGAAACGCATTTCAAAACTCATGTACAACGACAGTTGTTTACAGAAACACATTTCAAAACTCTTGCACTACAACACTGCTACAGAAAAACTCATTTCAAGATTCTTGTATAAAAACTGTCCTTCAGAAAAGCTCATTTCAAGACTCTTGTACAACAACAGTCCTTCAGAAAAACCATTTAAAAACTCATGCACAACAACAGACCTTCACAGAAACTCATTTCAAGATTCTTGTTCAACAACACTCCTTCAGAAAAACGCATTTAAAAACTCATGTACAACGACAGTCCTTTACAGAAACGCATTTCAAAACTCATGTACAACGACAGTTGTTTACAGAAACACATTTCAAAACTCTTGCACTACAACACTGCTACAGAAAAACTCATTTCAAGATTCTTGTACAACAACGGTCCTTCAGAAAAACACATTTCAAGACTCTTGTACAACAACGGTCCTTCAGAAAAACACATTTCAAGACTCTTGTACAACAACACTCCTTCAGAAAACGCATTTAAAAACTCATGTACAACAACACTCCTTCAGAGAAACACATTTAAAAACTCATGTACAACGACAGTCCTTTGCAGAAACACATTTCAAAACTCTTGCACTACAACACTGCTACAGAAAAACTCATTTCAAGATTCTTGTATAAAAACAGTCCTTCAGAAAAACTCATTTCAAGACTCTTGTACAACAACAGTCCTTCAGAAAAACACATTTAAAAACTAATGCACAACAACAGTCCTTCACAGAAACACATTTCAAGACTCTTGTACAACAACAGTCCTTCAGAAAAACTCATTTCAAGATTCTTGTACAACAACGGTCCTTCAGAAAAACACATTTCAAGACTCTTGTACAACAACGCTCATTCAGAAAAACACATTTAAAAACTCATGTGCAACAACACTCCTTCAGAGAAACACATTTAAAAACTCATGTACAACGACAGTCCTTTACAGAAACACATTTCAAAACTCTTGCACTACAACACTGCTACAGAAAAACTCATTTCAAGATTCTTGTATAAAAGCAGTCCTTCAGAAAAACTCATTTCAAGACTCTTGTACAACAACAGTCCTTCAGAAAAACACATTTAAAAACTCATGCACAACAACAGTCCTTCACAGAAACACATTTCAAGACTCTTGTACAACAACAGTCCTTCAGAAATACTCATTTCAAGATTCTTGTACAACAACGGTCCTTCAGAAAAACACATTTCAAGACTCTTGTACAACAACAGTCCTTTCAAAAAAACACATTTAAAAACTCATGCACAACAACAGTCCTTCACAGAAACACATTTCAAGACTCTTGTACAACAACAGTCCTTCAGAAAAACTCATTTCAAGATTCTTGTACAACAACGGTCCTTCAGAAAAACACATTTCAAGACTCTTGTACAACAACGGTCCTTCAGAAAAACACATTTCAAGACTCTTGTACAACAACGCTCCTTCAGAAAAACACATTTAAAAACTCATGTGCAACGACAGTCCTTTACAGAAACGCATTTCAAAACTCATGTACAACGACAGTTGTTTACAGAAACACATTTCAAAACTCTTGTACAACAACAGTCCTTCAGAAAAACTCATTTCAAGATTCTTGTACAACAACGGTCCTTCAGAAAAACACATTTCAAGACTCTTGTACAACAACCGTCCTTCAGAAAAACACATTTCAAGACTCTTGTACAACAACACTCCTTCAGAAAAACACATTTAAAAACTCATGTGCAACAACACTCCTTCAGAAAAACACATTTAAAAACTCATGCACAACAACAGTCCTTCACAGAAACACATTTCAAGACTCTTGTACAACAACAGTCCTTCAGAAAAACACATTTCAAGATTCTTGTACAACAACGGTCCTTCAGAAAAACACATTTCAAGACTCTTGTACAACAACAGTCCTTTCAAAAAAACACATTTAAAAACTCATGCACAACAACAGTCCTTCACAGAAACACATTTCAAGACTCTTGTACAACAACAGTCCTTCAGAAAAACTCATTTCAAGATTCTTGTACAACAACGGTCCTTCAGAAAAACACATTTCAAGACTCTTGTACAACAACGGTCCTCCAGAAAACCACATTTCAAGACTCTTGTACAACAACGCTCCTTCAGAAAAACACATTTAAAAACTCATGCACAACAACAGTCCTTCACAGAAACACATTTCAAGACTCTTGTACAACAACAGTCCTTCAGAAATACTCATTTCAAGATTCTTGTACAACAACGGTCCTTCAGAAAAACACATTTCAAGACTCTTGTACAACAACGGTCCTTCAGAAAAACACATTTCAAGACTCTTGTACAACAACAGTCCTTCAGAAAAACACATTTAAAAACTCATGCACAACAACAGTCCTTCACAGAAACACATTTCAAGACTCTTGTACAACAACAGTCCTTCAGAAATACTCATTTCAAGATTCTTGTACAACAACGGTCCTTCAGAAAAACACATTTCAAGACTCTTGTACAACAACAGTCCTTTCAAAAAAACACATTTAAAAACTCATGCACAACAACAGTCCTTCACAGAAACACATTTCAAGACTCTTGTACAACAACAGTCCTTCAGAAAAACTCATTTCAAGATTCTTGTACAACAACGGTCCTTCAGAAAAACACATTTCAAGACTCTTGTACAACAACGGTCCTTCAGAAAAACACATTTCAAGACTCTTGTACAACAACGCTCCTTCAGAAAAACACATTTAAAAACTCATGTGCAACGACAGTCCTTTACAGAAACGCATTTCAAAACTCATGTACAACGACAGTTGTTTACAGAAACACATTTCAAAACTCTTGTACAACAACAGTCCTTCAGAAAAACTCATTTCAAGATTCTTGTACAACAACGGTCCTTCAGAAAAACACATTTCAAGACTCTTGTACAACAACGGTCCTTCAGAAAAACACATTTCAAGACTCTTGTACAACAACCGTCCTTCAGAAAAACACATTTCAAGACTCTTGTACAACAACACTCCTTCAGAAAAACACATTTAAAAACTCATGTGCAACAACACTCCTTCAGAAAAAAACACATTTAAAAACTCATGCACAACAACAGTCCTTCACAGAAACACATTTCAAGACTCTTGTACAACAACAGTCCTTCAGAAAAACTCATTTCAAGATTCTTGTACAACAACGGTCCTTCAGAAAAACACATTTCAAGACTCTTGTACAACAACGGTCCTTCAGAAAAACACATTTCAAGACTCTTGTACAACAACGCTCCTTCAGAAAAACACATTTAAAAACTCATGTGCAACGACAGTCCTTTACAGAAACGCATTTCAAAACTCATGTACAACGACAGTTGTTTACAGAAACACATTTCAAAACTCTTGCACTACAACACTGCTACAGAAAAACTCATTTCAAGATTCTTGTACAACAACGGTCCTTCAGAAGAACACATTTCAAGACTCTTGTACAACAACACTCCTTCAGAAAACGCATTTAAAAACTCATGTACAACAACACTCCTTCAGAGAAACACATTTAAAAACTCATGTGAAATGACAGTCCTTTACAGAAACACATATCAAAACTCTTGCACTACAACACTGCTACAGAAAAACTCATTTCAAGATTCTTGTACAACAACAGTCCTTCAGAAAAACACATTTCAAGACTCTTGTACAACAACGGTCCTTCAGAAAAACACATTTCAAGACTCTTGTACAACAACACTCCTTCAGAGAAACACATTTAAAAACTCATGCACAACAACAGTCCTTCACAGAAACACATTTCAAGACTCTTGTACAACAACAGTCCTTCAGAAAAACACATTTCAAGACTCTTGTACAACAACGCTCCTTCAGAAAAACACATTTAAAAACTCATGTGCAACGACAGTCCTTTACAGAAACGCATTTCAAAACTCATGTACAACGACAGTTGTTTACAGAAACACACTTCAAAACTCTTGCACTACAACACTGCTACAGAAAAACTCATTTCAAGATTCTTGTACAACAACAGTCCTTCAGAAAAACTCATTTCAAGATTCTTGTACAACAACGGTCCTTCAGAAAAACACATTTCAAGACTCTTGTACAACAACACTCCTTCAGAAAACGCATTTAAAAACTCATGTACAACAACACTCCTTCAGAGAAACACATTTAAAAACTCATGTACAACGACAGTCCTTTACAGAAACACATTTCAAAACTCTTGCACTACAACACTGCTACAGAAAAACTCATTTCAAGATTCTTGTATAAAAACAGTCCTTCAGAAAAACTCATTTCAAGACTCTTGTACAACAACAGTCCTTCAGAAAAACACATTTAAAAACTAATGCACAACAACAGTCCTTCACAGAAACACATTTCAAGACTCTTGTACAACAACAGTCCTTCAGAAAAACTCATTTCAAGACTCTTGTACAACAACAGTCCTTCAGAAAAACACATTTAAAAACTCATGCACAACAACAGACCTTCACAGAAACTCATTTCAAGATTCTTGTACAACAACACTCCTTCAGAAAAACGAATTTAAAAACTCATGTACAACGACAGTCCTTTACAGAAACGCATTTCAAAACTCATGTACAACGACAGTTGTTTACAGAAACACATTTCAAAACTCTTGCACTACAACACTGCTACAGAAAAACTCATTTCAAGATTCTTGTACAACAACAGTCCTTCAGAAAAACTCATTTCAAGATTCTTGTACAACAACGGTCCTTCAGAAAAACACATGTCAAGACTCTTGTACAACAACACTCCTTCAGAAAAACACATTTAAAAACTAATGCACAACAACAGTCCTTCACAGAAACACATTTCAAGACTCTTGTACAACAACAGTCCTTCAGAAAAACTCATTTCAAGATTCTTGTACAACAACGGTCCTTCAGAAAAACACATTTCAAGACTCTTGTACAACAACGCTCCTTCAGAAAAACACATTTAAAAACTCATGTGCAACAACACTCCTTCAGAGAAACACATTTAAAAACTCATGTACAACGACAGTCCTTTACAGAAACACATTTCAAAACTCTTGCACTACAACACTGCTACAGAAAAACTCATTTCAAGATTCTTGTATAAAAACAGTAATTCAGAAAAACTCATTTCAAGACTCTTGTACAACAACAGTCCTTCAGAAAAACACATTTAAAAACTCATGCACAACAACAGTCCTTCACAGAAACACATTTCAAGACTCTTGTACAACAACAGTCCTTCAGAAAAACTCATTTCAAGATTCTTGTACAACAACGGTCCTTCAGAAAAACACATTTCAAGACTCTTGTACAACAACAGTCCTTTCAAAAAAACACATTTAAAAACTCATGCACAACAACAGTCCTTCACAGAAACACATTTCAAGACTCTTGTACAACAACAGTCCTTCAGAAAAACTCATTTCAAGATTCTTGTACAACAACGGTCCTTCAGAAAAACACATTTCAAGACTCTTGTACAACAACGGTCCTTCAGAAAAACACATTTCAAGACTCTTGTACAACAACGCTCCTTCAGAAAAACACATTTAAAAACTCATGTGCAACGACAGTCCTTTACAGAAACGCATTTCAAAACTCATGTACAACGACAGTTGTTTACAGAAACACATTTCAAAACTCTTGTACAACAACAGTCCTTCAGAAAAACTCATTTCAAGATTCTTGTACAACAACGGTCCTTCAGAAAAACACATTTCAAGACTCTTGTACAACAACCGTCCTTCAGAAAAACACATTTGAAGACTCTTGTACAACAACACTCCTTCAGAAAAACACATTTAAAAACTCATGTGCAACAACACTCCTTCAGAGAAACACATTTAAAAACTCATGCACAACAACAGTCCTTCACAGAAACACATTTCAAGACTCTTGTACAACAACAGTCCTTCAGAAAAACTCATTTCAAGATTCTTGTACAACAACGGTCCTTCAGAAAAACACATTTCAAGACTCTTGTACAACAACGGTCCTTCAGAAAAACACATTTCAAGACTCTTGTACAACAACGCTCCTTCAGAAAAACACATTTAAAAACTCATGTGCAACGACAGTCCTTTACAGAAACGCATTTCAAAACTCATGTACAACGACAGTTGTTTACAGAAACACATTTCAAAACTCTTGCACTACAACACTGCTACAGAAAAACTCATTTCAAGATTCTTGTACAACAACGGTCCTTCAGAAGAACACATTTCAAGACTCTTGTACAACAACACTCCTTCAGAAAACGCATTTAAAAACTCATGTACAACAACACTCCTTCAGAGAAACACATTTAAAAACTCATGTGAAACGACAGTCCTTTACAGAAACACATATCAAAACTCTTGCACTACAACACTGCTACAGAAAAACTCATTTCAAGATTCTTGTACAACAACGGTCCTTCAGAAAAACACATTTCAAGACTCTTGTACAACAACGGTCCTTCAGAAAAACACATTTCAAGACTCTTGTACAACAACAGTCCTTCAGAAAAACACATTTAAAAACTCATGCACAACAACAGTCCTTCACAGAAACACATTTCAAGACTCTTGTACAACAACAGTCCTTCAGAAAAACACATTTCAAGACTCTTGTACAACAACGCTCCTTCAGAAAAACACATTTAAAAACTCATGTGCAACGACAGTCCTTTACAGAAACGCATTTCAAAACTCATGTACAACGACAGTTGTTTACAGAAACACATTTCAAAACTCTTGCACTACAACACTGCTACAGAAAAACTCATTTCAAGATTCTTGTATAAAAACAGTCCTTCAGAAAAACTCATTTCAAGACTCTTGTACAACAACAGTCCTTCAGAAAAACACATTTAAAAACTCATGCACAACAACAGACCTTCACAGAAACTCATTTCAAGATTCTTGTACAACAACACTCCTTCAGAAAAACGCATTTAAAAACTCATGTACAACGACAGTCCTTTACAGAAACGCATTTCGAAACTCATGTACAACGACAGTTGTTTACAGAAACACATTTCAAAACTCTTGCACTACAACACTGCTACAGAAAAACTCATTTCAAGATTCTTGTACAACAACAGTCCTTCAGAAAAACTCATTTCAAGATTCTTGTACAACAACGGTCCTTCAGAAAAACACATTTCAAGACTCTTGTACAACAACGCTCCTTCAGAAAAATACATTTAAAAACTCATGTGCAACGACAGTCCTTCAGAGAAACACATTTAAAAACTCATGTACAACGACAGCCCTTTACAGAAACACATTTCAAAACTCTTGCACTACAACACTGCTACAGAAAAACTCATTTCAAGACTCTTGTACAACAACAGTCCTTCAGAAAAACACATTTAAAAACTCATGCACAACAACAGTCCTTCACAGAAACACATTTCAAGACTCTTGTACAACAACAGTCCTTCAGAAAAACTCATTTCAAGATTCTTGTACAACAACGGTCCTTCAGAAAAACACATTTCAAGACTCTTGTACAACAACGCTCCTTCAGAAAAACACATTTAAAAACTCATGTGCAACAACACTCCTTCAGAGAAACACATTTAAAAACTCATGTACAACGACAGTCCTTTACAAAAACACATTTCAAAACTCTTGCACTACAACACTGCTACAGAAAAACTCATTTCAAGATTCTTGTATAAAAACAGTCCTTCAGAAAAACTCATTTCGAGACTCTTGTACAACAACAGTCCTTCAGAAAAACACATTTAAAAACTCATGCACAACAACAGTCCTTCACAGAAACACATTTCAAGACTCTTGTACAACAACAGTCCTTCAGAAAAACTCATTTCAAGATTCTTGTACAACAACGGTCCTTCAGAAAAACACATTTCAAGACTCTTGTACAACAACGCTCCTTCAGAAAAACACATTTAAAAACTCATGTGCAACAACACTCCTTCAGAGAAACGCATTTCAAAACTCATGTACAACAACACTCCTTCAGAGAAACACATTTAAAAACTCATGTACAACGACAGTCCTTCACAGAAACACATTTCAAAACTCTTGCACAACAACACTGCTACAGAAAAACTCATTTCAAGATTCTTGTATAAAAACAGTCCTTCAGAAAAACTCATTTCAAGACGCTTGTACAACAACAGTCCTTCAGAAAAACACATTTAAAAACTCATGCACAACAACAGTCCTTCACAGAAACACATTTCAAGACTCTTGTACAACAACAGTCCTTCAGAAAAACTCATTTCAAGATTCTTGTACAACAACGGTCCTTCAGAAAAACACATTTCAAGACTCTTGTACAACAACGGTCCTTCAGAAAAACACATTTCAAGACTCTTGTACAACAACACTCCTTCAGAAAACGCATTTAAAAACTCATGTACAACAACACTCCTTCAGAGAAACACATTTAAAAACTCATGTACAACGACAGTCCTTCACAGAAACACATTTCAAGACTCTTGTACAACAACAGTCCTTCAGAAAAACTCATTTCAAGATTCTTGTACAACAACGGTCCTTCAGAAAAACACACTTCAAGACCCTTGTACAACAACGGTCCTTCAGAAAAACACATTTCAAGACTCTTGTACAACAACACTCCTTCAGAAAACGCATTTAAAAACTCATGTACAACAACACTCCTTCAGAGAAACACATTTAAAAACTCATGTACAACGACAGTCCTTTACAGAAACACATTTCAAAACTCTTGCACTACAACACTGCTACAGAAAAACTCATTTCAAGATTCTTGTACAACAACACTCCTTCAGAAAAACACATTTCAAGACTCTGGTACAACAACGGTCCTTCAGAAAAACACATTTCAAGACTCTTGTACAACAACGGTCCTTCAGAAAAACACATTTAAAAACTCATGCACAACAACAGTCCTTCACAGAAACACATTTAAAAACTCATGTGCAACGACAGTCCTTTACAGAAACACATATCAAAACTCTTGCACTACAACACTGCTACAGAAAAACTCATTTCAAGATTCTTGTACAACAACGGTCCTTCAGAAAAACACATTTCAAGACTCTTGTACAACAACACTCCTTCAGAAAAACACATTTCAAGACTCTTGTACAACAACAGTCCTTCAGAAAAACACATTTAAAAACTCATGCACAACAACAGTCCTTCACAGAAACACATTTCAAGACTCTTGTACAACAACAGTCCTTCAGAAAAACTCATTTCAAGATTCTTGTACAACAACGGTCCTTCAGAAAAACACATTTCAAGACTCTTGTACAACAACGGTCCTTCAGAAAAACACATTTCAAGACTCTTGTACAACAACGCTCCTTCAGAAAAACACATTTAAAAACTCATGTGCAACGACAGTCCTTTACAGAAACGCATTTCAAAACTCATGTACAACGACAGTTGTTTACAGAAACACATTTCAAAACTCTTGCACTACAACACTGCTACAGAAAAACTCATTTCAAGATTCTTGTACAACAACGGTCCTTCAGAAAAACACATTTCAAGACTCTTGTGCAACAACACTCCTTCAGAAAACGCATCTAAAAACTTATGTACAACAACACTCCTTCAGAGAAACACATTTAAAAACTCATGTGAAACGACAGTCCTTTACAGAAACACATATCAAAACTCTTGCACTACAACACTGCTACAGAAAAACTCATTTCAAGATTCTTGTACAACAACGGTCCTTCAGAAAAACACATTTCAAGACTCTTGTACAACAACGGTCCTTCAGAAAAACACATTTCAAGACTCTTGTACAACAACAGTCCTTCAGAAAAACACATTTAAAAACTCATGCACAACAACAGTCCTTCACAGAAACACATTTCAAGACTCTTGTACAACAACAGTCCTTCAGAAAAACTCATTTCAAGATTCTTGTACAACAACGGTCCTTCAGAAAAACACATTTCAAGACTCTTGTACAACAACACTCCTTCAGAAAAACACATTTAAAAACTCATGTGCAACAACACTCCTTCAGAGAAACACATTTAAAAACTCATGTGAAACGACAGTCCTTTACAGAAACACATATCAAAACTCTTGCACTACAACACTGCTACAGAAAAACTCATTTCAAGATTCTTGTACAACAACGGTCCTTCAGAAAAACACATTTCAAGACTCTTGTACAACAACGGTCCTTCAGAAAAACACATTTCAAGACTCTTGTACAACAACAGTCCTTCAGAAAAACACATTTAAAAACTCATGCACAACAACAGTCCTTCACAGAAACACATTTCAAGACTCTTGTACAACAACAGTCCTTCAGAAAAACTCATTTCAAGATTCTTGTACAACAACGGTCCTTCAGAAAAACACATTTCAAGACTCTTGTACAACAACGGTCCTTCAGAAAAACACATTTCAAGACTCTTGTACAACAACAGTCCTTCAGAAAAACACATTTAAAAACTCATGCACAACAACAGTCCTTCACAGAAACACATTTCAAGACTCTTGTACAACAACAGTCCTTCAGAAAAACTCATTTCAAGACTCTTGTACAACAACACTCCTTCAGAAAAACACATTTAAAAACTCATGCACAACAACAGTCCTTCACAGAAACACATTTCAAGACTCTTGTACAACAACAGTCCTTCAGAAAAACTCATTTCAAGATTCTTGTACAACAACGGTCCTTCAGAAAAACACATTTCAAGACTCTTGTACAACAACGGTCCTTCAGAAAAACACATTTCAAGACTCTTGTACAACAACAGTCCTTCAGAAAAACACATTTAAAAACTCATGCACAACAACAGTCCTTCACAGAAACACATTTCAAGACTCTTGTACAACAACAGTCCTTCAGAAAAACTCATTTCAAGACTCTTGTACAACAACACTCCTTCAGAAAACGCATTTAAAAACTCATGTACAACAACACTCCTTCAGAGAAACACATTTAAAAACTCATGTACAACGACAGTCCTTTACAGAAACACATTTCAAAACTCTGCACTACAACACTGCTACAGAAAAACTCATTTCAAGATTCTTGTACAACAACACTCCTTCAGAAAAACACATTTCAAGACTCTTGTACAACAACGGTCCTTCAGAAAAACACATTTCAAGACTCTTGTACAACAACAGTCCTTCAGAAAAACACATTTAAAAACTCATGCACAACAACAGTCCTTCACAGAAACACATTTAAAAACTCATGTGAAACGACAGTCCTTTACAGAAACACATATCAAAACTCTTGCACTACAACACTGCTACAGAAAAACTCATTTCAAGATTCTTGTACAACAACGGTCCTTCAGAAAAACACATTTCAAGACTCTTGTACAACAACACTCCTTCAGAAAAACACATTTCAAGACTCTTGTACAACAACAGTTTTTCAGAAAAACACATTTAAAAACTCATGCACAACAACAGTCCTTCACAGAAACACATTTAAAAACTCATGTGAAACGACAGTCCTTCACAGAAACACATTTCAAGACTCTTGTACAACAACAGTCCTTCAGAAAAACTCATTTCAAGATTCTTGTACAACAACGGTCCTTCAGAAAAACACATTTCAAGACTCTTGTACAACAACGGTTCTTCAGAAAAACACATTTCAAGACTCTTGTACAACAACGCTCCTTCAGAAAAACACATTTAAAAACTCATGTGCAACGACAGTCCTTTACAGAAACGCATTTCAAAACTCATGTACAACGACAGTTGTTTACAGAAACACATTTCAAAACTCTTGCACTACAACACTGCTACAGAAAAACTCATTTCAAGATTCTTGTACAACAACGGTCCTTCAGAAAAACACATTTCAAGACTCTTGTACAACAACACTCCTTCAGAAAACGCATTTAAAAACTCATGTACAACAACACTCTTTCAGAGAAACACATTTAAAAACTCATGTGAAACGACAGTCCTTTACAGAAACACATATCAAAACTCTTGCACTACAACACTGCTACAGAAAAACTCATTTCAAGATTCTTGTACAACAACGGTCCTTCAGAAAAACACATTTCAAGACTCTTGTACAACAACGGTCCTTCAGAAAAACACATTTCAAGACTCTTGTACAACAACAGTCCTTCAGAAAAACACATTTAAAAACTCATGCACAACAACAGTCCTTCACAGAAACACATTTCAAGACTCTTGTACAACAACAGTCCTTCAGAAAAACTCATTTCAAGATTCTTGTACAACAACGGTCCTTCAGAAAAACACATTTCAAGACTCTTGTACAACAACACTCCTTCAGAAAAACACATTTAAAAACTCATGTGCAACAACACTCCTTCAGAGAAACACATTTAAAAACTCATGTGAAACGACAGTCCTTTACAGAAACACATATCAAAACTCTTGCACTACAACACTGCTACAGAAAAACTCATTTCAAGATTCTTGTACAACAACAGTCCTTCAGAAAAACACATTTCAAGACTCTTGTACAACAACGGTCCTTCAGAAAAACACATTTCAAGACTCTTGTACAACAACAGTCCTTCAGAAAAACACATTTAAAAACTCATGCACAACAACAGTCCTTCACAGAAACACATTTCAAGACTCTTGTACAACAACAGTCCTTCAGAAAAACTCATTTCAAGATTCTTGTACAACAACGGTCCTTCAGAAAAACACATTTCAAGACTCTTGTACAACAACGCTCCTTCAGAAAAACACATTTAAAAACTCATGTGCAACGACAGTCCTTTACAGAAACGCATTTCAAAACTCATGTACAACGACAGTTGTTTACAGAAACACATTTCAAAACTCTTGCACTACAACACTGCTACAGAAAAACTCATTTCAAGATTCTTGTACAACAACGGTCCTTCAGAAAAACACATTTCAAGACTCTTGTACAACAACGGTCCTTCAGAAAAACACATTTCAAGACTCTTGTACAACAACACTCCTTCAGAAAACGCATTTAAAAACTCATGTACAACAACACTCCTTCAGAGAAACACATTTAAAAACTCATGTACAACGACAGTCCTTTACAGAAACACATTTCAAAACTCTTGCACTACAACACTGCTACAGAAAAACTCATTTCAAGATTCTTGTACAACAACACTCCTTCAGAAAAACGCATTTAAAAACTCATGTACAACAACACTCCTTCAGAGAAACACATTTAAAAACTCGTGTGAAACGACAGTCCTTTACAGAAACACATTTCAAAACTCTTGCACTACAACACTGCTACAGAAAAACTCATTTCAAGATTCTTGTACAACAACGGTCCTTCAGAAAAACACATTTCAAGACTCTTGTACAACAACGGTTATTCAGAAAAACACATTTCAAGACTCTTGTACAACAACACTCCTTCAGAAAACGCATTTAAAAACTCATGTACAACAACACTCCTTCAGAGAAACACATTTAAAAACTCATGTACAACAACGGTCCTTCAGAAAAACACATTTCAAGACTCTTGTACAACAACGCTCCTTCAGAAAAACACATTTCAAGACTCTTGTACAACAACACTCCTTCAGAAAACGCATTTAAAAACTCATGTACAACGACAGTCCTTTACAGAAACGCATTTCAAAACTCATGTACAACGACAGTTGTTTACAGAAACACATTTCAAAACTCTTGCACTACAACACTGCTACAGAAAAACTCATTTCAAGATTCTTGTACAACAACGGTCCTTCAGAAAAACACATTTCAAGACTCGTGTACAACAACGCTCCTTCAGAAAAACACATTTAAAAACTCATGTACAACGACAGTTGTTTACAGAAACACATTTCAAAACTCTTGCACTACAACACTGCTACAGAAAAACTCATTTCAAGATTCTTGTATAACAACGGTCCTTCAGAAAAACACATTTCAAGACTCTTGTACAACAACGGTTATTCAGAAAAACACATTTCAAGACTCTTGTACAACAACACTCCTTCAGAAAAACGCATTTAAAAACTCATGTACAACAACACTCCTTCAGAGAAACACATTTAAAAACTCATGTGCAAAGACAGTCCTTTACAGAAATGCATTTCAAAACTCATGTACAACGACAGTTGTTTACAGAAACACATTTCAAAACTCTTGCACTACAACACTGCTACAGAAAAACTCATTTCAAGATTCTTGTACAACAACGGTCCTTCAGAAAAACACATTTCAAGACTCTTGTACAACAACGCTCCTTCAGAAAAACACATTTCAAGACTCTTGTACAACAACGCTCCTTCAGAAGAACACATTTAAAAACTCATGTGCAAGGAGAGTCCTTTACAGAAACGCATTTCAAAACTCATGTACAACGACAGTTGTTTAGAGAAACACATTTCAAAACTCTTGCACTACAACACTGCTACAGAAAAACTCATTTCAAGATTCTTGTACAACAACGGTCCTTCAGAAAAACTCATTTCAAGATTCTTGTACAACAACACTCCTTCAGAAAAACACATTTCAAGACTCTTGTACAACAACGGTCCTTCAGAAAAATACATTTCAAGACTCTTGTACAACAACACTAATTCAGAAAACGCACTTAAAAACTCATGTACAACAACACTCCTTCAGAGAAACACATTTAAAAACTCATGTACAACGACAGTCCTTTACAGAAACACATTTCAAAACTCTTGCACTACAACACTGCTACAGAAAAACTCATTTCAAGATTCTTGTACAACAACGGTCCTTCAGAAAAACACATTTCAAGACTCTTGTACAACAACACTCCTTCAGAAAACGCATTTAAAAACTCATGTACAACAACACTCCTTCAGAGAAACACATTTAAAAACTCATGTACAACAACGGTCCTTCAGAAAAACACATTTCAAGACTCTTGTACAACAACGCTCCTTCAGAAAAACACATTTCAAGACTCTTGTACAACAACACTCCTTCAGAAAACGCATTTAAAAACTCATGTACAACGACAGTCCTTTACAGAAACGCATTTCAAAACTCATGTACAACGACAGTTGTTTACAGAAACACATTTCAAAACTCTTGCACTACAACACTGCTACAGAAAAACTCATTTCAAGATTCTTGTACAACAACGGTAATTCAGAAAAACACATTTCAAGACTCTTGTACAACAACGCTCCTTCAGAAAAACACATTTAAAAACTCATGTACAACGACAGTTGTTTACAGAAACACATTTCAAAACTCTTGCACTACAACACTGCTACAGAAAAACTCATTTCAAGATTCTTGTACAACAACGGTCCTTCAGAAAAACACATTTCAAGACTCTTGTACAACAACGGTCCTTCAGAAAAACACATTTCAAGACTCTTGTACAACAACACTCCTTCAGAAAAACGCATTTAAAAACTCATGTACAACAACACTAATTCAGAGAAACACATTTAAAAACTCATGTGCAACGACAGTCCTTTACAGAAACGCATTTCGAAACTCATGTACAACGACAGTTGTTTACAGAAACACATTTCAAAACTCTTGCACTACAACACTGCTACAGAAAAACTCATTTCAAGATTCTTGTACAACAACAGTCCTTCAGAAAAACTCATTTCAAGATTCTTGTACAACAACGGTCCTTCAGAAAAACACATTTCAAGACTCTTGTACAACAACGCTCCTTCAGAAAAATACATTTAAAAACTCATGTGCAACGACAGTCCTTCAGAGAAACACATTTAAAAACTCATGTACAACGACAGCCCTTTACAGAAACACATTTCAAAACTCTTGCACTACAACACTGCTACAGAAAAACTCATTTCAAGACTCTTGTACAACAACAGTCCTTCAGAAAAACACATTTAAAAACTCATGCACAACAACAGTCCTTCACAGAAACACATTTCAAGACTCTTGTACAACAACAGTCCTTCAGAAAAACTCATTTCAAGATTCTTGTACAACAACGGTCCTTCAGAAAAACACATTTCAAGACTCTTGTACAACAACGCTCCTTCAGAAAAACACATTTAAAAACTCATGTGCAACAACACTCCTTCAGAGAAACACATTTAAAAACTCATGTACAACGACAGTCCTTTACAGAAACACATTTCAAAACTCTTGCACTACAACACTGCTACAGAAAAACTCATTTCAAGATTCTTGTACAACAACGGTCCTTCAGAAAAACACATTTCAAGACTCTTGTACAACAACGCTCCTTCAGAAAAATACATTTAAAAACTCATGTGCAACAACAGTCCTTCAGAAAAACTCATTTCAAGATTCTTGTACAACAACGGTCCTTCAGAAAAACACATTTCAAGACTCTTGTACAACAGCGCTCCTTCAGAAAAATACATTTAAAAACTCATGTGCAACGACAGTCCTTCAGAGAAACACATTTAAAAACTCATGTACAACGACAGCCCTTTACAGAAACACATTTCAAAACTCTTGCACTACAACACTGCTACAGAAAAACTCATTTCAAGACTCTTGTACAACAACAGTCCTTCAGAAAAACACATTTAAAAACTCATGCACAACAACAGTCCTTCACAGAAACACATTTCAAGACTCTTGTACAACAACAGTCCTTCAGAAAAACTTATTTCAAGATTCTTGTACAACAACGGTCCTTCAGAAAAACACATTTCAAGACTCTTGTACAACAACGCTCCTTCAGAAAAACACATTTAAAAACTCATGTGCAACAACACTCCTTCAGAGAAACGCATTTCAAAACTCATGTACAACGACACTCCTTCAGAGAAACACATTTAAAAACTCATGTACAACGGTAGTCCTTTACAGAAACACATTTCAAAACTCTTGCACAACAACACTGCTACAGAAAAACTCATTTCAAGATTCTTGTATAAAAACAGTCCTTCAGAAAAACTCATTTCAAGACTCTTGTACAACAACAGTCCTTCAGAAAAACACATTTAAAAACTCATGCACAACAACAGTCCTTCACAGAAACACATTTCAAGACTCTTGTACAACAACAGTCCTTCAGAAAAACTCATTTCAAGATTCTTGTACAACAACGGTCCTTCAGAAAAACACATTTCAAGACTCTTGTACAACAACGGTCCTTCAGAAAAACACATTTCAAGACTCTTGTACAACAACACTCCTTCAGAAAACGCATTTAAAAACTCATGTACAACAACACTCCTTCAGAGAAACACATTTAAAAACTCATGTACAACGACAGTCCTTTACAGAAACACATTTCAAGACTCTTGTACAACAACAGTCCTTCAGAAAAACTCATTTCAAGATTCTTGTACAACAACGGTCCTTCAGAAAAACACACTTCAAGACCCTTGTACAACAACGGTCCTTCAGAAAAACACATTTCAAGACTCTTGTACAACAACACTCCTTCAGAAAACGCATTTAAAAACTCATGTACAACAACACTCCTTCAGAGAAACACATTTAAAAACTCATGTACAACGACAGTCCTTTACAGAAACACATTTCAAAACTCTTGCACTACAACACTGCTACAGAAAAACTCATTTCAAGATTCTTGTACAACAACACTCCTTCAGAAAAACACATTTCAAGACTCTGGTACAACAACGGTCCTTCAGAAAAACACATTTCAAGACTCTTGTACAACAACAGTCCTTCAGAAAAACACATTTAAAAACTCATGCACAACAACAGTCCTTCACAGAAACACATTTAAAAACTCATGTGAAACGACAGTCCTTTACAGAAACACATATCAAAACTCTTGCACTACAACACTGCTACAGAAAAACTCATTTCAAGATTCTTGTACAACAACGGTCCTTCAGAAAAACACATTTCAAGACTCTTGTACAACAACACTCCTTCAGAAAAACACATTTCAAGACTCTTGTACAACAACAGTCCTTCAGAAAAACACATTTAAAAACTCATGCACAACAACAGTCCTTCACAGAAACACATTTCAAGACTCTTGTACAACAACAGTCCTTCAGAAAAACTCATTTCAAGACTCTTGTACAACGACGGTCCTTCAGAAAAACACATTTCAAGACTCTTGTACAACAACGGTCCTTCAGAAAAACACATTTCAAGACTCTTGTACAACAACGCTCCTTCAGAAAAACACATTTAAAAACTCATGTGCAACGACAGTCCTTTACAGAAACGCATTTCAAAACTCATGTACAACGACAGTTGTTTACAGAAACACATTTCAAAACTCTTGCACTACAACACTGCTACAGAAAAACTCATTTCAAGATTCTTGTACAACAACGGTCCTTCAGAAAAACACATTTCAAGACTCTTGTACAACAACACTCCTTCAGAAAACGCATCTAAAAACTCATGTACAACAACACTCCTTCAGAGAAACACATTTAAAAACTCATGTGAAACGACAGTCCTTTACAG
Source organism: Xylota sylvarum (assembly GCA_905220385.1). Taxonomy (NCBI): domain Eukaryota; kingdom Metazoa; phylum Arthropoda; class Insecta; order Diptera; family Syrphidae; genus Xylota; species Xylota sylvarum. The sequence goes on from CAJMZQ010000090.1 coordinate 79,558, forward strand.
AAACACATATCAAAACTCTTGCACTACAACACTGCTACAGAAAAACTCATTTCAAGATTCTTGTACAACAACGGTCCTTCAGAAAAACACATTTCAAGACTCTTGTACAACAACGGTCCTTCAGAAAAACACATTTCAAGACTCTTGTACAACAACAGTCCTTCAGAAAAACACATTTAAAAACTCATGCACAACAACAGTCCTTCACAGAAACACATTTCAAGACTCTTGTACAACAACAGTCCTTCAGAAAAACTCATTTCAAGATTCTTGTACAACAACGGTCCTTCAGAAAAACACATTTCAAGACTCTTGTACAACAACACTCCTTCAGAAAAACACATTTAAAAACTCATGTGCAACAACACTCCTTCAGAGAAACACATTTAAAAACTCATGTGAAACGACAGTCCTTTACAGAAACACATATCAAAACTCTTGCACTACAACACTGCTACAGAAAAACTCATTTCAAGATTCTTGTACAACAACGGTCCTTCAGAAAAACACATTTCAAGACTCTTGTACAACAACGGTCCTTCAGAAAAACACATTTCAAGACTCTTGTACAACAACAGTCCTTCAGAAAAACACATTTAAAAACTCATGCACAACAACAGTCCTTCACAGAAACACATTTCAAGACTCTTGTACAACAACAGTCCTTCAAAAAAACTCATTTCAAGATTCTTGTACAACAACGGTCCTTCAGAAAAACACATTTCAAGACTCTTGTACAACAACGGTCCTTCAGAAAAACACATTTCAAGACTCTTGTACAACAACAGTCCTTCAGAAAAACACATTTAAAAACTCATGCACAACAACAGTCCTTCACAGAAACACATTTCAAGACTCTTGTACAACAACAGTCCTTCAGAAAAACTCATTTCAAGAGACTTGTACAACAACAGTCCTTCAGAAAAACTCATTTCAAGATTCTTGTACAACAACGGTCCTTCAGAAAAACACATTTCAAGACTCTTGTACAACAACACTCCTTCAGAAAACGCATTTAAAAACTCATGTACAACAACACTCCTTCAGAGAAACACATTTAAAAACTCATGTGAAACGACAGTCCTTTACAGAAACACATATCAAAACTCTTGCACTACAACACTGCTACAGAAAAACTCATTTCAAGATTCTTGTACAACAACGGTCCTTCAGAAAAACACATTTCAAGACTCTTGTACAACAACGGTCCTTCAGAAAAACACATTTCAAGACTCTTGTACAACAACAGTCCTTCAGAAAAACACATTTAAAAACTCATGCACAACAACAGTCCTTCACAGAAACACATTTCAAGACTCTTGTACAACAACAGTCCTTCAGAAAAACTCATTTCAAGATTCTTGTACAACAACGGTCCTTCAGAAAAACACATTTCAAGACTCTTGTACAACAACACTCCTTCAGAAAAACACATTTAAAAACTCATGTGCAAGAACACTCCTTCAGAGAAACACATTTAAAAACTCATGTGAAACGACAGTCCTTTACAGAAACACATATCAAAACTCTTGCACTACAACACTGCTACAGAAAAACTCATTTCAAGATTCTTGTACAACAACGGTCCTTCAGAAAAACACATTTCAAGACTCTTGTACAACAACGGTCCTTCAGAAAAACACATTTCAAGACTCTTGTACAACAACAGTCCTTCAGAAAAACACATTTAAAAACTCATGCACAACAACAGTCCTTCACAGAAACACATTTCAAGACTCTTGTACAACAACAGTCCTTCAGAAAAACTCATTTCAAGATTCTTGTACAACAACGGTCCTTCAGAAAAACACATTTCAAGACTCTTGTACAACAACGCTCCTTCAGAAAAACACATTTAAAAACTCATGTGCAACGACAGTCCTTTACAGAAAAGCATTTCAAAACTCATGTACAACGACAGTTGTTTACAGAAACACATTTCAAAACTCTTGCACTACAACACTGCTACAGAAAAACTCATTTCAAGATTCTTGTACAACAACGGTCCTTCAGAAAAACACATTTCAAGACTCTTGTACAACAACGGTCCTTCAGAAAAACACATTTCAAGACTCTTGTACAACAACACTCCTTCAGAAAACGCATTTAAAAACTCATGTACAACAACACTCCTTCAGAGAAACACATTTAAAAACTCATGTACAACGACAGTCCTTTACAGAAACACATTTCAAAACTCTTGCACTACAACACTGCTACAGAAAAACTCATTTCAAGATTCTTGTACAACAACACTCCTTCAGAAAAACGCATTTAAAAACTCATGTACAACAACACTCCTTCAGAGAAACACATTTAAAAACTCGTGTGAAACGACAGTCCTTTACAGAAACACATTTCAAAACTCTTGCACTACAACACTGCTACAGAAAAACTCATTTCAAGATTCTTGTACAACAACGGTCCTTCAGAAAAACACATTTCAAGACTCTTGTACAACAACGGTTATTCAGAAAAACACATTTCAAGACTCTTGTACAACAACACTCCTTCAGAAAACGCATTTAAAAACTCATGTACAACAACACTCCTTCAGAGAAACACATTTAAAAACTCATGTACAACAACGGTCCTTCAGAAAAACACATTTCAAGACTCTTGTACAACAACGCTCCTTCAGAAAAACACATTTCAAGACTCTTGTACAACAACACTCCTTCAGAAAACGCATTTAAAAACTCATGTACAACGACAGTCCTTTACAGAAACGCATTTCAAAACTCATGTACAACGACAGTTGTTTACAGAAACACATTTCAAAACTCTTGCACTACAACACTGCTACAGAAAAACTCATTTCAAGATTCTTGTACAACAACGGTCCTTCAGAAAAACACATTTCAAGACTCGTGTACAACAACGCTCCTTCAGAAAAACACATTTAAAAACTCATGTACAACGACAGTTGTTTACAGAAACACATTTCAAAACTCTTGCACTACAACACTGCTACAGAAAAACTCATTTCAAGATTCTTGTATAACAACGGTCCTTCAGAAAAACACATTTCAAGACTCTTGTACAACAACGGTTATTCAGAAAAACACATTTCAAGACTCTTGTACAACAACACTCCTTCAGAAAAACGCATTTAAAAACTCATGTACAACAACACTCCTTCAGAGAAACACATTTAAAAACTCATGTGCAAAGACAGTCCTTTACAGAAATGCGTTTCAAAACTCATGTACAACGACAGTTGTTTACAGAAACACATTTCAAAACTCTTGCACTACAACACTGCTACAGAAAAACTCATTTCAAGATTCTTGTACAACAACGGTCCTTCAGAAAAACACATTTCAAGACTCTTGTACAACAACGCTCCTTCAGAAAAACACATTTCAAGACTCTTGTACAACAACGCTCCTTCAGAAGAACACATTTAAAAACTCATGTGCAAGGAGAGTCCTTTACAGAAACGCATTTCAAAACTCATGTACAACGACAGTTGTTTAGAGAAACACATTTCAAAACTCTTGCACTACAACACTGCTACAGAAAAACTCATTTCAAGATTCTTGTACAACAACGGTCCTTCAGAAAAACTCATTTCAAGATTCTTGTACAACAACACTCCTTCAGAAAAACACATTTCAAGACTCTTGTACAACAACGGTCCTTCAGAAAAATACATTTCAAGACTCTTGTACAACAACACTAATTCAGAAAACGCACTTAAAAACTCATGTACAACAACACTCCTTCAGAGAAACACATTTAAAAACTCATGTACAACGACAGTCCTTTACAGAAACACATTTCAAAACTCTTGCACTACAACACTGCTACAGAAAAACTCATTTCAAGATTCTTGTACAACAACGGTCCTTCAGAAAAACACATTTCAAGACTCTTGTACAACAACACTCCTTCAGAAAACGCATTTAAAAACTCATGTACAACAACACTCCTTCAGAGAAACACATTTAAAAACTCATGTACAACAACGGTCCTTCAGAAAAACACATTTCAAGACTCTTGTACAACAACGCTCCTTCAGAAAAACACATTTCAAGACTCTTGTACAACAACACTCCTTCAGAAAACGCATTTAAAAACTCATGTACAACGACAGTCCTTTACAGAAACGCATTTCAAAACTCATGTACAACGACAGTTGTTTACAGAAACACATTTCAAAACTCTTGCACTACAACACTGCTACAGAAAAACTCATTTCAAGATTCTTGTACAACAACGGTCCTTCAGAAAAACACATTTCAAGACTCTTGTACAACAACGCTCCTTCAGAAAAACACATTTAAAAACTCATGTACAACGACAGTTGTTTACAGAAACACATTTCAAAACTCTTGCACTACAACACTGCTACAGAAAAACTCATTTCAAGATTCTTGTACAACAACGGTCCTTCAGAAAAACACATTTCAAGACTCTTGTACAACAACGGTCCTTCAGAAAAACACATTTCAAGACTCTTGTACAACAACACTCCTTCAGAAAAACGCATTTAAAAACTCATGTACAACGACAGTTGTTTACAGAAACACATTTCAAAACTCTTGCACTACAACACTGCTACAGAAAACCTCATTTCAAGATTCTTGTACAACAACGGTCCTTCAGAAAAACACATTTCAAGACTCTTGTACAACAACGCTCCTTCAGAAAAACACATTTCAAGACTCTTGTACAACGAGAGTCCTTTACAGAAACGCATTTCAAAACTCATGTACAACGACAGTTGTTTAGAGAAACACATTTCAAAACTCTTGCACTACAACACTGCTACAGAAAAACTCATTTCAAGATTCTTGTACAACAACGGTCCTTCAGAAAAACTCATTTCAAGATTCTTGTACAACAACGGTCCTTCAGAAAAACACATTTCAAGACTCTTGTACAACAACGGTCCTTCAGAAAAACACATTTCAAGACTCTTGTACAACAACAGTCCTTCAGAAAAACACATTTAAAAACTCATGCACAACAACAGTCCTTCACAGAAACACATTTCAAGACTCTTGTACAACAACAGTCCTTCAGAAAAACTCATTTCAAGATTCTTGTACAACAACGGTCCTTCAGAAAAACACATTTCAAGACTCTTGTACAACAACGCTCCTTCAGAAAAACACATTTAAAAACTCATGCACAACAACAGTCCTTCACAGAAACACATTTAAAAACTCATGTGAAACGACAGTCCTTTACAGAAACACATATCAAAACTCTTGCACTACAACACTGCTACAGAAAAACTCATTTCAAGATTCTTGTACAACAACGGTCCTTCAGAAAAACACATTTCAAGACTCTTGTACAACAACACTCCTTCAGAAAAACACATTTCAAGACTCTTGTACAACAACAGTCCTTCAGAAAAACACATTTAAAAACTCATGCACAACAACAGTCCTTCACAGAAACACATTTCAAGACTCTTGTACAACAACAGTCCTTCAGAAAAACTCATTTCAAGATTCTTGTACAACAACGGTCCTTCAGAAAAACACATTTCAAGACTCTTGTACAACAACAGTCCTTCAGAAAAACACATTTCAAGACTCTTGTACAACAACGCTCCTTCAGAAAAACACATTTAAAAACTCATGTGCAACGACAGTCCTTTACAGAAACGCATTTCAAAACTCATGTACAACGACAGTTGTTTACAGAAACACATTTCAAAACTCTTGCACTACAACACTGCTACAGAAAAACTCATTTCAAGATTCTTGTACAACAACGGTCCTTCAGAAAAACACATTTCAAGACTCTTGTACAACAACGGTCCTTCAGAAAAACACATTTCAAGACTCTTGTACAACAACAGTCCTTCAGAAAAACACATTTAAAAACTCATGCACAACAACAGTCCTTCACAGAAACACATTTCAAGACTCTTGTACAACAACAGTCCTTCAGAAAAACACATTTAAAAACTCATGCACAACAACAGTCCTTCACAGAAACACATTTAAAAACTCATGTGAAACGACAGTCCTTTACAGAAACGCATTTCAAAACTCTTGCACTACAACACTGCTACAGAAAAACTCATTTCAAGATTCTTGTACAACAACGGTCCTTCAGAAAAACACATTTCAAGACTCTTGTACAACAACACTCCTTCAGAAAAACACATTTCAAGACTCTTGTACAACAACAGTCCTTCAGAAAAACACATTTAAAAACTCATGCACAACAACAGTCCTTCACAGAAACACATTTCAAGACTCTTGTACAACAACAGTCCTTCAGAAAAACTCATTTCAAGATTCTTGTACAACAACGGTCCTTCAGAAAAACACATTTCAAGACTCTTGTACAACAACGGTCCTTCAGAAAAACACATTTCAAGACTCTTGTACAACAACGCTCCTTCAGAAAAACACATTTAAAAACTCATGTGCAACGACAGTCCTTTACAGAAACGCATTTCAAAACTCATGTACAATGACAGTTGTTTACAGAAACACATTTCAAAACTCTTGCACTACAACACTGCTACAGAAAAACTCATTTCAAGATTCTTGTACAACAACGGTCCTTCAGAAAAACACATTTCAAGACTCTTGTACAACAACACTCCTTCAGAAAACGCATTTAAAAACTCATGTACAACAACACTCCTTCAGAGAAACACATTTAAAAACTCATGTGAAACGACAGTCCTTTACAGAAACACATATCAAAACTCTTGCACTACAACACTGCTACAGAAAAACTCATTTCAAGATTCTTGTACAACAACGGTCCTTCAGAAAAACACATTTCAAGACTCTTGTACAACAACGGTCCTTCAGAAAAACACATTTCAAGACTCTTGTACAACAACAGTCCTTCAGAAAAACACATTTAAAAACTCATGCACAACAACAGTCCTTCACAGAAACACATTTCAAGACTCTTGTACAACAACAGTCCTTCAGAAAAACTCATTTCAAGATTCTTGTACAACAACGGTCCTTCAGAAAAACACATTTCAAGACTCTTGTACAACAACACTCCATCAGAAAAACACATTTAGAAACTCATGTGCAACAACACTCCTTCAGAGAAACACATTTAAAAACTCATGTGAAACGACAGTCCTTTACAGAAACACATATCAAAACTCTTGCACTACAACACTGCTACAGAAAAACTCATTTCAAGATTCTTGTACAACAACGGTCCTTCAGAAAAACACATTTCAAGACTCTTGTACAACAACGGTCCTTCAGAAAAACACATTTCAAGACTCTTGTACAACAACAGTCCTTCAGAAAAACACATTTAAAAACTCATGCACAACAACAGTCCTTCACAGAAACACATTTCAAGACTCTTGTACAACAACAGTCCTTCAGAAAAACTCATTTCAAGATTCTTGTACAACAACGGTCCTTCAGAAAAACACATTTCAAGACTCTTGTACAACAACGCTCCTTCAGAAAAACACATTTAAAAACTCATGTGCAACGACAGTCCTTTACAGAAACGCATTTCAAAACTCATGTACAACGACAGTTGTTTACAGAAACACATTTCAAAACTCTTGCACTACAACACTGCTACAGAAAAACTCATTTCAAGATTCTTGTACAACAACGGTCCTTCAGAAAAACACATTTCAAGACCCTTGTACAACAACGGTCCTTCAGAAAAACACATTTCAAGACTCTTGTACAACAACACTCCTTCAGAAAACGCATTTAAAAACTCATGTACAACAACACTCCTTCAGAGAAACACATTTAAAAACTCATGTACAACGACAGTCCTTTACAGAAACACATTTCAAAACTCTTGCACTACAACACTGCTACAGAAAAACTCATTTCAAGATTCTTGTACAACAACACTCCTCCAGAAAAACGCATTTAAAAACTCATGTACAACAACACTCCTTCAGAGAAACACATTTAAAAACTCGTGTGAAACGACAGTCCTTTACAGAAACACATTTCAAAACTCTTGCACTACAACACAGCTACAGAAAAACTCATTTCAAGATTCTTGTACAACAACGGTCCTTCAGAAAAACACATTTCAAGACTCTTGTACAACAACGGTTATTCAGAAAAACACATTTCAAGACTCTTGTACAACAACACTCCTTCAGAAAACGCATTTAAAAACTCATGTACAACAACACTCCTTCAGAGAAACACATTTAAAAACTCATGTACAACAACGGTCCTTCAGAAAAACACATTTCAAGACTCTTGTACAACAACGCTCCTTCAGAAAAACACATTTCAAGACTCTTGTACAACAACACTCCTTCAGAAAACGCATTTAAAAACTCATGTACAACGACAGTCCTTTACAGAAACGCATTTCAAAACTCATGTACAACGACAGTTGTTTACAGAAACACATTTCAAAACTCTTGCACTACAACACTGCTACAGAAAAACTCATTTCAAGATTCTTGTACAACAACGGTCCTTCAGAAAAACACATTTCAAGACTCTTGTACAACAACACTCCTTCAGAAAACGCATTTAAAAACTCATGTACAACAACACTCCTTCAGAGAAACACATTTAAAAACTCATGTGAAACGACAGTCCTTTACAGAAACACATTTCAAGACTCTTGTACAACAACAGTCCTTCAGAAAAACACATTTAAAAACTCATGCACAACAACAGTCCTTCACAGAAACACATTTAAAAACTCATGTGAAACGACAGTCCTTTACAGAAACACATATCAAAACTCTTGCACTACAACACTGCTACAGAAAAACTCATTTCAAGATTCTTGTACAACAACGGTCCTTCAGAAAAACACATTTCAAGACTCTTGTACAACAACACTCCTTCAGAAAAACACATTTCAAGACTCTTGTACAACAACAGTCCTTCAGAAAAACACATTTAAAAACTCATGCACAACAACAGTCCTTCACAGAAACACATTTCAAGACTCTTGTACAACAACAGTCCTTCAGAAAAACTCATTTCAAGATTCTTGTACAACAACGGTCCTTCAGAAAAACACATTTCAAGACTCTTGTACAACAACGGTCCTTCAGAAAAACACATTTCAAGACTCTTGTACAACAACGCTCCTTCAGAAAAACACATTTAAAAACTCATGTGCAACGACAGTCCTTTACAGAAACGCATTTCAAAACTCATGTACAATGACAGTTGTTTACAGAAACACATTTCAAAACTCTTGCACTACAACACTGCTACAGAAAAACTCATTTCAAGATTCTTGTACAACAACGGTCCTTCAGAAAAACACATTTCAAGACTCTTGTACAACAACACTCCTTCAGAAAACGCATTTAAAAACTCATGTACAACAACACTCCTTCAGAGAAACACATTTAAAAACTCATGTGAAACGACAGTCCTTTACAGAAACACATATCAAAACTCTTGCACTACAACACTGCTACAGAAAAACTCATTTCAAGATTCTTGTACAACAACGGTCCTTCAGAAAAACACATTTCAAGACTCTTGTACAACAACGGTCCTTCAGAAAAACACATTTCAAGACTCTTGTACAACAACAGTCCTTCAGAAAAACACATTTAAAAACTCATGCACAACAACAGTCCTTCACAGAAACACATTTCAAGACTCTTGTACAACAACAGTCCTTCAGAAAAACTCATTTCAAGATTCTTGTACAACAACGGTCCTTCAGAAAAACACATTTCAAGACTCTTGTACAACAACACTCCATCAGAAAAACACATTTAGAAACTCATGTGCAACAACACTCCTTCAGAGAAACACATTTAAAAACTCATGTGAAACGACAGTCCTTTACAGAAACACATATCAAAACTCTTGCACTACAACACTGCTACAGAAAAACTCATTTCAAGATTCTTGTACAACAACGGTCCTTCAGAAAAACACATTTCAAGACTCTTGTACAACAACGGTCCTTCAGAAAAACACATTTCAAGACTCTTGTACAACAACAGTCCTTCAGAAAAACACATTTAAAAACTCATGCACAACAACAGTCCTTCACAGAAACACATTTCAAGACTCTTGTACAACAACAGTCCTTCAGAAAAACTCATTTCAAGATTCTTGTACAACAACGGTCCTTCAGAAAAACACATTTCAAGACTCTTGTACAACAACGCTCCTTCAGAAAAACACATTTAAAAACTCATGTGCAACGACAGTCCTTTACAGAAACGCATTTCAAAACTCATGTACAACGACAGTTGTTTACAGAAACACATTTCAAAACTCTTGCACTACAACACTGCTACAGAAAAACTCATTTCAAGATTCTTGTACAACAACGGTCCTTCAGAAAAACACATTTCAAGACCCTTGTACAACAACGGTCCTTCAGAAAAACACATTTCAAGACTCTTGTACAACAACACTCCTTCAGAAAACGCATTTAAAAACTCATGTACAACAACACTCCTTCAGAGAAACACATTTAAAAACTCATGTACAACGACAGTCCTTTACAGAAACACATTTCAAAACTCTTGCACTACAACACTGCTACAGAAAAACTCATTTCAAGATTCTTGTACAACAACACTCCTCCAGAAAAACGCATTTAAAAACTCATGTACAACAACACTCCTTCAGAGAAACACATTTAAAAACTCGTGTGAAACGACAGTCCTTTACAGAAACACATTTCAAAACTCTTGCACTACAACACAGCTACAGAAAAACTCATTTCAAGATTCTTGTACAACAACGGTCCTTCAGAAAAACACATTTCAAGACTCTTGTACAACAACGGTTATTCAGAAAAACACATTTCAAGACTCTTGTACAACAACACTCCTTCAGAAAACGCATTTAAAAACTCATGTACAACAACACTCCTTCAGAGAAACACATTTAAAAACTCATGTACAACAACGGTCCTTCAGAAAAACACATTTCAAGACTCTTGTACAACAACGCTCCTTCAGAAAAACACATTTCAAGACTCTTGTACAACAACCCTCCTTCAGAAAACGCATTTAAAAACTCATGTACAACGACAGTCCTTTACAGAAACGCATTTCAAAACTCATGTACAACGACAGTTGTTTACAGAAACACATTTCAAAACTCTTGCACTACAACACTGCTACAGAAAAACTCATTTCAAGATTCTTGTACAACAACGGTCCTTCAGAAAAACACATTTCAAGACTCGTGTACAACAACGCTCCTTCAGAAAAACACATTTAAAAACTCATGTACAACGACAGTTGTTTACAGAAACACATTTCAAAACTCTTGCACTACAACACTGCTACAGAAAAACTCATTTCAAGATTCTTGTACAACAACGGTCCTTCAGAAAAACACATTTCAAGACTCTTGTACAACAACGCTCCTTCAGAAAAACACATTTCAAGACTCTTGTACAACAACGCTCCTTCAGAAGAACACATTTAAAAACTCATGTGCAACGAGAGTCCTTTACAGAAACGCATTTCAAAACTCATGTACAACGACAGTTGTTTAGAGAAACACATTTCAAAACTCTTGCACTACAACACTGCTACAGAAAAACTCATTTCAAGATTCTTGTACAACAACGGTCCTTCAGAAAAACTCATTTCAAGATTCTTGTACAACAACACTCCTTCAGAAAAACACATTTCAAGACTCTTGTACAACAACGGTCCTTCAGAAAAATACATTTCAAGACTCTTGTACAACAACACTCCTTCAGAAAATGCACTTAAAAACTCATGTACAACAACACTCCTTCAGAGAAACACATTCATAAAAACTCATTTCAAGATTCTTGTACAACAACGGTCCTTCAGAAAAACACATTTCAAGACTCTTGTACAACAACACTCCTTCAGAGAAACACATTTAAAAACTCATGTACAACAACACTCCTTCAGAGAAACACATTTAAAAACTCATGTACAACAACGGTCCTTCAGAAAAACACATTTCAAGACTCTTGTACAACAACGCTCCTTCAGAAAAACACATTTCAAGACTCTTGTACAACAACACTCCTTCAGAAAACGCATTTAAAAACTCATGTACAACGACAGTCCTTTACAGAAACGCATTTCAAAACTCATGTACAACGACAGTTGTTTACAGAAACACATTTCAAAACTCTTGCACTACAACACTGCTACAGAAAAACTCATTTCAAGATTCTTGTACAACAACGGTCCTTCAGAAAAACACATTTCAAGACTCTTGTACAACAACGCTCCTTCAGAAAAACACATTTAAAAACTCATGTGCAACGACAGTCCTTTACAGAAACGCATTTCAAAACTCTTGCACTACAACACTGCTACAGAAAAACTCATTTCAAGATTCTTGTACAACAACGGTCCTTCAGAAAAACACATTTCAAGACTCTTGTACAACAACGGTCCTTCAGAAAAACACATTTCAAGACTCTTGTACAACAACACTCCTTCAGAAAAACGCATTTAAAAACTCATGCACAACAACACTAATTCAGAGAAACACATTTAAAAACTCATGTGCAACGACAGTCCTTTACAGAAACGCATTTCAAAACTCATGTACAACGACAGTTGTTTACAGAAACACATTTCAAAACTCTTGCACTACAACACTGCTACAGAAAAACTCATTTCAAGATTCTTGTACAACAACGGTCCTTCAGAAAAACTCATTTCAAGATTCTTGTACAACAACGGTCCTTCAGAAAAACACATTTCAAGACTCTTGTACAACAACGGTCCTTCAGAAAAATACATTTCAAGACTCTTGTACAACAACACTCCTTCAGAAAACGTATTTTAAAACTCATGTACAACAACACTCCTTCAGAGAAACACATTTAAGAACTCATGTACAACGACAGTCCTTTACAGAAACACATTTCAAAACTCTTGCACTACAACACTGCTACAGAAAAACTCATTTCAAGATTCTTGTACAACAACGGTCCTTCAGAAAAACACATTTCAAGACTCTTGTACAACAACGCTCCTTCAGAAAAACACATTTCAAGACTCTTGTACAACAACGCTCCTTCAGAAGAACACATTTAAAAACTCATGTGCAACGAGAGTCCTTTACAGAAACGCATTTCAAAACTCATGTACAACGACAGTTGTTTAGAGAAACACATTTCAAAACTCTTGCACTACAACACTGCTACAGAAAAACTCATTTCAAGATTCTTGTACAACAACGGTCCTTCAGAAAAACTCATTTCAAGATTCTTGTACAACAACACTCCTTCAGAAAAACACATTTCAAGACTCTTGTACAACAACGGTCCTTCAGAAAAATACATTTCAAGACTCTTGTACAACAACACTCCTTCAGAAAATGCACTTAAAAACTCATGTACAACAACACTCCTTCAGAGAAACACATTCAGAAAAACTCATTTCAAGATTCTTGTACAACAACGGTCCTTCAGAAAAACACATTTCAAGACTCTTGTACAACAACACTCCTTCAGAGAAACACATTTAAAAACTCATGTACAACAACACTCCTTCAGAGAAACACATTTAAAAACTCATGTACAACAACGGTCCTTCAGAAAAACACATTTCAAGACTCTTGTACAACAACGCTCCTTCAGAAAAACACATTTCAAGACTCTTGTACAACAACACTCCTTCAGAAAACGCATTTAAAAACTCATGTACAACGACAGTCCTTTACAGAAACGCATTTCAAAACTCATGTACAACGACAGTTGTTTACAGAAACACATTTCAAAACTCTTGCACTACAACACTGCTACAGAAAAACTCATTTCAAGATTCTTGTACAACAACGGTCCTTCAGAAAAACACATTTCAAGACTCTTGTACAACAACGCTCCTTCAGAAAAACACATTTAAAAACTCATGTACAACGACAGTTGTTTACAGAAACGCATTTCAAAACTTTTGCACTACAACACTGCTACAGAAAAACTCATTTCAAGATTCTTGTACAACAACGGTCCTTCAGAAAAACACATTTCAAGACTCTTGTACAACAACGGTCCTTCAGAAAAACACATTTCAAGACTCTTGTACAACAACACTCCTTCAGAAAAACGCATTTAAAAACTCATGCACAACAACACTAATTCAGAGAAACACATTTAAAAACTCATGTGCAACGACAGTCCTTTACAGAAACGCATTTCAAAACTCATGTACAACGACAGTTGTTTACAGAAACACATTTCAAAACTCTTGCACTACAACACTGCTACAGAAAAACTCATTTCAAGATTCTTGTACAACAACGGTCCTTCAGAAAAACTCATTTCAAGATTCTTGTACAACAACGGTCCTTCAGAAAAACACATTTCAAGACTCTTGTACAACAACGGTCCTTCAGAAAAATACATTTCAAGACTCTTGTACAACAACACTCCTTCAGAAAACGTATTTTAAAACTCATGTACAACAACACTCCTTCAGAGAAACACATTTAAGAACTCATGTACAACGACAGTCCTTTACAGAAACACATTTCAAAACTCTTGCACTACAACACTGCTACAGAAAAACTAATTTCAAGATTCTTGTACAACAACGGTCCTTCAGAAAAACTCATTTCAAGATTCTTGTACAACAACGGTCCTTCAGAAAAACACATTTCAAGACTCTTGTACAACAACACTCCTTCAGAAAAACGCATTTAAAAACTCATGTACAACAACACTCCTTCAGAGAAACACATTTAAAAACTCATGTGCAACGACAGTCCTTTACAGAAACGCATTTCAAAACTCATGTACAACGACAGTTGTTTACAGAAACACATTTCAAAACTCTTGCACTACAACACTGCTACAGAAAAACTCATTTCAAGATTCTTGTACAACAACACTCCTTCATAAAAACGCATTTAAAAACTCATGTACAACGACAGTCCTTTACAGAAACGCATTTCAAAACTCATGTACAACGACAGTTGTTTACAGAAACACATTTCAAAACTCTTGCACTACAACACTGCTACAGAAAAACTCATTTCAAGATTCTTGTACAACAACAGTCCTTCAGAAAAACTCATTTCAAGATTCTTGTACAACAACGGTCCTTCAGAAAAACACATGTCAAGACTCTTGTACAACAACGCTCCTTCAGAAAAACACATTTAAAAACTCATGTGCAACGACAGTCCTTTACAGAAACGCATTTCAAAACTCATGTACAACGACAGTTGTTTACAGAAACACATTTCAAAACTCTTGCACTACAAGACTGCTACAGAAAAACACATTTCAAGATTCTTGTACAACAACGGTCCTTCAGAAAAACACATTTCAAGACTCTTGTACAACAACGCTCCTTCAGAAAAACACATTTAAAAACTCATGTACAACGACAGTTGTTTACAGAAACACATTTCAAAACTCTTGCACTACAACACTGCTACAGAAAAACTCATTTCAAGATTCTTGTACAACAACGGTCCTTCAGAAAAACACATTTCAAGACTCTTGTACAACAACGGTTATTCAGAAAAACACATTTCAAGACTCTTGTACAACAACACTCCTTCAGAAAAACGCATTTAAAAACTCATGTACAACAACACTCCTTCAGAGAAACACATTTAAAAACTCATGTGCAACGACAGTCCTTTACAGAAACGCATTTCAAAACTCATGTACAACGACAGTTGTTTACAGAAACACATTTCAAAACTCTTGCACTACAACACTGCTACAGAAAAACTCATTTCAAGATTGTTGTACAACAACGGTCCTTCAGAAAAACACATTTCAAGACTCTTGTACAACAACGCTCCTTCAGAAAAACACATTTCAAGACTCTTGTACAACAACGCTCCTTCAGAAGAACACATTTAAAAACTCATGTGCAACAACAGTCCTTCACAGAAACGCATTTCAAAACTCATGTACAACGACAGTTGTTTAGAGAAACACATTTCAAAACTCTTGCACTACAACACTGCTACAGAAAAACTCATTTCAAGATTCTTGTACAACAACGGTCCTTCAGAAAAACTCATTTCAAGATTCTTGTACAACAACGGTCCTTCAGAAAAACACATTTCAAGACTCTTGTACAACAACGGTTATTCAGAAAAACACATTTCAAGACGCTTGTACAACAACACTCCTTCAGAAAAACGCATTTAAAAACTCATGTACAACAACACTCCTTCAGAGAAACACATTTAAAAACTCATGTGCAACGACAGTCCTTTACAGAAACGCATTTCAAAACTCATGTACAACGACAGTTGTTTACAGAAACACATTTCAAAACCCTTGCACTACAACACTGCTACAGAAAAACTCATTTCAAGATTCTTGTACAACAACGGTCCTTCAGAAAAACACATTTCAAGACTATTGTACAACAACGCTCCTTCAGAAAAACACATTTTAAGACTCTTGTACAACAACGCTCCTTCAGAGAAACACATTTAAAAACTCATGTGCAACGACAGTCCTTTACAGAAACGCATTTCAAAACTCATGTACAACGACAGTTGTTTAGAGAAACACATTTCAAAACTCTTGCACTACAACACTGCTACAGAAAAACTCATTTCAAGATTCTTGTACAACAACGGTCCTTCAGAAAAACTCATTTCAAGATTCTTGTACAACAACGGTCCTTCAGAAAAACACATTTCAAGACTCTTGTACAACAACGGTCCTTCAGAAAAATACATTTCAAGACTCTTGTACAACAACACTCCTTCAGAAAACGCATTTAAAAACTCATGTACAACAACACTCCTTCAGAGAAACACATTTAAAAACTCATGTACAACGACAGTCCTTTACAGAAACACATTTCAAAACTCTTGCACTACAACACTGCTACAGAAAAACTCATTTCAAGATTCTTGTACAACAACGGTCCTTCAGAAAAACACATTTCAAGACTATTGTACAACAACGCTCCTTCAGAAAAACCCATTTGAAGACTCTTGTACAACAACGCTCCTTCAGAGAAACACATTTAAAAACTCATGTGCAACGACAGTCCTTTACAGAAACGCATTTCAAAACTCATGTACAACGACAGTTGTTTACAGAAACACATTTCAAAACTCTTGCACTACAACACTGCTACAGAAAAACTCATTTCAAGATTCTTGTACAACAACGGTCCTTCAGAAAAACACATTTCAACACTATTGTACAACAACGCTCCTTCAGAAAAACACATTTCAAGATTCTTGTACAACAACGGTCCTTCAGAAAAACACATTTCAAGACTCTTGTACAACAACGGTCCTTCAGAAAAATACATTTCAAGACTCTTGTATAACAACACTCCTTCAGAAAACGCATTTAAAAACTCATGTACAACAACACTCCTTCAGAGAAACACATTTAAAAACTCATGTACAACGACAGTCCTTTACAGAAACACATTTCAAAACTCTTGCACTACAACACTGCTACAGAAAAACTCATTTCAAGATTCTTGTACAACTACGGTCCTTCAGAAAAACACATTTCAAGACTCTTGTACAACAACACTCCTTCAGAAAACGAATTTAAAAACTCATGTACAACAACACTCCTTCAGAGAAACACATTTAAAAACTCATGTACAAAAACGGTAGTTCAGAAAAACACATTTCAAGACTCTTGTACAACAACGGTCCTTCAGAAAAACACATTTCAAGACTCTTGTACAACAACACTCCTTCAGAAAACGCATTTAAAAACTCATGTACAACGACAGTCCTTTACAGAAACGCATTTCAAAACTCTTGCACTACAACATTGCTACAGAAAAACTCATTTCAAGATTCTTGTACAACAACGGTCCTTCAGAAAAACACATTTCAAGACTCTTGTACAACAACGCTATTTCAGAAAAGCACATTTAAAAACTCATGTGCAACGAGAGTCCTTTACAGAAACGCATTTCAAAACTCATGTACAACGACAGTTGTTTAGAGAAACACATTTCAAAACTCTTGCACTACAACACTGCTACAGAAAAACTCATTTCAAGATTCTTGTACAACAACGGTCCTTCAGAAAAACACACTTCAAGACTCTTGTACAACAACGGTCCTTCAGAAAAATACATTTCAAGACTCTTGTACAACAACACTCCTTCAGAAAACGCATTTAAAAACTCATGTACAACGACAGTCCTTTACAGAAACGCATTTCAAAACTCATGTACAACGACAGTTGTTTACAGAAACACATTTCAAAACTCTTGCACTACAACATTGCTACAGAAAAACTCATTTCAAGATTCTTGTACAACAACGGTCCTTCAGAAAAACACATTTCAAGACTCTTGTACAACAACACTCCTTCAGAAAACGAATTTAAAAACTCATGTACAACAACACTCCTTCAGAGAAACACATTTAAAAACTCATGTACAAAAACGGTCCTTCAGAAAAACACATTTCAAGACTCTTGTACAACAACGCTCCTTCAGAAAAACACATTTCAAGACTCTTGTACAACAACACTCCTTCAGAAAACGCATTTAAAAACTCATGTACAACGACAGTCCTTTACAGAAACGCATTTCAAAACTCATGTACAACGACAGTTGTTTACAGAAACACATTTCAAAACTCTTGCACTACAACACTGCTACAGAAAAACTCATTTCAAGATTCTTGTACAACAACGGTCCTTCAGAAAAACACATTTCAAGACTCTTGTACAACAACGGTCCTTCAGAAAAATACATTTCAAGACTCTTGTACAACAACACTCCTTCAGAAAACGCATTTAAAAACTCATGTACAACAACACTCCTTCAGAGAAACACATTTAAAAACTCATGTGCAACGACAGTCCTTTACAGAAACGCATTTCAAAACTCATGTACAACGACAGTTGTTTACAGAAACACATTTCAAAACTCTTGCACTACAACACTGCTACAGAAAAACTCATTTCAAGATTCTTGTACAACAACGGTCCTTCAGAAAAACACATTTCAAGACTCTTGTACAACAACGCTCCTTCAGAAAAACACATTTCAAGACTCTTGTACAACAACGCTCCTTCAGAAGAACACATTTAAAAACTCATGTGCAACGAGAGTCCTTTACAGAAACGCATTTCAAAACTCATGTACAACGACAGTTGTTTAGAGAAACACATTTCAAAACTCTTGCACTACAACACTGCTACAGAAAAACTCATTTCAAGATTCTTGTATAAAAACAGTCCTTCAGAAAAACTCATTTCAAGACTCTTGTACAACAACAGTCCTTCAGAAAAACACATTTAAAAACTCATGCACAACAACAGTCCTTCACAGAAACACATTTCAAGACTCCTGTACAACAACAGTCCTTCAGAAAAACTCATTTCAAGATTCTTGTACAACAACGGTCCTTCAGAAAAACACATTTCAAGACTCTTGTACAACAACGCTATTTCAGAAAAACACATTTAAAAACTCATGTGCAACGAGAGTCCTTTACAGAAACGCATTTCAAAACTCATGTACAACGACAGTTGTTTAGAGAAACACATTTCAAAACTCTTGCACTACAACACTGCTACAGAAAAACTCATTTCAAGATTCTTGTACAACAACGGTCCTTCAGAAAAACACATTTCAAGACTCTTGTACAACTACGGTCCTTCAGAAAAATACATTTCAAGACTCTTGTACAACAACACTCCTTCAGAAAACGCATTTAAAAACTCATGTACAACAACACTCCTTCAGAGAAACACATTTAAAAACTCATGTGCAACGACAGTCCTTTACAGAAACGCATTTCAAAACTCATGTACAACGACAGTTGTTTACAGAAACACATTTCAAAACTCTTGCACTACAACACTGCTACAGAAAAACTCATTTCAAGATTGTTGTACAACAACGGTCCTTCAGAAAAACACTTTCAAGACTCTTGTACAACAACGCTCCTTCAGAAAAACACATTTCAAGACTCTTGTACAACAACGCTCCTTCAGAAGAACACATTTAAAAACTCATGTGCAACAACAGTCCTTCACAGAAACGCATTTCAAAACTCATGTACAACGACAGTTGTTTAGAGAAACACATTTCAAAACTCTTGCACTACAACACTGCTACAGAAAAACTCATTTCAAGATTCTTGTACAACAACGGTCCTTCAGAAAAACTCATTTCAAGATTCTTGTACAACAACGGTCCTTCAGAAAAACACATTTCAAGACTCTTGTACAACAACGGTTATTCAGAAAAACACATTTCAAGACTCTTGTACAACAACACTCCTTCAGAAAAACGCATTTAAAAACTCATGTACAACAACACTCCTTCAGAGAAACACATTTAAAAACTCATGTGCAACGACAGTCCTTTACAGAAACGCATTTCAAAACTCATGTACAACGACAGTTGTTTACAGAAACACATTTCAAAACTCTTGCACTACAACACTGCTACAGAAAAACTCATTTCAAGATTCTTGTACAACAACGGTCCTTCAGAAAAACACATTTCAAGACTATTGTACAACAACGCTCCTTCAGAAAAACACATTTTAAGACTCTTGTACAACAACGCTCCTTCAGAGAAACACATTTAAAAACTCATGTGCAACGACAGTCCTTTACAGAAACGCATTTCAAAACTCATGTACAACGACAGTTGTTTAGAGAAACACATTTCAAAACTCTTCCACTACAACACTGCTACAGAAAAACTCATTTCAAGATTCTTGTACAACAACGGTCCTTCAGAAAAACTCATTTCAAGATTCTTGTACAACAACGGTCCTTCAGAAAAACACATTTCAAGACTCTTGTACAACAACGGTCCTTCAGAAA
The DNA here is from genome assembly GCA_905220385.1 of Xylota sylvarum. Classification (NCBI taxonomy): domain Eukaryota; kingdom Metazoa; phylum Arthropoda; class Insecta; order Diptera; family Syrphidae; genus Xylota; species Xylota sylvarum. The sequence continues at coordinate 100,261 of CAJMZQ010000090.1, forward strand.
AATACATTTCAAGACTCTTGTACAACAACACTCCTTCAGAAAACGCATTTAAAAACTCATGTACAACAACACTCCTTCAGAGAAACACATTTAAAAACTCATGTACAACGACAGTCCTTTACAGAAACACATTTCAAAACTCTTGCACTACAACACTGCTACAGAAAAACTCATTTCAAGATTCTTGTACAACAACGGTCCTTCAGAAAAACTCATTTCAAGACTATTGTACAACAATGCTCCTTCAGAAAAACCCATTTGAAGACTCTTGTACAACAACGCTCCTTCAGAGAAACACATTTAAAAACTCATGTGCAACGACAGTCCTTTACAGAAACGCATTTCAAAACTCATGTACAACGACAGTTGTTTACAGAAACACATTTCAAAACTCTTGCACTACAACACTGCTACAGAAAAACTCATTTCAAGATTCTTGTACAACAACGGTCCTTCAGAAAAACACATTTCAAGACTATTGTACAACAACGCTCCTTCAGAAAAACACATTTCAAGATTCTTGTACAACAACGGTCCTTCAGAAAAACACATTTCAAGACTCTTGTACAACAACGGTCCTTCAGAAAAATACATTTCAAGACTCTTGTACAACAACACTCCTTCAGAAAACGCATTTAAAAACTCATGTACAACAACACTCCTTCAGAGAAACACATTTAAAAACTCATGTACAACGACAGTCCTTTACAGAAACACATTTCAAAACTCTTGCACTACAACACTGCTACAGAAAAACTCATTTCAAGATTCTTGTACAACTACGGTCCTTCAGAAAAACACATTTCAAGACTCTTGTACAACAACACTCCTTCAGAAAACGAATTTAAAAACTCATGTACAACAACACTCCTTCAGAGAAACACATTTAAAAACTCATGTACAAAAACGGTCCTTCAGAAAAACACATTTCAAGACTCTTGTACAACTACGGTCCTTCAGAAAAACACATTTCAAGACTCTTGTACAACAACACTCCTTCAGAAAACGCATTTAAAAACTCATGTACAACAACACTCCTTCAGAGAAACACATTTAAAAACTCATGTACAACGACAGTCCTTTACAGAAACACATTTCAAAACTCTTGCACTACAACACTGCTACAGAAAAACTCATTTCAAGATTCTTGTACAACTACGGTCCTTCAGAAAAACACATTTCAAGACTCTTGTACAACAACACTCCTTCAGAAAACGAATTTAAAAACTCATGTACAACAACACTCCTTCAGAGAAACGCATTTAAAAACTCATGTACAACGACAGTCCTTTACAGAAACGCATTTCAAAACTCATGTACAACGACAGTTGTTTACAGAAACACATTTCAAAACTCTTGCACTACAACATTGCTACAGAAAAACTCATTTCAAGATTCTTGTACAACAACGGTCCTTCAGAAAAACACATTTCAAGACTCTTGTACAACAACGCTATTTCAGAAAAACACATTTAAAAACTCATGTGCAACGAGAGTCCTTTACAGAAACGCCTTTCAAAACTCATGTACAACGACAGTTGTTTAGAGAAACACATTTCAAAACTCTTGCACTACAACACTGCTACAGAAAAACTCATTTCAAGATTCTTGTACAACAACGGTCCTTCAGAAAAACACATTTCAAGACTCTTGTACAACAACGGTCCTTCAGAAAAATACATTTCAAGACTCTTGTACAACAACACTCCTTCAGAAAACGCATTTAAAAACTCATGTACAACGACAGTCCTTTACAGAAACGCATTTCAAAACTCATGTACAACGACAGTTGTTTACAGAAACACATTTCAAAACTCTTGCACTACAACATTGCTACAGAAAAACTCATTTCAAGATTCTTGTACAACAACGGTCCTTCAGAAAAACACATTTCAAGACTCTTGTACAACAACACTCCTTCAGAAAACGAATTTAAAAACTCATGTACAACAACACTCCTTCAGAGAAACACATTTAAAAACTCATGTACAAAAACGGTCCTTCAGAAAAACACATTTCAAGACTCTTGTACAACAACGCTCCTTCAGAAAAACACATTTCAAGACTCTTGTACAACAACACTCCTTCAGAAAACGCATTTAAAAACTCATGTACAACGACAGTCCTTTACAGAAACGCATTTCAAAACCCATGTACAACGACAGTTGTTTACAGAAACACATTTCAAAACTCTTGCACTACAACACTGCTACAGAAAAACTCATTTCAAGATTCTTGTACAACAACGGTCCTTCAGAAAAACACATTTCAAGACTCTTGTACAACAACGGTCCTTCAGAAAAAAACATTTCAAGACTCTTGTACAACAACACTCCTTCAGAAAACGCATTTAAAAACTCATGTACAACAACACTCCTTCAGAGAAACACATTTAAAAACTCATGTGCAACGACAGTCCTTTACAGAAACGCATTTCAAAACTCATGTACAACGACAGTTGTTTACAGAAACACATTTCAAAACTCTTGCACTACAACACTGCTACAGAAAAACTCATTTCAAGATTCTTGTACAACAACGGTCCTTCAGAAAAACTCATTTCAAGATTCTTGTACAACAACGGTCCTTCAGAAAAACACATTTCAAGACTCTTGTACAACAACGCTCCTTCAGAAAAACTCATTTCAAGACTCTTGTACAACAACAGTCCTTCAGAAAAACACATTTAAAAACTCATGCACAACAACAGTCCTTCACAGAAACACATTTCAAGACTCCTGTACAACAACAGTCCTTCAGAAAAACTCATTTCAAGATTCTTGTACAACAACGGTCCTTCAGAAAAACACATTTCAAGACTCTTGTACAACAACGCTATTTCAGAAAAACACATTTAAAAACTCATGTGCAACGAGAGTCCTTTACAGAAACGCATTTCAAAACTCATGTACAACGACAGTTGTTTAGAGAAACACATTTCAAAACTCTTGCACTACAACACTGCTACAGAAAAACTCATTTCAAGATTCTTGTACAACAACGGTCCTTCAGAAAAACACATTTCAAGACTCTTGTACAACTACGGTCCTTCAGAAAAATACATTTCAAGACTCTTGTACAACAACACTCCTTCAGAAAACGCATTTAAAAACTCATGTACAACAACACTCCTTCAGAGAAACACATTTAAAAACTCATGTGCAACGACAGTCCTTTACAGAAACGCATTTCAAAACTCATGTACAACGACAGTTGTTTACAGAAACACATTTCAAAACTCTTGCACTACAACACTGCTACAGAAAAACTCATTTCAAGATTCTTGTACAACAACGGTCCTTCAGAAAAACACATTTCAAGACTCTTGTACAACAACGCTCCTTCAGAAAAACACATTTCAAGACTCTTGTACAACAACGCTCCTTCAGAAGAACACATTTAAAAACTCATGTGCAACGAGAGTCCTTTACAGAAACGCATTTCAAAACTCATGTACAACGACAGTTGTTTAGAGAAACACATTTCAAAACTGTTGCACTACAACACTGCTACAGAAAAACTCATTTCAAGATTCTTGTACAACAACGGTCCTTCAGAAAAACTCATTTCAAGATTCTTGTACAACAACGGTCCTTCAGAAAAACACATTTCAAGACTCTTGTACAACAACGGTCCTTCAGAAAAATACATTTCAAGACTCTTGTACAACAACACTCCTTCAGAAAACGCATTTAAAAACTCATGTACAACAACACTCCTTCAGAGAAACACATTTAAAAACTCATGTACAACGACAGTCCTCTACAGAAACACATTTCAAAATTCTTGCACTACAACACTGCTACAGAAAAACTCATTTCAAGATTCTTGTACAACAACGGTCCTTCAGAAAAACTCATTTCAAGATTCTTGTACAACAACGGTCCTTCAGAAAAACACATTTCAAGACTCTTGTACAACAACACTCCTTCAGAAAAACGCATTTAAAAACTCATGTACAACAACACTCCTTCAGAGAAACACATTTAAAAACTCATGTGCAACGACAGTCCTTTACAGAAACACATTTCAAGACTCCTGTACAACAACAGTCCTTCAGAAAAACTCATTTCAAGATTCTTGTACAACAACGGTCCTTCGGAAAAACACATTTCAAGACTCTTGTACAACAGCGCTCCTTCAGAAAAACGCATTTAAAAACTCATGTACAACAACACTCCTTCAGAGAAACACATTTAAAAACTCATGTGCAACGACAGTCCTTTACAGAAACGCATTTCAAAACTCATGTACAACGACAGTTGTTTACAGAAACATATTTCAAAACTCTTGCACTACAACACTGCTACAGAAAAACTCATTTCATGATTCTTGTACAACAACACTCCTTCATAAAAACGCATTTAAAAACTCATGTACAACAACACTCCTTCAGAGAAACGCATTTCAAAACTCATGTACAACGACAGTTGCTTACAGAAACACATTTCAAAACTCTTGCACTACAACACTGCTACAGAAAAACTCATTTCAAGATTCTTGTACAACAACAGTCCTTCAGAAAAACTCATTTCAAGATTCTTGTACAACAACGGTCCTTCAGAAAAACACATTTCAAGACTCTTGTACAACAACAGTCCTTCAGAAAAACTCATTTCAAGATTCTTGTACAACAACGGTCCTTCAGAAAAACATATTTCAAGACTCTTGTACAACAACGCTCCTTCAGAAAAACACATTTAAAAACTCATGTACAACGACAGTTGTTTACACAAACACATTTCAAAACTCTTGCACTACAACACTGCTACAGAAAAACTCATTTCAAGATTCTTGTACAACAACAGTCCTTCAGAAAAACTCATTTCAAGATTCTTGTACAACAACGGTCCTTCAGAAAAACACATTTCAAGACTCTTGTACAACAACAGTCCTTCAGAAAAACTCATTTCAAGATTCTTGTACAACAACGGTCCTTCAGAAAAACATATTTCAAGACTCTTGTACAACAACGCTCCTTCAGAAAAACACATTTAAAAACTCATGTGCAACGACAGTCCTTTACAGAAACGCATTTCAAAACTCATGTACAACGACAGTTGTTTACAGAAACACATTTCAAAACTCTTGCACTACAACACTGCTACAGAAAAACTCATTTTAAGATTCTTGTATAAAAACAGTATTTCAGAAAAACTCATTTCAAGACTCTTGTACAACAACAGTCCTTCAGAAAAACACATTTAAAAACTCATGCACAACAACAGTCCTTCACAGAAACACATTTCAAGACTCTTGTACAACAACAGTCCTTCAGAAAAACTCATTTCAAGATTCTTGTACAACAACGGTCCTTCAGAAAAACATATTTCAAGACTCTTATACAACAACGCTCCTTCAGAAAAACACATTTAAAAACTCATGTACAACGACAGTTGTTTACAAAAACACATTTCAAAACTCTTGCACTACAACACTGCTACAGAAAAACTCATTTCAAGATTCTTGTACAACAACACTAGTTCATAAAAACGCATTTAAAAACTCATGTACAACGACAGTCCTTTACAGAAACGCATTTCAAAACTCATGTACAACGACAGTTGTTTACAGAAACACATTTCAAAACTCTTGCACTACAACACTGCTACAGAAAAACTCATTTCACGATTCTTGTACAACAACAGTCCTTCAGAAAAACTCATTTCAAGATTCTTGTACAACAACGGTCCGTCAGAAAAACACATTTCAAGACTCTTGTACAACAACGCTCCTTCAAAAAAACACATTTAAAAACTCATGTGCAACGACAGTCCTTTACAGAAACGCATTTCAAAACTCATGTACAACGACAGTTGTTTACAGAAACACATTTCAAAACTCTTGCACTACAACACTGCTACAGAAAAACTCATTTCAAGATTCTTGTACAACAACGGTCCTTCAGAAAAACACATTTCAAGACTCTTGTACAACAACGGTCCTTCAGAAAAACACATTTCAAGACTCTTGTACAACAACACTCCTTCAGAAAAACGCATTTAAAAACTCATGTACAACAACACTCCTTCAGAGAAACACATTTAAAAACTCATGTGCAACGACAGTCCTTTACAGAAACACATATCAAAACTCTTGCACTACAACACTGCTACAGAAAAACTCATTTCAAAATTCTTGTACAACAACGGTCCTCCAGAAAAACACATTTCAAGACTCTTGTACAACAACGGTCCTTCAGAAAAACACATTTCAAGACTCTTGTACAACAACACTCCTTCAGATAAACGCATTTAAAAACTCATGTACAACAACACTCCTTCAGAGAAACACATTTAAAAACTCATGTGCAACGACAGTCCTTTACAGAAACACATTTCAAGACTCCTGTACAACAACAGTCCTTCAGAAAAACTCATTTCAAGATTCTTGTACAACAACGGTCCTTCAGAAAAACACATTTCAAGACTCTTGTACAACAACGGTTATTCAGAAAAACACATTTCAAGACTCTTGTACAACAGCGCTCCTTCAGAAAAACGCATTTAAAAACTCATGTACAACAACACTCCTTCAGAGAAACACATTTAAAAACTCATGTGCAACGACAGTCCTTTACAGAAACGCATTTCAAAACTCATGTACAACGACAGTTGTTTACAGAAACACATTTCAAAACTCTTGCACTACAACACTGCTACAGAAAAACTCATTTCAAGATTCTTGTACAACAACGGTCCTTCAGAAAAACACATTTAAAAACTCATGCACAACAACATTCCTTCACAGAAACACATTTCAAGACTCTTGTACAACAACAGTCCTTCAGAAAAACTCATTTCAAGATTCTTGTACAACAACGGTCCTTCAGAAAAACACATTTCAAGACTCTTGTACAACCACGCTCCTTCAGAAAAACACATTTAAAAACTCATGTGCAACGACAGAAACACATTTCAAAACTCTTGCACTACAACACTGCTACAGAAAAACTCATTTCAAAACTCTTGCACTACAACACTGCTACAGAAAAACTCATTTCAAGATTCTTGTATAAAAACAGTCCTTCAGAAAAACTCATTTCAAGACTCTTGTACAACAACAGTCCTTCAGAAAAACACATTTAAAAACTCATGCACAACGACAGTCCTTCACAGAAACACATTTCAAGACTCTTGTACAACAACAGTCCTTCAGAAAAACTCATTTCAAGATTCTTGTACAACAACGGTCCTTCAGAAAAACACATTTCAAGACTCTTGTACAACAACGCTCCTTCAGAAAAACACATTTAAAAACTCATGTGCAACGACAGTCCTTTACAGAAACGCATTTAAAAACTCATGCACAACAACAGTCCTTCACAGAAACACATTTCAAGACTCTTGTACAACAACAGTCCTTCAGAAAAACTCATTTCAAGATTCTTGTACAACAACGGTCCTTCAGAAAAACACATTTCAAGACTCTTGTACAACAACGCTCCTTCAGAAAAACACATTTAAAAACTCATGTGCAACGACAGTCCTTTACAGAAACGCATTTCAAAACTCATGTACAAGAACAGTTGTTTACAGAAACACATTTCAAAACTCTTGTACAACAACACTCCTTCAGAAAAACTCATTTCAAGATTCTTGTACAACAACGGTCCTTCAGAAAAACACATTTCAAGACTCTTGTACAACAACGGTCCTTCAGAAAACGCATTTAAAAACTCATGTACAACAACACTCCTTCAGAGAAACACATTTAAAAACTCATGTACAACGACAGTCCTTTACAGAAACATATTTCAAAACCCTTGCACTACAACACTGCTACAGAAAAACTCATTTCAAGATTCTTGTATAAAAACAGTCCTTCAGAAAAACTCATTTCAAGACTCTTGTACAACAACAGTCCTTCAGAAAAACACATTTAAAAACTCATGCACAAACACCAGTCCTTCACAGAAACACATTTCAAGACTCTTGTACAACAACAGTCCTTCAGAAAAACTCATTTCAAGATTCTGCTACAGAAAAACTCATTTCAAGATTCTTGTACAACAACGGTCCTTCAGAAAAACACATTTCAAGACTCTTGTACAACAACGCTCCTTCAGAAAAACACATTTCAAGACTCTTGTACAACAACACTCCTTCAGAGAAACACATTTAAAAACTCATGTACAACGACAGTCCTTTACAGAAACGCATTTCAAAACTCATGTACAACGACAGTTGTTTACAGAAACACATTTCAAAACTCTTGCACTACAACGGTCCTTCAGAAAAACACATTTCAAGACTCTTGTACAACAACGGTCCTTCAGAAAAACACATTTAAAAACTCATGCACAACAACAGTCCTTCACAGGAACACATTTCAAGACTCTTGTACAACAACAGTCCTTCAGAAAAACTAATTTCAAAATTCTTGTACAACAGCGGTCCTTCAGAAAAACACATTTCAAGACTCTTGTACAATAACGCTCCTTCAGAAAAACACATTTAAAAACTCATGTGCAACGACAGTCCTTTACAGAAACGCATTTCAAAACTCATGTACAACGACAGTTGTTTACAGAAACACATTTCAAAACTCTTGCACTACAACACTGCTACAGAAAAACTCATTTCAAGATTCTTGTACAACAACGGTCCTTCAGAAAAACATATTTCAAGACTCTTGTACAACAACGGTCCTTCAGAAAAACACATTTCAAGACTCTTGTACAACAACACTCCTTCAGAAAACGCATTTAAAAACTCATGTACAACAACACTCCTTCAGAGAAACACATTTAAAAACTCATGTACAACGACAGTCCTTTACAGAAACACATTTCAAAACTCTTGCACTACAACACTGCTACAGAAAAACTCATTTCAAGATTCTTGTACAACAACGGTCCTTCAGAAAAACACATTTCAAGACTCTTGTACAACAACGCTCCTTCAGAAAAACACATTTCAAGACTCTTGTACAACAACACTCCTTCAGAAAAACACATTTAAAAACTCATGTGCAACGACAGTCCTTTACAGAAACGCATTTCAAAACTCATGTACAACGACAGTTGTTTACAGAAACACATTTCAAAACTCTTGCACTACAACACTGCTACAGAAAAACTCATTTCAAGATTCTTGTACAACAACGGTCCTTCAGAAAAACACACTTCAAGACTCTTGTACAACAACACTCCTTCAGAAAACGCATTTAAAAACTCATGTGCAACGACAGTCCTTTACAGAAACGCATTGAAAAACTCATGTACAACGACAGTCCTTTACAGAAACACATTTCTAAACTTTTGCACTACAACACTGCTACAGAAAAACTCATTTCAAGATTCTTGTACAACAACGGTCCTTCAGAAAAACACATTTCAAGACTCTTGTACAACAACACTCCTTCAGATAAACGCATTTAAAAACTCATGTACAACAACACTCCTTCAGAGAAACACATTTAAAAACTCATGTGCAACGACAGTCCTTTACAGAAACACATTTCAAGACTCCTGTACAACAACAGTCCTTCAGAAAAACTCATTTCAAGATTCTTGTACAACAACGGTCCTTCAGAAAAACACATTTCAAGACTCTTGTACAACAACGGTTATTCAGAAAAACACATTTCAAGACTCATGTACAACAGCGCTCCTTCAGAAAAACGCATTTAAAAACTCATGTACAACAACACTCCTTCAGAGAAGCACATTTAAAAACTCATGTGCAACGACAGTCCTTTACAGAAACGCATTTCAAAACTCATGTACAACGACAGTTGTTTACAGAAACACATTTCAAAACTCTTGCACTACAACACTGCTACAGAAAAACTCATTTCAAGATTCTTGTACAACAACGGTCCTTCAGAAAAACACATTTAAAAACTCATGCACAACAACATTCCTTCACAGAAACACATTTCAAGACTCTTGTACACCAACAGTCCTTCAGAAAAACTCATTTCAAGATTCTTGTACAACAACGGTCCTTCAGAAAAACACATTTCAAGACTCTTGTACAACAACGGTCCTTCAGAAAACGCATTTAAAAACTCATGTACAACAACACTCCTTCAGAGAAACACATTTAAAAACTCATGTACAACGACAGTCCTTTACAGAAACACATTTCAAAACCCTTGCACTACAACACTGCTACAGAAAAACTCATTTCAAGATTCTTGTATAAAAACAGTCCTTCAGAAAAACTCATTTCAAGACTCTTGTACAACAACAGTCCTTCAGAAAAACACATTTAAAAACTCATGCACAAACACCAGTCCTTCACAGAAACACATTTCAAGACTCTTGTACAACAACAGTCCTTCAGAAAAACTCATTTCAAGATTCTTGTACAACAACGGTTATTCAGAAAAACACATTTCAAGACTCTTGTACAACAACACACCTTCAGAAAAACGCATTTAAAAACTCATGTACAACAACACTCCTTCAGAGAAACACATTTAAAAACTCATGTACAACGACAGTCCTTTACAGAAACGCATTTCAAAACTCATGTACAACGACAGTTGTTTACAGAAACACATTTCAAAAATCTTGCACTACAACGGTCCTTCAGAAAAACACATTTCAAGACTCTTGTACAACAACGGTCCTTCAGAAAAACACATTTAAAAACTCATGCACAACAACAGTCCTTCACAGAAACACATTTCAAGACTCTTGTACAACAACAGTCCTTCAGAAAAACTCCTTTCAAAATTCTTGTACAACAACGGTCCTTCAGAAAAACACATTTCAAGACTCTTGTACAATAACGCTCCTTCAGAAAAACACATTTAAAAACTCATGTGCAACGACAGTCCTTTACAGAAACGCATTTCAAAACTCATGTACAACGACAGTTGTTTACAGAAACACATTTCAAAACTCTTGCACTACAACACTGCTACAGAAAAACTCATTTCAAGATTCTTGTACAACAACGGTCCTTCAGAAAAACACATTTCAAGACTCTTGTACAACAACGGTCCTTCAGAAAAACACATTTCAAGACTCTTGTACAACAACACTCCTTCAGAAAACGCATTTAAAAACTCATGTACAACAACACTCCTTCAGAGAAACACATTTAAAAACTCATGTACAACGACAGTCCTTTACAGAAACACATTTCAAAACTCTTGCACTACAACACTGCTACAGAAAAACTCATTTCAAGATTCTTGTACAACAACGGTCCTTCAGAAAAACACATTTCAAGACTCTTGTACAACAACGCTCCTTCAGAAAAACACATTTCAAGACTCTTGTACAACAACACTCCTTCAGAAAAACACATTTAAAAACTCATGTGCAACGACAGTCCTTTACAGAAACGCATTTCAAAACTCATGTACAACGACAGTTGTTTACAGAAACACATTTCAAAACTCTTGCACTACAACACTGCTACAGAAAAACTCATTTCAAGATTCTTGTACAACAACGGTCCTTCAGACAAACACACTTCAAGACTCTTGTACAACAACACTCCTTCAGAAAACGCATTTAAAAACTCATGTGCAACGACAGTCCTTTACAGAAACGCATTGAAAAACTCATGTACAACGACAGTCCTTTACAGAAACACATTTCTAAACTTTTGCACTACAACACTGCTACAGAAAAACTCATTTCAAGATTCTTGTACAACAACGGTCCTTCAGAAAAACTCATTTCAAGATTCTTGTACAACAACGGTCCTTCAGAAAAACACATTTAAAAACTCATGTACAACAACACTCCTTCAGAGAAGCACATTTAAAAACTCATGTGCAACGACAGTCCTTTACAGAAACGCATTTAAAAACTCATGTACAACGACAGTGCTTTACAGAAACACATTTCAAAACTTTTGCACTACAACACTGCTACAGAAAAACTCATTTCAAGATTCTTGTACAACAACGGTCCTTCAGAAAAACTCATTTCAAGATTCTTGTACAACAACGGTCCTTCAGAAAAACGCATTTAAAAACTCATGTACAACAACACTCCTTCAGAGAAACACATTTAAAAACTCATGTACAACGACAGTCCTTTACAGAAACACATTTCAAAACTCTTGTACAACAACAGTCCTTCAGAAAAACACATTTCAAGACTCTTGTACAATAACGCTCCTTCACAAAAACACATTTAAAAACTCATGTGCAACGACAGTCCTTTACAGAAACGCATTTCAAAACTCATGTACAACGACAGTTGTTTACAGAAACACATTTCAAAACTCTTGCACTACAACACTGCTACAGAAAAACTCATTTCAAGATTCTTGTATAAAAACAGTCCTTCAGAAAAACTCATTTCAAGACTCTTGTACAACAACAGTCCTTCAGAAAAACACATTTAAAAACTCATGCACAACAACAGTCCTTCACAGAAACACATTTCAAGACTCTTGTACAACAACAGTCCTTCAGAAAAACTCATTTCAAGATTCTTGTACAACAACGGTCCTTCAGAAAAACACATTTCAAGACTCATGTGAAACGACAGTCCTTTAGAGAAACGCATTTCAAAACTCATGTACAACGACAGTTGTTTACAGAAACACATTTCAAAACTCTTGCACTACAACACTGCTACAGAAAAACTCATTTCAAGATTCTTGTATAAAAACAGTCCTTCAGAAAAACTCATTTCAAGACTCTTGTACAACAACAGTCCTTCAGAAAAACACATTTAAAAACTCATGCACAACAACAGTCCTTCACAGAAACACATTTCAAGACTCTTGTACAACAACAGTCCTTCAGAAAAACACATTTCAAGACTCTTGTACAATAACGCTCCTTCACAAAAACACATTTAAAAACTCATGTGCAACGACAGTCCTTTACAGAAACGCATTTCAAAACTCATGTACAACGACAGTTGTTTACAGAAACACATTTCAAAACTCTTGCACTACAACACTGCTACAGAAAAACTCATTTCAAGATTCTTGTACAAAAACGGTCCTTCAGAAAAACACATTTCAAGACTCTTGTACAACAACACTCCTTCAGAAAAACACATTTAAAAACTCATGTGCAACGACAGTCCTTTACAGAAACGCATTTCAAAACTCATGTACAACGACAGTTGTTTACAGAAACACATTTCAAAACTCTTGCACTACAACACTGCTACAGAAAAACTCATTTCAAGATTCTTGTACAACAACGGTCCTTCAGAAAAACACATTTCAAGACTCTTGTACAACAACACTCCTTCAGAAAACGCATTTAAAAACTCATGTGCAACGACAGTCCTTTACAGAAACGCATTTAAAAACTCATGTACAACGACAGTCCTTTACAGAAACACATTTCAAAACTTTTGCACTACAACACTGCTACAGAAAAACTCACTTCAAGATTCTTGTACAACAACGGTCCTTCAGAAAAACTCATTTCAAGATTCTTGTACAACAACGGTCCTTCAGAAAAACACATTTAAAAACTCATGTACAACACCACTCCTTCAGAGAAACACATTTAAAAACTCATGTGCAACGACAGTCCTTTACAGAAACGCATTTAAAAACTCATGTACAACGACAGTCCTTTACAGAAACACATTTCAAAACTTTTTCAGTACAACTCTGCTACAGAAAAACTCATTTCAAGATTCTTGTACAACAACGGTCCTTCAGAAAAACTCATTTCAAGATTCTTGTACAACAACGGTCCTTCAGAAAAACGCATTTAAAAACTCATGTACAACAACACCCCTTCAGAGAAACACATTTAAAAACTCATGTACAACGACAGTCCTTTACAGAAACACATTTCAAAACTCTTGCACTACAACACTGCTACAGAGAAACTCATTTCAAGATTCTTGTACAACAACGGTCCTTCAGAAAAACACATTTCAAGACTCTTGTACAACAACGCTCCTTCAGAAAAACACATTTCAAGACTCTTGTACAACAACACTCCTTCAGAAAAACACATTTAAAAACTCATGTACAACGACAGTTGTTTACAGAAACACATTTCAAAACTCTTGCACTACAACACTGCTACAGAAAAATTCATTTCAAGATTCTTGTACAACAACGGTCCTTCAGAAAAACACATTTCAAGACTCTTGTACAACAACACTCCTTCAGAAAAACACATTTAAAAACTCATGTGCAACAACACTCCTTTGCAGAAACGCATTTAAAAACTCATGTACAACGACAGTCCTTTACAGAAACACATTTCAAAACTTTTGCACTACAACACTGCTACAGAAAAACTCATTTCAAGATTCTTGTACAACAACGGTCCTTCAGAAAACCTCATTTCAAGATTCTTGTACAACAACGGTCCTTCAGAAAAACACATTTAAAAACTCATGTACAACAACACTCCTTCAGAGAAACACATTTAAAAACTCATGTGCAACGACAGTCCTTTACAGAAACGCATTTCAAAACTCATGTACAACGACAGTTGTTTACAGAAACACATTTCAAAACTCTTGCACTACAACACTGCTACAGAAAAACTCATTCAAGATTCTTGTATAAAAACAGTCCTTCAGAAAAACTCATTTCAAGACTCTTGTACAACAACAGTCCTTCAGAAAAACACATTTCAAGACTCTTGTACAACAACGGTCCTTCAGAAAAACACATTTCAAGACTCTTGTACAACAACGCTCCTTCAGAAAACGCATTTAAAAACTCATGTACAACAACACTCCTTCAGAGAAACACATTTAAAAACTCATGTACAACGACAGTCCTTTACAGAAACACATTTCAAAACTCTTGCACTACAACACTGCTACAGAAAAACTCATTTCAAGATTCTTGTACAACAACGGTCCTTCAGAAAAACTCATTTCAAGATTCTTGTACAACAACGGTCCTTCAGAAAAACACATTTCAAGACTCTTGTACAACAACGCTCCTTCAGAAAAACACATTTAAAAACTCATGTGCAACGACAGTATTTACAGAAACGCATTTCAAAACTCATGTACAACGACAGTTGTTTACAGAAACACATTTCAAAACTCTTGCACTACAACACTGCTACAGAAAAACTCACTTCAAGATTCTTGTACAACAACGGTCCTTCAGAAAACGCGTTTAAAAACTCATGTACAACAACACTCCTTCAGAGAAACACATTTAAAAACTCATGTACAACGGCAGTTGTTTACAGAAACACATTTCAAAACTCTTGCACTACAACACTGCTACAGAAAAACTCATTTCAAGATTCTTGTATAAAAACAGTCCTTCAGAAAAACTCATTTCAAGACTCTTGTACAACAACAGTCCTTCAGAAAAACACATTTAAAAACTCATGCACAACAACAGTCCTTCACAGAAACACATTTCAAGACTCTTGTACAACAACAGTCCTTCAGAAAAACGCATTTAAAAACTCATGTACAACAACACTCCTTCAGAGAAACACATTTAAAAACTCATGTGCAACGACAGTCCTTTACAGAAACGCATTTCAAAACTCATGTACAACGACAGTTGTTTACAGAAACACATTTCAAAACTCTTGCACTACAACACTGCTACAGAAAAACTCATTTCAAGATTCTTGTACAACAACGGTCCTTCAGAAAAACACATTTCAAGACTCTTGTACAACAACGGTCCTTCAGAAAAACACATTTCAAGACTCTTGTACAACAACACTCCTTCAGAAAACGCATTTAAAAACTCATGTACAACAACACTCCTTCAGAGAAACACATTTAAAAACTCATGTACAACGACAGTCCTTTACAGAAACACATTTCAAAACTCTTGCACTACAACACTGCTACAGAAAAACTCATTTCAAGATTCTTGTATAAAAACAGTCCTTCAGAAAAACTCATTTCAAAACTCTTGTACAACAACAGTCCTTCAGAAAAACACATTTAAAAACTCATGCACAACAACAGTCCTTCACAGAAACACATTTCAAGACTCTTGTACAACAACAGTCCTTCAGAAAAACTCATTTCAAGATTCTTGTACAACAACGGTCCTTCAGAAAAACACATTTCAAGACTCTTGTACAACAACGCTCCTTCAGAAAAACACATTTAAAAACTCATGTGCAACGACAGTCCTTTACAGAAACGCATTTCAAAACTCATGTACAACGACAGTTGTTTACAGAAACACATATCAAAACTCTTGCACTACAACACTGCTACAGAAAAACTCATTTCAAGATTCTTGGACAACAACGGTCCTTCAGAAAAACACATTTCAAGACTCTTGTACAACAACGGTCCTTCAGAAAAACACATTTAAAAACTAATGCACAACAACAGTCCTTCACAGAAACACATTTCAAGACTCTTGTACAACAACAGTCCTTCAGAAAAACGCATTTAAAAACTCATGTACAACAACACTCCTTCAGAGAAACACATTTAAAAACTCATGCGCAACGACAGTCCTTTACAGAAACACATTTCAAAACTCTTGCACTACAACACTGCTACAGAAAAACTCATTTCAAGATTCTTGTACAACAACAGTCCTTCAGAAAAACACATTTCAAGACTCTTGTACAACAACGGTCCTTCAGAAAAACACATTTCAAGACTCTTGTACAACAACAGTCCTTCAGAAAAACACATTTCAAGACTCTTGTACAACAACGGTCCTTCAGAAAAACACATTTCAAGACTCTTGTACAACAACGCCCCTTCAGAAAACGCATTTAAAAACTCATGTACAACAACACTCCTTCAGAGAAACACATTTAAAAACTCATGTACAACGACAGTCCTTTACAGAAACACATTTCAAAACTCTTGCACTACAACACTGCTACAGAAAAACTCATTTCAAGATTCTTGTACAACAACGGTCCTTCAGAAAAACTCATTTCAAGATTCTTGTACAACAACGGTCCTTCAGAAAAACACATTTCAAGACTCTTGTACAACAACGCTCCTTCAGAAAAACACATTTAAAAACTCATGTGCAACGACAGTATTTACAGAAACGCATTTCAAAACTCATGTACAACGACAGTTGTTTACAGAAACACATTTCAAAACTCTTGCACTACAACACTGCTACAGAAAAACTCATTTCAAGATTCTTGTACAACAACGGTCCTTCAGAAAACGCGTTTAAAAACTCATGTACAACAACACTCCTTCAGAGAAACACATTTAAAAACTCATGTACAACGGCAGTTGTATACAGAAACACATTTCAAAACTCTTGCACTACAACACTGCTACAGAAAAACTCATTTCAAGATTCTTGTATAAAAACAGTCCTTCAGAAAAACTCATTTCAAGACTCTTGTACAACAACAGTCCTTCAGAAAAACACATTTAAAAACTCATGCACAACAACAGTCCTTCACAGAAACACATTTCAAGACTCTTGTACAACAACAGTCCTTCAGAAAAACGCATTTAAAAACTCATGTACAACAACACTCCTTCAGAGAAACACATTTAAAAACTCATGTGCAACGACAGTCCTTTACAGAAACGCATTTCAAAACTCATGTACAACGACAGTTGTTTACGGAAACACATTTCAAAACTCTTGCACTACAACACTGCTACAGAAAAACTCATTTCAAGATTCTTGTACAACAACGGTCCTTCAGAAAAACACATTTCAAGACTCTTGTACAACAACGGTCCTTCAGAAAAACACATTTCAAGACTCTTGTACAACAACACTCCTTCAGAAAACGCATTTAAAAACTCATGTACAACAACACTCCTTCAGAGAAACACATTAAAAAACTCATGTACAACGACAGTCCTTTACAGAAACACATTTCAAAACTCTTGCACTACAACACTGCTACAGAAAAACTCATTTCAAGATTCTTGTATAAAAACAGTCCTTCAGAAAAACTCATTTCAAAACTCTTGTACAACAACAGTCCTTCAGAAAAACACATTTAAAAACTCATGCACAACAACAGTCCTTCACAGAAACACATCTCAAGACTCTTGTACAACAACAGTCCTTCAGAAAAACTCATTTCAAGATTCTTGTACAACAACGGTCCTTCAGAAAAACACATTTCAAGACTCTTGTACAACAACGCTCCTTCAGAAAAACACATTTAAAAACTCATGTGCAACGACAGTCCTTTACAGAAACGCATTTCAAAACTCATGTACAACGACAGTTGTTTACAGAAACACATATCAAAACTCTTGCACTACAACACTGCTACAGAAAAACTCATTTCAAGATTCTTGTACAACAACGGTCCTTCAGAAAAACACATTTCAAGACTCTTGTACAACAACGGTCCTTCAGAAAACTCATTTCAAGACTCTTGTACAACAACACTCCTTCAGAGAAACACATTTAAAAACTCATGTGCAACGACAGTCCTTTACAGAAACACATTTCAAAACTCTTGCACTACAACACTGCTACAGAAAAACTCATTTCAAGATTCTTGTACAACAACGGTCCTTCAGAAAAACACATTTAAAAACTCATGCACAACAACAGTCCTTCACAGAAACACATTTCAAGACTCTTGTGCAACGACAGTCCTTCAGAAAAACTCATTTCAAGACTCTTGTACAACAACGGTCCTTCAGAAAAACACATTTCAAGACTCTTGTACAACAACGCTCCTTCAGAAAAACACATTTAAAAACTCATGTGCAACGACAGTCCTTTACAGAAACGCATTTCAAAACTCATGTACAACGATAGTTGTTTACAGAAACACATTTCAAAACTCTTGCACTACAACACTGCTACAGAAAAACTCATTTCAAGATTCTTGTACAACAACGGTCCTTCAGAAAAACACATTTCAAGACTCTTGTACAACAACGGTCCTTCAGAAAAAAACATTTAAAAACTCATGTGCAACGACAGTCCTTTACAGAAACGCATTTCAAAACTCATGTACAACGACAGTTGTTTACAGAAACACATTTCAAAACTCTTGCACTACAACACTGCTACAGAAAAACTCATTTCAAGATTCTTGTACAACAACGGTCCTTCAGAAAAACACATTTCAAGACTCTTGTACAACAACGGTCCTTCAGAAAAACACATTTCAAGACTCTTGTACAACAACGCTCCTTCAGAAAAACACATTTAAAAACTCATGTGCAACGACAGTCCTTTACAGAAACGCATTTCAAAACTCATGTACAACGATAGTTGTTTACAGAAACACATTTCAAAACTCTTGCACTACAACACTGCTACAGAAAAACTCATTTCAAGACTCTTGTACAACAACAGTCCTTCAGAAAAACTCATTTCAAGACTCTTGTACAACAACGGTCCTTCAGAAAAACACATTTCAAGACTCTTGTACAACAACGGTCCTTCAGAAAAACACAATTAAAAACTCATGCACAACGACAGTCCTTCACAGAAACACATTTAAAAACTCATGCACAACAACAGTCCTTCACAGAAACACATTTCAAGACTCTTGTACAACAACAGTCCTTCAGAAAAACTCATTTCAAGACTCTTGTACAACAACAGTCCTTCACAGAAACACATTTCAAGACTCTTGTACAACAACAGTCCTTCAGAAAAACTCATTTCAAGATTCTTGTACAACAACGCTCCTTCACAAAAACACATTTAAAAACTCATGTGCAACGACAGTCCTTTACAGAAACGCATTTCAAAACTCATGTACAACGACAGTTGTTTACAGAAACACATTTCAAAACTCTTGCACTACAACACTGCTACAGAAAAACTCATTTCAAGATTCTTGTACAACAACGGTCCTTCAGAAAAACACATTTCAAGACTCTTGTACAACAACACTCCTTCAGAAAACGCATTTAAAAACTCATGTACAACAACACTCCTTCAGAGAAACACATTTCAAAACTCATGTACAACGACAGTTGTTTACAGAAACACATTTCAAAACTCTTGCACTACAACACTGCTACAGAAAAACTCATTTCAAGATTCTTGTACAAAAACGGTCCTTCAGAAAAACACATTTCAAGACTCTTGTACAACAACGGTCCTTCAGAAAAACACAATTAAAAACTCATGCACAACGACAGTCCTTCACAGAAACACATTTAAAAACTCATGCACAACAACAGTCCTTCACAGAAACACATTTCAAGACTCTTGTACAACAACAGTCCTTCAGAAAAACTCATTTCAAGACTCTTGTACAACAACGGTCCTTCAGAAAAACACAATTAAAAACTCATGCACAACGACAGTCCTTCACAGAAACACATTTAAAAACTCATGCACAACAACAGTCCTTCACAGAAACACATTTCAAGACTCTTGTACAACAACGGTCCTTCAGAAAAACACAATTAAAAACGCATGCACAACGACAGTCCTTCACAGAAACACATTTAAAAACTCATGCACAACAACAGTCCTTCACAGAAACACATTTCAAGACTCTTGTACAACAACACTCCTTCAGAGAAACACATTTAAAAACTCATGTGCAACGACAGTCCTTTACAGAAACACATTTCAAAACTCTTGCACTACAACACTGCTACAGAAAAACTCATTTCAAGATTCTTGTACAACAACGGTCCTTCAGAAAAACACATTTAAAAACTCATGCACAACAACAGTCCTTCACAGAAACACATTTCAAGACTCTTGTACAACGACAGTCCTTCAGAAAAACTCATTTCAAGACTCTTGTACAACAACGGTCCTTCAGAAAAACACATTTCAAGACTCTTGTACAACAACGCTCCTTCAGAAAAACACATTTAAAAACTCATGTGCAACGACAGTCCTTTACAGAAACGCATTTCAAAACTCATGTACAACGACAGTTGTTTACAGAAACACATTTCAAAACTCTTGCACTACAACACTGCTACAGAAAAACTCATTTCAAGATTCTTGTACAACAACGGTCCTTCAGAAAAACACATTTCAAGACTCTTGTACAACAACGGTCCTTCAGAAAAACACAATTAAAAACTCATGCACAGCGACAGTCCTTTACAGAAACGCATTTCAAAACTCATGTACAACGACAGTTGTTTACAGAAACACATTTCAAAACTCTTGCACTACAACACTGCTACAGAAAAACTCATTTCAAGATTCTTGTACAACAACGGTCCTTCAGAAAAACACATTTCAAGACTCTTGTACAACAACGGTCCTTCAGAAAAACACAATTAAAAACTCATGCACAACGACAGTCCTTCACAGAAACACATTTAAAAACTCATGCACAACAACAGTCCTTCACAGAAACACATTTCAAGACTCTTGTACAACAACAGTCCTTCAGAAAAACTCATTTCAAGACTCTTGTACAACAACGGTCCTTCAGAAAAACACATTTCAAGACTCTTGTACAACAACGGTCCTTCAGAAAAACACAATTAAAAACTCATGCACAACGACAGTCCTTCACAGAAACACATTTAAAAACTCATGCACAACAACAGTCCTTCACAGAAACACATTTCAAGACTCTTGTACAACAACAGTCCTTCAGAAAAACTCATTTCAAGACTCTTGTACAACAACAGTCCTTCACAGAAACACATTTCATGACTCTTGTACAACAACAGTCCTTCAGAAAAACTCATTTCAAGACTCTTGTACAACAACGGTCCTTCAGAAAAACACATTTCAAGACTCTTGTACAACAACGGTCCTTCAGAAAAAAACATTTAAAAACTCATGTGCAACGACAGTCCTTTACAGAAACGCATTTCAAAACTCATGTACAACGACAGTTGTTTACAGAAACACATTTCAAAACTCTTGCACTACAACACTGCTACAGAAAAACTCATTTCAAGATTCTTGTACAACAACGGTCCTTCAGAAAAACACATTTCAAGACTCTTGTACAACAACGGTCCTTCAGAAAAAAACATTTAAAAACTCATGTGCAACGACAGTCCTTTACAGAAACGCATTTCAAAACTCATGTACAACGACAGTTGTTTACAGAAACACATTTCAAAACTCTTGCACTACAACACTGCTACAGAAAAACTCATTTCAAGATTCTTGTACAACAACGGTCCTTCAGAAAAACACATTTCAAGACTCTTGTACAACAACGGTCCTTCAGAAAAACACAATTAAAAACTCATGCACAACGACAGTCCTTCACAGAAACACATTTAAAAACTCATGCACAACAACAGTCCTTCACAGAAACACATTTCAAGACTCTTGTACAACAACAGTCCTTCAGAAAAACTCATTTCAAGACTCTTGTACAACAACGGTCCTTCAGAAAAACACATTTCAAGACTCTTGTACAACAACGGTCCTTCAGAAAAACACAATTAAAAACTCATGCACAACGACAGTCCTTCACAGAAACACATTTAAAAACTCATGCACAACAACAGTCCTTCACAGAAACACATTTCAAGACTCTTGTACAACAACAGTCCTTCAGAAAAACTCATTTCAAGACTCTTGTACAACAACAGTCCTTCACAGAAACACATTTCAAGACTCTTGTACAACAACAGTCCTTCAGAAAAACTAATTTCAAGATTCTTGTACAACAACGCTCCTTCACAAAAACACATTTAAAAACTCATGTGCAACGACAGTCCTTTACAGAAACGCATTTCAAAACTCATGTACAACGACAGTTGTTTACAGAAACACATTTCAAAACTCTTGCACTACAACACTGCTACAGAAAAACTCATTTCAAGATTCTTGTACAACAACGGTCCTTCAGAAAAACACATTTCAAGACTCTTGTACAACAACACTCCTTCAGAAAACGCATTTAAAAACTCATGTACAACAACACTCCTTCAGAGAAACACATTTAAAAACTCATGTACAACGACAGTCCTTTACAGAAACACATTTCAAAACTCTTGCACTACAACACTGCTACAGAAAAACTCATTTCAAGATTCTTGTACAACAACGGTCCTTCAGAAAAACACATTTCAAGACTCTTGTACAACAACGGTCCTTCAGAAAAACACAATTAAAAACTCATGCACAACGACAGTCCTTCACAGAAACACATTTAAAAACTCATGCACAACAACAGTCCTTCACAGAAACACATTTCAAGACTCTTGTACAACAACAGTCCTTCAGAAAAACTCATTTCAAGACTCTTGTACAACAACGGTCCTTCAGAAAAACACATTTCAAGACTCTTGTACAACAACACTCCTTCAGAAAAACACATTTAAAAACTCATGTGCAACGACAGTCCTTTACAGAAACGCATTTCAAAACTCATGTACAACGACAGTTGTTTACAGAAACACATTTCAAAACTGTTGCACTACAACACTGCTACAGAAAAACTCATTTCAAGCTTCTTGTACAACAACGGTCCTTCAGAAAAACACATTTCAACACCCTTGTACAACAACACTCCTTCAGAAAACGCATTTAAAAACTCATGTACAACAACACTCCTTCAGAAAAACACATTTAAAAACTCATGTACAACGACAGTCCTTTACAGAAACACATTTCAAAACTCTTGCACTACAACACTGCTACAGAAAAACTCATTTCAAGATTCTTGTACAACAACGGTCTTCAGAAAAACACATTTAAAAACTCATGCACAACGACAGTCCTTCACAGAAGCACATTTAAAAACTCATGCACAACAACAGTCCTTCACAGAAACACATTTCAAGACTCTTGTACAACAACAGTCCTTCAGAAAAACTCATTTCAGGACTCTTGTACAACAACGGTCCTTCAGAAAAACACATTTCAAGACTCTTGTACAACAACGCTCCTTCAGAAAAACACATTTAAAAACTCATGCACAACGACAGTCCTTCACAGAAACACATCTAAAAACTCATGCACAACAACAGTCCTTCACAGAAACACATTTCAAGACTCTTGTACAACAACAGTCCTTCAGAAAAACTCATTTCAAGACTCTTGTACAACAACGGTCCTTCAGAAAAACACATTTCAAGACTCTTGTACAACAACGCTCCTTCAGAAAAACACATTTAAAAACTCATGCACAACAACAGTCCTTCACAGAAACACATTTCAAGACTCTTGTACAACAACACTCCTTCAGAAAACGCATTTAAAAACTCATGTACAACAACACTCCTTCAGAGAAACACATTTAAAAACTCATGTACAACGACAGTCCTTTACAGAAACACATTTCAAAACTCTTGCACTACAACAGAAAAACACATTTCAAGACTCTTGTACAACAACGGTCCTTCAGAAAAACACATTTCAAGACTCTTGTACAACAACACTCCTTCAGAAAACGCATTTAAAAACTCATGTACAACAACACTCCTTCAGAGAAACACATTTAAAAACCCATGAACAACGACAGTCCTTTACAGAAACACATTTCAAAACCCTTGCACTACAACACTGCTTCAGAAAAACTCATTTCAAGATTCTTGTACAACAACGGTCCTTCAGAAAAACTCATTTCAAGATTCTTGTACAACAACGGTCCTTCAGAAAAACACATTTCAAGACTCTTGTACAACAACACTCCTTCAGAAAAACGCATTTAAAAACTTATGTACAACAACACTCCTTCAGAGAAACACATTTAAAAACTCATGTACAACGACAGTCCTTTACAGAAACACATTTCAAAACTCTTGCACTACAACAGAAAAACACATTTCAAGACTCTTGTACAACAACGGTCCTTCAGAAAAACACATTTCAAGACTCTTGTACAACAACACTCCTTCAGAAAACGCATTTAAAAACTCATGTACAACAACACTCCTTCAGAGAAACACATTTAAAAACCCATGAACAACGACAGTCCTTTACAGAAACACATTTCAAAACCCTTGCACTACAACACTGCTTCAGAAAAACTCATTTCAAGATTCTTGTACAACAACGGTCCTTCAGAAAAACTCATTTCAAGATTCTTGTACAACAACGGTCCTTCAGAAAAACACATTTCAAGACTCTTGTACAACAACACTCCTTCAGAAAAACGCATTTAAAAACTTATGTACAACAACACTCCTTCAGAGAAACACATTTAAAAACGCATGTGCAACGACAGTCCTTTACAGAAACACATTTCAAGACTCCTGTACAACAACAGTCCTTCAGAAAAACCCATTTCAAGATTCTTGTACAACAACGGTCCTTCAGAAAAACACATTTCAAGACTCTTGTACAACAGCGCTCCTTCAGAAAAACGCATTTAAAAACTCATGTACAACAACACTCCTTCAGAGAAACACATTCAAAAACTCATGTGCAACGACAGTCCTTTACAGAAACGCATTTCAAAACTCATGTACAACGACAGTTGTTTACAGAAACACATTTCAAAACTCTTGCACTACAACACTGCTACAGAAAAACTCATTCCAAGATTCTTGTACAACAACGGTCCTTCAGAAAAACACATTTCAAGACTCTTGTACAACAACGGTCCTTCAGAAAAACACATTTCAAGACTCTTGTACAACAACACTCCTTCAGAAAACGCATTTAAAAACTCATGTACAACAACACTCCTTCAGAGAAACACATTTAAAAACTCATGTACAACGACAGTCCTTTACAGAAACACATTTCAAAACTCTTGCACTACAACACTGCTACAGAAAAACTCATTTCAAGATTCTTGTATAAAAACAGTCCTTCAGAAAAACTCATTTCAAGACTCTTGTACAACAACAGTCCTTCAGAAAAACACATTTAAAAACTCATGCACAACAACAGTCCTTCACAGAAACACATTTCAAGACTCTTGTACAACAACAGTCCTTCAGAAAAACTCATTTCAAGATTCTTGTACAACAACGGTCCTTCAGAAAAACACATTTCAAGACTCTTGTACAACAACGCTCCTTCAGAAAAACACATTTAAAAGCTCATGTGCAACGACAGTCCTTTACAGAAACGCATTTCAAAACTCATGTACAACGACAGTTGTTTACAGAAACACATTTCAAAACTCTTGCACTACAACACTGCTACAGAAAAACTCATTTCAAGATTCTTGTGCAACAACGGTCCTTCAGAAAAACACATTTCAAGACTCTTGTACAACAACGGTCCTTCAGAAAAACACATTTCAAGACTCTTGTACAACAACACTCCTTCAGAAAACGCATTTAAAAACTCATGTACAACAACACTCCTTCAGAGAAACACATTTAAAAACTCATGTACAACGACAGTCCTTTACAGAAACGCATTTCAAAACTCATGTACAACGACAGTTGTTTACAGAAACACATTTCAAAACTCTTGCACTACAACACTGCTTCAGAGAAACACATTCAAAAACTCATGCACAACGACAGTTCTTCACAGAAACACATTTCAAGACTCTTGTACAACAACAGTCCTTCAGAAAAACTCATTTCAAGATTCTTGTACAACAACGGTCCTTCAGAAAAACACATTTCAAGACTCTTGTACAACAACGGTCCTTCAGAAAAACACATTTCAAGACTCTTGTACAACAACGGTCCTTCAGAAAAACACATTTCAAGACTCTGGTACAACAACACTCCTTCAGAAAACGCATTTAAAAACTCATGTACAACAACACTCCTTCAGAGAAACACATTTAAAAACTCATGTACAACGACAGTCCTTTACAGAAACACATATCAAAACTCTTGCACTACAACACTGCTACAGAAAAACTCATTTCAAGATTCTTGTATAAAAACAGTCCTTCAGAAAAACTCATTTCAAGACTCTTGTACAACAACAGTCCTTCAGAAAAACTCATTTCAAGATTCTTGTACAACAACGGTCCTTCAGAAAAACACATTTCAAGACTCTTGTACAACAATGCTCCTTCAGAAAAACACATTTAAAAACTCATGTGCAACAACACTCCTTCAGAGAAACACATTTAAAAACTCATGTGCAACAACACTCCTTCAGAAAAACACATTTAAAAACTCATGTACAACGACAGTCCTTTACAGAAACACATTTCAAAACTCTTGCACTACAACACTGCTACAGAAAAACTCATTTCAAGATTCTTGTACAACAACGGTCCTTCAGAAAAACACATTTCAAGACTCTTGTACAACAACGGTCCTTCAGAAAAACACATTTAAAAACTCATGCACAACAACAGTCCTTCACAGAAACACATTTCAAGACTCTTGTACAAAAACAGTCCTTCAGAAAAACTCATGTCAAGATTCTTGTACAACAACGGTCCTTCAGAAAAACACATTTCAAGACTCTTGTACAACAACGCTCCTTCAGAAAAACACATTTAAAAACTCATGTGCAACAACACTCCTTCAGAGAAACACATTTAAAAACTCATGTGAAACGACAGTCCTTTACAGAAACACATATCAAAACTCTTGCACTACAACACTGCTACAGAAAAACTCATTTCAAGAATCTTGTACAACAACGGTCCTCCAGAAAAACACATTTCACGACTCTTGTACAACAACGGTCTTTCAAGACTCTTGTACAACAACACTCCTTCAGAAAAACGCATTTAAAAACTCATGTACAACAACGCTCCTTCAGAAAAACACATTTAAAAACTCATGTGCAACGACAGTCCTTTACAGAAACGCATTTCAAAACTCATGTACAACGACAGTTGTTTACAGAAACACATCTCAAAACTCTTGCACTACAACACTGC
Organism: Xylota sylvarum; assembly: GCA_905220385.1. Taxonomy (NCBI): domain Eukaryota; kingdom Metazoa; phylum Arthropoda; class Insecta; order Diptera; family Syrphidae; genus Xylota; species Xylota sylvarum. The sequence continues at coordinate 127,798 of CAJMZQ010000090.1, forward strand.
TTCAGAGAAACACATTTAAAAACTCATGCGCAACAACAGTCCTTCACAGAAACACATTTCAAGACTCTTGTACAACAACAGTCCTTCAGAAAAACTCATTTCAAGATTCTTGTACAACAACGGTCCTTCACAAAAACACATTTCAAGACTCTTGTACAACAACGGTCCTTCAGAAAAACACATTTCAAGACTCTTGTACAACAACACTCCTTCAGAAAACGCATTTAAAAACTCATGTACAACAACACTCCTTCAGAGAAACACATTTAAAAACTCATGTGCAACGACAGTCCTTTACAGAAACACATATCAAAACTCTTGCACTACAACACTGCTACAGAAAAACTCATTTCAAGATTCTTGTATAAAAACAGTCCTTCAGAAAAACACATTTCAAGACTCTTGTACAACAATGGTCCTTCAGAAAAACATATTTCAAGACTCTTGTACAACAACACTCCTTCAGAAAACGCATTTCAAAACTCATGTACAACGACAGTTGTTTACAGAAACACATTTCAAAACTCTTGCACTACAACACTGCTTCAGAGAAGCACATTTAAAAACTCATGCGCAACAACAGTCCTTCACAGAAACACATTTCAAGACTCTTGTACAACAACAGTCCTTCAGAAAAACTCATTTCAAGACTCTTGTTCAACAACAGTCCTTCAGAAAAACTCATTTCAAGATTCTTGTACAACAACGGTCCTTCAGAAAAACACATTTCAAGACTCTTGTACAACAACGCTACTTCAGAAAAACACATTTAAAAACTCATGTGCAACAACACTCCTTCAGAGAAACACATTTAAAAACTCATGTGCAACGACAGTCCTTTACAGAAACGCATTTCAAAACTCACGTACAACGACAGTTGTTTACAGAAACACATTTCAAAACTCTTGCACTACAACACTGCTTCAGAGAAACACATTTAAAAACTCATGCACAACAACAGTCCTTCACAGAAACACATTTCAAGACTCTTGTACAACAACAGTCCTTCAGAAAAACTCATTTCAAGATTCTTGTACAACAACGGTCCTTCAGAAAAACACATTTCAAGACTCTTGTACAACAACGGTCCTTCAGAAAAACACATTTCAAGACTCTTGTACAACAACACTCCTTCAGAAAACGCATTTAAAAACTCATGTACAACAACACTCCTTCAGAGAAACACATTTAAAAACTCATGTGCAACGACAGTCCTTTACAGAAACACATATCAAAACTCTTGCACTACAACACTGCTACAGAAAAACTCATTTCAAGATTCTTGTATAAAAACAGTCCTTCAGAAAAACTCATTTCAAGACTCTTGTTCAACAACAGTAATTCAGAAAAACTCATTTCAAGATTCTTGTACAACAACGGTCCTTCAGAAAAACACATTTCAAGACTCTTGTACAACAATGCTCCTTCAGAAAAACACATTTAAAAACTCATGTGCAACAACACTCCTTCAGAGAAACACATTTAAAAACTCATGTGCAACGACAGTCCTTTACAGAAACGCATTTCAAAACTCATGTACAACGACAGTTGTTTACAGAAACACATTTCAAAACTCTTGCACTACAACACTGCTACAGAAAAACTCATTTCAAGATTCTTGTACAACAACGGTCCTTCAGAAAAACACATTTCAAGACTCTTGTAAAACAACGGTCCTTCAGAAAAACATATTTCAAGACTCTTGTACAACAACACTCCTTCAGAAAACGCATTTAAAAACTCATGTACAACAACACTCCTTCAGAGAAACACATTTAAAAACTCATGTACAACGACAGTCCTTTACAGAAACACATTTCAAAACTCTTGCACTACAACAGTCCTTCAGAAAAACTCATTTCAAGATTCTTGTACAACAACGGTCCTTCAGAAAAACACATTTCAAGACTCTTGTACAACAACGCTCCTTCAGAAAAACACATTTAAAAACTCATGTACAACGACAGTCCTTTACAGAAACACATTTCAAAACTCTTGCACTACAACACTGCTACAGAAAAACTCATATCAAGATTCTTGTACAACAACGGTCCTTCAGAAAAACACATTTCAAGACTCTTGTACAACAACGGTCCTTCAGAAAAACACATTTTAAAACGCATGCACAACAACAGTTCTTCGCAGAAACACATTTCAAGACTCTTGTACAACAACAGTCTTTCAGAAAAACTCATTTCAAGATTCTTGTACAACAACGGTCCTTCAGAAAAACACATTTCAAGACTCTTGTACAACAACGCTCCTTCAGAAAAACACATTTAATAACTCATGTGCAACAACACTCCTTCAGAGAAACACATTTAAAAACTCATGTGAAACGACAGTATTTTACAGAAACACATATCAAAACTCTTGCACTACAACACTGCTACAGAAAAACTCATTTCAAGAATCTTGTACAACAACGGTCCTCCAGAAAAACACATTTCAAGACTCTTGTACAACAACGGTCCTTCAGAAAAACACATTTCAAGACTCTTGTACAACAACACTCCTTCAGAAAAACGCATTTAAAAACTCATGTACAACAACGCTCCTTCAGAAAAACACATTTAAAAACTCATGTGCAACGACAGTTGTTTACAGAAACACATTTCAAAACTCTTGCACTACAACACTGCTTCAGAGAAACACATTTAAAAACTCATGCACAACAACAGTCCTTCACAGAAACACATTTCAAGACTTTTGTACAACAGCGCTCCTTCAGAAAACGCATTTAAAAACTCATGTACAACAACACTCCTTCAGAGAAACACATTTAAAAACTCATGTACAACGACAGTTGTTTACAGAAACACATTTCAAAACTCTTGCACTACAACACTGCTTCAGAGAAACGCATTTAAAAACTCATGCACAACAACAGTCCTTCACAGAAACACATTTCAAGACCCTTGTACAACAACAGTCCTTCAGAAAAACTCATTTCAAGATTCTTGTACAACAACGGTCCTTCAGAAAAACACATTTCAAGACTCTTGTACAACAACGCTCCTTAAGAAAAACACATTTAAAAACTCATGTGCAACAACACTCCTTCAGAGAAACACATTTAAAAACTCATGTGAAACGACAGTCCTTTACAGAAACACATATCAAAACTCTTGCACTACCGCACTGCTACAGAAAAACTCATTTCAAGATTCTTGTACAACAACGGTTGTTCAGAAAAACACATTTAAAAACTCATGTACAACAACACTCCTTCAGAGAAACACATTTAAAAACTCATGTACAACGACAGTCCTTTACAGAAACATATTTCAAAACTCTTGCACTACAACGGTCCTTCAGAAAAACACATTTCAAGACTCTTGTACAACAACACTCCTTCAGAAAACGCATTTAAAAACTCATGTACAACAACGCTCCTTCAGAAAAACACATTTCAAAACTCATGTACAACGACAGTTGTTTACAGAAACACATTTCAAAACTCTTGCACTACAACACTGCTACAGAAAAACTCATTTCAAGATTCTTGTACAACAACGGTCCTTCAGAAAAACACATTTCAAGACTCTTGTACAACAACTATCCTTCAGAAAAACAAATTTCAAGACTCTTGTACAACAACACTCCTTCAGAAAACGCATTTAAAAACTCATGTACAACAACACTCCTTCAGAGAAACACATTTAAAAACTCATGTACAACGACAGTCCTTTACAGAAACACATTTCAAAACTCTTGCACTACAACACTGCTACAGAAAAACTCATTTCAAGATTCTTGTACAACAACGGTCCTTCAGAAAAACACATTTCAAGACTCTTGTACAACAACGCTCCTTCAGAAAAACACATTTCAAGACTCTTGTACAACAACGGTCCTTCAGAAAAACACATTTAAAAACTCATGTGCAACGACAGTCCTTTACAGAAACGCATTTCAAAACTCATGTACAACGACAGTTGTTTACAGAAACACATTTCAAAACTCTTGCACTACAACACTGCTACAGAAAAACTCATTTCAAGATTCTTGTACAACAACGGTCCTTCAGAAAAACACATTTCAAGACTCTTGTACAACAACGCTCCTTCAGAAAAACACATTTAAAAACTCATGTTCAACGACAGTCCTTTACAGAAACGCATTTCAAAACTCATGTCCAACGACAGTTGTTTACAGAAACACATTTCAAAACTCTTGCACTACAACACTGCTACAGAAAAACTCATTTCAAGATTCTTGTACAACAACACTCCTTCAGAAAAACGCATGTAAAAACTCATGTACAACGACAGTCCTTTACAGTAACGCATTTCAAAACTCATGTACAACGACAGTTGTTTACAGAAACACATTTCAAAACTCTTGCACTACAACGGTCCTTCAGAAAAACACATTTCAAGACTCTTGTACAACAACGGTCCTTCAAAAAAACACATTTAAAAACTCGTGCACAACAACAGTCCTTCACAGAAACACATTTCAAGACTCCTGTACAACAACAGTCCTTCAGAAAAACTCATTTCAAGATTCTTGTACAACAACGGTCCTTCAGAAAAACACATTTCAAGACTCTTGTACAACAACGCTCCTTCAGAAAAACACATTTAAAAACTCATGTGCAACGACAGTCCTTTACAGAAACGCATTTCAAAACTCATGTACAACGACAGTTGTTTACAGAAACACATTTCAAAACTTTTGCACTACAACACTGCTACAGAAAAACTCATTTCAAGATTCTTGTACAACAACTGTCCTTCAGAAAAACACATTTCAAGACTCTTGTACAACAACGGTCCTTCAGAAAAACACATTTCAAGACTCTTGTACAACAACACTCCTTCAGAAAAAGCATTTAAAAACTCATGTACAACAACACTCCTTCAGAGAAACACATTTAAAAACTCATGTACAACGACAGTCCTTTACAGAAACACATTTCAAAACTCTTGCACTACAACACTGCTACAGAAAAACTCATTTCAAGATTCTTGTACAACAACGGTCCTTCAGAAAAACACATTTCAAGACTCTTGTACAACAACGCTCCTTCAGAAAAACACATTTCAAGACTCTTGTACAACAACACTCCTTCAGAAAAACACATTTAAAAACTCATGTGCAACGACAGTCCTTTACAGAAACGCATTTCAAAACTCATGTACAACGACAGTTGTTTACAGAAACACATTTCAAAACTCTTGCACTACAACACTGCTACAGAAAAACTCATTTCAAGATTCTTGTACAACAACGGTCCTTCAGAAAAACACATTTCAAGACTCTTGTACAACAACACTCCTTCAGAAAAACACATTTAAAAACTCATGTGCAACAACACTCCTTCAGAGAAACACATTTAAAAACTCATGTGAAACGACCGTCCTTTACAGAAACACTTATCAAAACTCTTGCACTAAAACACTGCTACAGAAAAACTCATTTCAAGATTCTTGTACAACAACAGTCCTTCAGAAAAACTCATTTCAAGATTCTTGTACAACAACGGTCCTTCAGAAAAACACATTTCAAGACTCTTGTACAACAACGCTCCTTCAGAAAAACACATTTCAAAACTCTTGCACTACAACACTGCTACAGAAAAACTCATTTCAAGATTCTTGTACAACAACGGTCCTTCAGAAAAACTCATTTCAAGATTCTTGTACAACAACGGTCGTTCAGAAAAACACATTTCAAGACTCTTGTACAACAACACTCCTTCAGAAAACGCATTTAAAAACTCATGTACAACAACACTCCTTCAGAGAAACACATTTAAAAACTCATGTACAACGACAGTCCATTACAGAAACACATTTCAAAACTCTTGCACTACAACACTGCTACAGAAGAACTTATTTCAAGATTCTTGTATAAAAACAGTCCTTCAGAAAAACTCATTTCAAGACTCTTGTACAACAACACTCCTTCAGAAAACGCATTTAAAAACTCATGTACAACAACACTCCTTCAGAGAAACACATTTAAAAACTCATGTACAACAACAGTCCTTTACAGAAACACATTTCAAAACTCTTGCACTACAACACTGCTACAGAAAAACTCATTTCAAGATTCTTGTACAACAACGGTCCTTCAGAAAAACACATTTCAAGACTCTTGTACAACAACGGTCCTTCAGAAAAACACATTTAAAAACTCATGCACAACAACAGTCCTTCACAGAAACACATTTCAAGACTCCTGTACAACAACGGTCCTTCAGAAAAACACATTTAAAAACTCATGCACAACAACAGTCCTTCACAGAAACACATTTCAAGACTCCTGTACAACAACAGTCCTTCACAGAAACGCATTTCAAAACTCATGTACAACGACAGTTGTTTACAGAAACACATTTCAAAACTCTTGCACTACAACGGTCCTTCAGAAAAACACTTTTCAAGACTCTTGTACAACAACACTCCTTCAGAAAACGCATTTAAAAACTCATGTACAACAACACTCCTTCAGAGAAACACATTTAAAAACTCATGTACAACGACAGTCCTTTACAGAAACACATTTCAAAACTCTTGCACTACAACACTGCTACAGAAAAACTCATTTCAAGATTCTTGTACAACAACAGTCCTTCAGAAAAACACATTTAAAAACTCATGCACAACAACAGTCCTTCACAGAAACACATTTCAAAACTCTTGCACAACAACAGTCCTTCAGAAAAACTCATTTCAAGATTCTTGTACAACGACGGTCCTTCAGAAAAACACATTTCAAGACTCTTGTACAACAACGGTCCTTCAGAAAAACACATTTCAAGACTCTTGTACAACAACACTCCTTCAGAAAACGCATTTAAAAACTCATGTACAACAACACTCCTTCAGAGAAACACATTTAAAAACTCATGTACAACGACAGTTGTTTACAGAAACACATTTCAAAACTCTTGCACTACAACACTGCTACAGAAAAACTCATTTCAAGATTGTTGTATAAAAACAGTCCTTCAGAAAAACTCATTTCAAGATTCTTGTACAACAACGGTCCTTCAGAAAAACACATTTAAAAACTCATGTACAACAACACTCCTTCAGAGAAACACATTTAAAAACTCATGTACAACGACAGTCCTTTACAGAAACACATTTCAAAACTCGTGCACTACAACGGTCCTTCAGAAAAACACATTTCAAGATTCTTGTACAACAACGGTCCTTCAGAAAAACACATTTAAAAACTCATGTACAACAACACTCCTTCAGAAAAACACATTTCAAAACTCATGTACAACGACAGTTGTTTACAGAAACACATTTCAAAACTCTTGCACTACAACACTGCTACAGAAAAACTCATTTCAAGATTCTTGTACAACTACACTCCTTCAGAAAACCGTTGTTTACAGAAACACATTTCAAAACTCTTGCACTACAACGGTCCTTCAGAAAAACACATTTCAAGACTCTTGTACAACAACGCTCCTTCAGAAAAACACATTTAAAAACTCATGTGCAACGACAGTCCTTTACAGAAACGCATTTCAAAACTCATGTACAACGACAGTTGTTTACAGAAACACATTTCAAAACTCTTGCACTACAACACTGCTACAGAAAAACTCATTTCAAGATTCTTGTACAACAACGGTCCTTCAGAAAAACACATTTCAAGACTCTTGTACAACAACGGTCCTTCAGAAAAACACATTTCAAGACTCTTGTACAACAACACTCCTTCAGAAAACGCATTTAAAAACTCATGTACAACAACACTCCTTCAGAGAAACACATTTAAAAACTCATGTACAACGACAGTCCTTTACAAAAACACATTTCAAAACTCTTGCACTACAACACTGCTACAGAAAAACTCATTTCAAGATTCTTGTACAACAACGGTCCTTCAGAAAAACACATTTCAAGACTCTTGTACAACAACACTCCTTCAGAAAAACACATTTCAAGACTCTTGTACAACAACGGTCCTTCAGAAAAATACATTTAAAAACTCATGTGCAACGACAGTCCTTTACAGAAACGCATTTCAAAACTCATGTACAACGACAGTTGTTTACAGAAACACATTTCAAAACTCTTGCACTACAACACTGCTACAGAAAAACTCATTTCAAGATTCTTGTACAACAACGGTCCTTCAGAAAAACACATTTCAAGACTCTTGTACAACAACGCTCCTTCAGAAAAACACATTTAAGAACTCATGTGCAACAACAGTCCTTTACAGAAACGCATTTCAAAACTAATGCACAACGACAGTTGTTTACAGAAACACATTTCAAAACTCTTGCACTACAACACTGCTACAGAAAAACTCATTTCAAGATTCTTGTACAACAACACTCCTTCAGAAAAACGCATGTAAAAACTCATGTACAACGACAGTCCTTTACAGAAACGCATTTCAAAACTCATGTACAACGACAGTTGTTTACAGAAACACATTTCAAAACTCTTGCACTACAACGGTCCTTCAGAAAAACACATTTAAAAACTCATGCACAACAACAGTCCTTCACAGAAACACATTTCAAGACTCCTGTACAACAACAGTCCTTCAGAAAAACTCATTTCAAGATTCTTGTACAACAACGGTCCTTCAGAAAAACACATTTCAAGACTCTTGTACAACAACGGTCCTTCAGAAAAACACATTTAAAAACTCATGCACAACAACAGTCCTTCACAGAAACACATTTCAAGACTATTGTACAACAACGGTCCTTCAGAAAAACACATTTAAAAACTCATGCACAACAACAGTCCTTCACAGAAACACATTTCAAGACTCCTGTACAACAACAGTCCTTCACAGAAACGCATTTCAAAACTCATGTACAACGACAGTTGTTTACAGAAACACATTTCAAAACTCTTGCACTACAACGGTCCTTCAGAAAAACACTTTTCAAGACTCTTGTACAACAACACTCCTTCAGAAAACGCATTTAAAAACTCATGTACAACAACACTCCTTCAGAGAAACACATTTAAAAACTCATGTACAACGACAGTCCTTTACAGAAACACATTTCAAAACTCTTGCACTACAACACTGCTACAGAAAAACTCATTTCAAGATTCTTGTACAACAACAGTCCTTCAGAAAAACACATTTAAAAACTCATGCACAACAACAGTCCTTCACAGAAACACATTTCAAGACTATTGTACAACAACGGTCCTTCAGAAAAACACATTTAAAAACTCATGCACAACAACAGTCCTTCACAGAAACACATTTCAAGACTATTGTACAACAACGGTCCTTCAGAAAAACACATTTAAAAACTCATGCACAACAACAGTCCTTCACAGAAACACATTTCAAGACTATTGTACAACAACGGTCCTTCAGAAAAACACATTTAAAAACTCATGCACAACAACAGTCCTTCACAGAAACACATTTCAAGACTCCTGTACAACAACAGTCCTTCACAGAAACGCATTTCAAAACTCATGTACAACGACAGTTGTTTACAGAAACACATTTCAAAACTCTTGCACTACAACGGTCCTTCAGAAAAACACTTTTCAAGACTCTTGTACAACAACACTCCTTCAGAAAACGCATTTAAAAACTCATGTACAACAACACTCCTTCAGAGAAACACATTTAAAAACTCATGTACAACGACAGTCCTTTACAGAAACACATTTCAAAACTCTTGCACTACAACACTGCTACAGAAAAACTCATTTCAAGATTCTTGTACAACAACAGTCCTTCAGAAAAACACATTTAAAAACTCATGCACAACAACAGTCCTTCACAGAAACACATTTCAAGACTATTGTACAACAACGGTCCTTCAGAAAAACACATTTCAAGACTCTTGTACAACAACGGTCCTTCAGAAAAACACATTTAAAAACTCATGCACAACAACAGTCCTTCACAGAAACACATTTCAAGACTATTGTACAACAACGGTCCTTCAGAAAAACACATTTAAAAACTCATGCACAACAACAGTCCTTCACAGAAACACATTTCAAGACTCCTGTACAACAACAGTCCTTCACAGAAACGCATTTCAAAACTCATGTACAACGACAGTTGTTTACAGAAACACATTTCAAAACTCTTGCACTACAACGGTCCTTCAGAAAAACACTTTTCAAGACTCTTGTACAACAACACTCCTTCAGAAAACGCATTTAAAAACTCATGTACAACAACACTCCTTCAGAAAACGCATTTAAAAACTCATGTACAACAACACTCCTTCAGAGAAACACATTTAAAAACTCATGTACAACGACAGTTGTTTACAGAAACACATTTCAAAACTCTTGCACTACAACACTGCTACAGAAAAACTCATTTCAAGATTGTTGTATAAAAACAGTCCTTCAGAAAAACTCATTTCAAGATTCTTGTACAACAACGGTCCTTCAGAAAAACACATTTAAAAACTCATGTACAACAACACTCCTTCAGAGAAACACATTTAAAAACTCATGTACAACGACAGTCCTTTACAGAAACACATTTCAAAACTCGTGCACTACAACGGTCCTTCAGAAAAACACATTTCAAGATTCTTGTACAACAACGGTCCTTCAGAAAAACACATTTAAAAACTCATGTACAACAACACTCCTTCAGAAAAACACATTTCAAAACTCATGTACAACGACAGTTGTTTACAGAAACACATTTCAAAACTCTTGCACTACAACACTGCTACAGAAAAACTCATTTCAAGATTCTTGTACAACTACACTCCTTCAGAAAACCGTTGTTTACAGAAACACATTTCAAAACTCTTGCACTACAACGGTCCTTCAGAAAAACACATTTCAAGACTCTTGTACAACAACGCTCCTTCAGAAAAACACATTTAAAAACTCATGTGCAACGACAGTCCTTTACAGAAACGCATTTCAAAACTCATGTACAACGACAGTTGTTTACAGAAACACATTTCAAAACTCTTGCACTACAACACTGCTACAGAAAAACTCATTTCAAGATTCTTGTACAACAACGGTCCTTCAGAAAAACACATTTCAAGACTCTTGTACAACAACGGTCCTTCAGAAAAACACATTTCAAGACTCTTGTACAACAACACTCCTTCAGAAAACGCATTTAAAAACTCATGTACAACAACACTCCTTCAGAGAAACACATTTAAAAACTCATGTACAACGACAGTCCTTTACAAAAACACATTTCAAAACTCTTGCACTACAACACTGCTACAGAAAAACTCATTTCAAGATTCTTGTACAACAACGGTCCTTCAGAAAAACACATTTCAAGACTCTTGTACAACAACACTCCTTCAGAAAAACACATTTCAAGACTCTTGTACAACAACGGTCCTTCAGAAAAACACATTTAAAAACTCATGTGCAACGACAGTCCTTTACAGAAACGCATTTCAAAACTCATGTACAACGACAGTTGTTTACAGAAACACATTTCAAAACTCTTGCACTACAACACTGCTACAGAAAAACTCATTTCAAGATTCTTGTACAACAACGGTCCTTCAGAAAAACACATTTCAAGACTCTTGTACAACAACGCTCCTTCAGAAAAACACATTTAAGAACTCATGTGCAACAACAGTCCTTTACAGAAACGCATTTCAAAACTAATGCACAACGACAGTTGTTTACAGAAACACATTTCAAAACTCTTGCACTACAACACTGCTACAGAAAAACTCATTTCAAGATTCTTGTACAACAACACTCCTTCAGAAAAACGCATGTAAAAACTCATGTACAACGACAGTCCTTTACAGAAACACATTTCAAAACTCATGTACAACGACAGTTGTTTACAGAAACACATTTCAAAACTCTTGCACTACAACGGTCCTTCAGAAAAACACATTTAAAAAACTCATGCACAACAACAGTCCTTCACAGAAACACATTTCAAGACTCCTGTACAACAACAGTCCTTCAGAAAAACTCATTTCAAGATTCTTGTACAACAACGGTCCTTCAGAAAAACACATTTCAAGACTCTTGTACAACAACGCTCCTTCAGAAAAACACATTTAAAAACTCATGTGCAACGACAGTCCTTTACAGAAACGCATTTCAAAACTCATGTACAACGACAGTTGTTTACAGAAACACATTTCAAAACTCTTGCACTACAACACTGCTACAGAAAAACTCATTTCAAGATTCTTGTACAACAACGGTCCTTCAGAAAAACACATTTCAAGACTCTTGTACAACAACGGTCCTTCAGAAAAACACATTTCAAGACTCTTGTACAACAACACTCCTTCAGAAAACGCATTTAAAAACTCATGTACAACAACACTCCTTCAGAGAAACACATTTAAAAGCTCATGTACAACGACAGTCCTTTACAGAAACACATTTCAAAACTCTTGCACTACAACACTGCTACAGAAAAACTCATTTCAAGATTCTTGTACAACAACGGTCCTTCAGAAAAACACATTTCAAGACTCTTGTACAACAACGGTCCTTCAGAAAAACACATTTCAAGACTCTTGTACAACAACACTCCTTCAGAAAACGCATTTAAAAACTCATGTACAACAACACTCCTTCAGAGAAACACATTTAAAAGCTCATGTACAACGACAGTCCTTTACAGAAACACATTTCAAGACTCTTGTACAACAACGCTCCTTCAGAAAAACACATTTCAAGACTCTTGTACAACAACACTCCTTCAGAAAAACACATTTAAAAACTCATGTGCAACGACAGTCTTTTACAGAAACGCATTTCAAAACTCATGTACAACGACAGTTGTTTACAGAAACACATTTCAAAACTCTTGCACTACAACGGTCCTTCAGAAAAACACATTTCAAGACTCTTGTACAACAACACTCCTTCAGAAAAACACATTTAAAAACTCATGTGCAACAACACTCCTTCAGAGAAACACATTTAAAAACTCATGTGAAACGACAGTCCTTTACAGAAACACATATCAAAACTCTTGCACTACAACACTGCTACAGAAAAACTCATTTCAAGATTCTTGTACAACAACAGTCCTTCAGAAAAACTCATTTCAAGAGTCTTGTACAACAACGGTCCTTCAGAAAAACACATTTCAAGACTCTTGTACAACAACGCTCCTTCAGAAAAACACATTTCAAAACTCTTGCACTACAACACTGCTACAGAAAAACTCATTTCAAGATTCTTGTACAACAACGGTCCTTCAGAAAAACTCATTTCAAGATTCTTGTACAACAACGGTCCTTCAGAAAAACACATTTCAAGACTCTTGTACAACAACACTCCTTCAGAAAACGCATTTAAAAACTCATGTACAACAACACTCCTTCAGAGAAACACATTTAAAAACTCATGTACAACGACAGTCCTTTACAGAAACACATTTCAAAACTCTTGCACTACAACACTGCTACAGAAAAACTCATTTCAATATTCTTGTATAAAAACAGTCCTTCAGAAAAACTCATTTCAAGACTCTTGTACAACAACACTCCTTCAGAAAACGCATTTAAAAACTCATGTACAACAACACTCCTTCAGAGAAACACATTTAAAAACTCATATACAACGACAGTCCTTTACAGAAACACATTTCAAAACTCTTGCACTACAACACTGCTACAGAAAAACTCATTTCAAGATTCTTGTGCAACAACGCTCCTTCAGAAAAACACATTTCAAGACTCTTGTACAACAACAGTCCTTCAGAAAAACTCATTTCAAGATTCTTGTACAACAACGGTCCTTCAGAAAAACACATTTCAAGACTCTTGTACAACAACGCTCCTTCAAAAAAACACATTTAAAAACTCATGTGCAACGACAGGCCTTTACAGAAACGCATTTCAAAACTCATGTACAACGACAGTTGTTTACAGAAACACATTTCAAAACTCTTGCACTACAACACTGCTACAGAAAAACTCATTTCAAGATTCTTGTACAACAACGGTCCTTCAGAAAAACACATTTCAAGACTCTTGTACAACAACGGTCCTTCAGAAAAACACATTTCAAGACTCTTGTACAACAACACTCCTTCAGAAAACGCATTTAAAAACTCATGTACAACAACACTCCTTCAGAAAAACACATTTAAAAACACATGTGCAACGACAGTCCTTTACAGAAACGTATTTCAAAACTCATGTACAACGACAGTTGTTTACAGAAACACATTTCAAAACTCTTGCACTACAACACTGCTACAGAAAAACTCATTTCAAGATTCTTGTACAACAACGGTCCTTCAGAAAAACAAATTTCAAGACTCTTGTACAACAACGCTCCTTCAGAAAAACACATTTCAAGACTCTTGTACAACAACACTCCTTCAGAAAACGCATTTAAAAACTCATGTACAACAACACTCCTTCAGAGAAACGCATTTCAAGACTCTTGTACAACAACAGTCCTTCAGAAAAACTCATTTCAAGATTCTTGTACAACAACGGTCCTTCAGAAAAACTCATTTCAAGATTCTTGTACAACAACGGTCCTTCAGAAAAACGCATTTCAAGGCTCTTGTACAACAACACTCCTTCAGAAAACGCATTTAAAAACTCATGTACAACAACACTCCTTCAGAGAAACACATTTAAAAGCTCATGTACAACGACAGTCCTTTACAGAAACACATTTCAAAACTCTTGCACTACAACACTGCTACAGAAAAACTCATTTCAAGATTCTTGTACAACAACGGTCCTTCAGAAAAACACATTTCAAGACTCTTGTACAACAACGGTCCTTCAGAAAAACACATTTCAAGACTCTTGTACAACAACACTCCTTCAGAAAACGCATTTAAAAACTCATGTACAACAACACTCCTTCAGAGAAACACATTTAAAAACTCATGTACAACGACAGTCCTTTACAGAAACACATTTCAAAACTCTTGCACTACAACACTGCTACAGAAAAACTCATTTCAAGATTCTTGTACAACAACTGTCCTACAGAAAAACACATTTCAAGACTCTTGTACAACAACGGTCCTTCAGAAAAACACATTTCAAGACTCAAGACGACAGTCCTTTACAGAAACGCATTTCAAAACTCATGTACAACGACAGTTGTTTACAGAAACACATTTCAAAACTCTTGCACTACAACGGTCCTTCAGAAAAACACATTTCAAGACTCTTGTACAACAACGGTCCTTCAGAAAAACACATTTAAAAACTCATGCACAACAACAGTCCTTCACAGAAACACATTTCAAGACTCTTGTACAACAACAGTCCTTCAGAAAAACTCATTTCAAGATTCTTGTACAACAACGGTCCTTCAGAAAAACACATTTCAAGACTCTTGTACAACAACGCTCCTTCAGAAAAACACATTTCAAAACTCATGTACAACGACAGTTGTTTACAGAAACACATTTCAAAACTCTTGCACTACAACACTGCTACAGAAAAACTCATTTCAAGATTCTTGTACAACAACGGTCCTTCAGAAAAACACATTTCAAGACTCTTGTACAACAACGGTCCTTCAGAAAAACACATTTCAAGACTCTTGTACAACAACACTCCTTCAGAAAACGCATTTAAAAACTCATGTACAACAACACTCCTTCAGAGAAACACATTCCAAAACTCATGTACAACGACAGTTGTTTACAGAAACACATTTCAAAACTCTTGCACTACAACACTGCTACAGAAAAACTCATTTCAAGATTCTTGTACAACAACGGTCCTTCAGAAAAACACATTTCAAGACTCTTGTACAACAACGGTCCTTCAGAAAAACACATCTCAAGACTCTTGTACAACAACGGTCCTTCAGAAAAACACATTTAAAAACTCATGCACAACAACAGTCCTTCACAGAAACACATTTCGAGACTCTTGTACAACAACAGTCCTTCAGAAAAACTCATTTCAAGATTCTTGTACAACAACGGTCCTTCAGAAAAACACATTTCAAGACTCTTGTACAACAACGCTCCTTCAGAAAAACACATTTAAAAACTCATGTGCAACGACAGTCCTTTACAGAAACGCATTTCAAAACTCATGTACAACGACAGTTGTTTACAGAAACACATTTCAAAACTCTTGCACTACAACACTGCTACAGAAAAACTCATTTCAAGATTCTTGTACAACAACACTCCTTCAGAAAAACGCATTTAAAAACTCATGTACAACGAAAGTCCTTTACAGAAACACATTTCAAAACTCTTGCACTACAACACTGCTACAGAAAAACTCATTTCAAGATTCTTGTATAAAAACAGTCCTTCAGAAAAACTCATTTCAAGACTCTTGTACAACAACAGTCCTTCAGAAAAACACATTTAAAAACTCATGCACAACAACAGTCCTTCACAGAAACACATTTCAAGACTCTTGTACAACAACGCTATTTCAGAAAAACACATTTAAAAACTCATGTGCAACGACAGTCCTTTACAGAAACGCATTTCAAAACTCATGTACAACGACAGTTGTTTACAGAAACACATTTCAAAACTCTTGCACTACAACACTGCTACAGAAAAACTCATTTCAAGATTCTTGTACAACAACGGTCCTTCAGAAAAACTCATTTCATGACTCTTGTACAACAACAGTCCTTCAGAAAAACACATTCAAAAACTCATGCACAACAACAGTCCTTCACAGAAACACATTTCAAGACTCTTGTACAACAACAGTCCTTCAGAAAAACTCATTTCAAGATTCTTGTACAACAACGGTCCTTCAGAAAAACACATTTCAAGACTCTTGTACAACAACGCTCCTTCAGAAAAACACATTTAAAAACTCATGTGCAACGACAGTCCTTTACAGAAACACATTTAAAAACTCATGTACAACGACAGTTGTTTACAGAAACACATTTCAAAACTCTTGCACTACAACACTGCTACAGAAAAACTCATTTCAAGATTCTTGTACAACAACGGTCCTTCAGAAAAACACATTTCAAGACTCTTGTACAACAACGGTCCTTCAGAAAAACATATTTCAAGACTCTTGTACAACAACGCTCCTTCAGAAAAACACATTTAAAAACTCATGTGCAACGACAGTCCTTTACAGAAACGCATTTCAAAACTCATGTACAACGACAGTTGTTTACAGAAACACATTTCAAAACTCTTGCACTACAACACTGCTACAGAAAAACTCATTTCAAGATTCTTGTACAACAACGGTCCTTCAGAAAAACACATTTCAAGACTCTTGTACAACAACGGTCCTTCAGAAAAACACATTTCAAGACTCTTGTACAACAACACTCCTTCAGAAAAACACATTTAAAAACTCATGTGCAACAACACTCCTTCAGAGAAACACATTTAAAAACTCATGTACAACGACAGTCCTTTACAGAAACACATTTCAAAACTCTTGCACTACAACACTGCTACAGAAAAACTCATTTCAAGATTCTTGTACAACAACGGTCCTTCAGAAAAACTCATTTCATGACTCTTGTACAACAACGGTCCTTCAGAAAAACACATTTCAAGACTCTTGTGCAACAACACTCCTTCAGAAAAACACATTTAAAAACTCATGTGCAACAACACTCCTTCAGAGAAACACATTTAAAAACTCATGTGAAACGACAGTCCTTTACAGAAACACATATCAAAACTCTTGCACTACAACACTGCTACAGAAAAACTCATTTCAAGATTCTTGTACAACAACGGTCCTCCAGAAAAACACATTTCAAGACTCTTGTACAACAACGCTCCTTCAGAAAAACACATTTAAAAACTCATGTGCAACGACAGTCCTTTACAGAAACGCATTTCAAAACTCATGTACAACGACAGTTGTTTACAGAAACACATTTCAAAACTCTTGCACTACAACACTGCTACAGAAAAACTCATTTCAAGATTCTTGTACAACAACGGTCCTTCAGAAAAACACATTTCAAGACTCTTGTACAACAACGCTCCTTCAGAAAAACACATTTAAAAACTCATGTGCAACGACAGTCCTTTACAGAAACACATTTAAAAACTCATGTACAACGACAGTTGTTTACAGAAACACATTTCAAAACTCTTGCACTACAACACTGCTACAGAAAAACTCATTTCAAGATTCTTGTACAACAACGGTCCTTCAGAAAAACACATTTCAAGACTCTTGGACAACAACGGTCCTTCAGAAAAACATATTTCAAGACTCTTGTACAACAACGCTCCTTCAGAAAAACACATTTAAAAACTCATGTGCAACGACAGTCCTTTACAGAAACGCATTTCAAAACTCATGTACAACGACAGTTGTTTACAGAAACACATTTCAAAACTCTTGCACTACAACACTGCTACAGAAAAACTCATTTCAAGATTCTTGTACAACAACGGTCCTTCAGAAAAACACATTTCAAGACTCTTGTACAACAACGGTCCTTCAGAAAAACACATTTCAAGACTCTTGTACAACAACACTCCTTCAGAAAAACACATTTAAAAACTCATGTGCAACAACACTCCTTCAGAGAAACACATTTAAAAACTCATGTACAACGACAGTCCTTTACAGAAACACATTTCAAAACTCTTGCACTACAACACTGCTACAGAAAAACTCATTTCAAGATTCTTGTACAACAACGGTCCTTCAGAAAAACTCATTTCATGACTCTTGTACAACAACAGTCCTTCAGAAAAACACATTTAAAAACTCATGCACAACAACAGTCCTTCACAGAAACACATTTCAAGACTCTTGCACAACAACAGTCCTTCAGAAAAACTCATTTCAAGATTCTTGTACAACAACGGTCCTTCAGAAAAACACATTTCAAGACTCTTGTACAACAACGCTCCTTCAGAAAAACACATTTAAAAACTCATGTGCAACGACAGTCCCTTAGAGAAACACATTTAAAAACTCATGCACAACGACAGTTGTTTACAGAAACACATTTCAAAACTCTTGCACTACAACACTGCTACAGAAAAATTCATTTCAAGATTCTTGTACAACAACGGTCCTTCAGAAAATCACATTTCAAGACTCTTGTACAACAACGGTCCTTCAGAAAAACATATTTCAAGACTCTTGTACAACAACGCTCCTTCAGAAAAACACATTTAAAAACTCATGTGCAACGACAGTCCTTTACAGAAACGCATTTCAAAACTCATGTACAACGACAGTTGTTTACAGAAACACATTTCAAAACTCTTGCACTACAACACTGCTACAGAAAAACTCATTTCAAGATTCTTGTACAACAACGGTCCTTCAGAAAAACACATTTCAAGACTCTTGTACAACAACGGTCCTTCAGAAAAACACATTTCAAGACTCTTGTACAACAACACTCCTTCAGAAAAACACATTTAAAAACTCATGTGCAACAACACTCCTTCAGAGAAACACATTTAAAAACTCATGTACAACGACAGTCCTTTACAGAAACACATTTCAAAACTCTTGCACTACAACACTGCTGCAGAAAAACTCATTTCAAGATTCTTGTATAAAAACAGTCCTTCAGAAAAACTCATTTCAAGATTCTTGTACAACAACGGTCCTTCAGAAAAACACATTTCAAGACTCTTGTACAACAACGGTCCTTCAGAAAAACACATTTCAAGACTCTTGTACAACAACAGTCCTTCAGAAAAACACATTTAAAAACTCATGCACAACAACAGTCCTTCACAGAAACACATTTCAAGACTCTTGTACAACAACAGTCCTTCAGAAAAACTCATTTCAAGATTCTTGTACAACAACGGTTATTCAGAAAAACACATTTCAAGACTCTTGTACAACAACGCTCCTTCAGAAAAACACCTTTAAAAACTCATGTGCAACAACACTCCTTCAGAGAAACACATTTAAAAACTCATGTGAAACGACAGTCCTTTACAGAAACACATTTCAAAACTCTTGCACTACAACACTGCTACAGAAAAACTCATTTCAAGATTCTTGTATAAAAACAGTCCTTCAGAAAAACTCATTTCAAGACTCTTGTACAACAACGCTCTTTCAGAAAAACACATTTAAAAACTCATGTGCAACGACAGTCCTTTACAGAAACGCATTTCAAAACTCATGTACAACGACAGTTGTTTACAGAAACACATTTCAAAACTCTTGCACTACAACACTGCTACAGAAAAACTCATTTCAAGATTCTTGTACAACAACGGTCCTTCAGAAAAACTCATTTCAAGATTCTTGTACAACAACACTCCTTCAGAAAACGCATTTAAAAACTCATGTACAACAACACTCCTTCAGAGAAACATATTTAAAAACTCATGTACAACGACAGTTGTTTACAGAAACACATTTCAAAACTCTTGCACTACAACACTGCTACAGAAAAACACATTTCAAGATTCTTGTATAAAAACAGTCCTTCAGAAAAACTCATTTCAAGACTCTTGTACAACAACAGTCCTTCACAGAAACACATTTCAAGATTCTTGTACAACAACGGTCCTTCAGAAAAACACATTTCAAGACTCTTGTACAACAACGGTCCTTCAGAAAAACACATTTAAAAACTCATGCACAACAACAGTCCTTCAGAAAAACACATTTCAAGACTCTTGTACAACAACAGTCCTTCAGAAAAACTCATTTCAAGATTCTTGTACAACAACGGTCCTTCAGAAAAACACATTTCAAGACTCTTGTACAACAACGCTCCTTCAGAAAAACACATTTAAAAACTCATGTGCAACGACAGTCCTTTACAGAAACACATTTAAAAACTCATGCACAACAACAGTCCTTCATAGAAACACATTTCAAGACTCTTGTACAACAACAGTCCTTCAGAAAAACTCATTTCAAGATTCTTGTACAACAACAGTCCTTCAGAAAAACTTATTTCAAGATTCTTGTACAACAACGGTCCTTCAGAAAAACACATTTCAAGACTCTTGTACAACAACGCTCCTTCAGAAAAACACATTTAAAAACTCATGTGCAACTACAGTCCTTTACAGAAACGCATTTCAAAACTCATGTACAACGACAGTTGTTTACAGAAACACATTTCAAAACTCTTGCACTACAACACTGCTACAGAAAAACTCATTTCAAGATTCTTGTACAACAACACTCCTTCAGAAAAACGCATTTAAAAACTCATGTACAACGACAGTCCTTTACAGAAACGCATTTCAAAACTCATGTACAACGATAGTTGTTTACAGAAACACATTTAAAAACTCATGTACAACGACAGTCCTTTACAGAAACACATTTCAAAACTCTTGCACTACAACACTGCTACAGAAAAACTCATTTCAAGATTCTTGTATAAAAACAGTCCTTCAGAAAAACTCATTTCAAGACTCTTGTACAACAACAGTCCTTCAGAAAAACACATTTAAAAACTCATGCACAACAACAGTCCTTCACAGAAACACATTTCAAGACTCTTGTACAACAACAGTCCTTCAGAAAAACTCATTTCAAGATTCTTGTACAACAACGGTCCTTCAGAAAAACACATTTCAAGACTCTTGTGCAACAACGCTCCTTCAGAAAAACATATTTAAAAACTCATCTGCAACAACACTCCTTCAGAGAAACACATTTAAAAACTCATGTGAAACGACAGTCCTTTACAGAAACACATATCAAAACTCTTGCACTACAACACTGCTACAGAAAAACTCATTTCAAGATTCTTGTACAACAACGGTCCTCCAGAAAAACACATTTCAAGACTCTTGTACAACAACGGTCCTTCAGAAAAACACATTTCAAGACTCTTGTACAACAACGCTCCTTCAGAAAACCACATTTAAAAACTCATGTGCAACGACAGTCCTTTACAGAAACGCATTTCAAAACTCATGTACAACGACAGTTGTTTACAGAAACACATTTCAAAACTCTTGCACTACAACACTGCTACAGAAAAACTCATTTCAAGATTCTTGTACAACAACGGTCCTTCAGAAAAACTCATTTCAAGACTCTTGTACAACAACAGTCCTTCAGAAAAACACATTTAAAAACTCATGCACAACAACAGTCCTTCACAGAAACACATTTCAAGACTCTTGTACAACAACAGTTCTTCAGAAAAACTCATTTCAAGATTCTTGTACAACAACGGTCCTTCAGAAAAACACATTTCAAGACTCTTGTACAACAACGCTCCTTCAGAAAAACACATTTAAAAACTCATGTGCAACGACAGTCCTTTACAGAAACACATTTAAAAACTCATGTACAACGACAGTTGTTTACAGAAACACATTTCAAAACTCTTGCACTACAACACTGCTACAGAAAAACTCATTTCAAGATTCTTGTACAACAACGGGCCTTCAGAAAAACACATTTCAAGACTCTTGTACAACAACGGTCCTTCAGAAAAACATATTTCAAGACTCTTGTACAACAACGCTCCTTCAGAAAAACACATTTAAAAACTCATGTGCAACGACAGTCCCTTAGAGAAACGCATTTCAAAACTCATGTACAACGACAGTTGTTTACAGAAACACATTTCAAAACTCTTGCACTACAACACTGCTACAGAAAAACTCATTTCAAGATTCTTGTACAACAACGGTCCTTCAGAAAAACACATTTCAAGACTCTTGTACAACAACGGTCCTTCAGAAAAACACATTTCAAGACTCTTGTACAACAACACTGTTGCGGTAAAATTTACCACAACAAGGACCACTCTATGCGCATTCCTTCGCTCCCTCTTCTCTTCCCTTGCCTCTGCAAAATTATGATAAAGTGGAGGGCAGCCATGGTCCCACCAGCCATAGGCCCACTTCCTCAGCATTTTGCATTGGCAATCAACATAGGTTACCTGAGGCTGAGATGATGATGGAGACAGGCGGTCTCTCTCCCAAGAGAGATGATGATGTCCCCAGAAGCGACCGACCACAAGTTAAAGGAGGAGACACATACATGAGACAGGGACAGCCGATACCGAGCGACACTGCAACATAAGCAACAAGATCCACAAATACAATTACATGAAACACATAATCACGACATCGAGAGGAGGAGACGGACAGTCCCAAGAGTACGAGGAGAACGAACACATAAATCTATACATACATATACAATACCTACGAACACTCGGCGATCGAAGAGAGGGAACGGACGGTCCCAGAGCGAAACATATAACAACACATCACAAACTACCCTTAGATGACAACGTTTACCAATACACCACAAACTACGACAACTTGACAGCGAGAGAGAGAGAGAGATACAGAGAGGACGGACGGTCCTATAATACAGTACGACGCATCACAACACACCGTAACATCACGAGGCGTTACACTCACCTACACAACATACTAACACGATACTGCGAAGAGGAACATACTGTCGCAACACAAATACATAAACGTCACACTCATCAACTCAACACACCAATACGATACTGCGAGGAGGGATGGACTATCCCTACTCGCAACACAATCACATACTCAACACAAAACATCACATTCATCATCACATAACAATCAGCACCAACTTCGCACTGACAGAAAGAGGACGGGCGGTCCTAAAACGTATACATCAACGACGATACATTGAACACGACCAAGAGCTGTGACGCACCGACCAAAGCGGATTCTGGAGGAGATCATCAATGGCCGAGAGCCCAACCTATCTCATGACTTTTGTGCGGGGTGGCACGTCATCAGCCCGTCCTCATTCCCAAAATCTGCGCGAGATTCCACCGGAATAAATTTAGTTTTCGCGATAGTTTGACACCCGGGTCCTCAATCGCTTCTTTCTTCTCGCTCGGGGTCCAACGAAAGCCGTTGTTTGACAAGGTAATTTTGAATAAACATTTAACCCTTGCACCCTTACTTTTCCTCCTTTTTGCAAATACTCGAGTGGGAGAATGCCCACATTCAATAATTTGAAGGTAGTGGTGACAACCTTCACTTGGGTATTGAGCACGTAGTTGCCAGAGTAGTTTAATGGAAATGCCTCACTCGACCCGCTGAACTGCCATGGGTGGCGAATTTGGAGAGTCAGGGGAAATGATATAGATAACGACTAGCGGAGGTTCAAAAACGGTTGCCTTCTCCAGCAAATGAGCGGAGCTTGGCGAACAAAGCCGTGATTAGACCCGCTATGGCGGAAAAGCGGAAATCTATGCATGTGTGCGAGAGACTCTCAGGTTGAGTGGGCAGAGTACGAAGTTGAACAACTTCTTCTTGGTTGACCACTGACAGTGCCGGATCAAGGCAGAGTTGAATATCAAAGTGAAGAGTAGTGCCGAGTAGTTTTTTTAACAAAAGAGTGATAGCGAGGAGGAGAAAAGAGTGATAGTGAGGAGGAGGAAAAGTGATAGTGAGGAGGAGAAAAATAGGAGCAGCCGAGACATAAAAATAGCGAGGAGAAGGAAGCCGAGTCCCCGTGGAAAAAAAAGATAAGTTTTCTCTTTTAATTTTTTTGTTGTGCGTTTAGTGGGAAATTGTTCTCTATTGTTCCGGTTGGATCTCGTTCCGCAATCTTCCCGGAAAAAGCGGGACGCGCGACCCATTAAAATTAAATATTTTCCGTTCGGGACCGCGCGATAACGGGCCACCCCAACGGCGATTTTCTTTAACTTTTTTTGTCGGTTCTTTTCTTAATTAAACTCGTCAATTGGTTTAATTTTTTTTTTAACCGACCAGCAACTTGTTTTCTTTTCCTTTTTTTTAAACCCCTTTTGCATAACATACCCTTGTGTAAACTTCCTTCTGAAGTTTACACGTAGTTGATAATTTTCTTTAATAAAACTGCCGTCGCTCAAACTGAGCTTTATAACGAGGTAACACTTGTGTTTGATTTTTCTTTCCAGTTTCCCCAATCATAATTTCCATTCCCAAAGGTTTCCTGGTCTTCCTTTTATTCCAAAGACCTGGTGGCGCCCCTTTCTCTTTCCCACACACACGTTGTTTTATTGTGCCTTTCAGCGAACCCACCCCAGCTGAGTGGCCGGTGAGCAGCTTCCAACGAGCTGCAGTTGCACTTGACCTTCTTCGGTGCGATCATCTGTGGCTATTTTGACGTTTCGCCACCGATCGTCCACCACGTTGTTTTTTTTTCTCTGCAGCCTAATTTGGGAATTACACCCATCAGGTGGTGTCAGGTTTTCTTTTTTTGTAATTGTTTTTTTTTTTTTCTCTCGTGGAATAAGTGTAACAATTGTCGCCCAACGTGTGGGGCTAGTGCAAGATATTTTTGTTTTTATTAGAAATCTGTTGAAGTGTGTTTTAGGGAAGTGTTGTTTTTTTTTATCTTTGATCTTTTTACTTTTGGTGTTGTTTTTTTCTAGGAGTGCGTGGGGAAAAATTTGTACGAGGAAGTGGATACACACATCAGAGAGTATCAGAAGAATCAGGAGTTGTTTTTTTGTGCTGAAGAGTTCGGGAGGATCCAGTTTTGCGTACCGAGGAGTACCAAGTAGGTGTTTTTTATTCTTTTTTATTTTTTTTTGTTTTTCAAACCCGCGACGTTTGTGCGAGATTTATATATACCCGTACATACATATATTTTCCGTTTTAACTGTTTATTACATATATATTTCACAATACATATACATATATTACATTTATATTTTCCATATTTCATATATACATACATACATATATATACGTACATTATCCTATTCTATCCGGGGAAGAGTGTTTTTTTATCTATATAAATTTTATTAGCGGCTTTTTTTTTTTGCTCTCCTTTTTCGATCAACGTACAGTTCAATATACAGTGTGTGTTGCAAGTTGATATATCTTTGGTTTTTTTTGTAATCGATTTTCTTGGTGATTGTTGTTTTTGGGATTTATTTTTTTTACTGATTTTGCAGGGAGTTTTTTTCTTTTGTTTCGTGATTTGAAAGTTTTGAAGTTTTACGGTGGGATTTCTTTTTCGGATCGGCTTAAGTTTTTTTATTGATTGGTGGATCAAAAGTTTTCGTTGGTTATTAGATTTCCTTTTACATTGCTATTGGTTTTTCGTTTTTTCGCGATTCTGTTTTGTTGATTAGGACAATATGGAAATCAATCGCCTTTCGCAAGAAGAGTTGGCATATGAAATGCATGTAAGGGGTCTTCCAATTGCGAACGTGGACGTAATGAGGAAATCATTAAGGTCGTCGCGACTCTTAGAGCGTAGGGGTTCGGTCGGGGTGAACGCGGATTACCCGTTCACATTCGAAGAAGACTGCGAAGCTGTGGAAGCTAAGGTCGCCGAAATAAAGAAGTTGTTAGAAAGTAGGCCGACAGACCCTAAGTCGTCGGACTACTTGAAGATTCTAACAAAGATAGAATGGGCGTTGGGGCGTATGGATAGGGCGCGGGACGAAGGAAAGGATGACCTTAATATAAAGATGGTGATAAA
Organism: Xylota sylvarum; assembly: GCA_905220385.1. Classification (NCBI taxonomy): domain Eukaryota; kingdom Metazoa; phylum Arthropoda; class Insecta; order Diptera; family Syrphidae; genus Xylota; species Xylota sylvarum. Next base: position 154,097 of record CAJMZQ010000090.1, read on the forward strand.
GAACGAGCTGCTATTGCTACTTTCGGACCTAATGGACGGAGGTAGTGAGGAACAAGATATTCCTAAAGCCAACACCGATTCAGTACGCGGTAATGATCCAGAACCAGTGCGTGGTAATGATCCAGATCCAGCGCACAATAACGAACGAGTGGACAAGTGGGGGGTCAAATTTACTGGGGAACGTTGTGGGTCCTCGGTGAACGCTTTTCTAGAACGTGTCGAAGAACTTCGGGAGGCGCGAGGCATATCGGAGGCCCGCCTCTTCAGATCAGCGGTCGATCTTTTCATCGGGAAGGCGCTTATATGGTTTAGGGCGGTTAGGTCGGAAATAGGTAGTTGGAATGAGTTGGTGAGGGAACTCAAATTAGAATTTTTACCACCGAATTATGACGATCTCTTACTTGATGAGATCCGGCGGCGCACACAGGGCAAAGAAGAGTCCATAGGTGTGTACGTCGCCACCATGCAAAACATGTTTAGACGATTGTCAGAACCCTTATCGGAGAAAAGAAAGCTAGCTGTTCTGCAGAAGAACCTAGCACCCTTCTATCAAACGCAGCTTGGTCTGGCCGATCCCAAGTCGGTCCAAGACTTGGTAGCGTTAGGTAGAAGGCTTGAGACTGTCCGAGCAAATGTGGATACATTTGCTCCACCACCCAGTAGCCGTAGCAAAAATATTTTGGAACCGGACTTGGCATATGTTGCGGTTGAGGAACAGACGGTTGCAGTCGTTAGTAGGAACGACCAACCAGTTAGGCCCATTCGATGTTTCAATTGTGGGGAAGGCGGTCACATGGCTAGTTCATGTTCTGCTCGTAGGCGTTGCTTTGGATGTGGGACTATAGGGGTTGTACGTAGGGATTGCCGGAGGTGTTCGGAAAACACCAAACGCGCTCTTGGGTCAGCAGGACGAGAGCGTCGTCGAAATTAGGTAGGTCGCCTGCTGGCGACCAGTTGGTTTCGGATAGTGTTCGATTAGGTTTTACATTGGAAGCAAACGGCGAGGATAGACGTCCATATTTAGGGATTAGCATTTACGGTGTTAGGTTTTCAGCTTTATTGGATTCAGGAGCATCACGCACCATCGTTTGTAGGGAAGGATGGAATATCCTGAAAGGTTTAGGTGTAGGTTTAGGAAAGGGTAGAGTAGGGTCAGTAGCTTTAGCTAATGGTGCGGGAATAGAAGTGTTGGGAGTAGTGTCTCTACCAATAGTAGTACTAGAAAAGTCAGTCTTTTTGGAATGTCTCGTCATTCCAGCTCTACCACATGTGATGATCCTGGGTGCAGATTTTTGGGCACTCGCGGGAATAGTCCCGGATCTACGATCTAGCATGTGGAGTTTTTCAAGTCAGGAGATATTGGCTTCGATAACAGCCCTAAAGGAGAAGTCAGATTTGGACAGATCCGAAGTTAGGGACTTAGAGCAATTGATTGAGGGTATTTTTCGAAAGATGCCAGAGGGCTTAGGGTGTACAACGTTGGTAGAGCATAGGATTAGGACGTCGGCCGAACCTATAAAACAGAGATATTACCCGGTTTCTCCTGCTATGCAGGATCATATTGATAAGGAGCTTAAGGAGATGCTCGACGCGGGGGTGATAGAGAAGTCGAGTAGCCCGTGGGCGTCTCCGATAGTCCTTATCAAAAAGAAAGATGGCTCTTATAGGTTCTGCGTCGACTATAGGAAATTGAATAAGGTTACAGATAGGGATGCTTATCCACTTCCGTTCATTTCGTCTACATTGGACAAACTTCGCGATGCGAAATACTTATCTTCGTTAGACATCAAGTCAGCCTATTGGCAGATCCCGGTGGAGGAGGGATCACGCCCACTCACAGCTTTCACGGTTCCTAATAGGGGTCTTTTCCAGTTTAAGCGAATGCCTTTCGGGTTACACAATGCACCGGCGACGTGGCAGAGGTTCATCGACAGCGTTCTGGGTGCCGATCTCGAGCCACACGTCTTTGTGTATCTTGACGATATTATTATCGTCACGAATTCGTTCTCGAAACACCTTGAGATACTGGAAGAGGTCTTTAGGCGTTTGTGTGAGGCAGGGCTGAAGGTCAGTCGGGAAAAATGCAATTTTTGCAGACCTTCACTAAAGTTCTTAGGATATGTCGTCGATAGGAATGGCTTGCACGTAGATCCGGAAAAGGTGGAAGGCATGGTTAGGATTCCAGCACCAAAGAATGTGAAAGAAGTTAGGAGTTTTATAGGGACAGTTTCGTGGTACCGGCGTTTCGTACCAAATTTTGCTAGTTTAGTTAGGCCTTTAACAGACTTGTTAAAAAAAAGTAAGAAATTCGTTTGGACGGACGAATGTCAGGAAAGCTTTAGGAAAGCGAAAGAGTGTCTGGTGACGGCACCAATATTAACGTGCCCGGATTTTCATCGGCCTTTTGTGGTACAGACCGATGCATCAGACTTTGGAATAGGTGCAGTTCTTTCGCAGCAATTCGAGGAGGGTGAGAAGGTAGTTTGCTACTTAAGTAGGTCATTGAATAGGTGCGAACGTAATTACTCTACAACAGAGAAGGAGTGTTTAGCAGTTCTGTGGGCGATAGAGAAGTTGCGAGCGTACATCGAAGGTGTTCGATTTACGGTCGTAACAGATCACTACTCCTTGATTTGGCTAAACAACCTCAAAGATCCTCAAGGTAGACTAGCGCGTTGGGCTGTAAGGCTCCAACAGTTCGATTTTGAGATAGTCCATAGAAAAGGGAAGGAGCATGTAGTTCCCGACATGCTTTCGCGAGGAGTCCCGGTAGTGGCCGAGGTCTCAGATGCGGATACAGACCCTTGGATTAAGAAAATGATCTCAAAGGTAGAGTCAGACCCATTAGTTTACCCTAGCTGGAGGGTGGAACAGGGGCGACTATTTAAATTTGTAAAGTCGAGTCGCGTAGAGGTTTTCGAGGATAATCAGGAGTGGAAGTTAGTGATAGGGAAGGGAAATAGATTAGGAATTTTGAAGCAGTGTCACGACAGTCCTCTGTCAGGACACATGGGGGTTAGGAAGACGTTCGCTAGGGTCGGGGGGAAATATTATTGGCCCAAAATGAGGGCCGATATAGCTAGATACGTTAGGAATTGCAAAGTTTGCCAACAAGTAAAGCCGGTGAACGAGAAACCAGCTGGTCTAATGGTTGAGAGGGTAGGCGTTTCTAAACCTTGGGAGATGATCTGCGTGGACTTGGTCGGTCCACTCCCAAAGTCGAGTAGGGGTTTTGTTTATATTCTGACTGTGGTTGACTATTTTTCTAAATTTCCCCTGTTGTTTCCACTCAGGTCTGCGATTGCAAGTTCGGTGTGTAGGGAACTTGAAGACCAGGTCTTTTTGTTGTTTGGGGTACCCAAGTTCGTTGTGTGCGACAACGGACCTCAATTCAAAAGTAGGGAATTAGCTAGGTTGTGTGAAGGATACGGGTCTATAATTAGGTTTACGGCACATTACCATCCCCAGGCAAATCCGGCGGAACGGATTAATCAAATCATAAAAACAACATTAAGAGCATATGTCTCTGAGAATCACCGCAGCTGGGATTCTCAGTTAGCCAAGGTAGCTTGTGCCATACGCACATCCCAACATGAGGTGTTAGGAGTTTCGCCGTATTATGCGAACTTTGGCAGGGACATGGTTACTTGCGGCCTATCAGCGCCGCCTATAAGTAATCACGGCAGTAGGGATCAAGACTTCGAGGATGTAGGAGAACGTTTTAGGGTACTTAGGGAAGACATAGGCAGGAAGTTAGAAGCGGCAACCAAGAAGTCCGCGAAAGCTTACAATCTCCGTCGGAGAGATGTCCAGTATCTTCCGAGGGAGCTTGTATGGCGAAGAAATTTCGTGTTATCGGATGCCGCTAACTATTATGCAGCCAAATTGGCTCCTAAATTCGTTGGTCCTTTCTTTGTACGGAAGCGAGTGTCGCCTTGGACATACGCGTTAGAAGATGAAAACGGCAAAGAACGCGGTACATGGCACGCTAAGGATTTAAAGCCGTATTGTAACAATTAACCGGATGACGAAGTCTAAAGTCCCATTGTAGAGTAGCTTTTTATTTTTGTTTTGGTTTTATTTCGTTTCCTGATCATAGACTGGCAAATTGGCCGTGGTGGACCCTACCCATGTTTGTTGTCTTACCTAGCAGCCTTAGGAAATGGCTTACGGTTCTTCGAATCATAAGCACATTTCCTTGGAGGTAAGGGTGGGATTTGTTGCGGTAAAATTTACCACAACAAGGACCACTCTATGCGCATTCCTTCGCTCCCTCTTCTCTTCCCTTGCCTCTGCAAAATTATGATAAAGTGGAGGGCAGCCATGGTCCCACCAGCCATAGGCCCACTTCCTCAGCATTTTGCATTGGCAATCAACATAGGTTACCTGAGGCTGAGATGATGATGGAGACAGGCGGTCTCTCTCCCAACCAGGGACAAGAGAGATGATGATGTCCCCAGAAGCGACCGACCACAAGTTAAAGGAGGAGACACATACATGAGACAGGGACAGCCGATACCGAGCGACACTGCAACATAAGCAACAAGATCCACAAATACAATTACATGAAACACATAATCACGACATCGAGAGGAGGAGACGGACAGTCCCAAGAGTACGAGGAGAACGAACACATAAATCTATACATACATATACAATACCTACGAACACTCGGCGATCGAAGAGAGGGAACGGACGGTCCCAGAGCGAAACATATAACAACACATCACAAACTACCCTTAGATGACAACGTTTACCAATACACCACAAACTACGACAACTTGACAGCGAGAGAGAGAGAGAGATACAGAGAGGACGGACGGTCCTATAATACAGTACGACGCATCACAACACACCGTAACATCACGAGGCGTTACACTCACCTACACAACATACTAACACGATACTGCGAAGAGGAACATACTGTCGCAACACAAATACATAAACGTCACACTCATCAACTCAACACACCAATACGATACTGCGAGGAGGGATGGACTATCCCTACTCGCAACACAATCACATACTCAACACAAAACATCACATTCATCATCACATAACAATCAGCACCAACTTCGCACTGACAGAAAGAGGACGGGCGGTCCTAAAACGTATACATCAACGACGATACATTGAACACGACCAAGAGCTGTGACGCACCGACCAAAGCGGATTCTGGAGGAGATCATCAATGGCCGAGAGCCCAACCTATCTCATGACTTTTGTGCGGGGTGGCACGTCATCAGCCCGTCCTCATTCCCAAAATCTGCGCGAGATTCCACCGGAATAAATTTAGTTTTCGCGATAGTTTGACACCCGGGTCCTCAATCGCTTCTTTCTTCTCGCTCGGGGTCCAACGAAAGCCGTTGTTTGACAAGGTAATTTTGAATAAACATTTAACCCTTGCACCCTTACTTTTCCTCCTTTTTGCAAATACTCGAGTGGGAGAATGCCCACATTCAATAATTTGAAGGTAGTGGTGACAACCTTCACTTGGGTATTGAGCACGTAGTTGCCAGAGTAGTTTAATGGAAATGCCTCACTCGACCCGCTGAACTGCCATGGGTGGCGAATTTGGAGAGTCAGGGGAAATGATATAGATAACGACTAGCGGAGGTTCAAAAACGGTTGCCTTCTCCAGCAAATGAGCGGAGCTTGGCGAACAAAGCCGTGATTAGACCCGCTATGGCGGAAAAGCGGAAATCTATGCATGTGTGCGAGAGACTCTCAGGTTGAGTGGGCAGAGTACGAAGTTGAACAACTTCTTCTTGGTTGACCACTGACAGTGCCGGATCAAGGCAGAGTTGAATATCAAAGTGAAGAGTAGTGCCGAGTAGTTTTTTTAACAAAAGAGTGATAGCGAGGAGGAGAAAAGAGTGATAGTGAGGAGGAGGAAAAGTGATAGTGAGGAGGAGAAAAATAGGAGCAGCCGAGACATAAAAATAGCGAGGAGAAGGAAGCCGAGTCCCCGTGGAAAAAAAAGATAAGTTTTCTCTTTTAATTTTTTTGTTGTGCGTTTAGTGGGAAATTGTTCTCTATTGTTCCGGTTGGATCTCGTTCCGCAATCTTCCCGGAAAAAGCGGGACGCGCGACCCATTAAAATTAAATATTTTCCGTTCGGGACCGCGCGATAACGGGCCACCCCAACGGCGATTTTCTTTAACTTTTTTTGTCGGTTCTTTTCTTAATTAAACTCGTCAATTGGTTTAATTTTTTTTTAACCGACCAGCAACTTGTTTTCTTTTCCTTTTTTTTAAACCCCTTTTGCATAACATACCCTTGTGTAAACTTCCTTCTGAAGTTTACACGTAGTTGATAATTTTCTTTAATAAAACTGCCGTCGCTCAAACTGAGCTTTATAACGAGGTAACACTTGTGTTTGATTTTTCTTTCCAGTTTCCCCAATCATAATTTCCATTCCCAAAGGTTTCCTGGTCTTCCTTTTATTCCAAAGACCTGGTGGCGCCCCTTTCTCTTTCCCACACACACGTTGTTTTATTGTCCCTTTCAGCGAACCCACCCCAGCTGAGTGGCCGGTGAGCAGCTTCCAACGAGCTGCAGTTGCACTTGACCTTCTTCGGTGCGATCATCTGTGGCTATTTTGACGTTTCGCCACCGATCGTCCACCACGTTGTTTTTTTTTCTCTGCAGAATAATTTGGGAATTACACCCATCAGGTGGTGTCAGGTTTTCTTTTTTTGTAATTGTTTTTTTTTTTTTCTCTCGTGGAATAAGTGTAACAACACTCCTTCAGAAAAACACATTTAAAAACTCATGTGCAACAACACTCCTTCAGAGAAACACATTTAAAAACTCATGTACAACGACAGTCCTTTACAGAAACACATTTCAAAACTCTTGCACTACAACACTGCTACAGAAAAACTCATTTCAAGATTCTTGTATAAAAACAGTCCTTCAGAAAAACTCATTTCAAGATTCTTGTACAACAACGGTCCTTCAGAAAAACACATTTCAAGACTCTTGTACAACAACGGTCCTTCAGAAAAACACATTTCAAGACTCTTGTACAACAACAGTCCTTCAGAAAAACACATTTAAAAACTCATGCACAACAACAGTCCTTCACAGAAACACATTTCAAGACTCTTGTACAACAACAGTCCTTCAGAAAAACTCATTTCAAGATTCTTGTACAACAACGGTCCTTCAGAAAAACACATTTCAAGTCTCTTGTACAACAACGCTCCTTCAGAAAAACACATTTAAAAACTCATGTGCAACAACACTCCTTCAGAGAAACACATTTAAAAACTCATGTGAAACGACAGTCCTCTACAGAAACACATTTCAAAACTCTTGCACTACAACACTGCTACAGAAAAACTCATTTCAAGATTCTTGTATAAAAACAGTCCTTCAGAAAAACTCATTTCAAGACTCTTGTACAACAACGCTCCTTCAGAAAAACGCATTTAAAAACTCATGTACAACAACACTCCTTCAGAGAAACACATTTAAAAACTCATGTACAACGACAGTTGTTTACAGAAACACATTTCAAAACTCTTGCACTACAACACTGCTACAGAAAAACACATTTCAAGATTCTTGTATAAAAACAGTCCTTCAGAAAAACTCATTTCAAGACTCTTGTACAACAACAGTCCTTCACAGAAACACATTTCAAGATTCTTGTACAACAACGGTCCTTCAGAAAAACACATTTCAAGACTCTTGTACAACAACGGTCCTTCAGAAAAACTCATTTCAAGACTCTTGTACAACAACACTCCTTCAGAAAACGCATTTAAAAACTCATGTACAACAACACTCCTTCAGAGAAACACATTTAAAAACTCATGTACAACGACAGTTGTTTACAGAAACACATTTCAAAACTCTTGCACTACAACACTGCTACAGAAAAACACATTTCAAGATTCTTGTATAAAAACAGTCCTTCAGAAAAACTCATTTCAAAACTCTTGTACAACAACAGTCCTTCACAGAAACACATTTCAAGATTCTTGTACAACAACGGTCCTTCAGAAAAACACATTTCAAGACTCTTGTACAACAACGGTCCTTCAGAAAAACTCATTCCAAGATTCTTGTACAACAACACTCCTACAGAAAACGCATTTAAAAGCTCATGTACAACAACACTCCTTCAGAGAAACGCATTTCAAAACTCATGTACAACGACAGTTGTTTACAGAAACACATTTCAAAACTCTTGCACTACAACACTGCTACAGAAAAACTCATTTCAAGATTCTTGTACAACAACGGTCCTTCAGAAAAACTCATTTCAAGATTCTTGTACAACAACACTCCTTCAGAAAACGCATTTAAAAACTCATGTACAACAACACTCCTTCAGAGAAACACATTCAAAAACTCATGTACAACGACAGTTGTTTACAGAAACACATTTCAAAACTCTTGCACTACAACACTGCTACAGAAAAACACATTTCAAGATTCTTGTATAAAAACAGTCCTTCAGAAAAACTCATTTCAAGACTCTTGTACAACAACAGTCCTTCACAGAAACACATTTCAAGATTCTTGTACAACAACGGTCCTTCAGAAAAACACATTTCAAGACTCTTGTACAACAACGGTCCTTCAGAAAAACTCATTTCAAGATTCTTGTACAACAACACTCCTACAGAAAACGCATTTAAAAGCTCATGTACAACAACACTCCTTCAGAGAAACGCATTTCAAAACTCATGTACAACGACAGTTGTTTACAGAAACACATTTCAAAACTCTTGCACTACAACACTGCTACAGAAAAACTCATTTCAAGATTCTTGTACAACGGTAGTTCAGAAAAACACATTTCAAGATTCTTGTACAACAACGGTCCTTCAGAAAAACAAATTTCAAGACTCTTGTACAACAACACTCCTTCAGAGAAACACATTTAAAAACTCATGTGAAACGACAGTCCTTTACAGAAACACATATCAAAACTCTTGCACTACAACACTGCTACAGAAAAACTCATTTCAAGATTCTTGTATAAAAACAGTCCTTCAGAAAAATTCATTTCAAGACTCTTGTACAACAACAGTCCTTCAGAAAAACACATTTAAAAACTCATGCACAACAACAGTCCTTCACAGAAACACATTTCAAGACTCTTGTACAACAACAGTCCTTCAGAAAAACTCATTTCAAGATTCTTGTACAACAACGGTCCTTCAGAAAATCACATTTCAAGACTCTTGTACAACAACGCTCCTTCAGAAAAACACATTTAAAAACTCATGTGCAACAACACTCCTTCAGAGAAACACATTTAAAAACTCATGTACAACGACAGTTGTTTACAGAAACACATTTCAAAACTCTTGCACTACAACACTGCTACAGAAAAACTCATTTCAAGATTCTTATACAACAACGGTCCTTCAGAAAAACACATTTCAAGACTCTTGTACAACAACGGTCCTTCAGAAAAACACATTTCAAGACTCTTGTACAACAACACTCCTTCAGAAAACGCATTTAAAAACTCATGTACAACAACACTCCTTCAGAGAAACGCATTTCGAGACTCTTGTACAACAACAGTCCTTCAGAAAAACTCATTTCAAGATTCTTGTACAACAACGGTCCTTCAGAAAAACACATTTCAAGACTCTTGTACAACAACGGTCCTTCAGAAAAACACATTTCAAGACTCTTGTACAACAACGCTCCTTCAGAAAAACACATTTAAAAACTCATGTGCAACAACACTCCTTCAGAGAAACACATTTAAAAACTCATGTACAACGACAGTTGTTTACAGAAACACATTTCAAAACTCTTGCACTACAACACTGCTACAGAAAAACTCATTTCAAGATTCTTGTACAACAACGGTCCTTCAGAAAAACACATTTCAAGACTCTTGTACAACAACACTCCTTCAGAAAACGCATTTAAAAACTCATGTACAACAACACTCCTTCAGAGAAACGCATTTCAAGACTCTTGTACAACAACAGTCCTTCAGAAAAACTCATTTCAAGATTCTTGTACAACAACGGTCCTTCAGAAAAACACATTTCAAGACTCTTGTACAACAACACTCCTTCAGAAAAACACATTTCAAGACTCTTGTACAACAACGCTCCTTCAGAAAAACACATTTAAAAACTCATGTGCAACAACACTCCTTCAGAGAAACACATTTAAAAACTCATGTACAACGACAGTTGTTTACAGAAACACATTTCAAAACTCTTGCACTACAACACTGCTACAGAAAAACTCATTTCAAGATTCTTGTACAACAACGGTCCTTCAGAAAAACACATTTCAAGACTCTTGTACAACAACGGTCCTTCAGAAAAACACATTTCAAGACTCTTGTACAACAACAGTCCTTCCGAAAAACACATTTAAAAACTCATGCACAACAACAGTCCTTCACAGAAACACATTTCAAGACTCTTGTACAACAACAGTCCTTCAGAAAAACTCATTTCAAGATTCTTGTACAACAACGGTTATTCAGAAAAACACATTTCAAGACTCTTGTACAACAACGCTCCTTCAGAAAAACACCTTTAAAAACTCATGTGCAACAACACTCCTTCAGAGAAACACATTTAAAAACTCATGTGAAACGACAGTCCTTTACAGAAACACATTTCAAAACTCTTGCACTACAACACTGCTACAGAAAAACTCATTTCAAGATTCTTGTATAAAAACAGTCCTTCAGAAAAACTCATTTCAAGACTCTTGTACAACAACGCTCTTTCAGAAAAACACATTTAAAAACTCATGTGCAACGACAGTCCTTTACAGAAACGCATTTCAAAACTCATGTACAACGACAGTTGTTTACAGAAACACATTTCAAAACTCTTGCACTACAACACTGCTACAGAAAAACTCATTTCAAGATTCTTGTACAACAACGGTCCTTCAGAAAAACTCATTTCAAGATTCTTGTACAACAACACTCCTTCAGAAAACGCATTTAAAAACTCATGTACAACAACACTCCTTCAGAGAAACATATTTAAAAAACTCATGTACAACGACAGTTGTTTACAGAAACACATTTCAAAACTCTTGCACTACAACACTGCTACAGAAAAACACATTTCAAGATTCTTGTATAAAAACAGTCCTTCAGAAAAACTCATTTCAAGACTCTTGTACAACAACAGTCCTTCACAGAAACACATTTCAAGATTCTTGTACAACAACGGTCCTTCAGAAAAACACATTTCAAGACTCTTGTACAACAACGGTCCTTCAGAAAAACACATTTAAAAACTCATGCACAACAACAGTCCTTCAGAAAAACACATTTCAAGACTCTTGTACAACAACAGTCCTTCAGAAAAACTCATTTCAAGATTCTTGTACAACAACGGTCCTTCAGAAAAACACATTTCAAGACTCTTGTACAACAACGCTCCTTCAGAAAAACACATTTAAAAACTCATGTGCAACGACAGTCCTTTACAGAAACACATTTAAAAACTCATGCACAACAACAGTCCTTCATAGAAACACATTTCAAGACTCTTGTACAACAACAGTCCTTCAGAAAAACTCATTTCAAGATTCTTGTACAACAACAGTCCTTCAGAAAAACTCATTTCAAGATTCTTGTACAACAACGGTCCTTCAGAAAAACACATTTCAAGACTCTTGTACAACAACGGTCCTTCAGAAAAACACATTTAAAAACTCATGTGCAACTACAGTCCTTTACAGAAACGCATTTCAAAACTCATGTACAACGACAGTTGTTTACAGAAACACATTTCAAAACTCTTGCACTACAACACTGCTACAGAAAAACTTATTTCAAGATTCTTGTACAACAACACTCCTTCAGAAAAACGCATTTAAAAACTCATGTACAACGACAGTCCTTTACAGAAACGCATTTCAAAACTCATGTACAACGACAGTTGTTTACAGAAACACATTTAAAAACTCATGTACAACGACAGTCCTTTACAGAAACACATTTCAAAACTCTTGCACTACAACACTGCTACAGAAAAACTCATTTCAAGATTCTTGTATAAAAACAGTCCTTCAGAAAAACTCATTTCAAGACTCTTGTACAACAAGAGTCCTTCAGAAAAACACATTTAAAAACTCATGCACAACAACAGTCCTTCACAGAAACACATTTCAAGACTCTTGTACAACAACAGTCCTTCAGAAAAACTCATTTCGAGATTCTTGTACAACAACGGTCCTTCAGAAAAACACATTTCAAGACTCTTGTGCAACAACGCTCCTTCAGAAAAACATATTTAAAAACTCATCTGCAACAACACTCCTTCAGAAAAACACATTTAAAAACTCATGTGAAACGACAGTCCTTTACAGAAACACATATCAAAACTCTTGCACTACAACACTGCTACAGAAAAACTCATTTCAAGATTCTTGTACAACAACGGTCCTCCAGAAAAACACATTTCAAGACTCTTGTACAACAACGGTCCTTCAGAAAAACACATTTCAAGACTCTTGTACAACAACGCTCCTTCAGAAAAACACATTAAAAAGCTCATGTGCAACGACAGTCCTTTACAGAAACGCATTTCAAAACTCATGTACAACGACAGTTGTTTACAGAAACACATTTCAAAACTCTTGCACTACAACACTGCTACAGAAAAACTCATTTCAAGATTCTTGTACAACAACGGTCCTTCAGAAAAACTCATTTCAAGACTCTTGTACAACAACAGTCCTTCAGGAAAACACATTTAAAAACTCATGCACAACAGCAGTCCTTCACAGAAACACATTTCAAGACTCTTGTACAACAACGGTCCTTCAGAAAAACTCATTTCAAGACTCTTGTACAACAACACTCCTTCAGAAAACGCATTTAAAAACTCATGTACAACAACACTCCTTCAGAGAAACACATTCAAAAACTCATGTACAACGACAGTTGTTTACAGAAACACATTTCAAAACTCTTGCACTACAACACTGCTACAGAAAAACACATTTCAAGATTCTTGTATAAAAACAGTCCTTCAGAAAAACTCATTTCAAGACTCTTGTACAACAACAGTCCTTCACAGTAACACATTTCAAGATTCTTGTACAACAACGGTCCTTCAGAAAAACACATTTCAAGACTCTTGTACAACAACGGTCCTTCAGAAAAACTCATTTCAAGATTCTTGTACAACAACACTCCTACAGAAAACGCATTTAAAAGCTCATGTACAACAACACTCCTTCAGAGAAACGCATTTCAAAACTCATGTACAACGACAGTTGTTTACAGAAACACATTTCAAAACTCTTGCACTACAACACTGCTACAGAAAAACTCATTTCAAGATTCTTGTACAACGGTCCTTCAGAAAAACACATTTCAAGATTCTTGTACAACAACGGTCCTTCAGAAAAACAAATTTCAAGACTCTTGTACAACAACACTCCTTCAGAGAAACACATTTAAAAACTCATGTGAAACGACAGTCCTTTACAGAAACACATATCAAAACTCTTGCACTACAACACTGCTACAGAAAAACTCATTTCAAGATTCTTGTATAAAAACAGTCCTTCAGAAAAATTCATTTCAAGACTCTTGTACAACAACAGTCCTTCAGAAAAACACATTTAAAAACTCATGCACAACAACAGTCCTTCACAGAAACACATTTCAAGACTCTTGTACAACAACAGTCCTTCAGAAAAACTCATTTCAAGATTCTTGTACAACAACGGTCCTTCAGAAAATCACATTTCAAGACTCTTGTACAACAACGCTCCTTCAGAAAAACACATTTAAAAACTCATGTGCAACAACACTCCTTCAGAGAAACACATTTAAAAACTCATGTACAACGACAGTTGTTTACAGAAACACATTTCAAAACTCTTGCACTACAACACTGCTACAGAAAAACTCATTTCAAGATTCTTATACAACAACGGTCCTTCAGAAAAACACATTTCAAGACTCTTGTACAACAACGGTCCTTCAGAAAAACACATTTCAAGACTCTTGTACAACAACACTCCTTCAGAAAACGCATTTAAAAACTCATGTACAACAACACTCCTTCAGAGAAACGCATTTCGAGACTCTTGTACAACAACAGTCCTTCAGAAAAACTCATTTCAAGATTCTTGTACAACAACGGTCCTTCAGAAAAACACATTTCAAGACTCTTGTACAACAACGGTCCTTCAGAAAAACACATTTCAAGACTCTTGTACAACAACGCTCCTTAAAAACTCATGTACAACGACAGTTGTTTACAGAAACACATTTCAAAACTCTTGCACTACAACACTGCTACAGAAAAACTCATTTCAAGATTCTTGTACAACAACGGTCCTTCAGAAAAACACATTTCAAGACTCTTGTACAACAACACTCCTTCAGAAAACGCATTTAAAAACTCATGTACAACAACACTCCTTCAGAGAAACGCATTTCAAGACTCTTGTACAACAACAGTCCTTCAGAAAAACTCATTTCAAGATTCTTGTACAACAACGGTCCTTCAGAAAAACACATTTCAAGACTCTTGTACAACAACACTCCTTCAGAAAAACACATTTCAAGACTCTTGTACAACAACGCTCCTTCAGAAAAACACATTTAAAAACTCATGTGCAACAACACTCCTTCAGAGAAACACATTTAAAAACTCATGTACAACGACAGTTGTTTACAGAAACACATTTCAAAACTCTTGCACTACAACACTGCTACAGAAAAACTCATTTCAAGATTCTTGTACAACAACGGTTATTCAGAAAAACACATTTCAAGACTCTTGTACAACAACGGTCCTTCAGAAAAACACATTTCAAGACTCATGTACAACGACAGTTGTTTACAGAAACACATTTCAAAACTCTTGCACTACAACACTGCTACAGAAAAACTCATTTCAAGATTCTTGTACAACAACGGTCCTTCAGAAAAACTCATTTCAAGATTCTTGTACAACAACACTCCTTCAGAAAACGCATTTAAAAACTCATGTACAACAACACTCCTTCAGAGAAACACATTTAAAAACTCATGTGAAACGACAGTCCTTTACAGAAACACATTTCAAAACTCTTGCACTACAACACTGCTACAGAAAAACTCATTTCAAGATTCTTGTACAACAACGGTCCTTTAGAAAAACACATTTCAAGACTCTTGTACAACAACGGTCCTTCAGAAAAACACATTTCAAGACTCTTGTACAACAACGCTCCTTCAGAAAAACACATTTCAAGACTCTTGTACAACAACGCTCCTTCAGAAAAACACATTTAAAAACTCATGTGCAACAACACTCCTTCAGAGAAACGCATTTCAAAACTCATGTACAACGACAGTTGTTTACAGAAACACATTTCAAAACTCTTGCACTACAACACTGCTACAGAAAAACTCATTTCAAGATACTTGTACAACAACGGTCCTTCAGAAAAACACATTTCAAGACTCTTGTACAACAACGGTCCTTCAGAAAAACACATTTCAAGACTCTTGTACAACAACGCTCCTTCAGAAAAACACATTTAAAAACTCATGTACAACGACAGTCCTTTATAGAAACACATTTCAAAACTCTTGCACTACAACACTGCTACAGAAAAACTCATTTCAAGATTCTTGTATAAAAACAGTCCTTCAGAAAAACTCATTTCAAGACTCTTGTACAACAACAGTCCTTCAGAAAAACACATTTAAAAACTCATGCACAACAACAGTCCTTCACAGAAACACATTTCAAGACTCTTGTACAACAACAGTCCTTCAGAAAAACTCATTTCAACATTCTTGTACAACAACGGTCCTTCAGAAAAACACATTTCAAGACTCTTGTACAACAACGCTCCTTCAGAAAAACACATTTAAAAACTCATGTGCAACAACACTCCTTCAGAGAAACACATTTAAAAACTCATGTGAAACGACAGTCCTTTACAGAAACACATATCAAAACTCTTGCACTACAACACTGCTACAGAAAAACTCATTTCAAGATTCTTGTACAACAGCGGTCCTCCAGAAAAACACATTTCAAGACTCTTGTACAACAACGGTCCTTCAGAAAAACACATTTCAAGACTCTTGTACAACAACACTCCTTCAGAAAAAGACATTTAAAAACTCATGTGCAACGACAGTCCTTTACAGAAACGCATTTCAAAACTCATGTACAACGACAGTTGTTTACAGAAACACATTTCAAAACTCTTGCACTACAACACTGCTACAGAAAAACTCATTTCAAGATTCTTGTACAACAACGGTCCTTCAGAAAAACTCATTTCAAGACTCTTGTACAACAACAGTCCTTCAGAAAAACACATTTAAAAACTCATGCACAACAACAGTCCTTCACAGAAACACATTTCAAGACTCTTGTACAACAACAGTCCTTCAGAAAAACTCATTTCAAGATTCTTGTACAACAACAGTCCTTCAGAAAAACACATTTCAAGACTCTGGTACAACAACGCTCCTTCAGAAAAACACATTTAAAAACTCATGTGCAACGACAGTCCTTTACAGAAACGCATTTCGAAACTCATGTACAACGACAGTTGTTTACAGAAACACATTTCAAAACTCTTGCACTACAACGGTCCTTCAGAAAAACACATTCCAAGACTCTTGTACAACAACACTCCTTCAGAAAACGCATTTAAAAACTCATGTACAACAACACTCCTTCAGAGAAACACATTTAAAAACTCATGTACAACGACAGTCCTTTACAGAAACACATTTCAAAACTCTTGCTCTACAACACTGCTACAGAAAAACTTATTTCAAGATTCTTGTACAACAACGGTTCTTCAGAAAAACACATTTCAAGACTCTTGTACAACAACGCTCCTTCAGAAAAACACATTTAAAAACTCATGTGCAACGACAGTCCTTCACAGAAACACATTTCAAGACTCTTGTACAACAACAGTCCCTCAGAAAAACTCATTTCAAGATTCTTGTACAACAACGGTCCTTCAGAAAAACACATTTCAAGACTCTTGTACAACAACGCTCCTTCAGAAAAACACATTTAAAAACTCATGTGCAACGACAGTCCTTTACAGAAACGCATTTCAAAACTCATGTAGAACCACAGTTGTTTACAGAAACACATTTCAAAACTCTTGCACTACAACACTGCTACAGAAAAACTCATTTCAAGACTCTTGTACAACAACGCTCCTTCAGAAAAACACATTTAATAACTCATGTGCAACAACACTATTTCAGAGAAACACATTTAAAAACTCATGTGAAACGACAGTCCTTTACAGAAACACATATCAAAACTCTTGCACTACAACACTGCTACAGAAAAACTCATTTCAAGAATCTTGTACAACAACGGTCCTCCAGAAAAACACATTTCAAGACTCTTGTACAACAACGGTCCTTCATAAAAACACATTTCAAGACTATTGTACAACAACACTCCTTCAGAAAAACGCATTTAAAAACTCATGTACAACAACGCTCCTTCAGAAAAACACATTTAAAAACTCATGTGCAACGACAGTTGTTTACAGAAACACATTTCAAAACTCTTGCACTACAACACTGCTTCAGAGAAACACATTTAAAAACTCATGCACAACAACAGTCCTTCACAGAAACACATTTCAAGACTCTTGTACAACAACGCTCCTTCAGAAAAACACATTTAAAAACTCATGTGCAACAACACTCCTTCAGAGAAACACATTTAAAAACTCATGTGAAACGACAGTCCTTTACAGAAACACATATCAAAACTCTTGCACTACAACACTGCTACAGAAAAACTCATTTCAAGAATCTTGTACAACAACGGTCCTCCAGAAAAACACATTTCACGACTCTTGTACAACAACGGTCTTTCAAGACTCTTCTACAACAACACTCCTTCAGAAAAACGCATTTAAAAACTCATGTACAACAACGCTCCTTCAGAAAAACACATTTAAAAACTCATGTGCAACGACAGTCCTTTACAGAAACGCATTTCAAAACTCATGTACAAAGACAGTTGTTTACAGAAACACATTTCAAAACTCTTGCACTACAACACTGCTACAGAAAAACTCATTTCAAGATTCTTGTACAACAACGGTCCTTCAGAAAAACACATCTCAAGACTCTTGTACAACAACGGTCCTTCAGAAAAACACATTTCAAGACTCTTGTACAACAACACTCCTTCAGAAAACGCATTTAAAAACTCATGTACAACAACACTCCTTCAGAGAAACACATTTAAAAACTCATGTGCAACGACAGTCCTTTACAGAAACACATATCAAAACTCTTGCACTACAACACTGCTACAGAAAAACTCATTTCAAGATTCTTGTATAAAAACAGTCCTTCAGAAAAACTCATTTCAAGACTCTTGTTCAACAACAGTAATTCATAAAAACTCATTTCAAGATTCTTGTACAACAACGGTCCTTCAGAAAAACACATTTCAAGACTCTTGTACAACAACACTGCTTCAGAGAAACACATTTAAAAACTCATGCACAACAACAGTCCTTCACAGAAACACATTTCAAGACCCTTGTACAACAACAGTCCTTCAGAAAAACTCATTTCAAGATTCTTGTACAACAACGGTCCTTCAGAAAAACACATCTCAAGACTCTTGTACAACAACGGTCCTTCAGAAAAACACATTTCAAGACTCTTGTACAACAACACTCCTTCAGAAAACGCATTTAAAAACTCATGTACAACAACACTCCTTCAGAGAAACACATTTAAAAACTCATGTGCAACGACAGTCCTTTACAGAAACACATATCAAAACTCTTGCACTACAACACTGCTACAGAAAAACTCATTTCAAGATTCTTGTATAAAAACAGTCCTTCAGAAAAACTCATTTCAAGACTCTTGTTCAACAACAGTAATTCATAAAAACTCATTTCAAGATTCTTGTACAACAACGGTCCTTCAGAAAAACACATTTCAAGACTCTTGTACAACAACGCTACTTCAGAAAAACACATTTAAAAACTCATGTGCAACAACACTCCTTCAGAGAAACACATTTAAAAACTCATGTGCAACGACAGTCCTTTACAGAAACGCATTTCAAAACTCATGTACAACGACAGTTGTTTACAGAAACACATTTCAAAACTCTTGCACTACAACACTGCTACAGAAAAACTCATTTCAAGATTCTTGTACAACAACGGTCCTTCAGAAAAACACATTTCAAGACTCTTGTACAACAACGGTCCTTCAGAAAAACATATTTCAAGACTCTTGTACAACAACGCTCCTTCAGAAAACGCATTTAAAAACTCATGTACAACAACACTCCTTCAGAGAAACGCATTTCAAAACTCATGTACAACGACAGTCCTTTACAGAAACACATTTCAAAACTCTTGCACTACAACAGTCCTTCAGAAAAACTCATTTCAAGATTCTTGTACAACAACGGTCCTTCAGAAAAACACATTTCAAGACTCTTGTACAACAACGCTCCTTCAGAAAAACACATTTAAAAACTCATGTACAACGACAGTCCTTTACAGAAACACATTTCAAAACTCTTGCACTACAACACTGCTACAGAAAAACTCATATCAAGATTCTTGTACAACAACGGTCCTTCAGAAAAACACATTTCAAGACTCTTGTACAACAACGGTCCTTCAGAAAAACACATTTAAAAACGCATGCACAACAACAGTCCTTCGAAGAAACACATTTCAAGACTCTTGTACAACAACAGTCTTTCAGAAAAACTCATTTCAAGATTCTTGTACAACAACGGTCCTTCAGAAAAACACATTTCAAGACTCTTGTACAACAACGCTCCTTCAGAAAAACACATTTAATAACTCATGTGCAACAACACTCCTTCAGAGAAACACATTTAAAAACTCATGTGAAACGACAGTCCTTTACAGAAACACATATCAAAACTCTTGCACTACAACACTGCTACAGAAAAACTCATTTCAAGAATCTTGTACAACAACGGTCCTCCAGAAAAACACATTTCAAGACTCTTGTACAACAACGGTCCTTCAGAACAACACATTTCAAGACTCTTGTACAACAACACTCCTTCAGAAAAACGCATTTAAAAACTCATGTACAACAACGCTCCTTCAGAAAAACACATTTAAAAACTCATGTGCAACGACAGTTGTTTACAGAAACACATTTCAAAACTCTTGCACTACAACACTGCTTCAGAGAAACACATTTAAAAACTCATGCACAACAACAGTCCTTCACAGAAACACATTTCAAGACTCTTGTACAACAACAGTCCTTCAGAAAACGCATTTAAAAACTCATGTACAACAACACTCCTTCAGAGAAACACATTTAAAAACTCATGTACAACGACAGTTGTTTACAGAAACACATTTCAAAACTCTTGCACTACAACACTGCTTCAGAGAAACGCATTTAAAAACTCATGCACAACAACAGTCCTTCACAGAAACACATTTCAAGACCCTTGTACAACAACAGTCCTTCAGAAAAACTCATTTCAAGATTCTTGTACAACAACGGTCCTTCAGAAAAACACATTTCAAGACTCTTGTACAACAACGCTCCTTCAGAAAAACACATTTAAAAACTCATGTGCAACAACACTCCTTCAGAGAAACACATTTAAAAACTCATGTGAAACGACAGTCCTTTACAGAAACACATATCAAAACTCTTGCACTACAGCACTGCTACAGAAAAACTCATTTCAAGATTCTTGTACAACAACGGTCCTTCAGAAAAACACATTTAAAAACTCATGTACAACAACACTCCTTCAGAGAAACACATTTAAAAACTCATGTACAACGACAGTCCTTTACAGAAACATATTTCAAAACTCTTGCGCTACAACGGTCCTTCAGAAAAACACATTTCAAGACTCTTGTACAACAACACTCCTTCAGAAAACGCATTTAAAAACTCATGTACAACAACGCTCCTTCAGAAAAACACTTTTCAAAACTCATGTACAACGACAGTTGTTTACAGAAACACATTTCAAAACTCTTGCACTACAACACTGCTACAGAAAAACTCATTTCAAGATTCTTGTACAACTACACTCCTTCAGAAAACCGCATTTAAAAACTCATGTACGACGACAGTCCTTTACAGAAATGCATTTCAAAACTCATGTACAACGACAGTTGTTTACAGAAACACATTTCAAAACTCTTGCACTACAACGGTCCTTCAGAAAAACACATTTCAAGACTCTTGTACAACAACGCTCCTTCAGAAAAACACATTTAAAAACTCATGTGCAACGACAGTCCTTTACAGAAACGCATTTCAAAACTCATGTACAACGACTGTTGTTTACAGAAACACATTTCAAAACTCTTGCACTACAACACTGCTACAGAAAAACTCATTTCAAGATTCTTGTACAACAACGGTCCTTCAGAAAAACACATTTCAAGACTCTTGTACAACAACTATCCTTCAGAAAAACAAATTTCAAGACTCTTGTACAACAACACTTTTTCAGAAAACGCATTTAAAAACTCATGTACAACAACACTCCTTCAGAGAAACACATTTAAAAACTCATGTACAACGACAGTCCTTTACAGAAACACATTTCAAAACTCTTGCACTACAACACTGCTACAGAAAAACTCATTTCAAGATACTTGTACAACAACGGTCCTTCAGAAAAACACATTTCAAGACTCTTGTACAACAACGCTCCTTCAGAAAAACACATTTCAAGACTCTTGTACAACAACGGTCCTTCAGAAAAACACATTTAAAAACTCATGTGCAACGACAGTCCTTTACAGAAACGCATTTCAAAACTCATGTACAACGACAGTTGTTTACAGAAACACATTTCAAAACTCTTGCACTACAACACTGCTACAGAAAAACTCATTTCAAGATTCTTGTACAACAACGGTCCTTCAGAAAAACACATTTCAAGACTCTTGTACAACAACGCTCCTTCAGAAAAACACATTTAAAAACTCATGTTCAACGACAGTCCTTTACAGAAACGCATTTCAAAACTCATGTACAACGACAGTTGTTTACAGAAACACATTTCAAAACTCTTGCACTACAACACTGCTACAGAAAAACTCATTTCAAGATTCTTGTACAACAACACTCCTTCAGAAAAACGCATGTAAAAACTCATGTACAACGACAGTCCTTTACAGTAACGCATTTCAAAACTCATGTACAACGACAGTTGTTTACAGAAACACATTTCAAAACTCTTGCACTACAACGGTCCTTCAGAAAAACACATTTCAAGACTCTTGTACAACAACGGTCCTTCAAAAAAACACATTTAAAAACTCATGCACAACAACAGTCCTTCACAGAAACACATTTCAAGACTCCTGTACAACAACAGTCCTTCAGAAAAACTCATTTCAAGATTCTTGTACAACAACGGTCCTTCAGAAAAACACATTTCAAGACTCTTGTACAACAACGCTCCTTCAGAAAAACACATTTAAAAACTCATGTGCAACGACAGTCCTTTACAGAAACGCATTTCAAAACTCATGTACAACGACAGTTGTTTACAGAAACACATTTCAAAACTTTTGCACTACAACACTGCTACAGAAAAACTCATTTCAAGATTCTTGTACAACAACGGTCCTTCAGAAAAACACCTTTCAAGACTCTTGTACAACAACGGTCCTTCAGAAAAACACATTTCAAGACTCTTGTACAACAACACTCCTTCAGAAAAAGCATTTAAAAACTCATGTACAACAACACTCCTTCAGAGAAACACATTTAAAAACTCATGTACAACGACAGTCCTTTACAGAAACACATTTCAAAACTCTTGCACTACAACACTGCTACAGAAAAACTCATTTCAAGATTCTTGTACAACAACGGTCCTTCAGAAAAACACATTTCAAGACTCTTGTACAACAACGCTCCTTCAGAAAAACACATTTCAAGACTCTTGTACAACAACACTCCTTCAGAAAAACACATTTAAAAACTCATGTGCAACGACAGTCCTTTACAGAAACGCATTTCAAAACTCATGTACAACGACAGTTGTTTACAGAAACACATTTCAAAACTCTTGCACTACAACACTGCTACAGAAAAACTCATTTCAAGATTCTTGTACAACAACGGTCCTTCAGAAAAACACATTTCAAGACTCTTGTACAACAACACTCCTTCAGAAAAACACATTTAAAAACTCATGTGCAACAACACTCCTTCAGAGAAACACATTTAAAAACTCATGTGAAACGACAGTCCTTTACAGAAACACATATCAAAACTCTTGCACTAAAACACTGCTACAGAAAAACTCATTTCAAGATTCTTGTACAACAACAGTCCTTCAGAAAAACTCATTTCAAGATTCTTGTACAACAACGGTCCTTCAGAAAACACATTTCAAGACTCTTGTACAACAACGCTCCTTCAGAAAAACACATTTCAAAACTCTTGCACTACAACACTGCTACAGAGAAACACATTTCAAGACTCCTGTACAACAACAGTCCTTCAGAAAAACTCATTTCAAGATTCTTGTACAACAACGGTCCTTCAGAAAAACTCATTTCAAGATTCTTGTACAACAACGGTCGTTCAGAAAAACACATTTCAAGACTCTTGTACAACAACACTACTTCAGAAAACGCATTTAAAAACTCATGTACAACAACACTCCTTCAGAGAAACTCATTTAAAAACTCATGTACAACGACAGTCCTTTACAGAAACACATTTCAAAACTCTTGCACTACAACACTGCTACAGAAAAACTCATTTCAAGATTCTTGTACAACAACGGTCCTTCAGAAAAACACATTTCAAGACTCTTGTACAACAACGGTCCTTCAGAAAAACACATTTAAAAACTCATGCACAACAACAGTCCTTCACAGAAACACATTTCAAGACTCCTGTACAACAACGGTCCTTCAGAAAAACACATTTAAAAACTCATGCACAACAACAGTCCTTCACAGAAACACATTTCAAGACTCCTGTACAACAACAGTCCTTCACAGAAACGCATTTCAAAACTCATGTACAACGACAGTTGTTTACAGAAACACATTTCAAAACTCTTGCACTACAACACTGCTACAGAAAAACTCATTTCAAGATTCTTGTACAACAACACTCCTTCAGAAAAACGCATGTAAAAACTCATGTACAACGACAGTCCTTTACAGAAACGCATTTCAAAACTCATGTACAACGACAGTTGTTTACAGAAACACATTTCAAAACTCTTGCACTACAACGGTCCTTCAGAAAAACACTTTTCAAGACTCTTGTACAACAACGGTCCTTCAGAAAAACACATTTAAAAACTCATGCACAACAACAGTCCTTCACAGAAACACATTTCAAGACTCCTGTACAACAACAGTCCTTCAGAAAAACTCATTTCAAGATTCTTGTACAACAACGGTCCTTCAGAAAAACACATTTCAAGACTCTTGTACAACAACGCTCCTTCAGAAAAACACATTTAAAAACTCATGTGCAACGACAGTCCTTTACAGAAACGCATTTCAAAACTCATATACAACGACAGTTGTTTACAGAAACACATTTCAAAACTCTTGCACTACAACACTGCTACAGAAAAACTCATTTCAAGATTCTTGTACAACAACGGTCCTTCAGAAAAACACATTTCAAGACTCTTGTACAACAACGGTCCTTCAGAAAAACACATTTCAAGACTCTTGTACAACAACACTCCTTCAGAAAACGCATTTAAAAACTCATGTACAACAACACTCCTTCAGAGAAACACATTTAAAAACTCATGTACAACGACAGTCCTTTACAGAAACACATTTCAAAACTCTTGCACTACAACACTGCTACAGAAAAACTCATTTCAAGATTCTTGTACAACAACAGTCCTTCAGAAAAACACATTTAAAAACTCATGCACAACAACAGTCCTTCACAGAAACACATTTCAAAACTCTTGCACAACAACAGTCCTTCAGAAAAACTCATTTCAAGATTCTTGTACAACGACGGTCCTTCAGAAAAACACATTTCAAGACTCTTGTACAACAACGGTCCTTCAGAAAAACACATTTCAAGACTCTTGTACAACAACACTCCTTCAGAAAACGCATTTAAAAACTCATGTACAACAACACTCCTTCAGAAAAACACATTTCAAAACTCATGTACAACGACAGTTGTTTACAGAAACACATTTCAAAACTCTTGCACTACAACACTGCTACAGAAAAACTCATTTCAAGATTCTTGTACAACTACACTCCTTCAGAAAACCGCATTTAAAAACTCATGTACATCGACAGTTTTTACAGAAACGCATTTCAAAACTCATGTACAACGACAGTTGTTTACAGAAACACATTTCAAAACTCTTCCACTACAACGGTCCTTCAGAAAAACACATTTCAAGACTCTTGTACAACAACGCTCCTTCAGAAAAACACATTTAAAAACTCATGTGCAACGACAGTCCTTTACAGAAACGCATTTCAAAACTCATGTACAAAAACACATTTCAAAACTCTTGCACTACAACACTGCTACAGAAAAACTCATTTCAAGATTCTTGTACAACAACGGTAATTCAGAAAAACACATTTCAAGACTCTTGTACAACAACACTCCTTCAGAAAAACACATTTCAAGACTCTTGTACAACAACGGTCCTTCAGAAAAACACATTTAAAAACTCATGTGCAACGACAGTCCTTTACAGAAACGCATTTCAAAACTCATGTACAACGACAGTTGTTTACAGAAACACATTTCAAAACTCTTGCACTACAACACTGCTACAGAAAAACTCATTTCAAGATTCTTGTACAACAACGGTCCTTCAGAAAAACACATTTCAAGACTCTTGTACAACAACGCTCCTTCAGAAAAATACATTTAAGAACTCATGTGCAACAACAGTCCTTTACAGAAACGCATTTCAAAACTAATGTACAACGACAGTTGTTTACAGAAACACATTTCAAAACTCTTGCACTACATAACTGCTACAGAAAAACTCATTTCAAGATTCTTGTACAACAACACTCCTTCAGAAAAACGCATGTAAAAACTCATGTACAACGACAGTCCTTCACAGAAACACATTTCAAGACTCCTGTACAACAACAGTCCTTCAGAAAAACTCATTTCAAGATTCTTGTACAACAACGGTCCTTCAGAAAAACACATTTCAAGACTCTTGTACAACAACGCTCCTTCAGAAAAACACATTTAAAAACTCATGTGCAACGACAGTCCTTTACAGAAACACATTTCAAAACTCATGTACAACGACAGTTGTTTACAGAAACACATTTCAAAACTCTTGCACTACAACACTGCTACAGAAAAACACATTTCAAGACTCTTGTACAGCAACGCTCCTTCAGAAAAACACATTTAAGAACTCATGTGCAACAACAGTCCTTTACAGAAACGCATTTCAAAACTAATGTACAACGACAGTTGTTTACAGAAACACATTTCAAAACTCTTGCACTACAACACTGCTACAGAAAAACTCATTTCAAGATTCTTGTACAACAACACTCCTTCAGAAAAACGCATGTAAAAACTCATGTACAACGACAGTCCTTCACAGAAACACATTTCAAGACTCCTGTACAACAACAGTCCTTCAGAAAAACTCATTTCAAGATTCTTGTACAACAACGGTCCTTCAGAAAAACACATTTCAAGACTCTTGTACAACAACGCTCCTTCAGAAAAACACATTTAAAAACTCATGTGCAACGACAGTCCTTTACAGAAACGCATTTCAAAACTCATGTACAACGACAGTTGTTTACAGAAACGCATTTCAAAACTCATGTACAACGACAGTTGTTTACAGAAACACATTTCAAAACTCTTGCACTACAACGGTCCTTCAGAAAAACACATTTAAAAACTCATGCACAACAACAGTCCTTCACAGAAACACATTTCAAGACTCCTGTACAACAACAGTCCTTCAGAAAAACTCATTTCAAGATTCTTGTACAACAACGGTCCTTCAGAAAAACACATTTCAAGACTCTTGTACAACAACGCTCCTTCAGAAAAACACATTTAAAAACTCATGTGCAACGACAGTCCTTTACAGAAACGCATTTCAAAACTCATGTACAACGACAGTTGTTTACAGAAACACATTTCAAAACTCTTGCACTACAACACTGCTACAGAAAAACTCATTTCAAGATTCTTGTACAACAACGGTCCTTCAGAAAAACACATTTCAAGACTCTTGTACAACAACGGTCCTTCAGAAAAACACATTTCAAGACTCTTGTACAACAACACTCCTTCAGAAAACGCATTTAAAAACTCATGTACAACAACACTCCTGCAGAGAAACACATTTAAAAGCTCATGTACAACGACAGTCCTTTACAGAAACACATTTCAAAACTCTTGCACTACAACACTGCTACAGAAAAACTCATTTCAAGATTCTTGTACAACAACGGTCCTTCAGAAAAACACATTTCAAGACTCTTGTACAACAACGCTCCTTCAGAAAAACACATTTCAAGACTCTTGTACAACAACACTCCTTCAGAAAAACACATTTAAAAACTCATATGCAACGACAGTCCTTTACAGAAACGCATTTCAAAACTCATGTACAACGACAGTTGTTTACAGAAACACATTTCAAAACTCTTTCGCTACAACACTGCTACAGAAAAACTCATTTCAAGATTCTTGTACAACAACGGTCCTTCAGAAAAACACATTTCAAGACTCTTGTACAACAACACTCCTTCAGAAAAACACATTTAAAAACTCATGTGCAACAACACTCCTTCAGAGAAACACATTTAAAAACTCATGTGAAACGACAGTCCTTTACAGAAACACATATCAAAACTCTTGCACTACAACTCTGCTACAGAAAAACTCATTTCAAGATTCTTGTACAACAACAGTCCTTCAGAAAAACTCATTTCAAGAGTCTTGTACAACAACGGTCCTTCAGAAAAACTCATTCCAAGATTCTTGTGCAACAACGCTCCTTCAGAAAAACACATTTCAAGACTCTTGTACAACAACAGTCCTTCAGAAAAACTCATTTCAAGATTCTTGTACAACAACGGTCCTTCAGAAAAACACATTTCAAGACTCTTGTACAACAACGCTCCTTCAGAAAAACACATTTAAAAACTCATGTGCAACGACAGGCCTTTACAGAAACGCATTTCAAAACTCATGTACAACGACAGTTGTTTACAGAAACACATTTCAAAACTCTTGCACTACAACACTGCTACAGAAAAACTCATTTCAAGATTCTTGTACAACAACGGTCCTTCAGAAAAACACATTTAAAAACTCATGTGCAACAACACTCCTTCAGAGAAACACATTTAAAAACTCATGTGAAACGACAGTCCTTTACATAAACACATATCAAAACTCTTGCACTACAACTCTGCTACAGAAAAACTCATTTCAAGATTCTTGTACAACAACAGTCCTTCAGAAAAACTCATTTCAAGAGTCTTGTACAACAACGGTCCTTCAGAAAAACTCATTCCAAGATTCTTGTGCAACAACGCTCCTTCAGAAAAACACATTTCAAGACTCTTGTACAACAACAGTCCTTCAGAAAAACTCATTTCAAGATTCTTGTACAACAACGGTCCTTCAGAAAAACACATTTCAAGACTCTTGTACAACAACACTCCTTCAGAAAAACACATTTAAAAACTCATGTGCAACAACACTCCTTCAGAGAAACACATTTAAAAACTCATGTGAAACGACAGTCCTTTACAGAAACACATATCAAAACTCTTGCACTACAACTCTGCTACAGAAAAACTCATTTCAAGATTCTTGTACAACAACAGTCCTTCAGAAAAACTCATTTCAAGAGTCTTGTACAACAACGGTCCTTCAGAAAAACTCATTCCAAGATTCTTGTGCAACAACGCTCCTTCAGAAAAACACATTTCAAGACTCTTGTACAACAACAGTCCTTCAGAAAAACTCATTTCAAGATTCTTGTACAACAACGGTCCTTCAGAAAAACACATTTCAAGACTCTTGTACAACAACGCTCCTTCAGAAAAACACATTTAAAAACTCATGTGCAACGACAGGCCTTTACAGAAACGCATTTCAAAACTCATGTACAACGACAGTTGTTTACAGAAACACATTTCAAAACTCTTTCGCTACAACACTGCTACAGAAAAACTCATTTCAAGATTCTTGTACAACAACGGTCCTTCAGAAAAACACATTTCAAGACTCTTGTACAACAACACTCCTTCAGAAAAACACATTTAAAAACTCATGTGCAACAACACTCCTTCAGAGAAACACATTTAAAAACTCATGTGAAACGACAGTCCTTTACAGAAACACATATCAAAACTCTTGCACTACAACTCTGCTACAGAAAAACTCATTTCAAGATTCTTGTACAACAACAGTCCTTCAGAAAAACTCATTTCAAGAGTCTTGTACAACAACGGTCCTTCAGAAAAACACATTTCAAGACTCTTGTACAACAACACTCCTTCAGAAAAACACATTTAAAAACTCATGTGCAACAACACTCCTTCAGAGAAACACATTTAAAAACTCATGTGAAACGACAGTCCTTTACAGAAACACATATCAAAACTCTTGCACTACAACTCTGCTACAGAAAAACTCATTTCAAGATTCTTGTACAACAACAGTCCTTCAGAAAAACTCATTTCAAGAGTCTTGTACAACAACGGTCCTTCAGAAAAACTCATTCCAAGATTCTTGTGCAACAACGCTCCTTCAGAAAAACACATTTCAAGACTCTTGTACAACAACAGTCCTTCAGAAAAACTCATTTCAAGATTCTTGTACAACAACGGTCCTTCAGAAAAACACATTTCAAGACTCTTGTACAACAACGGTCCTTCAGAAAAACACATTTCAAGACTCTTGTACAACATCACTCCTTCAGAAAACGCATTTAAAAACTCATGTACAACAACACTCCTTCAGAAAAACACATTTAAAAACACATGTGCAACGACAGTCCTTTACAGAAACGTATTTCAAAACTCATGTACAACGACAGTTGTTTACAGAAACACATTTCAAAACTCTTGCACTACAACACTGCTACAGAAAAACTCATTTCAAGATTCTTGTACAACAACGGTCCTTCAGAAAAACACATTTCAAGACTCTTGTACAACAACGCTCCTTCAGAAAAACACATTTCAAAACTCTTGCACTACAACACTGCTACAGAAAAACTCATTTCAAGATTCTTGTACAACAACGGTCCTTCAGAAAAACTCATTTCAAGATTCTTGTACAACAACGGTCCTTCAGAAAAACGCATTTCAAGGCTCTTGTACAACAACACTCCTTCAGAAAACGCATTTAAAAACTCATGTACAACAACACTCCTTCAGAGAAACACATTTAAAAACTCATGTACAACGACAGTCCTTTACAGAAACACATTTCAAAACTCTTGCACTACAACACTGCTACAGAAAAACTCATTTCAAGATTCTTGTACAACAACGGTCCTTCAGAAAAACACATTTCAAGACTCTTGTACAACAACGGTCCTTCAGAAAAACACATTTCAAGACTCTTGTACAACAACAGTCCTTCAGAAAAACACATTTAAAAACTCATGCACAACAACAGTCCTTCACAGAAACACATTTCAAGACTCTTGTACAACAACAGTCCTTCAGAAAAACTCATTTCAAGATTCTTGTACAACAACGGTCCTTCAGAAAAACACATTTCAAGACTCTTGTACAACAACGGTCCTTCAGAAAAACACATTTCAAGACTCTTGTACAACAACACTCCTTCAGAAAACGCATTTAAAAACTCATGTACAACAACACTCCTTCAGAGAAACACATTTAAAAACTCATGTACAACGACAGTCCTTTACAGAAACACATTTCAAAACTCTTGCACTACAACACTGCTACAGAAAAACTCATTTCAAGATTCTTGTACAACAACGGTCCTTCAGAAAAAAACATTTCAAAACTCTTGTACAACAACGGTCCTTCAGAAAAACACATTTCAAAACTCTTGTACAACAACGCTCCTTCAGAAAAACGCATTTCAAGACTCTTGTACAACAACACTCCTTCAGAAAACGCATTTAAAAACTCATGTACAACAACACTCCTTCAGAGAAACACATTTAAAAACTCATGTACAACGACAGTCCTTTACAGAAACACATTTCAAAACTCTTGCACTACAACACTGCTACAGAAAAACTCATTTCAAGATTCTTGTACAACAACGGTCCTTCAGAAAAACACATTTCAAGACTCTTGTACAACAACGGTCCTTCAGAAAAACACATTTCAAGACTCTTGTACAACAACACTCCTTCAGAAAACGCATTTAAAAACTCATGTACAACAACACTCCTTCAGAGAAACACATTTCAAAACTCATGTACAACGACAGTTGTTTACAGAAACACATTTCAAAACTCTTGCACTACAACACTGCTACAGAAAAACTCATTTCAAGATTCTTGTACAACAACGGTCCTTCAGAAAAACACATTTCAAGACTCTTGTACAACAACGCTCCTTCAGAAAAACACATTTCAAGACTCTTGTACAACAACACTCCTTCAGAAAAACACATTTAAAAACTCATGTGCAACGACAGTCCTTTACAGAAACGCATTTCAAAACTCATGTACAACGACAGTTAATTACAGAAACACATTTCAAAACTCTTGCACTACAACACTGCTACAGAAAAACTCATTTCAAGATTCTTGTACAACAACACTCCTTCAGAAAAACGCATTTAAAAACTCATGTACAACGACAGTCCTTTACAGAAACGCATTTCAAAACTCATGTACAACGACAGTTGTTTACAGAAACACATTTCAAAACTCTTGCACTACAACGGTCCTTCAGAAAAACACATTTCAAGACTCTTGTACAACAACGGTCCTTCAGAAAAACACATTTAAAAACTCATGCACAACAACAGTCCTTCACAGAAACACATTTCAAGACTCTTGTACAACAACAGTCCTTCAGAAAAACTCATTTCAAGATTCTTGTACAACAACGGTCCTTCAGAAAAACACATTTCAAGACTCTTGTACAACAACGCTCCTTCAGAAAAACACATTTCAAAACTCATGTACAACGACAGTTGTTTACAGAAACACATTTCAAAACTCTTGCACTACAACACTGCTACAGAAAAACTCATTTCAAGATTCTTGTACAACAACACTCCTTCAGAAAAACGCATTTAAAAACTCATGTACAACGACAGTCCTTTACAGAAACGCATTTCAAAACTCATGTACAACGACAGTTGTTTACAGAAACACATTTCAAAACTCTTGCACTACAACGGTCCTTCAGAAAAACACATTTCAAGACTCTTGTACAACAACGGTCCTTCAGAAAAACACATTTAAAAACTCATGCACAACAACAGTCCTTCACAGAAACACATTTCAAGACTCTTGTACAACAACAGTCCTTCAGAAAAACTCATTTCAAGATTCTTGTACAACAACGGTCCTTCAGAAAAACACATTTCAAGACTCTTGTACAACAACGCTCCTTCAGAAAAACACATTTCAAAACTCATGTACAACGACAGTTGTTTACAGAAACACATTTCAAAACTCTTGCACTACAACACTGCTACAGAAAAACTCATTTCAAGATTCTTGTACAACAACGGTCCTTCAGAAAAACACATTTCAAGACTCTTGTACAACAACGGTCCTTCAGAAAAACACATTTCAAGACTCTTGTACAACAACACTCCTTCAGAAAACGCATTTAAAAACTCATGTACAACAACACTCCTTCAGAGAAACACATTCCAAAACTCATGTACAACGACAGTTGTTTACAGAAACACATTTCAAAACTCTTGCACTACAACACTGCTACAGAAAAACTCATTTCAAGATTCTTGTACAACAACGGTCCTTCAGAAAAACACATTTCAAGACTCTTGTACAACAACTGTCCTTCAGAAAAACACATTTCAAGACTCTTGTACAACAACGGTCCTTCAGAAAAACACATTTAAAAACTCATGCACAACAACAGTCCTTCACAGAAACACATTTCGAGACTCTTGTACAACAACAGTCCTTCAGAAAAACTCATTTCAAGATTCTTGTACAACAACGGTCCTTCAGAAAAACACATTTCAAGACTCTTGTACAACAACGCTCCTTCAGAAAAACACATTTAAAAACTCATGTGCAACGACAGTCCTTTACAGAAACGCATTTCAAAACTCATGTACAACGACAGTTGTTTACAGAAACACATTTCAAAACTCTTGCACTACAACACTGCTACAGAAAAACTCATTTCAAGATTCTTGTACAACAACACGCCTTCAGAAAAACGCATTTAAAAACTCATGTACAACGAAAGTCCTTTACAGAAACACATTTCAAAACTCTTGCACTACAACACTGCTACAGAAAAACTCATTTCAAGATTCTTGTATAAAAACAGTCCTTCAGAAAAACTCATTTCAAGACTCTTGTACAACAACAGTCCTTCAGAAAAACACATTTAAAAACTCATGCACAACAACAGTCCTTCACAGAAACACATTTCAAGACTCTTGTACAACAACAGTCCTTCAGAAAAACTCATTTCAAGATTCTTGTACAACAACGGTCCTTCAGAAAAACACATTTCAAGACTCTTGTGCAACAACGCTCCTTCAGAAAAACACATTTAAAAACTCATGTGCAACAACACTCCTTCAGAGAAACACATTTAAAAACTCATGTGAAACGACAGTCCTTTACAGAAACACATATCAAAACTCTTGCACTACAACACTGCTACAGAAAAACTCATTTCAAGATTCTTGTACAACAACGGTCCTCCAGAAAAACACATTTCAAGACTCTTGTACAACAACGCTCCTTCAGAAAAACACATTTAAAAACTCATGTGCAACGACAGTCCTTTACAGAAACGCATTTCAAAACTCATGTACAACGACAGTTGTTTACAGAAACACATTTCAAAACTCTTGCACTACAACACTGCTATAGAAAAACTCATTTCAAGATTCTTGTACAACAACGGTCCTTCAGAAAAACTCATTTCATGACTCTTGTACAACAACAGTCCTTCAGAAAAACACATTTAAAAACTCATGCTTGTACAACAACAGTCCTTCAGAAAAACTCATTTCAAGATTCTTGTACAACAACGGTCCTTCAGAAAAACACATTTCAAGACTCTTGTACAACAACGCTCCTTCAGAAAAACACATTTAAAAACTCATGTGCAACGACAGTCCTTTACAGAAACACATTTAAAAACTCATGTACAACGACAGTTGTTTACAGAAACACATTTCAAAACTCTTGCACTACAACACTGCTACAGAAAAACTCATTTCAAGATTCTTGTACAACAACGGTCCTTCAGAAAAACACATTTCAAGACTCTTGTACAACAACGGTCCTTCAGAAAAACACATTTCAAGACTCTTGTACAACAACACTCCTTCAGAAAAACACATTTAAAAACTCATGTGCAACAACACTCCTTCAGAGAAACACATTTAAAAACTCATGTACAACGACAGTCCTTTACAGAAACACATTTCAAAACTCTTGCACTACAACACTGCTACAGAAAAACTCATTTCAAGATTCTTGTACAACAACGGTCCTTCAGAAAAACTCATTTCATGACTCTTGTACAACAACAGTCCTTCAGAAAAACACATTTAAAGACTCATGCACAACAACAGTCCTTCACAGAAACACATTTCAAGACTCTTGTACAACAACAGTCCTTCAGAAAAACTCATTTCAAGATTCTTGTACAACAACGGTCCTTCAGAAAAACACATTTCAAGACTCTTGTACAACAACGCTCCTTCAGAAACACATTTAAAAACTCATGTACAACGACAGTTGTTTACAGAAACACATTTCAAAACTCTTGCACTACAACACTGCTACAGAAAAACTCATTTCAAGATTCTTGTACAACAACGGTCCTTCAGAAAAACACATTTCAAGACTCTTATACAACAACGGTCCTTCAGAAAAACATATTTCAAGACTCTTGTACAACAACGCTCCTTCAGAAAAACACATTTAAAAACTCATGTGCAACGACAGTCCTTTACAGAAACGCATTTCAAAACTCATGTACAACGACAGTTGTTTACAGAAACACATTTCAAAACTCTTGCACTACAACACTGCTACAGAAAAACTCATTTCAAGATTCTTGTACAACAACGGTCCTTCAGAAAAACACATTTCAAGACTCTTGTACAACAACGGTCCTTCAGAAAAACACATTTCAAGACTCTTGTACAACAACACTCCTTCAGAAAAACACATTTAAAAACTCATGTGCAACAACACTCCTTCAGAGAAACACATTTAAAAACTCATGTTCAACGACAGTCCTTTACAGAAACACATTTCAAAACTCTTGCACTACAACACTGCTGCAGAAAAACTCATTTCAAGATTCTTGTATAAAAACAGTAATTCAGAAAAACTCATTTCAAGATTCTTGTACAACAACGGTCCTTCAGAAAAACACATTTCAAGACTCTTGTACAACAACGGTCCTTCAGAAAAACACATTTCAAGACTCTTGTACAACAACAGTCCTTCAGAAAAACACATTTAAAAACTCATGCACAACAACAGTCCTTCACAGAAACACATTTCAAGACTCTTGTACAACAACAGTCCTTCAGAAAAACTCATTTCAAGATTCTTGTACAACAACGGTTATTCAGAAAAACACATTTCAAGACTCTTGTACAACAACGCTCCTTCAGAAAAACACCTTTAAAAACTCATGTGCAACAACACTCCTTCAGAGAAACACATTTAAAAACTCATGTGAAACGACAGTCCTTTACAGAAACACATTTCAAAACTCTTGCACTACAACACTGCTACAGAAAAACTCATTTCAAGATTCTTGTATAAAAACAGTCCTTCAGAAAAACTCATTTCAAGACTCTTGTACAACAACGCTCTATCAGAAAAACACATTTAAAAACTCATGTGCAACGACAGTCCTTTACAGAAACGCATTTCAAAACTCATGTACAACGACAGTTGTTTACAGAAACACATTTCAAAACTCTTGCACTACAACACTGCTACAGAAAAACTCATTTCAAGATTCTTGTACAACAACGGTCCTTCAGAAAAACTCATTTCAAGATTCTTGTACAACAACACTCCTTCAGAAAACGCATTTAAAAACTCATGTACAACAACACTCCTTCAGAGAAACACATTTAAAAACTCATGTACAACGACAGTTGTTTACAGAAACACATTTCAAAACTCTTGCACTACAACACTGCTACAGAAAAACACATTTCAAGATTCTTGTATAAAAACAGTCCTTCAGAAAAACTCATTTCAAGACTCTTGTACAACAACAGTCCTTCACAGAAACACATTTCAAGATTCTTGTACAACAACGGTCCTTCAGAAAAACACATTTCAAGACTCTTGTACAACAACGGTCCTTCAGAAAAACACATTTAAAAACTCATGCACAACAACAGTCCTTCAGAAAAACACATTTCAAGACTCTTGTACAACAACAGTCCTTCAGAAAAACTCATTTCAAGATTCTTGTACAACAACGGTCCTTCAGAAAAACACATTTCAAGACTCTTGTACAACAACGCTCCTTCAGAAAAACACATTTAAAAACTCATGTGCAACGACAGTCCTTTACAGAAACACATTTAAAAACTCATGCACAACAACAGTCCTTCATAGAAACACATTTCAAGACTCTTGTACAACAACAGTCCTTCAGAAAAACTCATTTCAAGATTCTTGTACAGCAACAGTCCTTCAGAAAAACTCATTTCAAGATTCTTGTACAACAACGGTCCTTCAGAAAAACACATTTCAAGACTCTTGTACAACAACGCTCCTTCAGAAAAACACAT
Source organism: Xylota sylvarum (assembly GCA_905220385.1). Taxonomy (NCBI): domain Eukaryota; kingdom Metazoa; phylum Arthropoda; class Insecta; order Diptera; family Syrphidae; genus Xylota; species Xylota sylvarum. The sequence goes on from CAJMZQ010000090.1 coordinate 191,061, forward strand.
TTAAAAACTCATGTGCAACGACAGTCCTTTACAGAAACGCATTTCAAAACTCATGTACAACGACAGTTGTTTACAGAAACACATTTCAAAACTCTTGCACTACAACACTGCTACAGAAAAACTCATTTCAAGATTCTTGTACAACAACGGTCCTTCAGAAAAACTCATTTCAAGACTCTTGTACAACAACAGTCCTTCAGAAAAACACATTTAAAAACTCATGCACAACAACAGTCCTTCACAGAAACACATTTCAAGACTCTTGTACAACAACAGTCCTTCAGAAAAACTCATTTCAAGATTCTTGTACAACAACGGTCCTTCAGAAAAACACATTTCAAGACTCTTGTACAACAACGCTCCTTCAGAAAAACACATTTAAAAACTCATGTGCAACGACAGTCCTTTACAGAAACACATTTAAAAACTCATGTACAACGACAGTTGTTTACAGAAACACATTTCAAAACTCTTGCACTACAACACTGCTACAGAAAAACTCATTTCAAGATTCTTGTACAACAACGGTCCTTCAGAAAAACACATTTCAAGACTCTTGTACAACAACGCTCCTTCAGAAAAACACATTTAAAAACTCATGTGCAACGACAGTCCTTTACAGAAACGCATTTCAAAACTCATGTACAACGACAGTTGTTTACAGAAACACATTTCAAAACTCTTGCACTACAACACTGCTACAGAAAAACTCATTTCAAGATTCTTGTACAACAACGGTCCTTCAGAAAAACACATTTCAAGACTCTTGTACAACAACGGTCCTTCAGAAAAACACTTTTCAAGACTCTTGTACAACAACACTCCTTCAGAAAAACACATTTAAAAACTCATGTGCAACAACACTCCTTCAGAGAAACACATTTAAAAACTCATGTACAACGACAGTCCTTTACAGAAACACATTTCAAAACTCTTGCACTACAACACTGCTACAGAAAAACTCATTTCAAGATTCTTGTATAAAAACAGTCCTTCAGAAAAACTCATTTCAAGATTCTTGTACAACAACGGTCCTTCAGAAAAACACATTTCAAGACTCTTGTACAACAACGGTCCTTCAGAAAAACACATTTCAAGACTCTTGTACAACAACAGTCCTTCAGAAAAACACATTTAAAATCTCATGCACAACAACAGTCCTTCACAGAAACACATTTCAAGACTCTTGTACAACAACAGTCCTTCAGAAAAACTCATTTCAAGATTCTTGTACAACAACGGTCCTTCAGAAAAACACATTTCAAGACTCTTGTACAACAACGCTCCTTCAGAAAAACACATTTAAAAACTCATGTGCAACAACACTCCTTCAGAGAAACACATTTAAAAACTCATGTGAAACGACAGTCCTTTACAGAAACACATTTCAAAACTCTTGCACTACAACACTGCTACAGAAAAACTCATTTCAAGATTCTTGTATAAAAACAGTCCTTCAGAAAAACTCATTTCAAGACTCTTGTACAACAACGCTCCTTCAGAAAAACGCATTTAAAAACTCATGTACAACAACACTCCTTCAGAGAAACACATTTAAAAACTCATGTACAACGACAGTTGTTTACAGAAACACATTTCAAAACTCTTGCACTACAACACTGCTACAGAAAAACACATTTCAAGATTCTTGTATAAAAACAGTCCTTCAGAAAAACTCATTTCAAGACTCTTGTACAACAACAGTCCTTCACAGAAACACATTTCAAGATTCTTGTACAACAACGGTCCTTCAGAAAAACACATTTCAAGACTCTTGTACAACAACGGTCCTTCAGAAAAACTCATTTCAAGATTCTTGTACAACAACACTCCTTCAGAAAACGCATTTAAAAACTCATGTACAACAACACTCCTTCAGAGAAACACATTTAAAAACTCATGTACAACGACAGTTGTTTACAGAAACACATTTCAAAACTCTTGCACTACAACACTGCTACAGAAAAACACATTTCAAGATTCTTGTATAAAAACAGTCCTTCAGAAAAACTCATTTCAAGACTCTTGTACAACAACAGTCCTTCACAGAAACACATTTCAAGATTCTTGTACAACAACGGTCCTTCAGAAAAACACATTTCAAGACTCTTGTACAACAACGGTCCTTCAGAAAAACTCATTTCAAGATTCTTGTACAACAACACTCCTACAGAAAACGCATTTAAAAGCTCATGTACAACAACACTCCTTCAGAGAAACGCATTTCAAAACTCATGTACAACGACAGTTGTTTACAGAAACACATTTCAAAACTCTTGCACTACAACACTGCTACAGAAAAACTCATTTCAAGATTCTTGTACAACAACGGTCCTTCAGAAAAACTCATTTCAAGATTCTTGTACAACAACACTCCTTCAGAAAACGCATTTAAAAACTCATGTACAACAACACTCCTTCAGAGAAACACATTTAAAAACTCATGTACAACGACAGTTGTTTACAGAAACACATTTCAAAACTCTTGCACTACAACACTGCTACAGAAAAACACATTTGAAGATTCTTGTATAAAAACAGTCCTTCAGAAAAACTCATTTCAAGACTCTTGTACAACAACAGTCCTTCACAGAAACACATTTCAAGATTCTTGTACAACAACGGTCCTTCAGAAAAACACATTTCAAGACTCTTGTACAACAACGGTCCTTCAGAAAAACTCATTTCAAGATTCTTGTACAACAACACTCCTGCAGAAAACGCATTTAAAAGCTCATGTACAACAACACTCCTTCAGAGAAACGCATTTCAAAACTCATGTACAACGACAGTTGTTTACAGAAACACATTTCAAAACTCTTGCACTACAACACTGCTACAGAAAAACTCATTTCAAGATTGTTGTATAAAAACAGTCCTTCAGAAAAACTCATTTCAAGATTCTTGTACAACAACGGTCCTTCAGAAAAACACATTTAAAAACTCATGTACAACAACACTCCTTCAGAGAAACACATTTAAAAACTCATGTACAACGACAGTCCTTTACAGAAACACATTTCAAAACTCGTGCACTACAATGGTCCTTCAGAAAAACACATTTCAAGATTCTTGTACAACAACGGTCCTTCAGAAAAACACATTTAAAAACTCATGTACAACAACACTCCTTCAGAAAAACACATTTCAAAACTCATGTACAACGACAGTTGTTTACAGAAACACATTTCAAAACTCTTGCACTACAACACTGCTACAGAAAAACTCATTTCAAGATTCTTGTACAACTACACTCCTTCAGAAAACCGCATTTAAAAACTCATGTACATCGACAGTCCTTTACAGAAACGCATTTCAAAACTCATGTACAACGACAGTTGTTTACAGAAACACATTTCAAAACTCTTCCACTACAACGGTCCTTCAGAAAAACACATTTCAAGACTCTTGTACAACAACGCTCCTTCAGAAAAACACATTTAAAAACTCATGTGCAACGACAGTCCTTTACAGAAACGCATTTCAAAACTCATGTACAAAAACACATTTCAAAACTCTTGCACTACAACACTGCTACAGAAAAACTCATTTCAAGATTCTTGTACAACAACGGTAATTCAGAAAAACACATTTCAAGACTCTTGTACAACAACACTCCTTCAGAAAAACACATTTCAAGACTCTTGTACAACAACGCTCCTTCAGAAAAACACATTTAAAAACTCATGTGCAACGACAGTCCTTTACAGAAACGCATTTCAAAACTCATGTACAACGACAGTTGTTTACAGAAACACATTTCAAAACTCTTGCACTACAACACTGCTACAGAAAAACTCATTTCAAGATTCTTGTACAACAACACTCCTTCAGAAAAACGCATGTAAAAACTCATGTACAACGACAGTCCTTCACAGAAACACATTTCAAGACTCCTGTACAACAACAGTCCTTCAGAAAAACTCATTTCAAGATTCTTGTACAACAACGGTCCTTCAGAAAAACACATTTAAAAACTCATGTACAACAACACTCCTTCAGAAAAACGCATGTAAAAACTCATGTACAACGACAGTCCTTCACAGAAACACATTTCAAGACTCCTGTACAACAACAGTCCTTCAGAAAAACTCATTTCAAGATTCTTGTACAACAACGGTCCTTCAGAAAAACACATTTCAAGACTCTTGTACAACAACGCTCCTTCAGAAAAACACATTTAAAAACTCATGTGCAACGACAGTCCTTTACAGAAACGCATTTCAAAACTCATGTACAACGACAGTTGTTTACAGAAACACATTTCAAAACTCTTGCACTACAACGGTCCTTCAGAAAAACACATTTAAAAACTCATGCACAACAACAGTCCTTCACAGAAACACATTTCAAGACTCCTGTACAACAACAGTCCTTCAGAAAAACTCATTTCAAGATTCTTGTACAACAACGGTCCTTCAGAAAAACACATTTCAAGACTCTTGTACAACAACGCTCCTTCAGAAAAACACATTTAAAAACTCATGTGCAACGACAGTCCTTTACAGAAACGCATTTCAAAACTCATGTACAACGACAGTTGTTTACAGAAACACATTTCAAAACTCTTGCACTACAACACTGCTACAGAAAAACTCATTTCAAGATTCTTGTACAACAACGGTCCTTCAGAAAAACACATTTCAAGACTCTTGTACAACAACGGTCCTTCAAAAAAACACATTTCAAGACTCTTGTACAACAACACTCCTTCAGAAAACGCATTTAAAAACTCATGTACAACAACACTCCTTCAGAGAAACACATTTAAAAGCTCATGTACAACGACAGTCCTTTACAGAAACACATTTCAAAACTCTTGCACTACAACGGTCCTTCAGAAAAACACATTTAAAAACTCATGCACAACAACAGTCCTTCACAGAAACACATTTCAAGACTCCTGTACAACAACAGTCCTTCAGAAAAACTCATTTCAAGATTCTTGTACAACAACGGTCCTTCAGAAAAACACATTTCAAGACTCTTGTACAACAACGCTCCTTCAGAAAAACACATTTAAAAACTCATGTGCAACGACAGTCCTTTACAGAAACGCATTTCAAAACTCATGTACAACGACAGTTGTTTACAGAAACACATTTCAAAACTCTTGCACTACAACACTGCTACAGAAAAACTCATTTCAAGATTCTTGTACAACAACGGTCCTTCAGAAAAACACATTTCAAGACTCTTGTACAACAACGCTCCTTCAGAAAAACACATTTCAAGACTCTTGTACAACAACACTCCTTCAGAAAAACACATTTAAAAACTCATGTGCAACGACAGTCCTTTACAGAAACGCATTTCAAAACTCATGTACAACGACAGTTGTTTACAGAAACACATTTCAAAACTCTTTCGCTACAACACTGCTACAGAAAAACTCATTTCAAGATTCTTGTACAACAACGGTCCTTCAGAAAAACACATTTCAAGACTCTTGTACAACAACACTCCTTCAGAAAAACACATTTAAAAACTCATGTGCAACAACACTCCTTCAGAGAAACACATTTAAAAACTCATGTGAAACGACAGTCCTTTACAGAAACACATATCAAAACTCTTGCACTACAACACTGCTACAGAAAAACTCATTTCAAGATTCTTGTACAACAACAGTCCTTCAGAAAAACTCATTTCAAGAGTCTTGTACAACAACGGTCCTTCAGAAAAACTCATTCCAAGATTCTTGTGCAACAACGCTCCTTCAGAAAAACACATTTCAAGACTCTTGTACAACAACAGTCCTTCAGAAAAACTCATTTCAAGATTCTTGTACAACAACGGTCCTTCAGAAAAACACATTTCAAGACTCTTGTACAACAACGCTCCTTCAGAAAAACACATTTAAAAACTCATGTGCAACGACAGGCCTTTACAGAAACGCATTTCAAAACTCATGTACAACGACAGTTGTTTACAGAAACACATTTCAAAACTCTTGCACTACAACACTGCTACAGAAAAACTCATTTCAAGATTCTTGTACAACAACGGTCCTTCAGAAAAACATATTTCAAGACTCTTGTACAACAACGGTCCTTCAGAAAAACACATTTCAAGACTCTTGTACAACAACACTCCTTCAGAAAACGCATTTAAAAACTCATGTACAACAACACTCCTTCAGAAAAACACATTTAAAAACACATGTGCAACGACAGTCCTTTACAGAAACGTATTTCAAAACTCATGTACAACGACAGTTGTTTACAGAAACACATTTCAAAACTCTTGCACTACAACACTGCTACAGAAAAACTCATTTCAAGATTCTTGTACAACAACGGTCCTTCAGAAAAACACATTTCAAGACTCTTGTACAACAACGCTCCTTCAGAAAAACACATTTCAAAACTCTTGCACTACAACACTGCTACAGAAAAACTCATTTCAAGATTCTTGTACAACAACGGTCCTTCAGAAAAACTCATTTCAAGATTCTTGTACAACAACGGTCCTTCAGAAAAACGCATTTCAAGGCTCTTGTACAACAACACTCCTTCAGAAAACGCATTTAAAAACTCATGTACAACAACACTCCTTCAGAGAAACACATTTAAAAACTCATGTACAACGACAGTCCTTTACAGAAACACATTTCAAAACTCTTGCACTACAACACTGCTACAGAAAAACTCATTTCAAGATTCTTGTACAACAACGGTCCTTCAGAAAAACACATTTCAAGACTCTTGTACAACAACGGTCCTTCAGAAAAACACATTTCAAGACTCTTGTACAACAACAGTCCTTCAGAAAAACACATTTAAAAACTCATGCACAACAACAGTCCTTCACAGAAACACATTTCAAGACTCTTGTACAACAACAGTCCTTCAGAAAAACTCATTTCAAGATTCTTGTACAACAACGGTCCTTCAGAAAAACACATTTCAAGACTCTTGTACAACAACGGTCCTTCAGAAAAACACATTTCAAGACTCTTGCACAACAACACTCCTTCAGAAAACGCATTTAAAAACTCATGTACAACAACACTCCTTCAGAGAAACACATTTAAAAACTCATGTACAACGACAGTCCTTTACAGAAACACATTTCAAAACTCTTTCACTACAACACTGCTACAGAAAAACTCATTTCAAGATTCTTGTACAACAACGGTCCTTCAGAAAAAAACATTTCAAAACTCTTGTACAACAACGGTCCTTCAGAAAAACACATTTCAAAACTCTTGTACAACAACGCTCCTTCAGAAAAACGCATTTCAAGACTCTTGTACAACAACACTCCTTCAGAAAACGCATTTAAAAACTCATGTACAACAACACTCCTTCAGAGAAACACATTTAAAAACTCATGTACAACGACAGTCCTTTACAGAAACACATTTCAAAACTCTTGCACTACAACACTGCTACAGAAAAACTCATTTCAAGATTCTTGTACAACAACGGTCCTTCAGAAAAACACATTTCAAGACTCTTGTACAACAACGGTCCTTCAGAAAAACACATTTCAAGACTCTTGTACAACAACACTCCTTCAGAAAACGCATTTAAAAACTCATGTACAACAACACTCCTTCAGAGAAACACATTTCAAAACTCATGTACAACGACAGTTGTTTACAGAAACACATTTCAAAACTCTTGCACTACAACACTGCTACAGAAAAACTCATTTCAAGATTCTTGTACAACAACGGTCCTTCAGAAAAACACATTTCAAGACTCTTGTACAACAACGCTCCTTCAGAAAAACACATTTCAAGACTCTTGTACAACAACACTCCTTCAGAAAAACACATTTAAAAACTCATGTGCAACGACAGTCCTTTACAGAAACGCATTTCAAAACTCATGTACAACGACAGTTGTTTACAGAAACACATTTCAAAACTCTTGCACTACAACACTGCTACAGAAAAACTCATTTCAAGATTCTTGTACAACAACACTCCTTCAGAAAAACGCATTTAAAAACTCATGTACAACGACAGTCCTTTACAGAAACGCATTTCAAAACTCATGTACAACGACAGTTGTTTACAGAAACACATTTCAAAACTCTTGCACTACAACGGTCCTTCAGAAAAACACATTTCAAGACTCTTGTACAACAACGGTCCTTCAGAAAAACACATGTAAAAACTCATGCACAACAACAGTCCTTCACAGAAACACATTTCAAGACTCTTGTACAACAACAGTCCTTCAGAAAAACTCATTTCAAGATTCTTGTACAACAACGGTCCTTCAGAAAAACACATTTCAAGACTCTTGTACAACAACGCTCCTTCAGAAAAACACATTTCAAAACTCATGTACAACGACAGTTGTTTACAGAAACACATTTCAAAACTCTTGCACTACAACACTGCTACAGAAAAACTCATTTCAAGATTCTTGTACAACAACACTCCTTCAGAAAAACGCATTTAAAAACTCATGTACAACGACAGTCCTTTACAGAAACGCATTTCAAAACTCATGTACAACGACAGTTGTTTACAGAAACACATTTCAAAACTCTTGCACTACAACGGTCCTTCAGAAAAACACATTTCAAGACTCTTGTACAACAACGGTCCTTCAGAAAAACACATTTAAAAACTCATGCACAACAACAGTCCTTCACAGAAACACATTTCAACACTCTTGTACAACAACAGTCCTTCAGAAAAACTCATTTCAAGATTCTTGTACAACAACGGTCCTTCAGAAAAACACATTTCAAGACTCTTGTACAACAACGCTCCTTCAGAAAAACACATTTCAAAACTCATGTACAACGACAGTTGTTTACAGAAACACATTTCAAAACTCTTGCACTACAACACTGCTACAGAAAAACTCATTTCAAGATTCTTGTACAACAACGGTCCTTCAGAAAAACACATTTCAAGACTCTTGTACAACAACGGTCCTTCAGAAAAACACATTTCAAGACTCTTGTACAACAACACTCCTTCAGAAAACGCATTTAAAAACTCATGTACAACAACACTCCTTCAGAGAAACACATTCCAAAACTCATGTACAACGACAGTTGTTTACAGAAACACATTTCAAAACTCTTGCACTACAACACTGCTACAGAAAAACTCATTTCAAGATTCTTGTACAACAACGGTCCTTCAGAAAAACACATTTCAAGACTCTTGTACAACAACTGTCCTTCAGAAAAACACATTTCAAGACTCTTGTACAACAACGGTCCTTCAGAAAAACACATTTAAAAACTCATGCACAACAACAGTCCTTCACAGAAACACATTTCGAGACTCTTGTACAACAACAGTCCTTCAGAAAAACTCATTTCAAGATTCTTGTACAACAACGGTCCTTCAGAAAAACACATTTCAAGACTCTTGTACAACAACGCTCCTTCAGAAAAACACATTTAAAAACTCATGTGCAACGACAGTCCTTTACAGAAACGCATTTCAAAACTCATGTACAACGACAGTTGTTTACAGAAACACATTTCAAAACTCTTGCACTACAACACTGCTACAGAAAAACTCATTTCAAGATTCTTGTACAACAACACGCCTTCAGAAAAACGCATTTAAAAACTCATGTACAACGAAAGTCCTTTACAGAAACACATTTCAAAACTCTTGCACTACAACACTGCTACAGAAAAACTCATTTCAAGATTCTTGTATAAAAACAGTCCTTCAGAAAAACTCATTTCAAGACTCTTGTACAACAACAGTCCTTCAGAAAAACACATTTAAAAACTCATGCACAACAACAGTCCTTCACAGAAACACATTTCAAGACTCTTGTACAACAACAGTCCTTCAGAAAAACTCATTTCAAGATTCTTGTACAACAACGGTCCTTCAGAAAAACACATTTCAAGACTCTTGTGTAACAACGCTCCTTCAGAAACACACATTTAAAAACTCATGTGCAACAACACTCCTTCAGAGAAACACATTTAAAAACTCATGTGAAACGACAGTCCTTTACAGAAACACATATCAAAACTCTTGCACTACAACACTGCTACAGAAAAACTCATTTCAAGATTCTTGTACAACAACGGTCCTCCAGAAAAACACATTTCAAGACTCTTGTACAACAACGCTCCTTCAGAAAAACACATTTAAAAACTCATGTGCAACGAGAGTCCTTTACAGAAACGCATTTCAAAACTCATGTACAACGACAGTTGTTTACAGAAACACATTTCAAAACTCTTGCACTACAACACTGCTATAGAAAAACTCATTTCAAGATTCTTGTACAACAACGGTCCTTCAGAAAAACTCATTTCATGACTCTTGTACAACAACAGTCCTTCAGAAAAACACATTTAAAAACTCATGCACAACAACAGTCCTTCACAGAAACACATTTCAAGACTCTTGTACAACAACAGTCCTTCAGAAAAACTCATTTCAAGATTCTTGTACAACAACGGTCCTTCAGAAAAACACATTTCAAGACTCTTGTACAACAACGCTCCTTCAGAAAAACACATTTAAAAACTCATGTGCAACGACAGTCCTTTACAGAAACACATTTAAAAACTCATGTACAACGACAGTTGTTTACAGAAACACATTTCAAAACTCTTGCACTACAACACTGCTACAGAAAAACTCATTTCAAGATTCTTGTACAACAACGGTCCTTCAGAAAAACACATTTCAAGACTCTTGTACAACAACGGTCCTTCAGAAAAACATATTTCAAGACTCTTGTACAACAACGCTCCTTCAGAAAAACACATTTAAAAACTCATGTGCAGCGACAGTCCTTTACAGAAACGCATTTCAAAACTCATGTACAACGACAGTTGTTTACAGAAACACATTTCAAAACTCTTGCACTACAACACTGCTACAGAAAAACTCATTTCAAGATTCTTGTACAACAACGGTCCTTCAGAAAAACACATTTCAAGACTCTTGTACAACAACGGTCCTTCAGAAAAACACATTTCAAGACTCTTGTACAACAACACTCCTTCAGAAAAACACATTTAAAAACTCATGTGCAACAACACTCCTTCAGAGAAACACATTTAAAAACTCATGTACAACGACAGTCCTTTACAGAAACACATTTCAAAACTCTTGCACTACAACACTGCTACAGAAAAACTCATTTCAAGATTCTTGTACAACAACGGTCCTTCAGAAAAACTCATTTCCTGACTCTTGTACAACAACAGTCCTTCCGAAAAACACATTTAAAAACTCATGCACAACAACAGTCCTTCACAGAAACACATTTCAAGACTCTTGTACAACAACAGTCCTTCAGAAAAACTCATTTCAAGATTCTTGTACAACAACGGTCCTTCAGAAAAACACATTTCAAGACTCTTGTACAACAACGCTCCTTCAGAAAAACACATTTAAAAACTCATGTGCAACGACAGTCCCTTACAGAAACACATTTAAAAACTCATGTACAACGACAGTTGTTTACAGAAACACATTCCAAAACTCTTGCACTACAACACTGCTACAGAAAAACTCATTTCAAGATTCTTGTACAACAACGGTCCTTCAGAAAAACACATTTCAAGACTCTTATACAACAACGGTCCTTCAGAAAAACATATTTCAAGACTCTTGTACAACAACGCTCCTTCAGAAAAACACAGTTAAAAACTCATGTGCAACGACAGTCCTTTACAGAAACGCATTTCAAAACTCATGTACAACGACAGTTGTTTACAGAAACACATTTCAAAACTCTTGCACTACAACACTGCTACAGAAAAACTCATTTCAAGATTCTTGTACAACAACGGTCCTTCAGAAAAACACATTTCAAGACTCTTGTACAACAACGGTCCTTCAGAAAAACACATTTCAAGACTCTTGTACAACAACACTCCTTCAGAAAAACACATTTAAAAACTCATGTGCAACAACACTCCTTCAGAGAAACACATTTAAAAACTCATGTTCAACGACAGTCCTTTACAGAAACACATTTCAAAACTCTTGCACTACACACTGCTGCAGAAAAACTCATTTCAAGATTCTTGTATAAAAACAGTAATTCAGAAAAACTCATTTCAAGATTCTTGTACAACAACGGTCCTTCAGAAAACACATTTCAAGACTCTTGTACAACAACGCTCCTTCAGAAAAACACCTTTAAAAACTCATGTGCAACAACACTCCTTCAGAGAAACACATTTAAAAACTCATGTGAAACGACAGTCCTTTACAGAAACACATTTCAAAACTCTTGCACTACAACACTGCTACAGAAAAACTCATTTCAAGATTCTTGTATAAAAACAGTCCTTCAGAAAAACTCATTTCAAGACTCTTGTACAACAACGCTCTTTCAGAAAAACACATTTAAAAACTCATGTGCAACGACAGTCCTTTACAGAAACGCATTTCAAAACTCATGTACAACGACAGTTGTTTACAGAAACACATTTCAAAACTCTTGCACTACAACACTGCTACAGAAAAACTCATTTCAAGATTCTTGTACAACAACGGTCCTTCAGAAAAACTCATTTCAAGATTCTTGTACAACAACACTCCTTCAGAAAACGCATTTAAAAACTCATGTACAACAACACTCCTTCAGAGAAACACATTTAAAAACTCATGTACAACGACAGTTGTTTACAGAAACACATTTCAAAACTCTTGCACTACAACACTGCTACAGAAAAACACATTTCAAGATTCTTGTATAAAAACAGTCCTTCAGAAAAACTCATTTCAAGACTCTTGTACAACAACAGTCCTTCACAGAAACACATTTCAAGATTCTTGTACAACAACGGTCCTTCAGAAAAACACATTTCAAGACTCTTGTACAACAACGCTCCTTCAGAAAAACACATTTAAAAACTCATGCACAACAACAGTCCTTCAGAAAAACACATTTCAAGACTCTTGTACAACAACAGTCCTTCAGAAAAACTCATTTCAAGATTCTTGTACAACAACGGTCCTTCAGAAAAACACATTTCAAGACTCTTGTACAACAACGCTCCTTCAGAAAAACACATTTAAAAACTCATGTGCAACGACAGTCCTTTACAGAAACACATTTAAAAACTCATGCACAACAACAGTCCTTCATAGAAACACATTTCAAGACTCTTGTACAACAACAGTCCTTCAGAAAAACTCATTTCAAGATTCTTGTACAGCAACAGTCCTTCAGAAAAACTGATTTCAAGATTCTTGTACAACAACGGTCCTTCAGAAAAACACATTTCAAGACTCTTGTACAACAACGCTCCTTCAGAAAAACACATTTAAAAACTCATGTGCAACGACAGTCCTTTACAGAAACGCATTTCAAAACTCATGTACAACGACAGTTGTTTACAGAAACACATTTCAAAACTCTTGCACTACAACACTGCTACAGAAAAACTCATTTCAAGATTCTTGTACAACAACACTCCTTCAGAAAAACGCATTTAAAAACTCATGTACAACGACAGTCCTTTACAGAAACGCATTTCAAAACTCATGTACAATGACAGTTGTTTACAGAAACACATTTAAAAACTCATGTACAACGACAGTCCTTTACAGAAACACATTTCAAAACTCTTGCACTACAACACTGCTACAGAAAAACTCATTTCAAGATTCTTGTATAAAAACAGTCCTTCAGAAAAACTCATTTCAAGACTCTTGTACAACAACAGTCCTTCAGAAAAACACATTTAAAAACTCATGCACAACAACAGTCCTTCACAGAAACACATTTCAATACTCTTGTACAACAACAGTCCTTCAGAAAAACTCATTTCAAGATTCTTGTACAACAACGGTCCTTCAGAAAAACACATTTCAAGACTCTTGTGCAACAACGCTCCTTCAGAAAAACACATTTAAAAACTCATCTGCAACAACACTCCTTCAGAGAAACACATTTAAAAACTCATGTGAAACGACAGTCCTTTACAGAAACACATATCAAAACTCTTGCACTACAACACTGCTACAGAAAAACTCATTTCAAGATTCTTGTACAACAACGGTCCTTCAGAAAAACACATTTCAAGACTCTTGTACAACAACGCTCCTTCAGAAAAACACATTTAAAAACTCATGTGCAACGACAGTCCTTTACAGAAACGCATTTCAAAACTCATGTACAACGACAGTTGTTTACAGAAACACATTTCAAAACTCTTGCACTACAACACTGCTACAGAAAAACTCATTTCAAGATTCTTGTACAACAACGGTCCTTCAGAAAAACTCATTTCAAGACTCTTGTACAACAACAGTCCTTCAGAAAAACACATTTAAAAACTCATGCACAACAACAGTCCTTCACAGAAACACATTTCAAGACTCTTGTACAACAACAGTCCTTCAGAAAAACTCATTTCAAGATTCTTGTACAACAACGGTCCTTCAGAAAAACACATTTCAAGACTCTTGTACAACAACGCTCCTTCAGAAAAACACATTTAAAAACTCATGTGCAACGACAGTCCTTTACAGAAACACATTTAAAAACTCATGTACAACGACAGTTGTTTACAGAAACACATTTCAAAACTCTTGCACTACAACACTGCTACAGAAAAACTCATTTCAAGATTCTTGTACAACAACGGTCCTTCAGAAAAACACATTTCAAGACTCTTGTACAACAACGCTCCTTCAGAAAAACACATTTAAAAACTCATGTGCAACGACAGTCCTTTACAGAAACGCATTTCAAAACTCATGTACAACGACAGTTGTTTACAGAAACACATTTCAAAACTCTTGCACTACAACACTGCTACAGAAAAACTCATTTCAAGATTCTTGTACAACAACGGTCCTTCAGAAAAACACATTTCAAGACTCTTGTACAACAACGGTCCTTCAGAAAAACACTTTTCAAGACTCTTGTACAACAACACTCCTTCAGAAAAACACATTTAAAAACTCATGTGCAACAACACTCCTTCAGAGAAACACATTTAAAAACTCATGTACAACGACAGAACTTTACAGAAACACATTTCAAAACTCTTGCACTACAACACTGCTACAGAAAAACTCATTTCAAGATTCTTGTATAAAAACAGTCCTTCAGAAAAACTCATTTCAAGATTCTTGTACAACAACGGTCCTTCAGAAAAACACATTTCAAGACTCTTGTACAACAACGGTCCTTCAGAAAAACACATTTCAAGACTCTTGTACAACAACAGTCCTTCAGAAAAACACATTTAAAAACTCATGCACAGCAACAGTCCTTCACAGAAACACATTTCAAGACTCTTGTACAACAACAGTCCTTCAGAAAAACTCATTTCAAGATTCTTGTACAACAACGGTCCTTCAGAAAAACACATTTCAAGACTCTTGTACAACAACGCTCCTTCAGAAAAACACATTTAAAAACTCATGTGCAACAACACTCCTTCAGAGAAACACATTTAAAAACTCATGTGAAACGACAGTCCTTTACAGAAACACATTTCAAAACTCTTGCACTACAACACTGCTACAGAAAAACTCATTTCAAGATTCTTGTATAAAAACAGTCCTTCAGAAAAACTCATTTCAAGACTCTTGTACAACAACGCTCCTTCAGAAAAACGCATTTAAAAACTCATGTACAACAACACTCCTTCAGAGAAACACATTTAAAAACTCATGTACAACGACAGTTGTTTACAGAAACACATTTCAAAACTCTTGCACTACAACACTGCTACAGAAAAACACATTTCAAGATTCTTGTATAAAAACAGTCCTTCAGAAAAACTCATTTCAAGACTCTTGTACAACAACAGTCCTTCACAGAAACACATTTCAAGATTCTTGTACAACAACGGTCCTTCAGAAAAACACATTTCAAGACTCTTGTACAACAACGGTCCTTCAGAAAAACTCATTTCAAGATTCTTGTACAACAACACTCCTTCAGAAAACGCATTTAAAAACTCATGTACAACAACACTCCTTCAGAGAAACACATTTAAAAACTCATGTACAACGACAGTTGTTTACAGAAACACATTTCAAAACTCTTGCACTACAACACTGCTACAGAAAAACACATTTCAAGATTCTTGTATAAAAACAGTCCTTCAGAAAAACTCATTTCAAGACTCTTGTACAACAACAGTCCTTCACAGAAACACATTTCAAGATTCTTGTACAACAACGGTCCTTCAGAAAAACACATTTCAAGACTCTTGTACAACAACGGTCCTTCAGAAAAACTCATTTCAAGATTCTTGTACAACAACACTCCTGCAGAAAACGCATTTAAAAGCTCATGTACAACAACACTCCTTCAGAGAAACGCATTTCAAAACTCATGTACAACGACAGTTGTTTACAGAAACACATTTCAAAACTCTTGCACTACAACACTGCTACAGAAAAACTCATTTCAAGATTCTTGTACAACGGTCCTTCAGAAAAACACATTTCAAGATTCTTGTACAACAACGGTCCTTCAGAAAAACAAATTTCAAGACTCTTGTACAACAACACTCCTTCAGAGAAACACATTTAAAAACTCATGTGAAACGACAGTCCTTTACAGAAACACATATCAAAACTCTTGCACTACAACACTGCTACAGAAAAACTCATTTCAAGATTCTTGTATAAAAACAGTCCTTCAGAAAAATTCATTTCAAGACTCTTGTACAACAACAGTCCTTCAGAAAAACACATTTAAAAACTCATGCACAACAACAGTCCTTCACAGAAACACATTTCAAGACTCTTGTACAACAACAGTCCTTCAGAAAAACTCATTTCAAGATTCTTGTACAACAACGGTCCTTCAGAAAATCACATTTCAAGACTCTTGTACAACAACGCTCCTTCAGAAAAACACATTTAAAAACTCATGTGCAACAACACTCCTTCAGAGAAACACATTTAAAAACTCATGTACAACGACAGTTGTTTACAGAAACACATTTCAAAACTCTTGCACTACAACACTGCTACAGAAAAACTCATTTCAAGATTCTTGTACAACAACGGTCCTTCAGAAAAACACATTTCAAGACTCTTGTACAACAACGGTCCTTCAGAAAAACACATTTCAAGACTCTTGTACAACAACACTCCTTCAGAAAACGCATTTAAAAACTCATGTACAACAACACTCCTTCAGAGAAACGCATTTCAAGACTCTTGTACAACAAGAGTCCTTCAGAAAAACTCATTTCAAGATTCTTGTACAACAACGGTCCTTCAGAAAAACACATTTCAAGACTCTTGTACAACAACGGTCCTTCAGAAAAACACATTTCAAGACTCTTGTACAACAACGCTCCTTCAGAAAAACACATTTAAAAACTCATGTGCAACAACACTCCTTCAGAGAAACACAATTAAAAACTCATGTACAACGACAGTTGTTTACAGAAACACATTTCAAAACTCTTGCACTACAACACTGCTACAGAAAAACTCATTTCAAGATTCTTGTACAACAACGGTCCTTCAGAAAAACACATTTCAAGACTCTTGTACAACAACACTCCTTCAGAAAACGCATTTAAAAACTCATGTACAACAACACTCCTTCAGAGAAACGCATTTCGAGACTCTTGTACAACAACAGTCCTTCAGAAAAACTCATTTCAAGATTCTTGTACAACAACGGTCCTTCAGAAAAACACATTTCAAGACTCTTGTACAACAACGGTCCTTCAGAAAAACACATTTCAAGACTCTTGTACAACAACGCTCCTTCAGAAAAACACATTTAAAAACTCATGTGCAACAACACTCCTTCAGAGAAACACATTTAAAAACTCATGTACAACGACAGTTGTTTACAGAAACACATTTCAAAACTCTTGCACTACAACACTGCTACAGAAAAACTCATTTCAAGATTCTTGTACAACAACGGTTATTCAGAAAAACACATTTCAAGACTCTTGTACAACAACGGTCCTCCAGAAAAACACATTTCAAGACTCATGTACAACGACAGTTGTTTACAGAAACACATTTCAAAACTCTTGCACTACAACACTGCTACAGAAAAACTCATTTCAAGATTCTTGTACAACAACGGTCCTTCAGAAAAACTCATTTCAAGATTCTTGTACAACAACACTCCTTCAGAAAACGCATTTAAAAACTCATGTACAACAACACTCCTTCAGAGAAACACATTTAAAAACTCATGTGAAACGACAGTCCTTTACAGAAACACATTTCAAAACTCTTGCACTACAACACTGCTACAGAAAAACTCATTTCAAGATTCTTGTACAACAACGGTCCTTTAGAAAAACACATTTCAAGACTCTTGTACAACAACGGTCCTTCAGAAAAACACATTTCAAGACTCTTGTACAACAACGGTCCTTCAGAAAAACACATTTCAAGACTCTTGTACAACAACGCTCCTTCAGAAAAACACATTTAAAAACTCATGTGCAACGACAGTCCTTTACAGAAACGCATTTCAAAACTCATGTACAACGACAGTTGTTTACAGAAACACATTTCAAAACTCTTGCACTACAACACTGCTACAGAAAAACTCATTTCAAGATTCTTGTACAACAACGGTCCTTCAGAAAAACACATTTCAAGACTCTTGTACAACAACGGTCCTTCAGAAAAACACATTTCAAGACTCTTGTACAACAACGCTCCTTCAGAAAAACACATTTAAAAACTCATGTACAACGACAGTCCTTTACAGAAACACATTTCAAAACTCTTGCACTACAACACTGCTACAGAAAAACTCATTTCAAGATTCTTGTATAAAAACAGTCCTTCAGAAAAACTCATTTCAAGACTCTTGTACAACAACAGTCCTTCAGAAAAACACATTTAAAAACTCATGCACAACAACAGTCCTTCACAGAAACACATTTCAAGACTCTTGTACAACAACAGTCCTTCAGAAAAACTCATTTCAACATTCTTGTACAACAACGGTCCTTCAGAAAAACACATTTCAAGACTCTTGTACAACAACGCTCCTTCAGAAAAACACATTTAAAAACTCATGTGCAACAACACTCCTTCAGAGAAACACATTTAAAAACTCATGTGAAACGACAGTCCTTTACAGAAACACATATCAAAACTCCTGCAATACAACACTGCTACAGAAAAACTCATTTCAAGATTCTTGTACAACAGCGGTCCTCCAGAAAAACACATTTCAAGACTCTTGTACAACAACGGTCCTTCAGAAAAACACATTTCAAGACTCTTGTACAACAACACTCCTTCAGAAAAAGACATTTAAAAACTCATGTGCAACGACAGTCCTTTACAGAAACGCATTTCAAAACTCATGTACAACGACAGTTGTATACAGAAACACATATCAAAACTCCTGCAATACAACACTGCTACAGAAAAACTCATTTCAAGATTCTTGTACAACAGCGGTCCTCCAGAAAAACACATTTCAAGACTCTTGTACAACAACGGTCCTTCAGAAAAACACATTTCAAGACTCTTGTACAACAACACTCCTTCAGAAAAAGACATTTAAAAACTCATGTGCAACGACAGTCCTTTACAGAAACACATTTCAAAACTCATGTACAACGACAGTTGTATACAGAAACACATTTCAAAACTCTTGCACTACAACACTGCTACAGAAAAACTCATTTCAAGATTCTTGTACAACAACGGTCCTTCAGAAAAACTCATTTCAAGACTCTTGTACAACAACAGTCCTTCAGAAAAACACATTTAAAAACTCATGCACAACAACAGTCCTTCACAGAAACACATTTCAAGACTCTTGTACAACAACAGTCCTTCAGAAAAACTCATTTCAAGATTCTTGTACAACAACGGTCCTTCAGAAAAACACATTTCAAGACTCTTGTACAACAACACTCCTTCAGAAAACGCATTTAAAAACTCATGTACAACAACACTCCTTCAGAGAAACACATTTAAAAACTCATGTACAACGACAGTCCTTTACAGAAACACATTTCAAAACTCTTGCTCTACAACACTGCTACAGAAAAACTCATTTCAAGATTCTTGTACAACAACGGTTCTTCAGAAAAACACATTTCAAGACTCTTGTACAACAACGCTCCTTCAGAAAAACACATTTAAAAACTCATGTGCAACGACAGTCCTTCACAGAAACACATTTCAAGACTCTTGCTCTACAACACTGCTACAGAAAAACTCATTTCAAGATTCTTGTACAACAACGGTTCTTCAGAAAAACACATTTCAAGACTCTTGTACAACAACGCTCCTTCAGAAAAACACATTTAAAAACTCATGTGCAACGACAGTCCTTCACAGAAACACATTTCAAGACTCTTGTACAACAACAGTCCCTCAGAAAAACTCATTTCAAGATTCTTGTACAACAACGGTCCTTCAGAAAAACACATTTCAAGACTCTTGTACAACAACGCTCCTTCAGAAAAACACATTTAAAAACTCATGTGCAACGACAGTCCTTCACAGAAACACATTTCAAGACTCTTGTACAACAGCAGTCCCTCAGAAAAACTCATTTCAAGATTCTTGTACAACAACGGTCCTTCAGAAAAACACATTTCAAGACTCTTGTACAACAACGCTCCTTCATAAAAACACATTTAAAAACTCATGTGCAACGACAGTCCTTTACAGAAACGCATTTCAAAACTCATGTACAACCACAGTTGTTTACAGAAACACATTTCAAAACTCTTGCACTACAACGGTATTTCAGAAAAACACATTTCAAGACTCTTGTACAACAACACTCCTTCAGAAAACGGATTTAAAAACTCATGTACAACAACACTCCTTCAGAGAAACACATTTAAAAACTCATGTACAACGACAGTCCTTTACAGAAACTCATTTCAAAACTCTTGCTCTACAACACTGCTACAGAAAAACTCATTTCAAGATTCTTGTACAACAACGGTTCTTCAGAAAAACACATTTCAAGACTCTTGTACAACAACGCTCCTTCAGAAAAACACATTTAAAAACTCATGTGCAACGACAGTCCTTCACAGAAACACATTTCAAGACTCTTGTACAACAACAGTCCCTCAGAAAAACTCATTTCAAGATTCTTGTACAACAACGGTCCTTCAGAAAAACACATTTCAAGACTCTTGTACAACAACGCTCCTTCAGAAAAACACATTTAAAAACTCATGTGCAACGACAGTCCTTTACAGAAACGCATTTCAAAACTCATGTACAACCACAGTTGTTTACAGAAACACATTTCAAAACTATTGCACTACAACACTGCTACAGAAAAACTCATTTCAAGATTCTTGTACAACAACGGTCCTTCAGAAAAACGCATTTCAAGACTCTTGCACAACAACACTCCTTCAGAAAACGCATTTAAAAACTCATGTACAACAACACTCCTTCAGAGAAACACATTTAAAAACTCATGTACAACGACAGTCCTTTACAGAAACACATTTCAAAACTCTTGCACTACAACACTGCTACAGAAAAACTCATTTCAAGATCCTTGTACAACAACGGTCCTTCAGAAAAACACATTTTAAGACTCTTGTACAACAACGGTCCTTCAGAAAAACACATTTCAAGACTCTTGTACAACAACACTCCTTCAGAAAACGCATTTAAAAACTCATGTACAACAACACTCCTTCAGAGAAACACATTTAAAAACTCATGTACAACGACAGTTGTTTACAGAAACACATTTCAAAACTCTTGCACTACAACACTGCTACAGAAAAACTCATTTCAAGATTCTTGTACAGCAACGGTCCTTCAGAAAAACACATTTCAAGACTCTTGTACAACAACGGTCCTTCAGAAAAACACATTTCAAAACTCTTGTACAACAACACTCCTTCAGAAAACGCATTTAAAAACTCATGTACAACAACACTCCTTCAGAGAAACACATTTCAAAACTCTTGCACTACAACACTGCTACAGAAAAACTCATTTCAAGATTCTTGTATAAAAACAGTCCTTCAGAAAAACACATTTAAAAACTCATGCACAACAACAGTCCTTCACAGAAACACATTTCAAGACTCTTGTACAACAACAGTCCTTCAGAAAAACACATTTAAAAACTCATGCACAACAACAGTCCTTCACAGAAACACATTTCAAGACTCTTGTACAACAACAGTCCTTCAGAAAAACTCATTTCAAGATTCTTGTACAACAACGGTCCTTCAGAAAAACACATTTCAAGACTCTTGTACAACAACGCTCCTTCAGAAAAACACATTTAAAAACTCATGTGCAACGACAGTCCTTTACAGAAACGCATTTCAAAACTCATGTACAACGACAGTTGCTTACAGAAACACATTTCAAAACTCTTGCACTACAACACTGCTACAGAAAAACTCATTTCAAGATTCTTGTACAACAACGGTCCTTCAGAAAAACTCATTTCAAGATTCTTGTACAACAACGGTCCTTCAGAAAAACACATTTCAAGACTCTTGTACAACAACACTCCTTCAGAAAAACGCATTTAAAAACTCATGTACAACAACACTCCTTCAGAGAAACACATTTAAAAACTCATGTGCAACGACAGTCCTTTACAGAAACACATTTCAAGACTCCTGTACAACAACAGTCCTTCGGAAAAACACATTTCAAGACTCTTGTATAAAAACAGTCCTTCAGAAAAACTCATTTCAAGACTCTTGTACAGCAACAGTCCTTCAGAAAAACACATTTAAAAACTCATGCACAACAACAGTCCTTCACAGAAACACATTTCAAGACTCTTGTACAACAACAGTCCTTCAGAAAAACTCATTTCAAGATTCTTGTACAACAACGGTCCTTCAGAAAAACACATTTCAAGACTCTTGTACAACAACGCTCCTTCAGAAAAACACATTTAAAAACTCATGTGCAACAACACTCCTTCAGAGAAACGCATTTCAAAACTCATGTACAACGACACTCCTTCAGAGAAACACATTTAACAACTCATGTACAACGGTAGTCCTTTACAGAAACACATTTCAAAACTCATGTACAACGACAGTTGTTTACAGAAACACATTTCAAAACTCTTGCACTACAACACTGCTACAGAAAAACTCATTTCAAGATTCTTGTACAACAACGGTCCTTCAGAAAAACTCATTTCAAGATTCTTGTACAACAACGGTCCTTCAGAAAAACACATTTCAAGACTCTTGTACAACAACGCTCCTTCAGAAAAACACATTTAAAAACTCATGTGCAACAACACTCCTTCAGAGAAACGCATTTCAAAACTCATGTACAACGACACTCCTTCAGAGAAACACATTTAACAACTCATGTACAACGGTAGTCCTTTACAGAAACACATTTCAAAACTCATGTACAACGACAGTTGTTTACAGAAACACATTTCAAAACTCTTGCACTACAACACTGCTACAGAAAAATTCATTTCAAGATTCTTGTACAACAACGGTCCTTCAGAAAAACTCATTTCAAGATTCTTGTACAACAACGGTCCTTCAGAAAAACACATTTCAAGACTCTTGTACAACAACGCTCCTTCAGAAAAACACATTTAAAAACTCATGTGCAACGACAGTCCTTTACAGAAACGCATTTCAAAACTCATGTACAACGACAGTTGTTTACAGAAACACATTTCAAAACTCTTGCACTACAACACTGCTACAGAAAAACTCATTTCAAGATTCTTGTACAACAACGGTCCTTCAGAAAAACACATTTCAAGACTCTTGTACAACAACGGTCCTTCAGAAAAACACATTTCAAGACTCTTGTACAACAACACTCCTTCAGAAAACGCATTTAAAAACTCATGTACAACAACACTCCTTCAGAGAAACACATTTAAAAACTCATGTACAACGACAGTCCTTTACAGAAACACATTTCAAAACTCTTGCACAACAACAGTCCTTCACAGAAACACATTTCAAGACTACTGTACAACAACAGTCCTTCAGAAAAACTCATTTCAAGATTCTTGTACAACAACAGTCCTTCAGAAAAACACATTTAAAAACTCATGCACAACAACAGTCCTTCACAGAAACACATTTCAAGACTCCTGTACAACAACAGTCCTTCAGAAAAACTCATTTCAAGATTCTTGTACAACAACGGTCCTTCAGAAAAACACATTTCAAGACTCTTGTACAACAACGCTCCTTCAGAAAAACACATTTAAAAACTCATGCACAACAACAGTCCTTCACAGAAACACATTTCAAGACTCCTGTACAACAACAGTCCTTCAGAAAAACTCATTTCAAGATTCTTGTACAACAACGGTCCTTCAGAAAAACACATTTCAAGACTCTTGTACAACAACGCTCCTTCAGAAAAACACATTTAAAAACTCATGTGCAACAACACTCCTTCAGAGAAACACATTTAAAAACTCATGTACAACGACAGTTGTTTACAGAAACACATTTCAAAACTCTTGCACTACAACACTGCTACAGAAAAACTCATTTCAAGATTCTTGTACAACAACGGTCCTTCAGAAAAACACATTTCAAGACTCTTGTACAACAACACTCCTTCAGAAAACGCACTTAAAAACTCATGTACAACAACACTCCTTCAGAGAAACACATTTAAAAACTCATGTACAACGACAGTCCTTTACAGAAACACATTTCAAAACTCTTGCACTACAACACTGCTACAGAAAATCTCATTTCAAGATTCTTGTATAAAAACAGTCCTTCAGAAAAACTCATTTCAAGACTCTTGTACAACAACAGTCCTTCAGAAAAACACATTTAAAAACTCATGCACAACAACAGTCCTTCACAGAAACACATTTCAAGACTCTTGTACAACAACAGTCCTTCAGAAAAACTCATTTCAAGATTCTTGTACAACAACGGTCCTTCAGAAAAACACATTTCAAGACTCTTGTACAACAACGCTCCTTCAGAAAAACAAATTTAAAAACTCATGTGTAACGACAGTCCTTTACAGAAACACATTTCAAAACTCTTGCACTACAACACTGCTACAGAAAAACTCATTTCAAGATTGTTGTATTAAAACAGTCCTTCAGAAAAACTCATTTCAAGACTCTTGTACAACAACAGTCCTTCAGAAAAACACATTTAAAAACTCATGCACAACAACAGTCCTTCACAGAAACACATTTCAAGACTCTACAACAACAGTCCTTCAGAAAAACTCATTTCAAGACTCTTGTACAACAACACTCCTTCAGAAAAACGCATTTAAAAACTCATGTACAACAACACTCCTTCAGAGAAACACATTTAAAAACTCATGTGCAACGACAGTCCTTTACAGAAACACATTTCAAAACTCCTGTACAACAACAGTCCTTCAGAAAAACTCATTTCAAGATTCTTGTACAACAACGGTCCTTCAGAAAAACACATTTCAAGACTCTTGTACAACAGCGCTCCTTCAGAGAAACGCATTTAAAAACTCATGTACAACAACACTCCTTCAGAGAAACACATTTAAAAACTCATGCACAACAACAGTCCTTCACAGAAACACATTTCAAGACTCTTGTACAACAACAGTCCTTCAGAAAAACTCATTTCAAGATTCTTGTACAACAACGGTCCTTCAGAAAAACACATTTCAAGACTCTTGTACAACAACGCTCCTTCAGAAAAACACATTTAAAAACTCATGTGCAACGACAGTCCTTTACAGAAACGCATTTAAAAACTCATGTACAACGACAGTTGTTTACAGAAACACATTTCAAAACTCTTGCACTACAACACTGCTACAGAAAAACTCATTTCAAGATTCTTGTACAACAACGGTCCTTCTGAAAAACACATTTCAAGACTCTTGTACAACAACGCTCCTTCAGAAACGACAGTCCTTTACAGAAACACATTTCAAGACTCCTGTACAACAACAGTCCTTCAGAAAAACTCATTTCAAGATTCTTGTACAACAACGGTCCTTCAGAAAAACACATTTCAAGACTCTTGTACAACAGCGCTCCTTCAGAAAAACGCATTTAAAAACTCATGTACAACAACACTCCTTCAGAGAAACACATTTAAAAACTCATGTGCAACGACAGTCATTTACAGAAACGCATTTCAAAACTCATGTACAACGACAGTTGTTTACAGAAACACATTACAAAACTCTTGCACTACAACACTGCTACAGAAAAACTCATTTCAAGATTCTTGTACAACAACGGTCCTTCAGAAAAACACATTTAAAAACTCATGCACAACAACAGTCCTTCACAGAAACACATTATAAGACTCTTGTACAACAACAGTCCTTCAGAAAAACTCATTTCAAGATTCTTGTACAACAACGGTCCTTCAGAAAAACACATTTCAAGACTCTTGTACAACAACGCTCCTTCAGAAAAACACATTTAAAAACTCATGTGCAACGACAGTCCTTTACAGAAACGCATTTCAAAACTCATGTACAACGACAGTTGTTTACAGAAACACATTTCAAAACTCTTGCACTACAACACTGCTACAGAAAAACTCATTTCAAGATTCTTGTACAACAACGGTCCTTCAGAAAAACACATTTCAAGACTCTTGTACAACAACGCTCCTTCAGAAAAACACATTTAAAAACTCATGTGCAACGACAGTCCTTTACAGAAACGCATTTCAAAACTCATGTACAACGATAGTTGTTTACAGAAACACATTTCAAAACTCTTGCACTACAACACTGCTACAGAAAAACTCATTTCAAGATTCTTGTACAACAACGGTCCTTCTGAAAAACACATTTCAAGACTCTTGTACAACAACGGTCCTTCAGAAAAACACATTTCAAGACTCTTGTACAACAACACTCCTTCAGAAAACGCTTTTAAAAACTCATGTACAACAACACTCCTTCAGAGAAACACATTTAAAAACTCATGTACAACGACAGTCCTTTACAGAAACACATTTCAAAACTCTTGCACTACAACACTGCTACAGAAAAACTCATTTCAAGATTCTTGTATAAAAACAGTCCTTCAGAAAAACTCATTTCAAGACTCTTGTACAACAACAGTCCTTCAGAAAAACACATTTAAAAACTCATGCACAACAACAGTCCTTCACAGAAACACATTTCAAGACTCTTGTACAACAACAGTCCTTCAGAAAAACTCATTTCAAGATTCTTGTACAACAACGGTCCTTCAGAAAAACACATTTCAAGACTCTTGTACAACAACGCTCCTTCAGAAAAACACATTTGAAAACTCATGTGCAACGACACTCCTTCAGAGAAACACATTTAAAAACTCATGTACAACGACAGTCCTTTACAGAAACACATTTCAAAATTCTTGCACTACAACACTGCTACAGAAAAACTCATTTCAAGATTCTTGTACAAGAACGGTCCTTCAGAAAAACTCATTTCAAGATTCTTGTACAACAACGGTCCTTCAGAAAAACACATTTCAAGACCCTTGTACAACAACACTCCTTCAGAAAAACGCATTTAAAAACTCATGTACAACAACACTCCTTCAGAGAAACACATTTAAAAACTCATGTGCAACGACAGTCCTTTACAGAAACGCATTTC
Source organism: Xylota sylvarum (assembly GCA_905220385.1). Lineage (NCBI taxonomy): Eukaryota > Metazoa > Arthropoda > Insecta > Diptera > Syrphidae > Xylota > Xylota sylvarum. The sequence goes on from CAJMZQ010000090.1 coordinate 218,542, forward strand.
AAAACTCATGTACAACGACAGTCCTTTACAGAAACGCATTTCAAAACTCATGTACAACGATAGTTGTTTACAGAAACACATTTCAAAACTCTTGCACTACAACACTGCTACAGAAAAACTCATTTCAAGATTCTTGTACAAGAACGGTCCTTCAGAAAAACTCATTTCAAGACTCTTGTACAACAACAGTCCTTCAGAAAAACTCATTTCAAGATTCTTGTACAACAACGGTCCTTCAGAAAAACACATTTCAAGACTCTTGTACAACAACGCTCCTTCAGAAAAACACATTTAAAAACTCATGTGCAACGACACTCCTTCAGAGAAACACATTTAAAAACTCATGTACAACGACAGTCCTTTACAGAAACACATTTCAAAACTCTTGCACTACAACACTGCTACAGAAAAACTCATTTCAAGATTCTTGTACAAGAACGGTCCTTCAGAAAAACTCATTTCAAGATTCTTGTACAACAACGGTCCTTCAGAAAAACACATTTCAAGACTCTTGTACAACAACGGTCCTTCAGAAAAACACATTTCAAGACTCTTGTACAGCAACACTCCTTCAGAAAACGCATTTAAAAACTCATGTACAACAACACTCCTTCAGAGAAACACATTTAAAAACTCATGTACAACGACAGTCCTTTACAGAAACACATTTCAAAACTCTTGCACTACAACACTGCTACAGAAAAACTCATTTCAAGATTCTTGTACAACAACGGTCCTTCAGAAAAACACATTTCAAGACTCTTGTACAACAACACTCCTTCAGAAAAACACATTTCAAGACTCTTGTACAACAACGGTCCTTCAGAAAAACACATTTAAAAACTCATGTGCAACGACAGTCCTTTACAGAAACGCATTTCAAAACTCATGTACAACGACAGTTGTTTACAGAAACACATTTCAAAACTCTTGCACTACAACACTGCTACAGAAAAACTCATTTCAAGATTCTTGTACAACAACGGTCCTTCAGAAAAACACATTTCAAGACTCTTGTACAACAACGCTCCTTCAGAAAAACACATTTAAGAACTCATGTGCAACAACAGTCCTTTACAGAAACGCATTTCAAAACTAATGTACAACGACAGTTGTTTACAGAAACACATTTCAAAACTCTTGCACTACAACACTGCTACAGAAAAACTCATTTCAAGATTCTTGTACAACAACACTCCTTCAGAAAAACGCATGTAAAAACTCATGTACAACGACAGTCCTTTACAGAAACGCATTTCAAAACTTATGTACAACGACAGTTGTTTACAGAAACACATTTCAAAACTCTTGCACTACAACGGTCCTTCAGAAAAACACATTTCAAGACTCTTGTACAACAACGGTCCTTCAGAAAACACATTTAAAAACTCATGCACAACAACAGTCCTTCACAGAAACACATTTCAAGACTCCTGTACAACAACAGTCCTTCAGAAAAACTCATTTCAAGATTCTTGTACAACAACGCTCCTTCAGAAAAACACATTTAAAAACTCATGTGCAACGACAGTCCTTTACAGAAACGCATTTCAAAACTCATGTACAACGACAGTTGTTTACAGAAACACATTTCAAAACTCTTGCACTACAACACTGCTACAGAAAAACTCATTTCAAGATTCTTGTACAACAACGGTCCTTCAGAAAAACACATTTCAAGACTCTTGTACAACAACGGTCCTTCAGAAAAACACATTTCAAGACTCTTGTACAACAACACTCCTTCAGAAAACGCATTTAAAAACTCATGTACAACAACACTCCTTCAGAGAAACACATTTAAAAACTCATGTACAACGACAGTCCTTTACAGAAACACATTTCAAAACTCTTGCACTACAACACTGCTACAGAAAAACTCATTTCAAGATTCTTGTACAACAACGGTCCTTCAGAAAAACACATTTCAAGACTCTTGTACAACAACGGTCCTTCAGAAAAACACATTTCAAGACTCTTGTACAACAACGCTCCTTCAGAAAAACACATTTCAAGACTCTTGTACAACAACACTCCTTCAGAAAAACACATTTAAAAACTCATGTGCAACGACAGTCCTTTACAGAAACGCATTTCAAAACTCATGTACAACGACAGTTGTTTACAGAAACACATTTCAAAACTCTTGCACTACAACACTGCTACAGAAAAACTCATTTCAAGATTCTTGTACAACAACGGTCCTTCAGAAAAACACATTTCAAGACTCTTGTACAACAACACTCCTTCAGAGAAACACATTTAAAAACTCATGTACAACGACAGTCCTTTACAGAAACACATTTCAAAACTCTTGCACTACAACACTGCTACAGAAAAACTCATTTCAAGATTCTTGTACAACAACGGTCCTTTAGAAAAACACATTTCAAGACTCTTGTACAACAACGGTCCTTCAGAAAAACACATTTCAAGACTCTTGTACAACAACGCTCCTTCAGAAAAACACATTTCAAGACTCTTGTGCAACAACACTCCTTCAGAGAAACACATTTAAAAACTCATGTGAAACGACAGTCCTTTACAGAAACACATATCAAAACTCTTGCACTACAACACTGCTACAGAAAAACTCATTTCAAGATTCTTGTACAACAACAGTCCTTCAGAAAAACTCATTTCAAGATTCTTGTACAACAACGGTCCTTCAGAAAAACACATTTCAAGACTCTTGTACAACAACGCTCCTTCAGAAAAACACATTTCAAAACTCTTGCCCTACAACACTGCTACAGAAAAACTCATTTCAAGATTCTTGTACAACAACGGTCCTTCAGAAAAACTCATTTCAAGATTCTTGTACAACAACGGTCCTTCAGAAAATCACATTTCAAGACTCTTGTACAACAACACTCCTTTACACATTTAAAAACTCATGTACAACGACAGTCCTTTACAGAAACACATTTCAAAACTCTTGCACTACAACACTGCTACAGAAAAACTCATTTCAATATTCTTGTATAAAAACAGTCCTTCAGAAAAACTCATTTCAAGACTCTTGTACAACAACACTCCTTCAGAAAAACACATTTCAAGACTCTTGTACAACAACACTCCTTCAGAAAAACACATTTAAAAACTCATGTGCAACGACAGTCATTTACAGAAACGCATTTCAAAACTCATGTACAACGACAGTTGTTTACAGAAACACATTTCAAAACTCTTGCACTACAACACTGCTACAGAAAAACTCATTTCAAGATTCTTGTACAACAACGGTCCTTCAGAAAAACACATTTCAAGACTCTTGTACAACAACGCTCCTTCAGAAAAACACATTTCAAAACTCTTGCCCTACAACACTGCTACAGAAAAACTCATTTCAAGATTCTTGTACAACAACGGTCCTTCAGAAAAACTCATTTCAAGATTCTTGTACAACAACGGTCCTTCAGAAAATCACATTTCAAGACTCTTGTACAACAACACTCCTTCAGAAAACGCATTTAAAAACTCATGTACAACAACACTCCTTCAGAGAAACATTTAAAAACTCATGTACAACGACAGTCCTTTACAGAAACACATTTCAAAACTCTTGCACTACAACACTGCTACAGAAAAACTCATTTCAAGATTCTTGTACAACAACGGTCCTTCAGAAAAACACATTTCAAGACTCTTGTACAATAACACTCCTTCAGAGAAACACATTTAAAAACTCATATACAACGACAGTCCTTTACAGAAACACATTTCAAAACTCTTGCACTACAACACTGCTACAGAAAAACTCATTTCAAGATTCTTGTACAACAACGGTCCTTCAGAAAAACACATTTCAAACCTCTTGTACAACAACAGTCCTTCAGAAAAACTCATTTCAAGATTCTTGTACAACAACACTCCTTCAGAGAAACACATTTAAAAACTCATGTACAACGACAGTTGTTTACAGAAACACATTTCAAAACTCTTGTACAACAACACTCCTTCAGAAAACGCATTTAAAAACTCATGTACAACAACACTCCTTCAGAGAAACATTTAAAAACTCATGTGCAACGACAGTCCTTTACAGAAACACATTTCAAAACTCTTGCACTACAACACTGCTACAGAAAAACTCATTTCAAGATTCTTGTACAATAACGGTCCTTCAGAAAAACACATTTCAAGACTCTTGTACAATAACACTCCTTCAGAGAAACACATTTAAAAACTCATATACAACGACAGTCCTTTCCAGAAACACATTTCAAAACTCTTGCACTACAACACTGCTACAGAAAAACTCATTTCAAGATTCTTGTACAACAACGCTCCTTCAGAAAAACACATTTAAAAACTCATGTGCAACGACAGTCCTTTACAGAAACGCATTTCAAAACTCATGTACAACGACAGTTGTTTACAGAAACACATTTCAAAACTCTTGCACTACAACACTGCTACAGAAAAACTCATTTCAAGATTCTTGTACAACAACGGTCCTTCAGAAAAACACATTTCAAGATTCTTGTACAACAACGGTCCTTCAGAAAAACACATTTCAAGACTCTTGTACAACAACGCTCCTTCAGAAAAACACATTTCAAGACTCTTGTACAACAACACTCCTTCAGAAAAACACATTTAAAAACTCATGTGCAACGACAGTCCTTTACAGAAACGCATTTCAAAACTCATGTACAACGACAGTTGTTTACAGAAACACATTTCAAAACTCTTGCACTACAACACTGCTACAGAAAAACTCATTTCAAGATTCTTGTACAACAACGGTCCTTCAGAAAAACACATTTCAAGACTCTTGTACAACAACACTCCTTCAGAAAAACACATTTAAAAACTCATGTGCAACAACACTCCTTCAGAGAAACACATTTAAAAACTCATGTGAAACGACACTCCTTTACAGAAACACATATCAAAACTCTTGCACTACAACACTGCTACAGAAAAACGCATTTCAAGATTCTTGTACAACAACAGTCCTTCAGAAAAACTCATTTCAAGATTCTTGTACAACAACGGTCCTTCAGAAAAACACATTTCAAGACTCTTGTTCAACAACGCTCCTTCAGAAAAACACATTTCAAAACTCTTGCACTACAACAATGCTACAGAAAAACTCATTTCAAGATTCTTGTACAACAACGGTCCTTCAGAAAAACTCATATCAAGATTCTTGTACAACAACGGTCCTTCAGGAAAACACATTTCAGGACTCTTGTACAACAACACTCCTCCAGAAAACGCATTTAAAAACTCATGTACAACAACACTCCTTCAGAGAAACACATTTAAAAACTCATGTACAACGACAGTCCTTTACAGAAACACATTTCAAAACTCTTGCACTACAACACTGCTACAGAAAAACTCATTTCAATATTCTTGTATAAAAACAGTCCTTCAGAAAAACTCATTTCAAGACTCTTGTACAACAACACTCCTTCAGAAAACGCATTTAAAAACTCATGTACAACAACACTCCTTCAGAGAAACACATTTAAAAACTCATATACAACGACAGTCCTTTAGAGAAACACATTTCAAAACTCTTGCACTACAACACTGCTACAGAAAAACTCATTTCAAGATTCTTGTACAACAACGGTCCTTCGGAAAAACACATTTCAAGACTCTTGTACAACAACAGTCCTTCAGAAAAACTCATTTCAAGATTCTTGTACAACAACGGTCCTTCAGAAAAACACATTTCAAGACTCTTGTACAACAACGCTCCTTCAGAAAAACACATTTCAAGACTCTTGTACAACAACAGTCCTTCAGAAAAACTCATTTCAAGATTCTTGTACAACAACGGTCCTTCAGAAAAACACATTTCAAGACACTTGTACAACAACACTCCTTCAGAAAAACACATTCAAAAACTCATGTGCAACGACAGTCCTTTACAGAAACGCATTTCAAAACTCATGTACAACGACAGTTGTTTACAGAAACACATTTCAAAACTCTTGCACTACAACACTGCTTCAGAGAAACACATTTAAAAACTCATGTGCAACGACAGTCCTTTACAGAAACGCATTTCAAAACTCATGTACAACGACAGTTGTTTACAGAAACACATTTCAAAACTCTTGCACTACAACACTGCTACAGAAAAACTCATTTCAAGATTCTTGTACAACAACGGTCCTTCAGAAAAACACTTTTCAAGACTCTTGTACAACAACACTCCTTCAGAAAAACACATTTAAAAACTCATGTGCAACGACAGTCCTTTACAGAAACGCATTTCAAAACTCATGTACAACGACAGTCCTTTACAGAAACGCATTTCAAAACTCATGTACAACGACAGTTGTTTGCAGAAACACATTTCAAAACTCTTGCACTACAACACTGCTACAGAAAAACTCATTTCAAGATTCTTGTACAACAAGCGTCCTTCAGAAAAACACATTTCAAGACTCTTGTACAACAACACTCCTTCAGAAAAACACATTTAAAAACTCATGTGCAACGACAGTCCTTTACAGAAACGCATTTCAAAACTCATGTACAACGACAGTTGTTTACAGAAACACATTTCAAAACTCTTGCGCTACAACACTGCTACAGAAAAACTCATTTCAAGATTCTTGTACAACAACGGTCCTTCAGAAAAACACATTTCAAGACTCTTGTACAACAACACTGCTTCAGAAAAACACATTTCAAGACTCTTGTACAACAACAGTCCTTCAGAAAAACTCATTTCAAGATTCTTGTACAACAACGGTCCTTCAGAAAAACACATTTCAAGACTCTTGTACAACAACACTCCTTCAGAAAAACACATTTAAAAACTCATGTGCAACGACAGTCCTTTACAGAAACGCATTTCAAAACTCATGTACAACGACAGTCCTTTACAGAAACGCATTTCAAAACTCATGTACAACGACAGTTGTTTACAGAAACACATTTCAAAACTCTTGCACTACAACACTGCTACAGAAAAACTCATTTCAAGATTCTTGTACAACAACGGTCCTTCAGAAAAACACATTTCAAGACTCTTGTACAACAACACTCCTTCAGAAAAACACATTTAAAAACTCATGTGCAACGACAGTCCTTTACAGAAACGCATTTCAAAACTCATGTACAACGACAGTTGTTTACAGAAACACATTTCAAAACTCTTGCACTACAACACTGCTTCAGAGAAACACATTTAAAAACTCATGTGCAACGACAGTCCTTTACAGAAACGCATTTCAAAACTCATGTACAACGACAGTTGTTTACAGAAACACATTTCAAAACTCTTGCACTACAACACTGCTACAGAAAACTCATTTCAAGATTCTTGTACAACAACGGTCCTTCAGAAAAACACTTTTCAAGACTCTTGTACAACAACGGTCCTTCAGAAAAACACATTTCAAGACTCTGTACAACAACACTCCTTCAGAAAACGCATTTAAAAACTCATGTACAACAACACTCCTTCAGAGAAACACATTTAAAAACTCATGTGCAACGACAGTCCTTTACAGAAACTCATTTCAAAACTCATGTACAACGACAGTTGTTTACAGAAACACATTTCAAAACTCTTGCACTACAACACTGCTACAGAAAAACTCATTTCAAGATTCTTGTACAACAACGGTCCTTCAGAAAAACACATTTCAAGACTCTTGTACAACAACGGTCCTTCAGAAAAACACATTTCAAGACTCTTGTACAACAACACTCCTTCAGAAAACGCATTTAAAAACTCATGTACAACAACACTCCTTCAGAGAAACACATTTAAAAACTCATGTACAACGACAGTCCTTTACAGAAACACATTTCAAAACTCTTGCACTACAACACTGCTACAGAAAAACTCATTTCAAGATTCTTGTATAAAAACAGTCCTTCAGAAAAACTCATTTCAAGACTCTTGTACAACAACAGTCCTTCAGAAAAACACATTTAAAAACTCATGCACAACAACAGTCCTTCACAGAAACACATTTCAAGACTCTTGTACAACAACAGTCCTTCAGAAAAACTCATTTCAAGATTCTTGTACAACAACGGTCCTTCAGAAAAACACATTTCAAGACTCTTGTACAACAACGCTCCTTCAGAAAAACACATTTAAAAACTCATGTGCAACGACAGTCCTTTACAGAAACGCATTTCAAAACTCATGTACAACGACAGTCCTTTACAGAAACACATATCAAAACTCTTGCACTACAACACTGCTACAGAAAAACTCATTTCAAGATTCTTGTACAACAACGGTCCTCCAGAAAAACACATTTCAAGACTCTTGTACAACAACGGTCCTTCAGAAAAACACATTTCAAGACTCTTGTACAACAACACTCCGTCAGAAAAACGCATTTAAAAACTCATGTACAACAACACTCCTTCAGAGAAACACATTTAAAAACTCATGTGCAACGACAGTCCTTTACAGAAACGCATTTCAAAACTCATGTACAACGACAGTCCTTTACAGAAACACATTTCAAAACTTTTGCACTACAACACTGCTTCAGAGAAACACATTTAAAAACTCATGCACAACAACAGTCCTTCACAGAAACACATTTCAAGACTCCTGTACAACAACAGTCCTTCAGAAAAACTCATTTCAAGATTCTTGTACAACAACGGTCCTTCAGAAAAACACATTTCAAGACTCTTGTACAACAACGCTCCTTCAGAAAAACACATTTAAAAACTCATGTGCAACAACACTCCTTCAGAGAAACACATTTAAAAACTCATGTGCAACGACAGTCCTTTACAGAAACGCATTTCAAAACTCATGTACAACGACAGTTGTTTACAGAAACACATTTCAAAACTCTTGCACTACAACACTGCTACATAAAAACTCATTTCAAGATTTTTGTACAACAACGGTCCTTCAGAAAAACACATTTCAAGACTCTTGTACAACAACGGTCCTTCAGAAAAACACATTTAAAAACTCATGTGCAACGACAGTCCTTAACAGAAACGCATTTCAAAACTCATGTACAACGACAGTTGTTTACAGAAACACATTTCAAAACTCTTGCACTACATCACTGCTACAGAAAAACTCATTTCAAGATTCTTGTACAACAACGGTCCTTCAGAAAAACACATTTCAAGACTCTTGTACAACAACGGTCCTTCAGAAAAACACATTTCAAGACTCTTGTACAACAACACTCCTTCAGAAAATGCATTTAAAAACTCATGTACAACAACACTCCTTCAGAGAAACACATTTAAAAACTCATGTACAACGACAGTCCTTTACAGAAACACATTTCAAAACTCTTGCACTACAACACTGCTACAGAAAAACTCATTTCAAGATTCTTGTACAACAACGGTCCTTCAGAAAAACTCATTTCAAGATTCTTGTACAACAACGGTCCTTCAGAAAAACACATTTCAAGACTCTTGTACAACAACGGTCCTTCAGAAAAACACATTTCAAGACTCTTGTACAACAACACTCCTTCAGAAAACGCATTTAAAAACTCATGTACAACAACACTCCTTCAGAGACACACATTTAAAAACTCATGTACAACGACAGTCCTTTACAGAAACACATTTCAAAACTCTTGCACTACAACACTGCTACAGAAAAACTCATTTCAAGATTCTTGTACAACAACGGTCCTTCAGGAAAACACATTTCAAGACTCTTGTACAACAGCGCTCCTTCAGAAAAACGCATTTAAAAACTCATGTACAACAACACTCCTTCAGAGAAACACATTTAAAAACTCATGTGCAACGACAGTCCTTTACAGAAACGCATTTCAAAACTCATGTACAACGACAGTTGTTTACAGAAACACATTTCAAAACTCTTGCACTACAACACTGCTACAGAAAAACTCATTTCAAGATTCTTGTACAACAACGGTTCTTCAGAAAAACACATTTCAAGACTCTTGTACAACAACGGTCCTTCAGAAAAACACATTTCAAGACTCTTGTACAACAACACTCCTTCAGAAAACGCATTTAAAAACTCATGTACAACAACACTCCTTCAGAGAAACACATTTAAAAACTCATGTACAACGACAGTCCTTTACAGAAACACATTTCAAAACTCTTGCACTACAACACTGCTACAGAAAAACTCATTTCAAGATTCTTGTATAAAAACAGTCCTTCAGAAAAACTCATTTCAAGACTCTTGTACATCAACAGTCCTTCAGAAAAACACATTTAAAAACTCATGCACAACAACAGTCCTTCACAGAAACACATTTCAAGACTCTTGTACAACAACAGTCCTTCAGAAAAACTCATTTCAAGATTCTTGTACAACAACGGTCCTTCAGAAAAACACATTTCAAGACTCTTGTACAACAACGCTCCTTCAGAAAAACACATTTAAAAACCCATGTACAACGACAGTCCTTTACAGAAACGCATTTCAAAACTCATGTACAACGACAGTTGTTTACAGAAACACATTTCAAAACTCTTGCACTACAACACTGCTACAGAAAAACTCATTTCAAGATTCTTGTACAACAACGGTCCTTCAGAAAAACACATTTCAAGACTCTTGTACAACAACACTCCTTCAGAAAAACACATTTAAAAACTCATGTGCAACGACAGTCCTTTACAGAAACGCATTTCAAAACTCATGTACAACGACAGTTGTTTACAGAAACACATTTCAAAACTCTTGCACTACAACACTGCTACAGAAAAACTCATTTCAAGATTCTTGTACAACAACGGTCCTTCAGAAAAACACATTTCAAGACTCTTGTACAACAACACTGCTTCAGAAAAACACATTTCAAGACTCTTGTACAACAACAGTCCTTCAGAAAAACTCATTTCAAGATTCTTGTACAACAACGGTCCTTCAGAAAAACACATTTCAAGACTCTTGTACAACAACACTCCTTCAGAAAAACACATTTAAAAACTCATGTGCAACGACAGTCCTTTACAGAAACGCATTTCAAAACTCATGTACAACGACAGTCCTTTACAGAAACGCATTTCAAAACTCATGTACAACGACAGTTGTTTACAGAAACACATTTCAAAACTCTTGCACAACAACACTGCTACAGAAAAACTCATTTCAAGATTTTTGTACAACAACGGTCCTTCAGAAAAACACATTTCAAGACTCTTGTACAACAACACTCCTTCAGAAAAACACATTTAAAAACTCATGTGCAACGACAGTCCTTTACAGAAACGCATTTCAAAACTCATGTACAACGACAGTTGTTTACAGAAACACATTTCAAAACTCTTGCACTACAACACTGCTTCAGAGAAACACATTTAAAAACTCATGTGCAACGACAGTCCTTTACAGAAACGCATTTCAAAACTCATGTACAACGACAGTTGTTTACAGAAACACATTTCAAAACTCTTGCACTACAACACTGCTACAGAAAAACTCATTTCAAGATTCTTGTACAACAACGGTCCTTCAGAAAAACACTTTTCAAGACTCTTGTACAACAACGGTCCTTCAGAAAAACACATTTCAAGACTCTGTACAACAACACTCCTTCAGAAAACGCATTTAAAAACTCATGTACAACAACACTCCTTCAGAGAAACACATTTAAAAACTCATGTGCAACGACAGTCCTTTACAGAAACTCATTTCAAAACTCATGTACAACGACAGTTGTTTACAGAAACACATTTCAAAACTCTTGCACTACAACACTGCTACAGAAAAACTCATTTCAAGATTCTTGTACAACAACGGTCCTTCAGAAAAACACATTTCAAGACTCTTGTACAACAACGGTCCTTCAGAAAAACACATTTTAAGACTCTTGTACAACAACACTCCTTCAGAAAACGCATTTAAAAACTCATGTACAACAACACTCCTTCAGAGAAACACATTTAAAAACTCATGTACAACGACAGTCCTTTACAAAAACACATTTCAAAACTCTTGCACTACAACACTGCTACAGAAAAACTCATTTCAAGATTCTTGTATAAAAACAGTCCTTCAGAAAAACTCATTTCAAGACTCTTGTACAACAACAGTCCTTCAGAAAAACACATTTAAAAACTCATGCACAACAACAGTCCTTCACAGAAACACATTTCAAGACTCTTGTACAACAACAGTCCTTCAGAAAAACTCATTTCAAGATTCTTGTACAACAACGGTCCTTCAGAAAAACACATTTCAAGACTCTTGTACAACAACGCTCCTTCAGAAAAACACATTTAAAAACTCATGTGCAACGACACTCCTTTACAGAAACGCATTTCAAAACTCATGTACAACGACAGTCCTTTACAGAAACACATATCAAAACTCTTGCACTACAACACTGCTACAGAAAAACTCATTTCAAGATTCTTGTACAACAACGGTCCTCCAGAAAAACACATTTCAAGACTCTTGTACAACAACGGTCCTTCAGAAAAACACATTTCAAGACTCTTGTACAACAACACTCCGTCAGAAAAACGCATTTAAAAACTCATGTACAACAACACTCCTTCAGAGAAACACATTTAAAAACTCATGTGCAACGACAGTCCTTTACAGAAACGCATTTCAAAACTCATGTACAACGACAGTCCTTTACAGAAACACATTTCAAAACTTTTGCACTACAACACTGCTTCAGAGAAACACATTTAAAAACTCATGCACAACAACAGTCCTTCACAGAAACACATTTCAAGACTCCTGTACAACAACAGTCCTTCAGAAAAACTCATTTCAAGATTCTTGTACAACAACGGTCCTTCAGAAAAACACATTTCAAGACTCTTGTACAACAACGCTCCTTCAGAAAAACACATTTAAAAACTCATGTGCAACAACACTCCTTCAGAGAAACACATTTAAAAACTCATGTGCAACGACAGTCCTTTACAGAAACGCATTTCAAAACTCATGTACAACGACAGTTGTTTACAGAAACACATTTCAAAACTCTTGCACTACAACACTGCTACATAAAAACTCATTTCAAGATTTTTGTACAACAACGGTCCTTCAGAAAAACACATTTCAAGACTCTTGTACAACAACGGTCCTTCAGAAAAACACATTTAAAAACTCATGTGCAACGACAGTCCTTAACAGAAACGCATTTCAAAACTCATGTACAACGACAGTTGTTTACAGAAACACATTTCAAAACTCTTGCACTACATCACTGCTACAGAAAAACTCATTTCAAGATTCTTGTACAACAACGGTCCTTCAGAAAAACACATTTCAAGACTCTTGTACAACAACGGTCCTTCAGAAAAACACATTTCAAGACTCTTGTACAACAACACTCCTTCAGAAAATGCATTTAAAAACTCATGTACAACAACACTCCTTCAGAGAAACACATTTAAAAACTCATGTACAACGACAGTCCTTTACAGAAACACATTTCAAAACTCTTGCACTACAACACTGCTACAGAAAAACTCATTTCAAGATTCTTGTACAACAACGGTCCTTCAGAAAAACTCATTTCAAGATTCTTGTACAACAACGGTCCTTCCGAAAAACACATTTCAAGACTCTTGTACAACAACGGTCCTTCAGAAAAACACATTTCAAGACTCTTGTACAACAACACTCCTTCAGAAAACGCATTTAAAAACTCATGTACAACAACACTCCTTCAGAGAAACACATTTAAAAACTCATGTACAACGACAGTCCTTTACAGAAACACATTTCAAAACTCTTGCACTACAACACTGCTACAGAAAAACTCATTTCAAGATTCTTGTACAACAACGGTCCTTCAGAAAAACACATTTCAAGACTCTTGTACAACAGCGCTCCTTCAGAAAAACGCATTTAAAAACTCATGTACAACAACACTCCTTCAGAGAAACACATTTAAAAACTCATGTGCAACGACAGTCCTTTACAGAAACGCATTTCAAAACTCATGTACAACGACAGTTGTTTACAGAAACACATTTCAAAACTCTTGCACTACAACACTGCTACAGAAAAACTCATTTCAAGATTCTTGTACAACAACGGTTCTTCAGAAAAACACATTTCAAGACTCTTGTACAACAACGGTCCTTCAGAAAAACACATTTCAAGACTCTTGTACAACAACACTCCTTCAGAAAACGCATTTAAAAACTCATGTACAACAACACTCCTTCAGAGAAACACATTTAAAAACTCATGTACAACGACAGTCCTTTACAGAAACACATTTCAAAACTCTTGCACTACAACACTGCTACAGAAAAACTCATTTCAAGATTCTTGTATAAAAACAGTCCTTCAGAAAAACTCATTTCAAGACTCTTGTACATCAACAGTCCTTCAGAAAAACACATTTAAAAACTCATGCACAACAACAGTCCTTCACAGAAACACATTTCAAGACTCTTGTACAACAACAGTCCTTCAGAAAAACTCATTTCAAGATTCTTGTACAACAACGGTCCTTCAGAAAAACACATTTCAAGACTCTTGTACAACAACGCTCCTTCAGAAAAACACATTTAAAAACCCATGTACAACGACAGTCCTTTACAGAAACACATTTCAAAACTCTTGCACTACAACACTGCTACAGAAAAACTCATTTCAAGATTCTTGTATAAAAACAGTCCTTCAGAAAAACTCATTTCAAGACTCTTGTACATCAACAGTCCTTCAGAAAAACACATTTAAAAACTCATGCACAACGACAGTCCTTTACAGAAACGCATTTCAAAACTCATGTACAACGACAGTCCTTTACAGAAACACATATCAAAACTCTTGCACTACAACACTGCTACAGAAAAACTCATTTCAAGATTCTTGTACAACAACGGTTCTCCAGAAAAACACATTTCAAGACTCTTGTACAACAACGGTCCTTCAGAAAAACACATTTCAAGACTCTTGTACAACAACGGTCCTTCAGAAAAATACATTTCAAGACTCTTGTACAACAACACTCCTTCAGAAAATGCATTTAAAAACTCATGTACAACAACACTCCTTCAGAGAAACACATTTAAAAACTCATGTACAACGACAGTCGACAGAAACACATTTCAAAACTCTTGCACTACAACACTGCTACAGAAAAACTCATTTCAAGATTCTTGTACAACAACGGTCCTTCAGAAAAACTCATTTCAAGATTCTTGTACAACAACGGTCCTTCAGAAAAACACATTTCAAGACTCTTGTACAACAACGGTCCTTCAGAAAAACACATTTCAAGACTCTTGTACAACAACACTCCTTCAGAAAACGCATTTAAAAACTCATGTACAACAACACTCCTTCAGAGAAACACATTTAAAAACTCATGTACAACGACAGTCCTTTACAGACACACATTTCAAAACTCTTGCACTACAACACTGCTACAGAAAAACACATTTCAAGACTCTTGTACAACAACACTCCTTCAGAAAACGCATTTAAAAACTCATGTACAACAACACTCCTTCAGAGAAACACATTTAAAAACTCATGTACAACGACAGTCCTTTACAGAAACACATTTCAAAACTCTTGCACTACAACACTGCTACAGAAAAACTCATTTCAAGATTCTTGTATAAAAACAGTCCTTCAGAAAAACTCATTTCAAGACTCTTGTACATCAACAGTCCTTCAGAAAAACACATTTAAAAACTCATGCACAACGACAGTCCTTTACAGAAACGCATTTCAAAACTCATGTACAACGACAGTCCTTTACAGAAACACATATCAAAACTCTTGCACTACAACACTGCTACAGAAAAACTCATTTCAAGATTCTTGTACAACAACGGTTCTCCAGAAAAACACATTTCAAGACTCTTGTACAACAACGGTCCTTCAGAAAAACACATTTCAAGACTCTTGTACAACAACACTCCGTCAGAAAAACGCATTTAAAAACTCATGTACAACAACACTCCTTCAGAGAAACACATTTAAAAACTCGTGTGCAACGACAGTCCTTTACAGAAACGCATTTCAAAACTCATGTACAACGACAGTCCTTTACAGAAACACATATCAAAACTCTTGCACTACAACACTGCTACAGAAAAACTCATTTCAAGATTCTTGTACAACAACGTTCCTTCAGAAAAACTCATTTCAAGATTCTTGTACAACAACTGTCCTTCAGAAAAAGACATTTCAAGACTCTTGTACAACAACGGTCCTTCAGAAAAATACATTTCAAGACTCTTGTACAACAACACTCCTTCAGAAAACGCATTTAAAAACTCATGTACAACAACACTCCTTCAGAGAAACACATTTAAAAACTCATGTGCAACGACAGTCCTTTACAGAAACGCATTTCAAAACTCATGTGCAACGACAGTTGTTTACAGAAACACATTTCAAAACTCTTGCACTACAACACTGCTACAGAAAAACTCATTTCAAGATTCTTGTACAACAACGGTCCTTCAGAAAAACACATTTCAAGACTCTTGTACAACAACGGTCCTTCAGAAAAACACATTTCAAGACTCTTGTACAACAACACTCCTTCAGAAAACGCATTTAAAAACTCATCTACAACAACACTCCTTCAGAGAAACACATTTAAAAACTCATGTACAACGACAGTCCTTTACAGAAACGCATTTCAAAACTCATGTACAACGACAGTCCTTTACAGAAACACATATCAAAACTCTTGCACTACAACACTGCTACAGAAAAACTCATTTCAAGATTCTTGTATAAAAACAGTCCTTCAGAAAAACTCATTTCAAGACTCTTGTACAACAACGGTCCTTCAGAAAAACACATTTCAAGACTCTTGTACAACAACGCCCCTTCAGAAAAACACATTTAAAAACTCATGTGCAACGACAGTCCTTTACAGAAACGCATTTCAAAACTCATGTACAACGACAGTCCTTTACAGAAACACATATCAAAACTCTTGCACTACAACACTGCTACAGAAAAACTCATTTCAAGATTCTTGTACAACAACGGTCCTCCAGAAAAACACATTTCAAGACTCTTGTATAACAACGGTCCTTCAGAAAAACACATTTCAAGACTCTTGTACAACAACACTCCGTCAGAAAAACGCATTTAAAAACTCATGTACAACAACACTCCTTCAGAGAAACACATTTAAAAACTCATGTGCAACGACAGTCCTTTACAGAAACGCATTTCAAAACTCATGTACAACGACAGTCCTTTACAGAAACACATTTCAAAACTCTTGCACTACAACACTGCTTCAGAGAAACACATTTAAAAACTCATGCACAACAACAGTCCTTCACAGAAACACATTTCAAGACTCCTGTACAACAACAGTCCTTCAGAAAAACTCATTTTAAGATTCTTGTACAACAACGGTCCTTCAGAAAAACACATTTCAAGACCCTTGTACAACAACGCTCCTTCAGAAAAACACATTTAAAAACTCATGTGCAACAACACTCCTTCAGAGAAACACATTTAAAAACTCATGTGCAACGACAGTCCTTTACAGAAACGCATTTCAAAACTCATGTACAACGACAGTTGTTTACAGAAACACATTTCAAAACTCTTGCACTACAACACTGCTACATAAAAACTCATTTCAAGATTCTTGTACAACAACGGTAATTCAGAAAAACACATTTCAAGACTCTTGTACAACAACGGTCCTTCAGAAAAACACATTTAAAAACTCATGTGCAACGACAGTCCTTTACAGAAACGCATTTCAAAACTCATGTACAACGACAGTTGTTTACAGAAACACATTTCAAAACTCTTGCACTACAACACTGCTACAGAAAAACTCATTTCAAGATTCTTGTACAACAACGGTCCTTCAGAAAAACACATTTCAAGACTCTTGTACAACAACGGTCCTTCAGAAAAACACATTTCAAGACTCTTGTACAACAGCACTCCTTCAGAAAACGCATTTAAAAACTCATGTACAACAACACTCCTTCAGAGAAACACATTTAAAAACTCATGTACAACGACAGTCCTTTACAGAAACACATTTCAAAACTCTTGCACTACAACACTGCTACAGAAAAACTCATTTCAAGATTCTTGTACAACAACGGTCCTTCAGAAAAAATCATTTCAAGATTCTTGTACAACAACGGTCCTTCAGAAAACCACATTTCAAGACTCTTGTACAACAACGGTCCTTCAGAAAAACACATTTCAAGACTCTTGTACAACAACACTCCTTCAGAAAACGCATTTAAAAACTCATGTACAACAACACTCCTTCAGAGAAACACATTTAAAAACTCATGTACAACGACTGTCCTTTACAGAAACACATTTCAAAACTCTTGCACTACAACACTGCTACAGAAAAACTCATTTCAAGATTCTTGTACAACAACGGTCCTTCAGAAAAACTCATTTCAAGATTCTTGTACAAGAACGGTCCTTCAGAAAAACACATTTCAAGACTCTTGTACAACAACACTCCTTCAGAAAAACGCATTTAAAAACTCATGTACAACAACACTCCTTCAGAGAAACACATTTAAAAACTCATGTGCAACGACAGTCCTTTACAGAAACGCATTTCAAAACTCATGTACAACGACAGTCCTTTACAGAAACACATTTCAAAACTCTTGCACTACAACACTGCTTCAGAGAAACACATTTAAAAACTCATGCACAACAACAGTCCTTCACAGAAACACATTTCAAGACTCCTGTACAACAACAGTCCTTCAGAAAAACTCATTTTAAGATTCTTGTACAACAACGGTCCTTCAGAAAAACACATTTCAAGACCCTTGTACAACAACGCTCCTTCAGAAAAACACATTTAAAAACTCATGTGCAACAACACTCCTTCAGAGAAACACATTTAAAAACTCATGTGCAACGACAGTCCTTTACAGAAACGCATTTCAAAACTCATGTACAACGACAGTTGTTTACAGAAACACATTTCAAAACTCTTGCACTACAACACTGCTACATAAAAACTCATTTCAAGATTCTTGTACAACAACGGTAATTCAGAAAAACACATTTCAAGACTCTTGTACAACAACGGTCCTTCAGAAAAACACATTTAAAAACTCATGTGCAACGACAGTCCTTTACAGAAACGCATTTCAAAACTCATGTACAACGACAGTTGTTTACAGAAACACATTTCAAAACTCTTGCACTACAACACTGCTACAGAAAAACTCATTTCAAGATTCTTGTACAACAACGGTCCTTCAGAAAAACACATTTCAAGACTCTTGTACAACAACGGTCCTTCAGAAAAACACATTTCAAGACTCTTGTACAACAGCACTCCTTCAGAAAACGCATTTAAAAACTCATGTACAACAACACTCCTTCAGAGAAACACATTTAAAAACTCATGTACAACGACAGTCCTTTACAGAAACACATTTCAAAACTCTTGCACTACAACACTGCTACAGAAAAACTCATTTCAAGATTCTTGTACAACAACGGTCCTTCAGAAAAAATCATTTCAAGATTCTTGTACAACAACGGTCCTTCAGAAAACCACATTTCAAGACTCTTGTACAACAACGGTCCTTCAGAAAAACACATTTCAAGACTCTTGTACAACAACACTCCTTCAGAAAACGCATTTAAAAACTCATGTACAACAACACTCCTTCAGAGAAACACATTTAAAAACTCATGTACAACGACTGTCCTTTACAGAAACACATTTCAAAACTCTTGCACTACAACACTGCTACAGAAAAACTCATTTCAAGATTCTTGTACAACAACGGTCCTTCAGAAAAACTCATTTCAAGATTCTTGTACAAGAACGGTCCTTCAGAAAAACACATTTCAAGACTCTTGTACAACAACACTCCTTCAGAAAAACGCATTTAAAAACTCATGTACAACAACACTCCTTCAGAGAAACACATTTAAAAACTCATGTGCAACGACAGTCCTTTACAGAAACACATTTCAAGACTCCTGTACAACAACAGTCCTTCAGAAAAACTCATTTCAAGATTCTTGTACAACAACGGTCCTTCAGAAAAACACATTTCAAGACTCTTGTACAACAACGGTCCTTCAGAAAAACACATTTCAAGACTCTTGTACAACAACACTCCTTCAGAGAAACACATTTAAAAACGCATGTGCAACGACAGTCCTTTACAGAAACACATTTAAAAACTCTTGCACTACAACACTGCTACAGAAAAACTCATTTCAAGATTCTTGTACAACAACGGTCCTTCAGAAAAAGACATTTCAAGACTCTTGTACAACAACGGTCCTTCAGAAAAACACATTTCAAGACTCTTGTACAACAACACTCCTTCAGAAAACGCATTTAAAAACTCATGTACAACAACACTCCTTCAGAGAAACACATTTAAAAACTCATGTGCAACGACAGTCCTTTACAGAAACGCATTTCAAAACTCATGTGCAACGACAGTTGTTTACAGAAACACATTTCAAAACTCTTGCACTACAACACTGCTACAGAAAAACTCATTTCAAGATTCTTGTACAACAACGGTCCTTCAGAAAAAGACATTTCAAGACACTTGTACAACAACGGTCCTTCAGAAAAACACATTTCAAGACTCTTGTACAACAACACTCCTTCAGAAAACGCATTTAAAAACTCATGTACAACAACACTCCTTCAGAGAAACACATTTAAAAACTCATGTGCAACGACAGTCCTTTACAGAAACGCATTTCAAAACTCATGTACAACGACAGTTGTTTACAGAAACACATTTCAAAACTCTTGCACTACAACACTGCTACATAAAAACTCATTTCAAGATTCTTGTACAACAACGGTAATTCAGAAAAACACATTTCAAGACTCTTGTACAACAACGGTCCTTCAGAAAAACACATTTAAAAACTCATGTGCAACGACAGTCCTTTACAGAAACGCATTTCAAAACTCATGTACAACGACAGTTGTTTACAGAAACACATTTCAAAACTCTTGCACTACAACACTGCTACAGAAAAACTCATTTCAAGATTCTTGTACAACAACGGTCCTTCAGAAAAACACATTTCAAGACTCTTGTACAACAACGGTCCTTCAGAAAAACACATTTCAAGACTCTTGTACAACAACACTCCTTCAGAAAACGCATTTAAAAACTCATGTACAACAACACTCCTTCAGAGAAACACATTTAAAAACTCATGTACAACGACAGTCCTTTACAGAAACACATTTCAAAACTCTTGCACTACAACACTGCTACAGAAAAACTCATTTCAAGATTCTTGTACAACAACGGTCCTTCAGAAAAAAACATTTCAAGATTCTTGTACAACAACGGTCCTTCAGAAAACCACATTTCAAGACTCTTGTACAACAACGGTCCTTCAGAAAAACACATTTCAAGACTCTTGTACAACAACACTCCTTCAGAAAACGCATTTAAAAACTCATGTACAACAACACTCCTTCAGAGAAACACATTTAAAAACTCATGTACAACGACTGTCCTTTACAGAAACACATTTCAAAACTCTTGCACTACAACACTGCTACAGAAAAACTCATTTCAAGATTCTTGTACAACAACGGTCCTTCAGAAAAACTCATTTCAAGATTCTTGTACAAGAACGGTCCTTCAGAAAAACACATTTCAAGACTCTTGTACAACAACACTCCTTCAGAAAAACACATTTCAAGACTCTTGTACAACAACACTCCTTCAGAGAAACACATTTAAAAACTCATGTGCAACGACAGTCCTTTACAGAAACACATTTAAAAACTCTTGCACTACAACACTGCTACAGAAAAACTCATTTCAAGATTCTTGTATAAAAACAGTCCTTCAGAAAAACACATTTCAAGACTCTTGTACAACAACACTCCTTCAGAAAACTCATTTAAAAACTCCTGTACAACAACACTCCTTCAGAGAAACACATTTAAAAACTCATGTGCAACGACAGTCCTTTACAGAAACACATTTCAAGACTCCTGTACAACAACAGTCCTTCAGAAAAACACATTTCAAGACTCTTGTACAACAACACTCCTTCAGAGAAACACATTTAAAAACTCATGTACAACGACTGTCCTTTACAGAAACACATTTCAAAACTCTTGCACTACAACACTGCTACAGAAAAACTCATTTCAAGATTCTTGTACAACAACGGTCCTTCAGAAAAACACATTTCAAGACTCTTGTACAACAACACTCCTTCAGAAAACGCATTTAAAAACTCATATACAACAACACTCCTTCAGAGAAACACATTTAAAAACTCATGTGCAACGACAGTCCTTTACAGAAACACATTTCAAGACTCCTGTACAACAACAGTCCTTCAGAAAAACTCATTTCAAGATTCTTGTACAACAACGGTCCTTCAGAAAAACACATTTCAAGACTCTTGTACAACAACACTCCTTCAGAAAACGCATTTAAAAACTCATGTACAACAACACTCCTTCAGAGAAACACATTTAAAAACTCATGTGCAACGACAGTCCTTTACAGAAACACATTTCAAGACTCCTGTACAACAACAGTTATTCAGAAAAACTCATTTCAAGATTCTTGTACAACAACGGTCCTTCAGAAAAACACATTTCAAGACTCTTGTACAACAACGGTCCTTCAGAAAAACACATTTCAAGACTCTTGTACAACAACACTCCTTCAGAGAAACACATTTAAAAACTCATGTGCAAAGACAGTCCTTTACAGAAACACATTTAAAAACTCTTGCACTACAACACTGCTACAGAAAAACTCATTTCAAGATTCTTGTATAAAAACACTCCTTCAGAAAAACTCATTTCAAGACTCTTGTACAACAACAGTGCTTCTGAAAAACACATTTAAAAACTCATGCACAACAACAGTCCTTCACAGAAACACATTTCAAGACTCTTGTACAACAACAGTCCTTCAGAAAAACTCATTTCAAGATTCTTGTACAACAACGGTCCTTCAGAAAAACACATTTCAAGACTCTTGTACAACAACGCTCCTTCAGAAAAACACATTTAAAAACTCATGTGCAACGACAGTCCTTTACAGAAACGCATTTCAAAACTCATGTACAACGACAGTTGTTTACAGAAACACATTTCAAAACTCTTGCACTACAACACTGCTACAGAAAAACTCATTTGAAGATTCTTGTACAACAACGGTTTTTCAGAAAAAATCATTTCAAGATTCTTGTACAACAACGGTCCTTCAGAAAAACACATTTCAAGACCCTTGTACAACAACGCTCCTTCAGAAAAACACATTTAAAAACTCATGTGCAACAACACTCCTTCAGAAAACGCATTTAAAAACTCATGTACAACAACACTCCTTCAGAGAAACACATTTAAAAACTCATGTACAACGACAGTCCTTTACAGAAACACATTTCAAAACTCTTGCACTACAACACTGCTACAGAAAAACTCATTTCAAGATTCTTGTACAACAACGGTCCTTCAGAAAAAATCATTTCAAGATTCTTGTACAACAACGGTCCTTCAGAAAAACACATTTCAAGACCCTTGTACAACAACGCTCCTTCAGAAAAACACATTTAAGAACTCATGTGCAACAACACTCCTTCAGAAAACGCATTTAAAAACTCATGTACAACAACACCATTTCAGAGAAACACATTTAAAAACTCATGTACAACGACAGTCCTTTACAGAAACACATTTCAAGACTCTTGTACAACAACAGTAATTCAGAAAAACTCATTTCAAGATTCTTGTACAACAACGGTCCTTCAGAAAAACACATTTCAAGACTCTTGTACAACAACGCTCCTTCAGAAAAACACATTTAAAAACTCATGTGCAACAACACTCCTTCAAAGAAACACATTTAAAAACTCATGTGAAACGACAGTCCTTTACAGAAACACATATCAAAACTCTTGCACTACAACACTGCTACAGAAAAACTCATTTCAAGATTCTTGTACAACAACGGTCCTCCAGAAAAACACATTTCAAGACTCTTGTACAACAACAGTCCTTCAGAAAAACGCATTTAAAAACTCATGCACAACAACAGTCCTTCACAGAAACACATTTCAAGACTCTTGTACAACAACAGTCCTTCAGAAAAACTCATTTCAAGATTCTTGTACAACAACGGTCCTTCAGAAAAACACATTTCAAGACTCTTGTACAACAACGCTCCTTCAGAAAAACACATTTAAAAACTCATGTGCAACAACACTCCTTCAAAGAAACACATTTAAAAACTCATGTGAAACGACAGTCCTTTACAGAAACACATATCAAAACTCTTGCACTACAACACTGCTACAGAAAAACTCATTTCAAGATTCTTGTACAACAACGGTCCTCCAGAAAAACACATTTCAAGACTCTTGTACAACAACGGTCCTTCAGAAAAACACATTTCAAGACTCTTGTACAGCAACACTCTGTCAGCAAAATGCATTTAAAAACTCATGTAGAACAACACTCCTTCAGAGAAACACATTTAAAAACTCATGTGCAACAACAGTCCTTCACAGAAACACATTGCAAGACTCTTGTACAACAACAGTCCTTCAGAAAAACTCATTTCAAGATTCTTGTACAACAACGGTCCTTCAGAAAAACACATTTCAAGACTCTTGTACAACAACGCTCCTTCAGAAAAACACATTTAAAAACTCATGTGCAACGACAGTCCTTTACAGAAACGCATTTCAAAACTCATGTACAACGACAGTCCTTTACAGAAACACATTTCAAAACTTTTGCACTACAACACTGCTTCAGAGAAACACATTTAAAAACTCATGCACAACAACAGTCCTTCACAGAAACACATTTCAAGACTCCTGTACAACAACAGTAGTTCAGAAAAACTCATTTCAAGATTCTTGTACAACAACGGTCCTCCAGAAAAACACATTTCAAGACTCTTGTACAACAACGGTCCTTCAGAAAAACACATTTCAAGACTCTTGTACAACAACACTCCGTCAGAAAAACGCATTTAAAAACTCATGTACAACAACACTCCTTCAGAGAAACACATTTAAAAACTCATGTGCAATGACAGTCCTTTACAGAAACGCATTTCAAAACTCATGTACAACGACAGTCCTTTACAGAAACACATTTCAAAACTCTTGCACTACAACACTGCTTCAGAGAAACACATTTAAAAACTCATGCACAACAACAGTCCTTCACAGAAACACATTTCAAGACTCCTGTACAACAACAGTCCTTCAGAAAAACTCATTTCAAGATTCTTGTACAACAACGGTCCTTCAGAAAAACACATTTCAAGACTCTTGTACAACAACGCTCCTTCAGAAAAACACATTTAAAAACTCATGTGCAACAACACTCCTTCAGAGAAACACATTTAAAAACTCATGTGCAACGACAGTCCTTTACAGAAACGCATTTCAAAACTCATGTACAACGACAGTTGTTTACAGAAACACATTTCAAAACTCTTGCACTACAACACTGCTACAGAAAAACTCATTTCAAGATTCTTGTACAACAACTGTCCTTCAGAAAAACATATTTCAAGACTCTTGTACAACAACGGTCCTTCAGAAAAACACATTTCAAGACTCTTGTACAACAACACTCCTTCAGAAAACGCATTTAAAAACTCATGTACAACAACACTCCTTCAGAGAAACACATTTAAAAACTCATGTACAACGACAGTCCTTTACAGAAACACATTTCAAAACTCTTGCACTACAACACTGCTACAGAAAAACTAATTTCAAGATTCTTGTACAACAACGGTCCTTCAGAAAAACTCATTTCAAGATTCTTGTACAACAACGGTGCTTCAGAAAAACACATTTCAATACTCTTGTACAACAACGGTCCTTCAGAAAAACACATTTCAAGACTCTTGTACAACAACACTCCTTCAGAAAACGCATTTAAAAACTCATGTGCAACGACAGTCCTTTACAGAAACACATTTCAAGACTCCTGTACAACAACAGTCCTTCAGAAAAACTCATTTCAAGATTCTTGTACAACAACGGTCCTTCAG
Source organism: Xylota sylvarum (assembly GCA_905220385.1). Lineage (NCBI taxonomy): Eukaryota > Metazoa > Arthropoda > Insecta > Diptera > Syrphidae > Xylota > Xylota sylvarum. The sequence continues at coordinate 244,474 of CAJMZQ010000090.1, forward strand.
AAAAACTCATTTCAAGATTCTTGTACAACAACGGTAATTCAGAAAAACACATTTCAAGACTCTTGTACAACAACACTCCTTCAGAAAACGCATTTAAAAACTCATGTACAACAACACTCCTTCAGAGAAACACATTTAAAAACTCATGTACAACGACAGTCCTTTACAGAAACACATTTCAAAACTCTTGCACTACAACACTGCTACAGAAAAACTCATTTCAAGATTCTTGTACAACAACGGTCCTTCAGAAAAACTCATTTCAAGATTCTTGTACAACAACGGTCCTTCAGAAAAACACATTTCAAGACTCTTGTACAACAACACTCCTTCAGAAAAACGCATTTAAAAACTCATGTACAACAACACTCCTTCAGAGAAACACATTTAAAAACTCATGTGCAACGACAGTCCTTTACAGAAACACATTTCAAAACTCTTGCACTACAACACTGCTACAGAAAAACTCATTTCAAGATTCTTGTACAACAACGGTCCTTCAGAAAAACTCATTTCAAGATTCTTGTACAACAACGGTCCTTCAGAAAAACACATTTCAAGACTCTTGTACAACAACACTCCTTCAGAAAAACGCATTTAAAAACTCATGTACAACAACACTCCTTCAGAGAAACACATTTAAAAACTCATGTACAACGACAGTCCTTTACAGAAACACATTTCAAAACTCTTGCACTACAACACTGCTACAGAAAAACTCATTTCAAGATTCTTGTACAACAACGGTCCTTCAGAAAAACTCATTTCAAGATTCTTGTACAACAACGGTCCTTCAGAAAAACTCATTTCAAGATTCTTGTACAACAACGGTCCTTCAGAAAAACACATTTCAAGACTCTTGTACAACAACAGTCCTTCAGAAAAACACATTTCAAGACTCTTGTACAACAACGGTCCTTCAGAAAAACACATTTCAAGACTCTTGTACAACAACACTCCTTCAGAAAACGCATTTAAAAACTCATGTACAACAACACTCCTTCAGAGAACCACATTTAAAAACTCATGTACAACGACAGTCCTTTACAGAAACACATTTCAAAACTCTTGCACTACAACACTGCTACAGAAAAACTCATTTCAAGATTCTTGTACAACAACGGTCCTTCAGAAAAACTCATTTCAAGATTCTTGTACAACAACAGTCCTTCAGAAAAACTCATTTCAAGATTCTTGTACAACAACGGTCCTTCAGAAAAACACATTTCAAGACTCTTGTACAACAGCGCTCCTTCAGAAAAACGCATTTAAAAACTCATGTACAACAACACTCCTTCAGAGAAACACATTTAAAAACTCATGTGCAACGACAGTCCTTTACAGAAACGCATTTCAAAACTCATGTACAACGACAGTTGTTTACAGAAACACATTTCAAAACTCTTGCACTACAACACTGCTACAGAAAAACTCATTTCAAGATTCTTGTACAATAACGGTCCTTCAGAAAAACACATTTCAAGACTCTTGTACAACAACAGTCCTTCAGAAAAACACATTTAAAAACTCATGCACAACAACAGTCCTTCACAGAAACACATTTCAAAACTCTTGTACAACAACAGTCCTTCAGAAAAACTCATTTCAAGATTCTTGTACAACAACGGTCCTTCAGAAAAACACATTTCAAGACTCTTGTACAACAACGCTCCTTCAGAAAAACACATTTAAAAACTCATGTGCAACAACACTCCTTCAAAGAAACACATTTAAAAACTCATGTGAAACGACAGTCCTTTACAGAAACACATATCAAAACTCTTGCACTACAACACTGCTACAGAAAAACTCATTTCAAGATTCTTGTACAACAACGGTCCTCCAGAAAAACACATTTCAAGACTCTTGTACAACAACGGTCCTTCAGAAAAACACATTTCAAGACTCTTGTACAGCAACACTCTGTCAGAAAAATGCATTTAAAAACTCATGTAGAACAACACTCCTTCAGAGAAACACATTTAAAAACTCATGTGCAACAACAGTCCTTCACAGAAACACATTTCAAGACTCTTGTACAACAACAGTCCTTCAGAAAAACTCATTTCAAGATTCTTGTACAACAACGGTCCTTCAGAAAAACACATTTCAAGACTCTTGTACAACAACGCTCCTTCAGAAAAACACATTTAAAAACTCATGTGCAACGACAGTCCTTTACAGAAAAGCATTTCAAAACTCATGTACAACGACAGTCCTTTACAGAAACACATTTCAAAACTTTTGCACTACAACACTGCTTCAGAGAAACACATTTAAAAACTCATGCACAACAACAGTCCTTCACAGAAACACATTTCAAGACTCCTGTACAACAACAGTCCTTCAGAAAAACTCATTTCAAGATTCTTGTACAACAACGGTCCTCCAGAAAAACACATTTCAAGACTCTTGTACAACAACGGTCCTTCAGAAAAACACATTTCAAGACTCTTGTACAACAACACTCCGTCAGAAAAACGCATTTAAAAACTCATGTACAACAACACTCCTTCAGAGAAACACATTTAAAAACTCATGTGCAATGACAGTCCTTTACAGAAACGCATTTCAAAACTCATGTACAACGACAGTCCTTTACAGAAACACATTTCAAAACTCTTGCACTACAACACTGCTTCAGAGAAACACATTTAAAAACTCATGCACAACAACAGTCCTTCACAGAAACACATTTCAAGACTCCTGTACAACAACAGTCCTTCAGAAAAACTCATTTCAAGATTCTTGTACAACAACGGTCCTTCAGAAAAACACATTTCACGACTCTTGTACAACAACGCTCCTTCAGAAAAACACATTTAAAAACTCATGTGCAACAACACTCCTTCAGAGAAACACATTTAAAAACTCATGTGCAACGACAGTCCTTTACAGAAACGCATTTCAAAACTCATGTACAACGACAGTTGTTTACAGAAACACATTTCAAAACTCTTGCACTACAACACTGCTACAGAAAAACTCATTTCAAGATTCTTGTACAACAACTGTCCTTCAGAAAAACATATTTCAAGACTCTTGTACAACAACGGTCCTTCAGAAAAACACATTTCAAGACTCTTGTACAACAACACTCCTTCAGAAAACGCATTTAAAAACTCATGTACAACAACACTCCTTCAGAGAAACACATTTAAAAACTCATGTACAACGACAGTCCTTTACAGAAACACATTTCAAAACTCTTGCACTACAACACTGCTACAGAAAAACTCATTTCAAGATTCTTGTACAACAACGGTCCTTCAGAAAAACTCATTTCAAGATTCTTGTACAACAACGGTGCTTCAGAAAAACACATTTCAATACTCTTGTACAACAACGGTCCTTCAGAAAAACACATTTCAAGACTCTTGTACAACAACACTCCTTCAGAAAACGCATTTAAAAACTCATGTGCACTCCTTCAGAAAAACACATTTCAAGACTCTTGTACAACAACACTCCTTCAGAAAACGCATTTAAAAACTCATGTACAACAACACTCCTTCAGAGAACCACATTTAAAAACTCATGTACAACGACAGTCCTTTACAGAAACACATTTCAAAACTCTTGCACTACAACACTGCTACAGAAAAACTCATTTCAAGATTCTTGTACAACAACGGTCCTTCAGAAAAACACATTTCAAGACTCTTGTACAACAACACTCCTTCAGAAAACGCATTTAAAAACTCATGTACAACAACACTCCTTCAGAGAAACACATTTAAAAACTCATGTACAACGACAGTCCTTTACAGAAACACATTTCAAAACTCTTGCACTACAACACTGCTACAGAAAAACTCATTTCAAGATTCTTGTATAAAAACAGTCCTTCAGAAAAACTCATTTCAAGACTCTTGTACAACAAGAGTCCTTCAGAAAAACACATTTAAAAACTCATGCACAACAACAGTCCTTCACAGAAACACATTTCAAGACTCTTGTACAAAAACAGTCCTTCAGAAAAACTCATTTCAAGATTCTTGTACAACAACGGTCCTTCAGAAAAACACATTTCAAGACTCTTGTACAACAACGCTAATTCAGAAAAACACATTTAAAAACTCATGTGCAACGACAGTCCTTTACAGAAACGCATTTCAAAACTCATGTACAACTACAGTTGTTTACAGAAACACATTTCAAAACTCTTGCACTACAACACTGCTACAGAAAAACTCATTTCAAGATTCTTGTACAACAACGGTCCTTCAGAAAAACACATTTCAAGACTCTTGTACAACAACACTCCTTCAGAAAACGCATTTAAAAACTCATGTACAACAACACTCCTTCACAGAAACACATTTAAAAACTCATGTACAACGACAGTCCTTTACAGAAACACATTTCAAAACTCTTGCACTACAACACTGCTACAGAAAAACTCATTTCAAGATTCTTGTATAAAAACAGTCCTTCAGAAAAACTCATTTCAAGACTCTTGTACAACAACAGTCCTTCAGAAAAACACATTTAAAAACTCATGCACAACAACAGTCCTTCACAGAAACACATTTCAAGACTCTTGTACAACAACAGTCCTTCAGAAAAACTCATTTCAAGATTCTTGTACAACAACGCTCCTTCAGACAAACACATTTCAAGACTCTTGTACAACAACGGTCCTTCAGAAAAACACATTTCAAGACTCTGGTACAACAACACTCCGTCAGAAAAACGCATTTAAAAACTCATGTACAACAACACTCCTTCAGAGAAACACATTTAAAAACTCATGTGCAACAACAGTCCTTCACAGAAACACATTTCAAGACTCTTGTACAACAACAGTCCTTCAGAAAAACTCATTTCAAGATTCTTGTACAACAACGCTAATTCAGAAAAACACATTTAAAAACTCATGTGCAACAACACTCCTTCAAAGAAACACATTTAAAAACTCATGTGAAACGACAGTCCTTTACAGAAACACATATCAAAACTCTTGCACTACAACACTGCTACAGAAAAACTCATTTCAAGATTCTTGTACAACAACGGTCCTCCAGAAAAACACATTTCAAGACTCTTGTACAACAACGGTCCTTCAGAAAAACACATTTCAAGACTCTGGTACAACAACACTCCGTCAGAAAAACGCATTTAAAAACTCATGTACAACAACACTCCTTCAGAGAAACACATTTAAAAACTCATGTGCAACAACAGTCCTTCACAGAAACACATTTCAAGACTCTTGTACAACAACAGTCCTTCAGAAAAACTCATTTCAAGATTCTTGTACAACAACGGTCCTTCAGAAAAACACATTTCAAGACTCCTGTACAACAACAGTCCTTCAGAAAAACTCATTTCAAGATTCTTGTACAACAACGGTCCTTCAGAAAAACACATTTCAAGATTCTTGTACAACAACGATCCTTCAGAAAAACTCATTTCAAGATTCTTGTACAACAACGGTCCTCCAGAAAAACACATTTCAAGACTCTTGTACAACAACACTCCTTCAGAAAACGCATTTAAAAACTCATGTACAACAACACTCCTTCAGAGAAACACATTTAAAAACTCATGTACAACAACAGTCCTTTACAGAAACACATTTCAAAACTCTTGCACTACAACACTGCTACAGAAAAACTCATTTCAAGATTCTTGTACAACAACGGTCCTCCAGAAAAACACATTTCAAAACTCTTGTACAACAACACTCCTTCAGAAAACGCATTTAAAAACTCATGTACAACAACACTCCTTCAGAGAAACACATTTAAAAACTCATGTACAACGACAGTCCTTTACAGAAACACATTTCAAAACTCTTGCACTACAACACTGCTACAGAAAAACTCATTTCAAGATTCTTGTACAACAACGGTCCTTCAGAAAAACTCATTTCAAGATTCTTGTACAACAACGGTCCTTCAGAAAAACACATTTCAAGACTCTTGTACAACAACACTCCTTCAGAAAAACGCATTTAAAAACTCATGTACAACAACACTCCTTCAGAGAAACACATTTAAAAACTCATGTGCAACGACAGTCCTTTACAGAAACACATTTCAAAACTCTTGCACTACAACACTGCTACAGAAAAACTCATTTCAAGATTCTTGTACAACAACGGTCCTTCAGAAAAACTCATTTCAAGATTCTTGTACAACAACGGTCCTTCAGAAAAACACATTTCAAGACTCTTGTACAACAACACTCCTTCAGAAAAACGCATTTAAAAACTCATGTACAACAACACTCCTTCAGAGAAACACATTTAAAAACTCATGTACAACGACAGTCCTTTACAGAAACACATTTCAAAACTCTTGCACTACAACACTGCTACAGAAAAACTCATTTCAAGATTCTTGTACAACAACGGTCCTTCAGAAAAACTCATTTCAAGATTCTTGTACAACAACGGTCCTTCAGAAAAACTCATTTCAAGATTCTTGTACAACAACGGTCCTTCAGAAAAACACATTTCAAGACTCTTGTACAACAACAGTCCTTCAGAAAAACACATTTCAAAACTCTTGTACAACAACGGTCCTTCAGAAAAACACATTTCAAGACTCTTGTACAACAACACTCCTTCAGAAAACGCATTTAAAAACTCATGTACAACAACACTCCTTCAGAGAACCACATTTAACAACTCATGTACAACGACAGTCCTTTACAGAAACACATTTCAAAACTCTTGCACTACAACACTGCTACAGAAAAACTCATTTCAAGATTCTTGTACAACAACGGTCCTTCAGAAAAACCCATTTCAAGATTCTTGTACAACAACAGTCCTTCAGAAAAACTCATTTCAAGATTCTTGTACAACAACGGTCCTTCAGAAAAACACATTTCAAGACTCTTGTACAACAGCGCTCCTTCAGAAAAACGCATTTAAAAACTCATGTACAACAACACTCCTTCAGAGAAACACATTTAAAAACTCATGTGCAACGACAGTCCTTTACAGAAACGCATTTCAAAACTCATGTACAACGACAGTTGTTTACAGAAACACATTTCAAAACTCTTGCACTACAACACTGCTACAGAAAAACTCATTTCAAGATTCTTGTACAATAACGGTCCTTCAGAAAAACACATTTCAAGACTCTTGTACAACAGCGCTCCTTCAGAAAAACACATTTAAAAACTCATGTGCAACGACAGTCCTTCACAGAAACACATTTCAAGACTCTTGCTCTACAACACTGCTACAGAAAAACTCATTTCAAGATTCTTGTACAATAACGGTCCTTCAGAAAAACACATTTCAAGACTCTTGTACAACAGCGCTCCTTCAGAAAAACGCATTTAAAAACTCATGTACAACAACACTCCTTCAGAGAAACACATTTAAAAACTCATGTGCAACGACAGTCCTTTACAGAAACGCATTTCAAAACTCATGTACAACGACAGTTGTTTACAGAAACACATTTCAAAACTCTTGCACTACAACACTGCTACAGAAAAACTCATTTCAAGATTCTTGTACAATAACGGTCCTTCAGAAAAACACATTTCAAGACTCTTGTACAACAGCGCTCCTTCAGAAAAACGCATTTAAAAACTCATGTACAACAACACTCCTTCAGAGAAACACATTTAAAAACTCATGTGCAACGACAGTCCTTTACAGAAACGCATTTCAAAACTCATGTACAACGACAGTTGTTTACAGAAACACATTTCAAAACTCTTGCACTACAACACTGCTACAGAAAAACTCATTTCAAGATTCTTGTACAACAACGGTCCTTCAGAAAAACACATTTCAAGACTCTTGTACAACAACGGTCCTTCAGAAAAACACATTTCAAGACTCTTGTACAACAACACTCCTTCAGAAAACGCATTTAAAAACTCATGTACAACAACACTCCTTCAGAGAAACACATTTAAAAACTCATGTACAACGACAGTCCTTTACAGAAACACATTTCAAAACTCTTGCACTACAACACTGCTACAGAAAAACTCATTTCAAGATTCTTGTATAAAAACAGTCCTTCAGAAAAACTCATTTCAAGACTCTTGTACAACAAGAGTCCTTCAGAAAAACACATTTAAAAACTCATGCACAACAACAGTCCTTCACAGAAACACATTTCAAGACTCTTGTACAAAAACAGTCCTTCAGAAAAACTCATTTCAAGATTCTTGTACAACAACGGTCCTTCAGAAAAACACATTTCAAGACTCTTGTACAACAACGCTAATTCAGAAAAACACATTTAAAAACTCATGTGCAACGACAGTCCTTTACAGAAACGCATTTCAAAACTCATGTACAACTACAGTTGTTTACAGAAACACATTTCAAAACTCTTGCACTACAACACTGCTACAGAAAAACTCATTTCAAGATTCTTGTACAACAACGGTCCTTCAGAAAAACACATTTCAAGACTCTTGTACAACAACACTCCTTCAGAAAACGCATTTAAAAACTCATGTACAACAACACTCCTTCACAGAAACACATTTAAAAACTCATGTACAACGACAGTCCTTTACAGAAACACATTTCAAAACTCTTGCACTACAACACTGCTACAGAAAAACTCATTTCAAGATTCTTGTATAAAAACAGTCCTTCAGAAAAACTCATTTCAAGACTCTTGTACAACAACAGTCCTTCAGAAAAACACATTTAAAAACTCATGCACAACAACAGTCCTTCACAGAAACACATTTCAAGACTCTTGTACAACAACAGTCCTTCAGAAAAACTCATTTCAAGATTCTTGTACAACAACGGTCCTTCAGACAAACACATTTCAAGACTCTTGTACAACAACGCTCCTTCAGAAAAACACATTTAAAAACTCATGTGCAACAACACTCCTTCAAAGAAACACATTTAAAAACTCATGTACAACGACAGTTGTTTACAGAAACACATTTCAAAACTCTTGCACTACAACACTGCTACAGAAAAACTCATTTCAAGATTCTTGTACAACAACGGTCCTTCAGAAAAACACATTTAAAAACTCATGCACAACAACAGTCCTTCACAGAAACACATTTCAAGACTCTTGTACAACAACAGTCCTTCAGAAAAACTCATTTCAAGATTCTTGTACAACAACGGTCCTCCAGAAAAACACATTTCAAGACTCTTGTACAACAACGGTCCTCCAGAAAAACACATTTCAAGACTCTTGTACAACAACAGTCCTTCAGAAAAACACATTTAAAAACTCATGCACAACAACAGTCCTTCACAGAAACACATTTCAAGACTCTTGTACAACAACAGTCCTTCAGAAAAACTCATTTCAAGATTCTTGTACAACAACGGTCCTTCAGACAAACACATTTCAAGACTCTTGTACAACAACACTCCGTCAGAAAAACGCATTTAAAAACTCATGTACAACAACACTCCTTCAGAGAAACACATTTAAAAACTCATGTGCAACAACTGTCCTTCACAGAAACACATTTCAAGACTCTTGTACAACAACAGTCCTTCAGAAAAACTCATTTCAAGATTCTTGTACAACAACGGTCCTTCAGAAAAACACATTTCAAGACTCCTGTACAACAACAGTCCTTCAGAAAAACTCATTTCAAGATTCTTGTACAACAACGGTCCTTCAGAAAAACACATTTCAAGATTCTTGTACAACAACGATCCTTCAGAAAAACTCATTTCAAGATTCTTGTACAACAACAGTCCTTCAGAAAAACTCATTTCAAGATTCTTGTACAACAACGGTCCTTCAGAAAAACACATTTCAAGACTCTTATACAACAGCGCTCCTTCAGAAAAACGCATTTAAAAACTCATGTACAACAACACTCCTTCAGAGAAACACATTTAAAAACTCATGTGCAACGACAGTCCTTTACAGAAACGCATTTCAAAACTCATGTACAACGACAGTTGTTTACAGAAACACATTTCAAAACTCTTGCACTACAACAGTGCTACAGAAAAACTCATTTCAAGATTCTTGTACAATAACGGTCCTTCAGAAAAACACATTTCAAGACTCTTGTACAACAGCGCTCCTTCAGAAAAACGCATTTAAAAACTCATGTACAACAACACTCCTTCAGAGAAACACATTTAAAAACTCATGTGCAACGACAGTCCTTTACAGAAACGCATTTCAAAACTCATGTACAACGACAGTTGTTTACAGAAACACATTTCAAAACTCTTGCACTACAACACTGCTACAGAAAAACTCATTTCAAGATTCTTGTACAACAACGGTCCTTCAGAAAAACACATTTCAAGACTCTTGTACAACAACGGTCCTTCAGAAAAACACATTTCAAGACTCTTGTACAACAACACTCCTTCAGAAAACGCATTTAAAAACTCATTTACAACAACACTCCTTCAGAGAAACACATTTAAAAACTCATGTACAACGACAGTCCTTTACAGAAACACATTTCAAAACTCTTGCACTACAACACTGCTACAGAAAAACTCATTTCAAGATTCTTGTACAAAAACAGTCCGTCAGAAAAACTCATTTCAAGACTCTTGTACAACAAGAGTCCTTCAGAAAAACACATTTAAAAACTCATGCACAACAACAGTCCTTCACAGAAACACATTTCAAGACTCTTATACAAAAACAGTCCTTCAGAAAAACTCATTTCAAGATTCTTGTACAACAACGGTCCTTCAGAAAAACACATTTCAAGACTCTTGTACAACAACGCTAATTCAGAAAAACACATTTAAAAACTCATGTGCAACGACAGTCCTTTACAGAAACGCATTTCAAAACTCATGTACAACTACAGTTGTTTACAGAAACACATTTCAAAACTCTTGCACTACAACACTGCTACAGAAAAACTCATTTCAAGATTCTTGTACAACAACGGTCCTTCAGAAAAACACATTTCAAGACTCTTGTACAACAACAGTCCTTCAGAAAAACACATTTAAAAACTCATGCACAACAACAGTCCTTCAGAAACACATTTCAAGACTCTTGTACAACAACAGTCCTTCAGAAAAACTCATTTCAAGATTCTTGTACAACAACAGTCCTTCAGAAAAACACATTTAAAAACTCATGCACAACAACAGTCCTTCACAGAAACACATTTCAAGACTCTTGTACAACAACAGTCCTTCAGAAAAACTCATTTCAAGATTCTTGTACAACAACGGTCCTTCAGACAAACACATTTCAAGACTCTTGTACAACAACGCTCCTTCGGAAAAACACATTTAAAAACTCATGTGCAACAACACTCCTTCAAAGAAACACATTTAAAAACTCATGTGAAACGACAGTCCTTTACAGAAACACATATCAAAACTCTTGCACTACAACACTGCTACAGAAAAACTCATTTCAAGATTCTTGTACAACAACGGTCCTCCAGAAAAACACATTTCAAGACTCTTGTACAACAACGGTCCTTCAGAAAAACACATTTCAAGACTCTGGTACAACAACACTCCGTCAGAAAAACGCATTTAAAAACTCATGTACAACAACACTCCTTCAGAGAAACACATTTAAAAACTCATGTGCAACAACAGTCCTTCATAGAAACACATTTCAAGACTCTTGTACAACAACAGTCCTTCAGAAAAACTCATTTCAAGATTCTTGTACAACAACGGTCCTTCAGAAAAACACATTTCAAGACTCTTGTACAACAACGGTCCTTCAGAAAAACACATTTCAAGACTCTTGTACAACAACACTCCTTCAGAAAACGCATTTAAAAACTCATTTACAACAACACTCCTTCAGAGAAACACATTTAAAAACTCATGTACAACGACAGTCCTTTACAGAAACACATTTCAAAACTCTTGCACTACAACACTGCTACAGAAAAACTCATTTCAAGATTCTTGTACAAAAACAGTCCGTCAGAAAAACTCATTTCAAGACTCTTGTACAACAAGAGTCCTTCAGAAAAACACATTTAAAAACTCATGCACAACAACAGTCCTTCACAGAAACACATTTCAAGACTCTTATACAAAAACAGTCCTTCAGAAAAACTCATTTCAAGATTCTTGTACAACAACGGTCCTTCAGAAAAACACATTTCAAGACTCTTGTACAACAACGCTAATTCAGAAAAACACATTTAAAAACTCATGTGCAACGACAGTCCTTTACAGAAACGCATTTCAAAACTCATGTACAACTACAGTTGTTTACAGAAACACATTTCAAAACTCTTGCACTACAACACTGCTACAGAAAAACTCATTTCAAGATTCTTGTACAACAACGGTCCTTCAGAAAAACACATTTCAAGACTCTTGTACAACAACAGTCCTTCAGAAAAACACATTTAAAAACTCATGCACAACAACAGTCCTTCACAGAAACACATTTCAAGACTCTTGTACAACAACAGTCCTTCAGAAAAACTCATTTCAAGATTCTTGTACAACAACAGTCCTTCAGAAAAACACATTTAAAAACTCATGCACAACAACAGTCCTTCACAGAAACACATTTCAAGACTCTTGTACAACAACAGTCCTTCAGAAAAACTCATTTCAAGATTCTTGAACAACAACGGTCCTTCAGACAAACACATTTCAAGACTCTTGTACAACAACGCTCCTTCGGAAAAACACATTTAAAAACTCATGTGCAACAACACTCCTTCAAAGAAACACATTTAAAAACTCATGTGAAACGACAGTCCTTTACAGAAACACATATCAAAACTCTTGCACTACAACACTGCTACAGAAAAACTCATTTCAAGATTCTTGTACAACAACGGTCCTCCAGAAAAACACATTTCAAGACTCTTGTACAACAACGGTCCTTCAGAAAAACACATTTCAAGACTCTGGTACAACAACACTCCGTCAGAAAAACGCATTTAAAAACTCATGTACAACAACACTCCTTCAGAGAAACACATTTAAAAACTCATGTGCAACAACAGTCCTTCACAGAAACACATTTCAAGACTCTTGTACAACAACAGTCCTTCAGAAAAACTCATTTCAAGATTCTTGTACAACAACGGTCCTTCAGAAAAACACATTTCAAGACTCCTGTACAACAACAGTCCTTCAGAAAAACTAATTTCAAGATTCTTGTACAACAACGGTCCTTCAGAAAAACACATTTCAAGACTCTTGTACAACAACGCTCCTTCAGAAAAACACATTTAAAAACTCATGTGCAAGAACACTCCTTCAGAGAAACACATTTAAAAACTCATGTGCAACGACAGTCCTTTACAGAAACGCATTTCAAAACTCATGTACAACGACAGTTGTTTACAGAAACACATTTCAAAACTCTTGCACTACAACACTGCTACAAAAAAACTCATTTCAAGATTCTTGTACAACAACGGTCCTTCAGAAAAACACATTTCAAGACTCTTGTACAACAACGGTCCTTCAGAAAAACACATTTAAAAACTCATGTGCAACGACAGTCCTTTACAGAAACGCATTTAAAAACTCATGTACAACGACAGTTGTTTACAGAAACACATTTCAAAACTCTTGCACTACAACACTGCTACAGAAAAACTCATTTCAAGATTCTTGTACAACAACGGTCCTTCAGAAAAACACATTTCAAGACTCTTGTACAACAACGGTCCTTCAGAAGAACACATTTCAAGACTCTTGTACAACAACACTCCTTCAGAAAACGCATTTAAAAACTCATGTGCAACGACAGTCCTTTACAGAAACGCATTTCAAAACTCATGTACAACGACAGTTGTTTACAGAAACACATTTCAAAACTCTTGCACTACAACACTGCTACAGAAAAACTCATTTCAAGATTCTTGTACAACAACGGTCCTTCAGAAAAACACATTTCAAGATTCTTGTACAACAACGGTCCTTCAGAAAAACACATTTCAAGACTCTTGTACAACAACGCTCCTTCAGAAAAACACATTTAAAAACTCATGTGCAACAACACTCCTTCAGAGAAACACATTTAAAAACTCATGTGCAACGACAGTCCTTTACAGAAACGCATTTCAAAACTCATGTACAACGACAGTTGTTTACAGAAACACATTTCAAAACTCTTGCACTACAACACTGCTACAGAAAAACTCATTTCAAGATTCTTGTACAACAACGGTCCTTCAGAAAAACACATTTCAAGACTCTTGTACAACAACGGTCCTTCAGAAAAACACATTTAAAAACTCATGTGCAACGACAGTCCTTTACAGAAACGCATTTAAAAACTCATGTACAACGACAGTTGTTTACAGAAACACATTTCAAAACTCTTGCACTACAACACTGCTACAGAAAAACTCATTTCAAGATTCTTGTACAACAACGGTCCTTCAGAAAAACACATTTCAAGACTCTTGTACAACAACGCTCCTTCAGAAAAACACATTTAAAAACTCATGTGCAACAACACTCCTTCAGAGAAACACATTTAAAAACTCATGTGCAACGACAGTCCTTTACAGAAACGCATTTCAAAACTCATGTACAACGACAGTTGTTTACAGAAACACATTTCAAAACTCTTGCACTACAACACTGCTACAGAAAAACTCATTTCAAGATTCTTGTACAACAACGGTCCTTCAGAAAAACACATTTCAAGACTCTTGTACAACAACGGTCCTTCAGAAAAACACATTTAAAAACTCATGTGCAACGACAGTCCTTTACAGAAACGCATTTAAAAACTCATGTACAACGACAGTTGTTTACAGAAACACATTTCAAAACTCTTGCACTACAACACTGCTACAGAAAAACTCATTTCAAGATTCTTGTACAACAACGGTCCTTCAGAAAAACACATTTCAAGACTCTTGTACAACAACGGTCCTTCAGAAGAACACATTTCAAGACTCTTGTACAACAACGGTCCTTCAGAAGAACACATTTCAAGACTCTTGTACAACAACACTCCTTCAGAAAAACGCATTTAAAAACTCATGTACAACAATACTCCTTCAGAGAAACACATTTAAAAACTCATGTGCAACGACAGTCCTTTACAGAAACACATTTCAAGACTCCTGTACAACAACGGTCCTTCAGAAAAACTCATTTCAAGATTCGTGTACAACAACGGTCCTTCAGAAAAACACATTTCAAGACTCTTGTACAACAGCGCTCCTTCAGAAAAACGCATTTAAAAACTCATGTACAACAACACTCCTTCAGAGAAACACATTTAAAAACTCATGTGCAACGACAGTCCTTTACAGAAACGCATTTCAAAACTCATGTACAACGACAGTTGTTTACAGAAACACATTTCAAAACTCTTGCACTACAACACTGCTACAGAAAAACTCATTTCAAGATTCTTGTACAACAACGGTCCTTCAGAAAAACACATTTCAAGACTCTTGTACAACAACGGTCCTTCAGAAAAACACATTTCAAGACTCTTGTACAACAACACTCCTTCAGAAAACGCATTTAAAAACTCATGTACAACAACACTCCTTCAGAGAAACACATTTAAAAACTCATGTACAACGACAGTCCTTTACAGAAACACATTTCAAAACTCTTGCACTACAACACTGCTACAGAAAAACTCATTTCAAGATTCTTGTATAAAAACAGTCCTTCAGAAAAACTCATTTCAAGACTCTTGTACAACAACAGTCCTTCAGAAAAACACATTTAAAAACTCATGCACAACAACAGTCCTTCACAGAAACACATTTCAAGACTCTTGTACAACAACAGTCCTTCAGAAAAACTCATTTCAAGACTCTTGTACAACAACGGTCCTTCAGAAAAACACATTTCAAGACTCTTGTACAACAACGCTCCTTCAGAAAAACACATTTAAAAACTCATGTGCAACGACAGTCCTTTACAGAAACGCATTTCAAAACTCATGTACAACGACAGTTGTTTACAGAAACACATTTCAAAACTCTTGCACTACAACACTGCTACAGAAAAACTCATTTCAAGATTCTTGTACAACAACGGTATTTCAGAAAAACACATTTCAAGACTCTTGTACAACAACGCTCCTTCAGAAAAACACATTTAAAAACTCATGTACAACAACACTATTTCAGAGAAACACATACACATTCCTTTACAGAAACACATTTCAAGACTCCTGTACAACAACAGTCCTTCAGAAAAACTCATTTCAAGATTCTTGTACAACAACAGTCCTTCAGAAAAACACATTTCAAGGCTCTTGTACAACAACGCTCCTTCAGAAAAACACATTTAAAAACTCATGTGCAACGACAGTCCTTCACAGAAACACATTTCAAGACTCTTGTACAACAACAGTCCTTCAGAAAAACTCATTTCAAGACTCTTGTACAACAACAGTCCTTCAGAAAAACTCATTTCAAGACTCTTGTACAACAACGGTCCTTCAGAAAAACACATTTCAAGACTCTTGTACAACAACGCTCCTTCAGAAAAACACATTTAAAAACTCATGTGCAACGACAGTCCTTTACAGAAACGCATTTCAAAACTCATGTACAACGACAGTTGTTTACAGAAACACATTTCAAAACTCTTGCACTACAACACTGCTACAGAAAAACTCATTTCAAGATTCTTGTACAACAACGGTATTTCAGAAAAACACATTTCAAGGCTCTTGTACAAGAACGCTCCTTCAGAAAAACACATTTAAAAACTCATGTGCAACGACAGTCCTTCACAGAAACACATTTCAAGACTCTTGTACAACAACAGTCCTTCAGAAAAACTCATTTCAAGACTCTTGTACAACAACAGTCCTTCAGAAAAACTCATTTCAAGACTCTTGTACAACAACGGTCCTTCAGAAAAACACATTTCAAGACTCTTGTACAACAACGCTCCTTCAGAAAAACACATTTAAAAACTCATGTGCAACGACAGTCCTTTACAGAAACGCATTTCAAAACTCATGTACAACGACAGTTGTTTACAGAAACACATTTCAAAACTCTTGCACTACAACACTGCTTCAGAAAAACTCATTTCAAGATTCTTGTACAACAACAGTCCTTCAGAAAAACACATTTCAAGGCTCTTGTACAACAACGCTCCTTCAGAAAAACACATTTAAAAACTCATGCACAACAACAGTCCTTCACAGAAACACATTTCAAGACTCTTGTACAACAACAGTCCTTCAGAAAAACTCATTTCAAGACTCTTGTACAACAACAGTCCTTCAGAAAAACTCATTTCAAGACTCTTGTACAACAACGGTCCTTCAGAAAAACACATTTCAAGACTCTTGTACAACAACGCTCCTTCAGAAAAACACATTTAAAAACTCATGTGCAACGACAGTCCTTTACAGAAACGCATTTCAAAACTCATGTACAACGACAGTTGTTTACAGAAACACATTTCAAAACTCTTGCACTACAACACTGCTACAGAAAAACTCATTTCAAGATTCTTGTACAACAACGGTATTTCAGAAAAACACATTTCAAGACTCTTGTACAACAACGCTCCTTCAGAAAAACACATTTCAAGACTCTTGTACAACAACACTCCTTCAGAAAAACGCATTTAAAAACTCATGTACAACAACACTATTTCAGAGAAACACATTTAAAAACTCATGTGCAACAACACTCCTTCAGAGAAACACATTTAAAAACTCATGTGAAACGACAGTCCTTTACAGAAACACATTTCAAGACTCCTGTACAACAACAGTCCTTCAGAAAAACTCATTTCAAGATTCTTGTACAACAACAGTCCTTCAGAAAAACACATTTCAAGGCTCTTGTACAACAACGCTCCTTCAGAAAAACACATTTAAAAACTCATGTGCAACGACAGTCCTTCACAGAAACACATTTCAAGACTCTTGTACAACAACAGTCCTTCAGAAAAATTCATTTCAAGATTCTTGTACAACAACGGTCCTTCAGAAAAACACATTTCAAGACTCTTGTACAACAACGCTCCTTCAGAAAAACACATTTAAAAACTCATGTGCAACAACACTCCTTCAGAGAAACACATTTAAAAACTCATGTGAAACGACAGTCCTTTACAGAAACACATATCAAAACTCTTGCACTACAACACTGCTACAGAAAAACTCATTTCAAGATTCTTGTACAACAACGGTCCTTCAGAAAAACTCATTTCTAGATTCTTGTACAACAACGGTCCTTCAGAAAAACACATTTCAAGACTCTTGTACAACAACACTCCTTCAGAAAAACGCATTTAAAAACTCATATACAACAACACTCCTTCAGAGAAACACATTTAAAAACTCATGTGCAACGACAGTCCTTTACAGAAACGCATTTCAAAACTCATGTACAACGACAGTTGTTTACAGAAACACATTTCAAAACTCTTGCACTACATCACTGCTACAGAAAAACTCATTTCAAGATTCTTGTACAACAACGGTCTTTCAGAAAAACACATTTCAAGACTCTTGTACAACAACACTCCTTCCGAAAACGCATTTAAAAACTCATGTACAACAACACTCCTTCAGAGAAACACATTTAAAAACTCATGTACAACGACAGTCCTTTACAGAAACACATTTCAAAACTCTTGCACTACAACACTGCTACAGAAAAACTCATTTCAAGATTCTTGTACAACAACGGTCCTTCAGAAAAACACATTTCAAGACTCTTGTACAACAACGGTCCTTCAGAAAAACACATTTAAAAACTCATGCACAACAACAGTCCTTCACAGAAACACATTTCAAGACTCTTGTACAACAACAGTCTTTCAGAAAAACTCATTTCAAGATTCTTGTACAACAACGCTCCTTCAGAAAAACACATTTAAAAACTCATGTGCAACAACACTCCTTCAGAGAAACACATTTAAAAACTCATGTGCAACGACAGTCCTTTACAGAAACGCATTTCAAAACTCATGTACAACGACAGTTGTTTACAGAAACACATTTCAAAACTCTTGCACTACAACACTGCTACAGAAAAACTCATTTCAAGATTCTTGTACAACAACGGTCCTCCAGAAAAACACATTTCAAGACTCTTGTACAACAACGGTAGTTCAGAAAAACACATTTCAAGACTCTTGTACAACAACACTCCTTCAGAAAAACGCATTTAAAAACTCATGTACAACAACGCTCCTTCAGAAAAACACATTTAAAAACTATTGTGCAACGACAGTCCTTTACAGAAACGCATTTCAAAACTCATGTACAACGACAGTTGTTTACAGAAACACATTTCAAAACTCTTGCACTACAACACTGCTTCAGAGAAACACATTTAAAAACTCATGCACAACAACAGTTCTTCACAGAAACACATTTCAAGACTCTTGTACAACAACAGTCCTTCAGAAAAACTCATTTCAAGATTCTTGTACAACAACGGTCCTTTAGAAAAACACATTTCAAGACTCTTGTACAACAACGGTCCTTCAGAAAAACACATTTCAAGACTCTTGTACAACAACACTCCTTCAGAAAACGCATTTAAAAACTCATGTACAATAACACTCCTTCAGAGACACACATTTAAAAACTCATGTACAACGACAGTCCTTTACAGAAACACATATCAAAACTCTTGCACTACAACACTGCTACAGAAAAACTCATTTCAAGATTCTTGTATGAAAACAGTCCTTCAGAAAAACTCATTTCAAGACTCTTGTACAACAACAGTCCTTCAGAAAAACACATTGAAAAACTCATGCACAACAACAGTCCTTCACAGAAACACATTTCAAGACTCCTGTACAACAACAGTCCTTCAGAAAAACTCATTTCAAGATTCTTGTACAACAACGGTCCTTCAGAAAAACACATTTCAAGACTCTTGTACAACAACGCTCCTTCAGAAAAACACATTTAAAAACTCATGTGCAACAACACTCCTTCAGAGAAACACATTTAAAAACTCATGTGCAACGACAGTCCTTTACAAAAACGCATTTCAAAACTCATGTACAACGACAGTCCTTTACAGAAACACATTTCAAAACTCTTGCACTACAACACTGCTACAGAAAAACTCATTTCAAGATTCTTGTACAACAACGGTCCTTCAGAAAAACACATTTCAAGACTCTTGTACAACAACGGTCCTTCAGAAAAACACATTTCAAGACTCTTGTACAACAACACTCCTTCAGAAAACGCATTTAAAAACTCATGTACAACAACACTCCTTCAGAGAAACACATTTAAAAACTCATGTACAACGACAGTCCTTTACAGAAACACATTTCAAAACTCTTGCACTACAACAGTCCTTCAGAAAAACTCATTTCAAGATTCATACAACAACGGTTATTCAGAAAAACACATTTCAAGACTCTTGTACAACAACGCTCCTTCAGAAAAACACATTTAAAAACTCATGTACAACGACAGTCCTTTACAGAAACACATTTCAAAACTCTTGCACTACAACACTGCTACAGAAAAACTCATTTCAAGATTCTTGTACAACAACGGTCCTTCAGAAAAACACATTTCAAGACTCTTGTACAACAACGGTCCTTCAGAAAAACACATTTAAAAACTCATGCACAACAACAGTCCTTCACAGAAACACATTTCAAGACTCTTGTACAACAACAGTCCTTCAGAAAAACTCATTTCAAGATTCTTGTACAACAACGGTCCTTCAGAAAAACACATTTCAAGACTCTTGTACAACAACGCTCCTTCAGAAAAACACATTTAAAAACTCATGTGCAACAACACTCCTTCAGAGAAACACATTTAAAAACTCATGTGCAACGACAGTCCTTTACAGAAACGCATTTCAAAACTCATGTACAACGACAGTTGATTACAGAAACACATTTCAAAACTCTTGCACTAAAACACTGCTACAGAAAAACTCATTTCAAGATTCTTGTACAACAACGCTCCTTCAGAAAAACACATTTAAAAACTCATGTGAAACGACAGTCCTCTACAGAAACACATATCAAAACTCTTGCACTACAACACTGCTACAGAAAAACTCATTTCAAGATTCTTGTACAACAACGGTCCTCCAGAAAAACACATTTCAAGACTCTTGTACAACAACGGTCCTTCAGAAAAACGCATTTAAAAACTCATGTACAACAACGCTCCTTCAGAAAAACACATTTAAAAACTCATGTGCAACGACAGTAGTTTACAGAAACGCATTTCAAAACTCATGTACAACGATAGTTGTTTACAGAAACACATTTCAAAACTCTTGCACTACAACACTGCTTCAGAGAAACACATTTAAAAACTCATGCACAACAACAGTCCTTCACAGAAACACATTTCAAGACTCTTGTACAACAACGGTCCTCCAGAAAAACACATTTCAGGACTCTTGTACAACAACGGTCCTTCAGAAAAACACATTTAAAAACTCATGCACAACAACAGTCCTTCACAGAAACACATTTCGAGACTCTTGTACAACAACAGTCCTTCAGAAAAACTCATTTCAAGATTCTTGTACAACAACGGTCCTTCAGAAAAACACATTTCAAGACTCTTGTACAACAACGGTCCTTCAGAAAAACACATTTCAAGACTCTTGTACAACAACGCTCCTTCAGAAAAACACATTTAAAAACTCATGTGCAACGACAGTCCTTTACAGAAACGCATTTCAAAACTCATGTACAACGACAGTTGTTTACAGAAACACATTTCAAAACTCTTGCACTACAACACTGCTACAGAAAAACTCATTTCAAGATTCTTGTACAACAACGGTCCTTCAGAAAAACACATTTCAAGACTCTTGCACTACAACACTGCTTCAGAGAAACACATTTAAAAACTCATGCACAACAACAGTCCTTCACAGAAACACATTTCAAGACTCTTGTACAACAACGGTCCTCCAGAAAAACACATTTCAGGACTCTTGTACAACAACGGTCCTTCAGAAAAACACATTTAAAAACTCATGCACAACAACAGTCCTTCACAGAAACACATTTCGAGACTCTTGTACAACAACAGTCCTTCAGAAAAACTCATTTCAAGATTCTTGTACAACAACGGTCCTTCAGAAAAACACATTTCAAGACTCTTGTACAACAACGGTCCTTCAGAAAAACACATTTCAAGACTCTTGTACAACAACGCTCCTTCAGAAAAACACATTTAAAAACTCATGTGCAACGACAGTCCTTTACAGAAACGCATTTCAAAACTCATGTACAACGACAGTTGTTTACAGAAACACATTTCAAAACTCTTGCACTACAACACTGCTACAGAAAAACTCATTTCAAGATTCTTGTACAACAACGGTCCTTCAGAAAAACACATTTCAAGACTCTTGTACAACAACGGTCCTTCAGAAAAACA
Source organism: Xylota sylvarum (assembly GCA_905220385.1). NCBI lineage: Eukaryota > Metazoa > Arthropoda > Insecta > Diptera > Syrphidae > Xylota > Xylota sylvarum. The sequence goes on from CAJMZQ010000090.1 coordinate 266,736, forward strand.
CATTTCAAGACTTTTGTACAACAACGGTCCTTCAGAAAAACACATTTCAAGACTCTTGTACAACAACGCTCCTTCAGAAAAACACATTTAAAAACTCATGTGCAACAACACTCCTTCAGAGAAACACATTTAAAAACTCATGTGAAACGACAGTCCTTTACAGAAACACATATCAAAACTCTTGCACTACAACACTGCTACAGAAAAACTCATTTCAAGATTCTGGTACAGCAACGGTCCTCCAGAAAAACACATTTCAAGACTCTTGTACAACAACGGTCCTTCAGAAAAACACATTTAAAAACTCATGCACAACAACAGTCCTTCACAGAAACACATTTCAAGACTCCTGTACAACAACAGTCCTTCAGAAAAACTCATTTCAAGATTCTTGTACAACAACGGTCCTTCAGAAAAACACATTTCAAGACTCTTGTACAACAACGCTCCTTCAGAAAAACACATTTAAAAACTCATGTGCAACAACACTCCTTCAGAGAAACACATTTAAAAACTCATGTGAAACGACAGTCCTTTACAGAAACACATATCAAAACTCTTGCACTACAACACTGATACAGAAAAACTCATTTCAAGATTCTTGTATAAAAACAGTCCTTCAGAAAAACTCATTTCAAGACTCTTGTACAACAACAGTCCTTCAGAAAAACACATTTAAAAACTCATGCACAACAACAGTCCTTCACAGAAACACATTTCAAGACTCTTGTACAACAACAGTCCTTCAGAAAAACTCATTTCAAGATTCTTGTACAACAACGGTCCTTCAGAAAAACACATTTCAAGACTCTTGTACAACAACGCTCCTTCAGAAAAACACATTTAAAAACTCATGTGCAACGACAGTCCTTTACAGAAACGCATTTCAAAACTCATGTTCAACGACAGTTGTTTACAGAAACACATTTCAAAACTCTTGCACTACAACACTGCTACAGAAAAACTCATTTCAAGATTCTTGTACAACAACGGTCCTTCAGAAAAACACATTTCAAGACTCTTGTACAACAACGCTCCTTCAGAAAAACACATTTCAAGACTCTTGTACAACAACACTCCTTCAGAAAACGCATTTAAAAACTCATGTACAACAACACTCCTTCAGAGAAACACATTTAAAAACTCATGTACAACGACAGTCCTTTACAGAAACACATTTCAAAACTCTTGCACCATAACACTGCTACAGAAAAACTCATTTCAAGATTCTTGTATAAAAACACTCCTTCAGAAAAACTCATTTCAAGATTCTTGTACAACAACGGTCCTCCAGAAAAACACATTTCAAGACTCTTGTACAACAACGGTCCTTCAGAAAAACACATTTAAAAACTCATGCACAACAACAGTCCTTCACAGAAACACATTTCAAGACTCCTGTACAACAACAGTCCTTCAGAAAAACTCATTTCAAGATTCTTGTACAACAACGGTCCTTCAGAAAAACACATTTCAAGACTCTTGTACAACAACGCTCCTTCAGAAAAACACATTTAAAAACTCATGTGCAACAACACTCCTTCAGAGAAACACATTTAAAAACTCATGTGAAACGACAGTCCTTTACAGAAACACATATCAAAACTCTTGCACTACAACACTGCTACAGAAAAACTCATTTCAAGATTCTTGTACAACAACGGTCCTTCAGAAAAACACATTTCAAGACTCTTGTACAACAACACTCCTTCAGAAAACGCATTTAAAAACTCATGTACAACAACACTCCTTCAGAGAAACACATTTAAAAACTCATGTACAACGACAGTCCTTTACAGAAACACATTTCAAAACTCTTGCACTACAACACTGCTACAGAAAAACTCATTTCAAGATTCTTGTACAACAACGGTCCTTCAGAAAAACACATTTCAAGACTCTTGTACAACAACGCTCCTTCAGAAAAACACATTTAAAAACTCATGTGCAACGACAGTCCTTTACAGAAACGCATTTCAAAACTCATGTACAACGACAGTTGTTTACAGAAACACATTTCAAAACTCTTGCACTACAACACTGCTACAGAAAAACTCATTTCAAGATTCTTGTACAACAACGGTCCTTCAGAAAAACACATTTCAAGACTCTTGTACAACAACGCTCCTTCAGAAAAACACATTTCAAGACTCTTGTACAACAACACTCCTTCAGAAAACGCATTTAAAAACTCATGTACAACAACACTCCTTCAGAGAAACACATTTAAAAACTCATGTACAACGACAGTCCTTTACAGAAACACATTTCAAAACTCTTGCACTACAACACTGCTACAGAAAAACTCATTTCAAGATTCTTGTATAAAAACAGTCCTTCAGAAAAACTCATTTCAAGACTCTTGTACAACAACAGTCCTTCAGAAAAACTCATTTCAAGATTCTTGTACAACAACGGTCCTTCAGAAAAACACATTTCAAGACTCTTGTACAACAACGCTCCTTCAGAAAAACACATTTAAAAACTCATGTGCAACAACACTCCTTCAGAGAAACACATTTAAAAACTCATGTGAAACGACAGTCCTTTACAGAAACACATATCAAAACTCTTGCACTACAACACTGCTACAGAAAAACTCATTTCAAGATTCTGGTACAGCAACGGTCCTCCAGAAAAACACATTTCAAGACTCTTGTACAACAACGGTCCTTCAGAAAAACACATTTAAAAACTCATGCACAACAACAGTCCTTCACAGAAACACATTTCAAGACTCCTGTACAACAACAGTCCTCCAGAAAACTCATTTCAAGATTCTTGTACAACAACGGTCCTTCAGAAAAACACATTTCAAGACTCTTGTACAACAACGCTCCTTCAGAAAAACACATTTAAAAACTCATGTGCAACAACACTCCTTCAAAGAAACACATTTAAAAACTCATGTGAAACGACAGTCCTTTACAGAAACACATATCAAAACTCTTGCATTACAACACTGCTACAGAAAAACTCATTTCAAGATTCTTGTATAAAAACAGTCCTTCAGAAAAACTCATTTCAAGACTCTTGTACAACAACAGTCCTTCAGAAAAACACATTTAAAAACTCATGCACAACAACAGTCCTTCACAGAAACACATTTCAAGACTCTTGTACAACAACAGTCCTTCAGAAAAACTCATTTCAAGATTCTTGTACAACAACGGTTCTTCAGAAAAACACATTTCAAGACTCTTGTACAACAACGCTCCTTCAGAAAAACACATTTAAAAACTCATGTGCAACGACAGTCCTTTACAGAAACGCATTTCAAAACTCATGTTCAACGACAGTTGTTTGCAGAAACACATTTCAAAACTCTTGCACTACAACACTGCTACAGAAAAACTGATTTCAAGATTCTTGTACAACAACGGTCCTTCAGAAAAACACATTTCAAGACTCTTGTACAACAACGCTCCTTCAGAAAAACACATTTCAAGACTCTTGTACAACAACACTCCTTCAGAAAACGCATTTAAAAACTCATGTACAACAACACTCCTTCAGAGAAACACATTTAAAAACTCATGTACAACGACAGTCCTTTACAGAAACACATTTCAAAACTCTTGCACTACAACACTGCTACAGAAAAACTCATTTCAAGATTCTTGTACAACAACGGTCCTTCAGAAAAACACATTTCAAGACTCTTGTACAACAACGCTCCTTCAGAAAAACACATTTCAAGACTCTTGTACAACAACACTCCTTCAGAAAACGTATTTAAAAACTCATGTACAACAACACTCCTTCAGAAAAACACATTTAAAAACTCATGCACAACAACAGTCCTTCACAGAAACACATTTCAAGACTCCTGTACAACAACAGTCCTTCAGAAAAACTCATTTCAAGATTCTTGTACAACAACGGTCCTTCAGAAAAACACATTTCAAGACTCTTGTACAACAACGCTCCTTCAGAAAAACACATTTAAAAACTCATGTGCAACAACACTCCTTCAGAGAAACACATTTAAAAACTCATGTGAAACGACAGTCCTTTACAGAAACACATATCAAAACTCTTGCACTACAACACTGCTACAGAAAAACTCATTTCAAGATTCTTGTACAGCAACGGTCCTTCAGAAAAACACATTTCAATACTCTTGTACAACAACACTCCTTCAGAAAACGCATTTAAAAACTCATGTACAACAACACTCCTTCAGAGAAACACATTTAAAAACTCATGTACAACGACAGTCCTTTACAGAAACACATTTCAAAACTCTTGCACTACAACACTGCTACAGAAAAACTCATTTCAAGATTCTTGTACAACAACGGTCCTTCAGAAAAACACATTTCAAGACTCTTGTACAACAACGCTCCTTCAGAAAAACACATTTAAAAACTCATGTACAACGACAGTCCTTTACAGAAACACATTTCAAAACTCTTGCACTACAACACTGCTACAGAAAAACTCATTTCAAGATTCTTGTATAAAAACAGTCCTTCAGAAAAACTCATTTCAAGACTCTTGTACAACAACAGTCCTTCAGAAAAACTCATTTCAAGATTCTTGTACAACAACGGTCCTTCAGAAAAACACATTCCAAGACTCTTGTACAACAACGCTCCTTCAGAAAAACACATTTAAAAACTCATGTGCAATAACCCTCCTTCAGAGAAACACATTTAAAAACTCCTGTACAACGACAGTTGTTTACAGAAACACATTTCAAAACTCTTGCACTACAACACTGCTACAGAAAAACTCATTTCAAGATTCTTGTACAACAACGGTCCTTCAGAAAAACACATTTCAAGACTCTTGTACAACAACGCTCCTTCAGAAAAACACATTTCAAGACTCTTGTACAACAACACTCCTTCAGAAAAACTCATTTCAAGATTCTTGTACAACAACGGTCCTTCAGAAAAACACATTTCAAGACTCTTGTACAACAACGCTCCTTCAGAAAAACACATTTCAAGACTCTTGTACAACAACACTCCTTCAGAAAAACTCATTTCAAGATTCTTGTACAACAACAGTCCTTCAGAGAAACACATTTAAAAACTCATGTACAACGACAGTTGTTTACAGAAACACATTTCAAAACTCTTGCACTACAACACTGCTACAGAAAAACTCATTTCAAGATTCTTGTACAACAACGGTCCTTCAGAAAAACACATTTCAAGACTCTTGTACAACAACGCTCCTTCAGAAAAACACATTTCAAGACTCTTGTACAACAACACTCCTTCAGAAAAACTCATTTCAAGATTCTTGTACAACAACAGTCCTTCAGAAAAACACATTTAAAAACTCATGCACAACAACAGTTGTTCACAGAAACACATTTCAAGACTCTTGTACAACAACGGTCCTTCAGAAAAACACATTTCAAGACTCTTGTACAACAACACTCATTCAGAAAACGCATTTAAAAACTCATGTACAACGACAGTCCTTCAGAGAAACACATTTAAAAACTCATGTACAACGACAGTTGTTTACAGAAACACATTTCAAAACTCTTGCACTACAACACTGCTACAGAAAGACTCATTTCAAGATTCTTGTATAAAAACAGTCCTTCAGAAAAACTCATTTCAAGACTCTTGTACAACAACAGTCCTTCAGAAAAACACATTTAAAAACTCATGCACAACAACAGTCCTTCACAGAAACACATTTCAAGACTCTTGTACAACAACAGTCCTTCAGAAAAACTCATTTCAAGATTCTTGTACAACAACAGTCCTTCAGAAAAACACATTTAAAAACTCATGCACAACAACAGTTGTTCACAGAAACACATTTCAAGACTCTTGTACAACAACGGTAATTCAGAAAAACACATTTCAAGACTCTTGTACAACAACACTCATTCAGAAAACGCATTTAAAAACTCATGTACAACGACAGTCCTTCAGAGAAACACATTTAAAAACTCATGTACAACGACAGTTGTTTACAGAAACACATTTCAAAACTCTTGCACTACAACACTGCTACAGAAAAACTCATTTCAAGATTCTTGTATAAAAACAGTCCTTCAGAAAAACTCATTTCAAGACCCTTGTACAACAACAGTCCTTCAGAAAAACACATTTAAAAACTCATGCACAACAACAGTCCTTCACAGAAACACATTTCAAGACTCTTGTACAACAACGGTCCTTCAGAAAAACACATTTCAAGACTCTTGTACAACAACACTCATTCAGAAAACGCATTTAAAAACTCATGTACAACGACAGCCCTTCAGAGAAACACATTTAAAAACTCATGTACAACGACAGTTGTTTACAGAAACACATTTCAAAACTCTTGCACTACAACACTGCCACAGAAAGACTCATTTCAAGATTCTTGTATAAAAACAGTCCTTCAGAAAAACTCATTTCAAGACTCTTGTACAACAACAGTCCTTCAGAAAAACACATCTAAAAACTCATGCACAACAACAGTCCTTCACAGAAACACATTTCAAGACTCTTGTACAACAACAGTCCTTCAGAAAAACTCATTTCAAGATTCTTGTACAACAACAGTCCTTCAGAAAAACACATTTAAAAACTCATGCACAACAACAGTTGTTCACAGAAACACATTTCAAGACTCTTGTACAACAACGGTCCTTCAGAAAAACACATTTCAAGACTCTTGTACAACAACACTCATTCAGAAAACGCATTTAAAAACTCATGTACAACGACAGTCCTTCAGAGAAACACATTTAAAAACTCATGTACAACGACAGTTGTTTACAGAAACACATTTCAAAACTCTTGCACTACAACACTGCTACAGAAAAACTCATTTCAAGATTCTTGTATAAAAACAGTCCTTCAGAAAAACTCATTTCAAGACCCTTGTACAACAACAGTCCTTCAGAAAAACACATTTAAAAACTCATGCACAACAACAGTCCTTCACAGAAACACATTTCAAGACTCTTGTACAACAACGGTCCTTCAGAAAAACACATTTCAAGACTCTTGTACAACAACACTCCTTCAGAAAACGCATTTAAAAACTCATGTACAACGACAGTCCTTTAGAGAAACACATTTAAAAACTCATGTACAACGACAGTTGTTTACAGAAACACATTTCAAAACTCTTGCACTACAACACTGCTACAGAAAGACTCATTTCAAGATTCTTGTATAAAAACAGTCCTTCAGAAAAACTCATTTCAAGACTCTTGTACAACAACAGTCCTTCAGAAAAACACATTTAAAAACTCATGCACAACAACAGTCCTTCACAGAAACACATTTCAAGACTATTGTACAACAACGGTCCTTCAGAAAAACACATTTCAGGACTCTTGTACAACAACACTCATTCAGAAACACTCCTTCAGAGAAACACATTTAAAAACTCATGTACAACGACAGTTGTTTACAGAAACACATTTCAAAACTCTTGCACTACAACACTGCTACAGAAAAACTCATTTCAAGATTCTTGTATAAAAACAGTCCTTCAGAAAAACTCATTTCAAGACCCTTGTACAACAACAGTCCTTCAGAAAAACACATTTAAAAACTCATGCACAACAACAGTCCTTCACAGAAACACATTTCAAGACTCTTGTACAACAACAGTCCTTCAGAAAAACTCATTTCAAGATTCTTGTACAACAACGGTCCTTCAGAAAAACACATTTCAAGACTGTTGTACAACAACGCTCCTTCAGAAAAACACATTTAAAAACTCATGTGCAACAACCCTCCTTCAGAGAAACACATTTAAAAACTCATGTACAACGACAGTTGTTTACAGAAACACATTTCAAAACTCTTGCACTACAACACTGCTACAGAAAAACTCATTTCAAGATTCTTGTATAAAAACAGTCCTTCAGAAAAACTCATTTCAAGACCCTTGTACAACAACAGTCCTTCAGAAAAACACATTTAAAAACTCATGCACAACAACAGTCCTTCACAGAAACACATTTCAAGACTCTTGTACAACAACAGTCCTTCAGAAAAACTCATTTCAAGATTCTTGTATAAAAACAGTCCTTCAGAAAAACTCATTTCAAGACCCTTGTACAACAACAGTCCTTCAGAAAAACACATTTAGAAACTCATGCACAACAACAGTCCTTCACAGAAACACATTTCAAGACTCTTGTACAATAACAGTCCTTCAGAAAAACTCATTTCAAGATTCTTGTACAACAACGGTCCTTCAGAAAAACACATTTCAAGACTCTTGTACAACAACGCTCCTTCAGAAAAACACATTTAAAAACTCATGTGCAACGACAGTCCTTTACAGAAACGCATTTCAAAACTCATGTACAACGACAGTTGTTTTTCTGACTGTTGTTGTACAAGAGTCTTGAAATGAGTTTTTCTGAAGGACTGTTTTTATACAAGAATCTTGAAATGAGTTTTTCTGTAGCAGTGTTGTAGTGCAAGAGTTTTGAAATGTGTTTCTGTAAAGGACTGTCGTTGTACATGAGTTTTTAAATGTGTTTCTCTGAAGGAGTGTTGTTGTACATGAGTTTTTAAATGCGTTTTCTGAAGGAGTGTTGTTGTACAAGAGTCTTGAAATGTGTTTTTCTGAAGGACCGTTGTTGTACAAGAATCTTGAAATGAGTTTTTCTGTAGCAGTGTTGTAGTGCAAGAGTTTTGAAATGTGTTTCTGTAAACAACTGTCGTTGTACATGAGTTTTGAAATGCGTTTCTGTAAAGGACTGTCGTTGCACATGAGTTTTTAAATGTGTTTTTCTGAAGGAGCGTTGTTGTACAAGAATCTTGAAATGAGTTTTTCTGAAGGACTGTTGTTGTACAAGAGTCTTGAAATGTGTTTCTGTGAAGGACTGTTGTTGTGCATGAGTTTTTAAATGTGTTTTTCTGAAGGACTGTTGTTGTACAAGGGTCTTGAAATGAGTTTTTCTGAAGGACTGTTTTTATACAAGAATCTTGAAATGAGTTTTTCTGAAGGACTGTTGTTGTACAAGAGTCTTGAAATGTGTTTCTGTGAAGGACTGTTGTTGTACAAGAGTCTTGAAATGTGTTTTTCTGAAGGACCGTTGTTGTACAAGAATCTTGAAATGAGTTTTTCTGAAGGACTGTTGTTGTACAAGAGTCTTGAAATGTGTTTCTGTGAAGGACTGTTGTTGTGCATGAGTTTTTAAATGTGTTTTTCTGAAGGACTGTTGTTGTACAAGGGTCTTGAAATGTGTTTTTCTGAAGGACTGTTTTTATACAAGAATCTTGAAATGAGTTTTTCTGTAGCAGTGTTGTAGTGCAAGAGTTTTGAAATGTGTTTCTGTAAACAACTGTCGTTGTACATGAGTTTTTAAATGTGTTTCTCTGAAGGAGGGTTGTTGCACATGAGTTTTTAAATGTGTTTTTCTGAAGGAGCGTTGTTGTACAAGAGTCTTGAAATGTGTTTTTCTGAAGGACCGTTGTTGTACAAGAATCTTGAAATGAGTTTTTCTGAAGGACTGTTGTACAAGAGTCTTGAAATGTGTTTCTGTGAAGGACTGTTGTTGTGCATGAGTTTTTAAATGTGATTTTCTGAAGGACTGTTGTTGTACAAGGGTCTTGAAATGAGTTTTTCTGAAGGACTGTTTTTATACAAGAATCTTGAAATGAGTTTTTCTGTAGCAGTGTTGTAGTGCAAGAGTTTTGAAATGTGTTTCTGTAAACAACTGTCGTTGTACATGAGTTTTTAAATGTGTTTCTCTGAAGGAGTGTTGTTGTACATGAGTTTTTAAATGCGTTTTCTGAATGAGTGTTGTTGTACAAGAGTCTTGAAATATGTTTTTCTGAAGGACGGTTGTTGTACAAGAGTCTTGAAATGTGTTTCTGTGAAGGACTGTTGTTGTGCATGAGTTTTTAAATGTGTTTTTCTGAAGGACTGTTGTTGTACAAGAATCTTGAAATGAGTTTTTCTGAAGGACTGTTGTTGTACAAGAGTCTTGAAATGTGTTTCTGTGAAGGACTGTTGTTGTGCATGAGTTTTTAAATGTGTTTTTCTGAAGGACTGTTGTTGTACAAGAGTCTTGAAATGAGTTTTTCTGAAGGACTGTTTTTATACAAGAACCTTGAAATGAGTTTTTCTGTAGCAGTGTTGTAGTGCAAGAGTTTCGAAATGTGTTTCTGTAAACAACTGTCGTTGTACATGACTTTTAAAATGTGTTTCTCTGAAGGAGTGTTGTTGTACATGAGTTTTTAAATGCGTTTTCTGAATGAGTGTTGTTGTACAAGAGTCTTGAAATGTGTTTTTCTGAAGGACCGTTGTTGTACAAGAGTCTTGAAATGTGTTTCTGTGAAGGACTGTTGTTGTGCATGAGTTTTTAAATGTGTTTTTCTGAAGGACTGTTGTTGTACAAGAATCTTGAAATGAGTTTTTCTGAAGGAGTGTTGTTGTACAAGAGTCTTGAAATGTGTTTTTCTGAAGGAGCGTTGTTGTACAAGAGTCTTGAAATGTGTTTTTCTGAAGGACCGTTGTTGTACAAGAATCTTGAAATGAGTTTTTCTGTAGCAGTGTTGTAGTGCAAGAGTTTTGAAATGTGTTTCTGTAAACAACTGTCGTTGTACATGAGTTTTTAAATGTGTTTCTCTGAAGGAGGGTTGTTGCACATGAGTTTTTAAATGTGTTTTTCTGAAGGAGCGTTGTTGTACAAGAGTCTTGATATGTGTTTTTCTGAAGGACCGTTGTTGTACAAGAATCTTGAAATGAGTTTTTCTGAAGGACTGTTGTTGTACAAGAGTCTTGAAATGAGTTTTTCTGAAGGACTGTTTTTATACAAGAATCTTGAAATGAGTTTTTCTGTAGCAGTGTTGTATTGCAAGAGTTTTGAAATGTGTTTCTGTAAAGGACTGTCGTTGTACATGAGTTTTTAAATGTGTTTTTCTGAAGGAGCGTTGTTGTACAAGAGTCTTGAAATGTGTTTTTCTGAAGGACCGTTGTTGTACAAGAATCTTGAAATGAGTTTTTCTGAAGGACTGTTGTTGTACAAGAGTCTTGAAATGTGTTTCTGTGAAGGACTGTTGTTGTGCATGAGTTTTTAAATGTGTTTTTCTGAAGGACTGTTGATGTACAAGAGTCTTGAAATCAGTTTTTCTGAAGGACTGTTTTTATACAAGAATCTTGAAATGAGTTTTTCTGTAGCAGTGTTGTAGTGCAAGAGTTTTGAAATGTGTTTCTGTAAAGGACTGTCGTTGTACATGAGTTTTTAAATGTGTTTTTCTGATGGAGCGTTGTTGTACAAGAGTCTTGAAATGTGTTTTTCTGAAGGAGCGTTGTTGTACAAGAATCTTGAAATGAGTTTTTCTGAAGGACTGTTGTTGTACAAGAGTCTTGAAATGTGTTTCTGTGAAGGACTGTTGTTGTGCATGAGTTTTTAAATGTGTTTTTCTGAAGGACCGTTGTTGTACAAGAGTCTTGAAATGTGTTTTTCTGAAGGACCGTTGTTGTACAAGAATCTTGAAATGAGTTTTTCTGTAGCAGTGTTGTAGTGCAAGAGTTTTGAAATGTGTTTCTGTAAAGGACTGTCGTTGTACATGAGTTTTTAAATGTGTTTCTCTGAAGGAGTGTTGTTGTACATGAGTTTTTAAATGCGTTTTCTGAAGGAGTGTTGTTGTACAAGAGTCTTGAAATGTGTTTTTCTGAAGGACCGTTGTTGTGCAAGAATCTTGAAATGAGTTTTTCTGTAGCAGTGTTGTAGTGCAAGAGTTTTGATATGTGTTTCTGTAAAGGACTGTCGTTGAACATGAGTTTTGAAATGCGTTTCTGTAAAGGACTGTCGTTGCACATGTGTTTTTAAATGTGTTTTTCTGAAGGAGCGTTGTTGTACAAGAGTCTTGAAATGTGTTTTTCTGAAGGACCGTTGTTGTACAAGAATCTTGAAATGAGTTTTTCTGAAGGACTGTTGTTGTACAAGAGTCTTGAAATGTGTTTCTGTGAAGGACTGTTGTTGTGCATGAGTTTTTAAATGTGTTTTTCTGAAGGACTGTTGATGTACAAGAGTCTTGAAATGAGTTTTTCTGAAGGACTGTTTTTATACAAGAATCTTGAAATGAGTTTTTCTGTAGCAGTGTTGTAGTGCAAGAGTTTTGATATGTGTTTCTGTAAAGGACTGTCGTTGCACATGAGTTTTTAAATGTGTTTTTCTGAAGGAGCGTTGTTGTACAAGAGTCTTGAAATGTGTTTTTCTGAAGGACCGTTGTTGTACAAGAATCTTGAAATGAGTTTTTCTGAAGGACTGTTGTTGTACAAGAGTCTTGAAATGTGTTTCTGTGAAGGACTGTTGTTGTGCATGAGTTTTTAAATGTGTTTTTCTGAAGGACTGTTGTTATACAAGAGTCTTGAAATGAGTTTTTCTGAAATACTGTTTTTATACAAGAATCTTGAAATGAGTTTTTCTGTAGCAGTGTTGTAGTGCAAGAGTTTTGATATGTGTTTCTGTAAAGGACTGTCGTTGAACATGAGTTTTGAAATGCGTTTCTGTAAAGGACTGTCGTTGCACATGTGTTTTTAAATGTGTTTTTCTGAAGGAGCGTTGTTGTACAAGAGTCTTGAAATGTGTTTTTCTGAAGGACCGTTGTTGTACAAGAATCTTGAAATGAGTTTTTCTGAAGGACTGTTGTTGTACAAGAGTCTTGAAATGTGTTTCTGTGAAGGACTGTTGTTGTGCATGAGTTTTTAAATGTGTTTTTCTGAAGGACTGTTGATGTACAAGAGTCTTGAAATGAGTTTTTCTGAAGGACTGTTTTTATACAAGAATCTTGAAATGAGTTTTTCTGTAGCAGTGTTGTAGTGCAAGAGTTTTGATATGTGTTTCTGTAAAGGACTGTCGTTTCACATGAGTTTTTAAATGTGTTTCTCTGAAGGAGTGTTGTTGCACATGAGTTTTTAAATGTGTTTTTCTGAAGGAGCGTTGTCGTACAAGAGTCTTGAAATGTGTTTTTCTGAAGGACCGTTGTTGTACAAGAATCTTGAAATGAGTTTTTCTGAAGGACTGTTGTTGTACAAGAGTCTTGAAATGAGTTTTTCTGAAGGACTGTTTTTATACAAGAATCTTGAAATGAGTTTTTCTGTAGCAGTGTTGTAGTGCAAGAGTTTTGAAATGTGTTTCTGTAAAGGACTGTGGTTGTACATGAGTTTTTAAATGTGTTTCTCTGAAGGAGTGTTGTTGTACATGAGTTTTTAAATGCGTTTTCTGAAGGAGTGTTGTTGTACAAGAGTCTTGAAATGTGTTTTTCTGAAGGACCGTTGTTGTACAAGAGTCTTGAAATGTGTTTTTCTGAAGGACCGTTGTTGTACAAGAATCTTGAAATGAGTTTTTCTGTAGCAGTGTTGTAGTGCAAGAGTTTTGAAATGTGTTTCTGTAAACAACTGTCGTTGTACATGAGTTTTGAAATGCGTTTCTGTTTTTCTAACACATTTAAAAACTCATGCACAACAACAGTCCTTCACAGAAACACATTTCAAGACTCCTGTACAACAACAGTCCTTCAGAAAAACTCATTTCAAGATTCTTGTACAACAACGGTCCTCCAGAAAAACACATTTCAAGACTCTTGTACAACAACGGTCCTTCAGAAAAACACATTTCAAGACTCTTGTACAACAACACTCCTTCAGAGAAACACATTTAAAAACTCATGTACAACCACAGTCCTTTACAGAAACACATTTCAAAACTCTTGCACTACAACACTACTACAGAAAAACTCATTTCAAGATTCTTGTATAAAAACAGTCCTTCAGAAAAACTCATTTCAAGACTCTTGTACAACAACGGTCCTTCAGAAAAACACATTTCAAGACTCTTGTACAACAACGCTCCTTCAGAAAAACACATTTAAAAACTCATGTTCAACGACAGTCCTTTACAGAAACGCATTTCAAAACTCATGTGGAACGACAGTCCTTTACAGAAACACATTTCAAAACTCTTGCACTACAACACTGCTACAGAAAAACTCATTTCAAGATTCTTGTACAACAACGGTCCTTCAGAAAAACACATTTCAAGATTCTTGTACAACAACGGTCCTTCAGAAAAACACATTTAAAAACTCATGCACAACAACAGTCCTTCACAGAAACACATTTCAAGACTCTTGTACAACAACGGTCCTTCAGAAAAACACATTTCAAGACTCTTGTACAACAACGCTCCTTCAGAAAAACACATTTAAAAACTCATGTGCAACGACAGTCCTTTACAGAAACACATTTCAAAACTCTTGCACTACAACACTGCTACAGAAAAACTCATTTCAAGACTCTTGTACAACAACGGTCCTTCAGAAAAACACATTTCAAGACTCTTGTACAACAACGCTCCTTCAGAAAAACACATTTAAAAACTCATGTGCAACGACAGTCCTTTACAGAAACGCATTTCAAAACTCATGTGGAACGACAGTCCTTTACAGAAACGCATTTCAAAACTCGTGTACAACGACAGTTGTTTACAGAAACACATTTCAAAACTCTTGCACTACAACACTGCTACAGAAAAACTCATTTCAAGATTCTTGTACAACAACGGTCCTTCAGAAAAACACATTTCAAGACTCTTGTACAACAACGCTCCTTCAGAAAAACACATTTAAAAACTCATGTGCAACGACAGTCCTTTACAGAAACGCATTTCAAAACTCATGTGGAACGACAGTCCTTTACAGAAACACATTTCAAAACTCTTGCACTACAACACTGCTACAGAAAAACTCATTTCAAGATTCTTGTACAACAACGGTCCTTCAGAAAAACACATTTCAAGACTCTTGTACAACAACGGTCCTTCAGAAAAACACATTTAAAAACTCATGTGAAACGACAGTCCTTTACAGAAACACATTTCAAAACTCTTGCACTACAACACTGTTACAGAAAAACTCATTTCAAGATTCTTGTATAAAAACAGTCCTTCAGAAAAACTCATTTCAAGACTCTTGTACAACAACACTCCTTCAGAGAAACACATTTAAAAACTCATGTGCAACGACAGTCCTTTACAGAAACGCATTTCAAAACTCATGTACAACGACAGTTGTTTACAGAATCACATTTCAAAACTCTTGCACTACAACACTGCTACAGAAAAACTCATTTCAAGATTCTTGTACAACAACGGTCCTTCAGAAAAACACATTTCAAGACTCTTGTACAACAACACTCCTTCAGAAAACGCATTTAAAAACTCATGTACAACAACACTCCTTCAGAGAAACACATTTAAAAACTCATGTACAACGACAGTCCTTTACAGAAACACATTTCAAAACTCTTGCACTACAACACTGCTACAGAAAAACTCATTTCAAGATTCTTGTACAACAACGGTCCTTCAGAAAAACTCATTTCAAGATTCTTGTACAACAACGGTCCTTCAGAAAAACACATTTCAAGACTCTTGTACAACAACGGTCCTTCAGAAAAACACATTTCGAGACTCTTGTACAACAACGCTCCTTCAGAACAACACATTTAAAAACTCATGTGCAACGACAGTCCTTTACAGAAACGCATTTCAAAACTCATGTACAACGACAGTTGTTTACAGAAACACATTTCAAAACTCTTGCACTACAACACTGCTACAGAAAAACTCATTTCAAGATTCTTGTACAACAACGGTCCTTCAGAAAAACACATTTCAAGACTCTTGTACAACAACGCTCCTTCAGAAAAACACATTTAAAAACTCATGTGCAACGACAGTCCTTTACAGAAACGCATTTCAAAACTCATGTACAACGACAGTCCTTTACAGAAACACATTTCAAAACTCTTGCACTACAACACTGCTACAGAAAAACTCATTTCAAAATTCTTGTACAACAACGGTCCTTCAGAAAAACACATTTCAAGACTCTTGTACAACAACGGTCCTTCAGAAAAACACATTTCGAGACTCTTGTACAACAACGCTCCTTCAGAAAAACACATTTAAAAACTCATGTGCAACGACAGTCCTTTACAGAAACGCATTTCAAAACTCATGTACAACGACAGTTGTTTACAGAAACACATTTCAAAACTCTTGCACTACAACACTGCTACAGAAAAACTCATTTCAAGATTCTTGTACAACAACGGTCCTTCAGAAAAACACATTTCAAGACTCTTGTACAACAACGCTCCTTCAGAAAAACACATTTAAAAACTCATGTGCAACGACAGTCCTTTACAGAAACGCATTTCAAAACTCATGTACAACGACAGTCCTTTACAGAAACACATTTCAAAACTCTTGCACTACAACACTGCTACAGAAAAACTCATTTCAAAATTCTTGTACAACAACGGTCCTTCAGAAAAACACATTTCAAGACTCTTGTACAACAACAGTCCTTCAGAAAAACACATTTCAAGACTCTTGTACAACAACGGTCCTTCAGAAAAACACATTTCGAGACTCTTGTACAACAACGCTCCTTCAGAAAAACACATTTAAAAACTCATGTGCAACGACAGTCCTTTACAGAAACACATTTCAAAACTCTTGCACTACAACACTGCTACAGAAAAACTCATTTCAAAATTCTTGTATAAAAACAGTCCTTCAGAAAAACTCATTTCAAGACTCTTGTACAACAACAGTCCTTCAGAAAAACACATTTCAAAACTCTTGTACAACAACGGTCCTTCAGAAAAACACATTTCAAGACTCTTGTACAACAACGCTCCTTCAGAAAAACACATTTAAAAACTCATGTGCAACGACAGTCCTTTACAGAAACACATTTCAAAACTCTTGCACTACAACACTGCTACAGAAAAACTCATTTCAAAATTCTTGTATAAAAACAGTCCTTCAGAAAAACTCATTTCAAGACTCTTGTACAACAACAGTCCTTCAGAAAAACACATTTCAAGACTCTTGTACAACAACGGTCCTTCAGAAAAACACATTTCAAGACTCTTGTACAACAACGCTCCTTCAGAAAAACACATTTAAAAACTCATGTGCAACGACAGTCCTTTACAGAAACGCATTTCAAAACTCATGTACAACGACAGTCCTTTACAGAAACACATTTCAAAACTCTTGCACTACAACACTGCTACAGAAAAACTCATTTCAAAATTCTTGTATAAAAACAGTCCTTCAGAAAAACTCATTTCAAGACTCTTGTACAACAACAGTAATTCAGAAAAACACATTTCAAGACTCTTGTACAACAACGGTCCTTCAGAAAAACACATTTCGAGACTCTTGTACAACAACGCTCCTTCAGAAAAACACATTTAAAAACTCATGTGCAACGACAGTCCTTTACAGAAACGCATTTCAAAACTCATGTACAACGACAGTTGTTTACAGAAACACATTTCAAAACTCTTGCACAACAACGGTCCTTCAGAAAAACACATTTCAAGACTCTTGTACAACAACGCTCCTTCAGAAAAACACATTTAAAAACTCATGTACAACGACAGTCCTTTACAGAAACACATTTCAAAACTCTTGCACTACAACACTGCTACAGAAAAACTCATTTCAAAATTCTTGTACAACAACGGTCCTTCAGAAAAACACATTTCAAGACTCTTGTACAACAACGGTCCTTCAGAAAAACACATTTAAAAACTCATGCACAACAACAGTCCTTCACAGAAACACATTTCAAGACTCTTGTACAACAACAGTCCTTCAGAAAAACTCATTTCAAGATTCTTGTACAACAACGGTCCTTCAGAAAAACACATTTCAAGACTCTTGTACAACGCCGCTCCTTCAGAAAAACACATTTAAAAACTCATGTACAACGACAGTCCTTTACAGAAACACATTTCAAAACTCATGTACAACGACAGTTGTTTACAGAAACACATTTCAAGACTCTTGTACAACAACGGTCCTTCAGAAAAACACATTTCAAGACTCTTGTACAACAACACTCCTTCAGAAAAACACATTTAAAAACTCATGCACAACAACAGTCCTTCACAGAAACACATTTCAAGACTCTTGTACAACAACAGTCCTTCAGAAAAACTCATTTCAAGATTCTTGTACAACAACGGTCCTTCAGAAAAACACATTTCAAGACTCTTGTACAACAACGCTCCTTCAGAGAAACACATTTAAAAACTCATGTGAAACGACAGTCCTTTACAGAAACACATTTCAAAACTCTTGCACTACAACACTGCTACAGAAAAACTCATTTCAAGATTCTTGTATAAAAACAGTCCTTCAGAAAAACTCATTTCAAGACTCTTGTACAACAACGCTCCTTCAGAAAAACACATTTCAAGACTCTTGTACAACAACACTCCTTCAGAAAAACACATTTAAAAACTCATGCACAACAACAGTCCTTCACAGAAACACATTTCAAGACTCTTGTACAACAACACTCCTTCAGAAAAACGCATTTAAAAACTCATGTACAACAACACTCCTTCAGAGAAACACATTTAAAAACTCATGTGCAACGACAGTCGTTTACAGAAACGCATTTCAAAACTCATGTACAGCGACAGTTGTTTACAGAAACACATTTCAAAACTCTTGCACTACAACACTGCTACAGAAAAACTCATTTCAAGATTCTTGTACAACAACGGTCCTTCAGAAAAACACATTTGAAGACTCTTGTACAACAACACTCCTTCAGAAAACGCATTTCAAAACTCATGTGCAACGACAGTCCTTTAGAGAAACGCATTTCAAAACTCATGTACAACGACAGTTGTTTACAGAAACACATTTCAAAACTCTTGCACTACAACACTGCTACAGAAAAACTCATTTCAAGATTCTTGTACAACAACGGTCCTTCAGAAAAACACATTTCAAGACTCTTGTACAACAACGGTCCTTCAGAAAAACACATTTCAAGACTCTTGTACAACAACGCTCCTTCAGAAAAACACATTTAAAAACTCATGTGCAACAACACTCCTTCAGAGAAACACATTTAAAAACTCATGTACAGCGACAGTCCTTTACAGAAACACATTTCAAAACTCATGTAGAACAACAGTCCTTCAGAAAAACTCATTTCAAGATTCTTGTACAACAACAGTCCTTCAGAAAAACACATTTCAAGACTCTTGTACAATAAAGCTCCTTCAGAAAAACACATTTAAAAACTCATGTGCAACGACAGTCCTTTACAGAAACGCATTTCAAAACTCATGTACAACGACAGTTGTTTACAGAAACACATTTCAAAACTCTTGCACTACAACACTGCTACAGAAAAACTCATTTCAAGATTCTTGTACAACAACGGTCCTTCAGAAAAACACATTTCAAGACTCTTGTACAACAACGGTCCTTCAGAAAAACACATTTCAAGACTCTTGTACAACAACACTCCTTCAGAAAAACGCATTTAAAATCTCATGTACAACAACACTCCTTCAGAGAAACACATTTAAAAACTCATGTGCAACGACAGTCCTTTACAGAAACGCATTTCAAGACTCATGTACAACGACAGTTGTTTACAGAAACACATTTTAAAACTCTTGCACTACAACACTGCTACAGAAAAACTCATTTCAAGATTCTTGTACAACAACGGTCCTTCAGAAAAACACATTTCAAGACTCTTGTACAACAACACTCCTTCAGAAAACGCATTTAAAAACTCATGTACAACAACACTCCTTCAGAGAAACACATTTAAAAACTCATGTACAACGACAGTCCTTTACAGAAAAACTCATTTCAAGATTCTTGTACAACAACGGTCCTTCAGAAAAACTCATTTCAAGATTCTTGTACAACAACGGTCCTTCAGAAAAACTCATTTCAAGATTCTTGTACAACAACGGTCCTTCAGAAAAACACATTTAAAAACTCATGTACAACAACACTCCTTCAGAGAAACACATTTAAAAACTCATGTGCAACGACAGTCCTTTACAGAAACGCATTTCAAAACTCATGTACAACGACAGTCCTTTACAGAAAGACATTTCAAAACTCTTGCACTACAACACTGCTACAGAAAAACTCATTTCAAGATTCTTGTATAAAAACAGTCCTTCAGAAAAACTCATTTCAAGACTCTTGTACAACAACAGTCCTTCAGAAAAACACATTTCAAGACTCTTGTACAACAACGGTCCTTCAGAAAAACACATTTCAAGACTCTTGTACAACCACGCTCCTTCAGAAAAACACATTTAAAAACTCATGTGCAACGACAGTCCTCTACAGAAACGCATTTCAAAACTCATGTACAACGACAGTTGTTTACAGAAACACATTTCAAAACTCTTGCACTACAACACTGCTACAGAAAAACTCATTTCAAGACTCTTGTACAACAACGCTCCTTCAGAAAAACACATTTAAAAACTCATGTGCAACAACACTCCTTCAGAGAAACACATTTAAAAACTCATGTACAACGACAGTCCTTTACAGAAACACATATCAAAACTCTTGCACTACAACACTGCTACAGAAAAACTCATTTCAAGATTCTTGTACAACAACGGTCCTTCAGAAAAACACATTTCAAGACTCATGTACAACAACACTCCTTCAGAAAACGCATTTCAAAACTCATGTGCAACGACAGTCCTTTACAGAAACGCATTTCAAAACTCATGTACAACGACAGTTGTTTACAGAAACACATTTCAAAACTCTTGGACTACAACACTGCTACAGAAAAACTCATTTCAAGATTCTTGTACAACAACGGTCCTTCAGAAAAACACATTTCAAGACTCTTGTACAACAACGCTCCTTCAGAAAAACACATTTAAAAACTCATGTGCAACAACACTCCTTCAGAGAAACACATTTAAAAACTCATGTACAACGACAGTCCTTTACAGAAACACATTTCAAAACTCATGTACAACAACAGTCCTTCAGAAAAACACATTTCAAGACTCTTGTACAACAACGGTCCTTCAGAAAAACACATTTCAAGACTCTTGTACAACAACGGTCCTTCAGAAAAACACATTTCAAGACTCTTGTACAACAACACTCCTTCAGAAAAGCACATTTCAAGACTCTTGTACAACAACGCTCCTTCAGAGAAACACATTTAAAAACTCATGTGAAACGACAGTCCTTTACAGAAACACATTTCAAAACTCTTGCACTACAACACTGCTACAGAAAAACTCATTTCAAGATTCTTGTATAAAAACAGTCCTTCAGAAAAACTCATTTCAAGACTCTTGTACAACAACGCTCCTTCAGAAAAACACATTTCAAGACTCTTGTACAACAACACTCCTTCAGAAAAACACATTTAAAAACTCATGCACAACAACAGTCCTTCACAGAAACACATTTCAAGACTCTTGTACAACAACACTCCTTCAGAAAAACGCATTTAAAAACTCATGTACAACAACACTCCTTCAGAGAAACACATTTAAAAACTCATGTGCAACGACAGTCCTTTACAGAAACGCATTTCAAAACTCATGTACAGCGACAGTTGTTTACAGAAACACATTTCAAAACACTTGCACTACAACACTGCTACAGAAAAACTCATTTCAAGATTCTTGTACAACAACGGTCCTTCAGAAAAACACATTTCAAGACTCTTGTACAACAACACTCCTTCAGAAAACGCATTTAAAAACTCATGTACAACAACACTCCTTCAGAGAAACACATTTAAAAACTCATGTACAACGACAGTCCTTTACAGAAACACATTTCAAAACTCTTGCACTACAACACTGCTACAGAAAAACTCATTTCAAGATTCTTGTACAACAACGGTCCTTCAGAAAAACACATTTCAAGACTCTTGTACAACAACACTCCTTCAGAAAACGCATTTCAAAACTCATGTGCAACGACAGTCCTTTAGAGAAACGCATTTCAAAACTCATGTACAACGACAGTTGTTTACAGAAACACATTTCAAAACTCTTGCACTACAACACTGCTACAGAAAAACTCATTTCAAGATTCTTGTACAACAACGGTCATTCAGAAAAACACATTTCAAGACTCTTGTACAACAACGGTCCTTCAGAAAAACACATTTCAAGACTCTTGTACAACAACGCTCCTTCAGAAAAACACATTTAAAAACTCATGTGCAACAACACTCCTTCAGAGAAACACATTTAAAAACTCATGTACAACGACAGTCCTTTACAGAAAAACTCATTTCAAGATTCTTGTACAACAACGGTCCTTCAGAAAAACTCATTTCAAGATTCTTGTACAACAACGGTCCTTCAGAAAAACTCATTTCAAGATTCTTGTACAACAACGGTCCTTCAGAAAAACACATTTAAAAACTCATGTACAACAACACTCCTTCAGAGAAACACATTTAAAAACTCATGTGCAACGACAGTCCTTTACAGAAACGCATTTCAAAACTCATGTACAACGACAGTCCTTTACAGAAAGACATTTCAAAACTCTTGCACTACAACACTGCTACAGAAAAACTCATTTCAAGATTCTTGTATAAAAACAGTCCTTCAGAAAAACTCATTTCAAGACTCTTGTACAACAACAGTCCTTCAGAAAAACACATTTCAAGACTCTTGTACAACAACGGTCCTTCAGAAAAACACATTTCAAGACTCTTGTACAACAACGCTCCTTCAGAAAAACACATTTAAAAACTCATGTGCAACGACAGTCCTTTACAGAAACGCATTTCAAAACTCATGTACAACAACGGTCCTTCAGAAAAACACATTTCAAGACTCTTGTACAACAACACTCCTTCAGAAAACGCATTTCAAAACTCATGTACAACAACACTCCTTCAGAGAAACACATTTAAAAACTCATGTACAACGACAGTCCTTTACAGAAACACATTTCAAAACTCTTGCACTACAACACTGCTACAGAAAAACTCATTTCAAGATTCTTGTACAACAACGGTCCTTCAGAAAAACACATTTCAAGACTCTTGTACAACAACACTCCTTCAGAAAACGCATTTCAAAACTCATGTGCAACGACAGTCCTTTAGAGAAACGCATTTCAAAACTCATGTACAACGACAGTTGTTTACAGAAACACATTTCAAAACTCTTGCACTACAACACTGCTACAGAAAAACTCATTTCAAGATTCTTGTACAACAACGGTCATTCAGAAAAACACATTTCAAGACTCTTGTACAACAACGGTCCTTCAGAAAAACACATTTCAAGACTCTTGTACAACAACGCTCCTTCAGAAAAACACATTTAAAAACTCATGTGCAACAACACTCCTTCAGAGAAACACATTTAAAAACTCATGTACAACGACAGTCCTTTACAGAAAAACTCATTTCAAGATTCT
Organism: Xylota sylvarum; assembly: GCA_905220385.1. Lineage (NCBI taxonomy): Eukaryota > Metazoa > Arthropoda > Insecta > Diptera > Syrphidae > Xylota > Xylota sylvarum. The sequence continues at coordinate 289,969 of CAJMZQ010000090.1, forward strand.
TGTACAACAACGGTCCTTCAGAAAAACTCATTTCAAGATTCTTGTACAACAACGGTCCTTCAGAAAAACTCATTTCAAGATTCTTGTACAACAACGGTCCTTCAGAAAAACACATTTAAAAACTCATGTACAACAACACTCCTTCAGAGAAACACATTTAAAAACTCATGTGCAACGACAGTCCTTTACAGAAACGCATTTCAAAACTCATGTACAACGACAGTCCTTTACAGAAAGACATTTCAAAACTCTTGCACTACAACACTGCTACAGAAAAACTCATTTCAAGATTCTTGTATAAAAACAGTCCTTCAGAAAAACTCATTTCAAGACTCTTGTACAACAACAGTCCTTCAGAAAAACACATTTCAAGACTCTTGTACAACAACGGTCCTTCAGAAAAACACATTTCAAGACTCTTGTACAACAACGCTCCTTCAGAAAAACACATTTAAAAACTCATGTGCAACGACAGTCCTTTACAGAAACGCATTTCAAAACTCATGTACAACGACAGTCCTTTACAGAAAGACATTTCAAAACTCTTGCACTACAACACTGCTACAGAAAAACTCATTTCAAGATTCTTGTATAAAAACAGTCCTTCAGAAAAACTCATTTCAAGACTCTTGTACAACAACAGTCCTTCAGAAAAACACATTTCAAGACTCTTGTACAACAACGGTCCTTCAGAAAAACACATTTCAAGACTCTTGTACAACAACGCTCCTTCAGAAAAACACATTTAAAAACTCATGTGCAACGACAGTCCTCTACAGAAACGCATTTCAAAACTCATGTACAACGACAGTTGTTTACAGAAACACATTTCAAAACTCTTGCACTACAACACTGCTACAGAAAAACTCATTTCAAGACTCTTGTACAACAACGCTCCTTCAGAAAAACACATTTAAAAACTCATGTGCAACGACAGTCCTCTACAGAAACGCATTTCAAAACTCATGTACAACGACAGTTGTTTACAGAAACACATTTCAAAACTCTTGCACTACAACACTGCTACAGAAAAACTCATTTCAAGATTCTTGTACAACAACGGTCCTTCAGAAAAACACATTTCAAGACTCTTGTACAACAACACTCCTTCAGAAAAACTCATTTCAAGATTCTTGTACAACAACGGTCCTTCAGAAAAACACATTTCAAGACTCTTGTACAACGCCGTTCCTTCAGAAAAACACATTTAAAAACTCATGTGCAACGACAGTCCTTTACAGAAACACATTTCAAAACTCTTGCACTACAACACTGCTACAGAAAAACTCATTTCAAAATTCTTGTATAAAAACAGTCCTTCAGAAAAACTCATTTCAAGACTCTTGTACAACAACACTCCTTCAGAAAAACTCATTTCAAGATTCTTGTACAACAACGGTCCTTCAGAAAAACACATTTCAAGACTCTTGTACAACAACGCTCCTTCAGAAAAACACATTTAAAAACTCATGTGCAACGACAGTCCTCTACAGAAACGCATTTCAAAACTCATGTACAACGACAGTTGTTTACAGAAACACATTTCAAAACTCTTGCACTACAACACTGCTACAGAAAAACTCATTTCAAGACTCTTGTACAACAACGCTCCTTCAGAAAAACACATTTAAAAACTCATGTGCAACGACAGTCCTCTACAGAAACGCATTTCAAAACTCATGTACAACGACAGTTGTTTACAGAAACACATTTCAAAACTCTTGCACTACAACACTGCTACAGAAAAACTCATTTCAAGATTCTTGTACAACAACGGTCCTTCAGAAAAACACATTTCAAGACTCTTGTACAACAACACTCCTTCAGAAAAACTCATTTCAAGATTCTTGTACAACAACGGTCCTTCAGAAAAACACATTTCAAGACTCTTGTACAACGCCGTTCCTTCAGAAAAACACATTTAAAAACTCATGTGCAACGACAGTCCTTTACAGAAACACATTTCAAAACTCTTGCACTACAACACTGCTACAGAAAAACTCATTTCAAAATTCTTGTATAAAAACAGTCCTTCAGAAAAACTCATTTCAAGACTCTTGTACAACAACAGTCCTTCAGAAAAACACATTTCAAGACTCTTGTACAACAACGGTCCTTCAGAAAAACACATTTCAAGACTCTTGTACAACAACGCTCCTTCAGAAAAACACATTTAAAAACTCATGTGCAACGACAGTCCTTTACAGAAACACATTTCAAAACTCTTGCACTACAACACTGCTACAGAAAAACTCATTTCAAAATTCTTGTATAAAAACAGTCCTTCAGAAAAACTCATTTCAAGACTCTTGTACAACAACAGTCCTTCAGAAAAACACATTTCAAGACTCTTGTACAACAACGGTCCTTCAGAAAAACACATTTCAAGACTCTTGTACAACAACGCTCCTTCAGAAAAACACATTTAAAAACTCATGTGCAACGACAGTCCTTTACAGAAACGCATTTCAAAACTCATGTACATCGACAGTCCTTTACAGAAACACATTTCAAAACTCTTGCACTACAACACTGCTACAGAAAAACTCATTTCAAAATTCTTGTATAAAAACAGTCCTTCAGAAAAACTCATTTCAAGACTCTTGTACAACAACAGTAATTCAGAAAAACACATTTCAAGACTCTTGTACAACAACGGTCCTTCAGAAAAACACATTTCGAGACTCTTGTACAACAACGCTCCTTCAGAAAAACACATTTAAAAACTCATGTGCAACGACAGTCCTTTACAGAAACGCATTTCAAAACTCATGTACAACGACAGTTGTTTACAGAAACACATTTCAAAACTCTTGCACTACAACACTGCTACAGAAAAACTCATTTCAAGATTCTTGTACAACAACGGTCCTTCAGAAAAACACATTTCAAGACTCTTGTACAACAACGCTCCTTCAGAAAAACACATTTAAAAACTCATGTACAACGACAGTCCTTTACAGAAACACATTTCAAAACTCTTGCACTACAACACTGCTACAGAAAAACTCATTTCAAAATTCTTGTACAACAACGGTCCTTCAGAAAAACACATTTCAAGACTCTTGTACAACAACGGTCCTTCAGAAAAACACATTTAAAAACTCATGCACAACAACAGTCCTTCACAGAAACACATTTCAAGACTCTTGTACAACAACAGTCCTTCAGAAAAACTCATTTCAAGATTCTTGTACAACAACGGTCCTTCAGAAAAACACATTTCAAGACTCTTGTACAACGCCGCTCCTTCAGAAAAACACATTTAAAAACTCATGTGCAACGACAGTCCTTTACAGAAACGCATTTCAAAACTCATGTACAACGACAGTTGTTTACAGAAACACATTTCAAAACTCTTGCACTACAACACTGCTACAGAAAAACTCATTTCAAGATTCTTGTACAACAACGGTCCTTCAGAAAAACACATTTCAAGACTCTTGTACAACAACGCTCCTTCAGAAAAACACATTTAAAAACTCATGTACAACGACAGTCCTTTACAGAAACACATTTCAAAACTCTTGCACTACAACACTGCTACAGAAAAACTCATTTCAAGATTCTTGTACAACAACGGTCCTTCAGAAAAACACATTTCAAGACTCTTGTACAACAACGCTCCTTCAGAAAAACACATTTAAAAACTCATGTACAACGACAGTTGTTTACAGAAACACATTTCAAAACTCTTGCACTACAACACTGCTACAGAAAAACTCATTTCAAGATTCTTGTACAACAACGGTCCTTCAGAAAAACACATTTCAAGACTCTTGTACAACAACGCTCCTTCAGAAAAACACATTTAAAAACTCATGTACAACGACAGTCCTTTACAGAAACACATTTCAAAACTCTTGCACTACAACACTGCTACAGAAAAACTCATTTCAAAATTCTTGTACAACAACGGTCCTTCAGAAAAACACATTTCAAGACTCTTGTACAACAACGGTCCTTCAGAAAAACACATTTAAAAACTCATGCACAACAACAGTCCTTCACAGAAACACATTTCAAGACTCTTGTACAACAACAGTCCTTCAGAAAAACTCATTTCAAGATTCTTGTACAACAACGGTCCTTCAGAAAAACACATTTCAAGACTCTTGTACAACGCCGCTCCTTCAGAAAAACACATTTAAAAACTCATGTACAACGACAGTCCTTTACAGAAACACATTTCAAAACTCATGTACAACGACAGTTGTTTACAGAAACACATTTCAAGACTCTTGTACAACAACGGTCCTTCAGAAAAACACATTTCAAGACTCTTGTACAACAACAGTCCTTCAGAAAAACACATTTCAAGACTCTTGTACAACAACAGTCCTTCAGAAAAACACATTTAAAAAGTCATGCACAACAACAGTCCTTCACAGAAACACATTTCAAGACTCTTGTACAACAACAGTCCTTCAGAAAAACTCATTTCAAGATTCTTGTACAACAACGGTCCTTCAGAAAAACACATTTCAAGACTCTTGTACAACAACGCTCCTTCAGAAAAACACATTTAAAAACTCATGTACAACGACAGTCCTTTACAGAAACACATTTCAAAACTCTTGCACTACAACACTGCTACAGAAAAACTCATTTCAAAATTCTTGTACAACAACGGTCCTTCAGAAAAACACATTTCAAGACTCTTGTACAACAACGGTCCTTCAGAAAAACACATTTAAAAACTCATGCACAACAACAGTCCTTCACAGAAACACATTTCAAGACTCTTGTACAACAACAGTCCTTCAGAAAAACTCATTTCAAGATTCTTGTACAACAACGGTCCTTCAGAAAAACACATTTCAAGACTCTTGTACAACGCCGCTCCTTCAGAAAAACACATTTAAAAACTCATGTGCAACGACAGTCCTTTACAGAAACACATTTCAAAACTCATGTACAACGACAGTTGTTTACAGAAACACATTTCAAGACTCTTGTACAACAACGGTCCTTCAGAAAAACACATTTCAAGACTCTTGTACAACAACAGTCCTTCAGAAAAACACATTTAAAAAGTCATGCACAACAACAGTCCTTCACAGAAACACATTTCAAGACTCTTGTACAACAACAGTCCTTCAGAAAAACTCATTTCAAGATTCTTGTACAACAACGGTCCTTCAGAAAAACACATTTCAAGACTCTTGTACAACAACGCTCCTTCAGAGAAACACATTTAAAAACTCATGTGAAACGACAGTCCTTTACAGAAACACATTTCAAAACTCTTGCACTACAACACTGCTACAGAAAAACTCATTTCAAGATTCTTGTATAAAAACAGTCCTTCAGAAAAACTCATTTCAAGACTCTTGTACAACAACGCTCCTTCAGAAAAACACATTTCAAGACTCTTGTACAACAACAGTCCTTCAGAAAAACACATTTAAAAACTCATGCACAACAACAGTCCTTCACAGAAACACATTTCAAGACTCTTGTACAACAACACTCCTTCAGAAAAACGCATTTAAAAACTCATGTACAACAACACTCCTTCAGAGAAACACATTTAAAAACTCATGTGCAACGACAGTCCTTTACAGAAACGCATTTCAAAACTCATGTACAGCGACAGTTGTTTACAGAAACACATTTCAAAACTCTTGCACTACAACACTGCTACAGAAAAACTCATTTCAAGATTCTTGTACAACAACGGTCCTTCAGAAAAACACATTTGAAGACTCTTGTACAACAACACTCCTTCAGAAAACGCATTTCAAAACTCATGTGCAACGACAGTCCTTTAGAGAAACGCATTTCAAAACTCATGTACAACGACAGTTGTTTACAGAAACACATTTCAAAACTCTTGCACTACAACACTGCTACAGAAAAACTCATTTCAAGATTCTTGTACAACAACGGTCCTTCAGAAAAACACATTTCAAGACTCTTGTACAACAACGGTCCTTCAGAAAAACACATTTCAAGACTCTTGTACAACAACGCTCCTTCAGAAAAACACATTTAAAAACTCATGTGCAACAACACTCCTTCAGAGAAACACATTTAAAAACTCATGTACAGCGACAGTCCTTTACAGAAACACATTTCAAAACTCATGTAGAACAACAGTCCTTCAGAAAAACTCATTTCAAGATTCTTGTACAACAACAGTCCTTCAGAAAAACACATTTCAAGACTCTTGTACAATAAAGCTCCTTCAGAAAAACACATTTAAAAACTCATGTGCAACGACAGTCCTTTACAGAAACGCATTTCAAAACTCATGTACAACGACAGTTGTTTACAGAAACACATTTCAAAACTCTTGCACTACAACACTGCTACAGAAAAACTCATTTCAAGATTCTTGTACAACAACGGTCCTTCAGAAAAACACATTTCAAGACTCTTGTACAACAACGGTCCTTCAGAAAAACACATTTCAAGACTCTTGTACAACAACACTCCTTCAGAAAAACGCATTTAAAATCTCATGTACAACAACACTCCTTCAGAGAAACACATTTAAAAACTCATGTGCAACGACAGTCCTTTACAGAAACGCATTTCAAGACTCATGTACAACGACAGTTGTTTACAGAAACACATTTTAAAACTCTTGCACTACAACACTGCTACAGAAAAACTCATTTCAAGATTCTTGTACAACAACGGTCCTTCAGAAAAACACATTTCAAGACTCTTGTACAACAACACTCCTTCAGAAAACGCATTTAAAAACTCATGTACAACAACACTCCTTCAGAGAAACGCATTTAAAAACTCATGTACAACGACAGTCCTTTACAGAAAAACTCATTTCAAGATTCTTGTACAACAACGGTCCTTCAGAAAAACTCATTTCAAGATTCTTGTACAACAACGGTCCTTCAGAAAAACTCATTTCAAGATTCTTGTACAACAACGGTCCTTCAGAAAAACACATTTAAAAACTCATGTACAACAACACTCCTTCAGAGAAACACATTTAAAAACTCATGTGCAACGACAGTCCTTTACAGAAACGCATTTCAAAACTCATGTACAACGACAGTCCTTTACAGAAAGACATTTCAAAACTCTTGCACTACAACACTGCTACAGAAAAACTCATTTCAAGATTCTTGTATAAAAACAGTCCTTCAGAAAAACTCATTTCAAGACTCTTGTACAACAACAGTCCTTCAGAAAAACACATTTCAAGACTCTTGTACAACAACGGTCCTTCAGAAAAACACATTTCAAGACTCTTGTACAACAACGCTCCTTCAGAAAAACACATTTAAAAACTCATGTGCAACGACAGTCCTCTACAGAAACGCATTTCAAAACTCATGTACAACGACAGTTGTTTACAGAAACACATTTCAAAACTCTTGCACTACAACACTGCTACAGAAAAACTCATTTCAAGACTCTTGTACAACAACGCTCCTTCAGAAAAACACATTTAAAAACTCATGTGCAACAACACTCCTTCAGAGAAACACATTTAAAAACTCATGTACAACGACAGTCCTTTACAGAAACACATATCAAAACTCTTGCACTACAACACTGCTACAGAAAAACTCATTTCAAGATTCTTGTACAACAACGGTCCTTCAGAAAAACACATTTCAAGACTCATGTACAACAACACTCCTTCAGAAAACGCATTTCAAAACTCATGTGCAACGACAGTCCTTTACAGAAACGCATTTCAAAACTCATGTACAACGACAGTTGTTTACAGAAACACATTTCAAAACTCTTGGACTACAACACTGCTACAGAAAAACTCATTTCAAGATTCTTGTACAACAACGGTCCTTCAGAAAAACACATTTCAAGACTCTTGTACAACAACGCTCCTTCAGAAAAACACATTTAAAAACTCATGTGCAACAACACTCCTTCAGAGAAACACATTTAAAAACTCATGTACAACGACAGTCCTTTACAGAAACACATTTCAAAACTCATGTACAACAACAGTCCTTCAGAAAAACACATTTCAAGACTCTTGTACAACAACGGTCCTTCAGAAAAACACATTTCAAGACTCTTGTACAACAACGGTCCTTCAGAAAAACACATTTCAAGACTCTTGTACAACAACACTCCTTCAGAAAAGCACATTTCAAGACTCTTGTACAACAACGCTCCTTCAGAGAAACACATTTAAAAACTCATGTGAAACGACAGTCCTTTACAGAAACACATTTCAAAACTCTTGCACTACAACACTGCTACAGAAAAACTCATTTCAAGATTCTTGTATAAAAACAGTCCTTCAGAAAAACTCATTTCAAGACTCTTGTACAACAACGCTCCTTCAGAAAAACACATTTCAAGACTCTTGTACAACAACAGTCCTTCAGAAAAACACATTTAAAAACTCATGCACAACAACAGTCCTTCACAGAAACACATTTCAAGACTCTTGTACAACAACACTCCTTCAGAAAAACGCATTTAAAAACTCATGTACAACAACACTCCTTCAGAGAAACACATTTAAAAACTCATGTGCAACGACAGTCCTTTACAGAAACGCATTTCAAAACTCATGTACAGCGACAGTTGTTTACAGAAACACATTTCAAAACACTTGCACTACAACACTGCTACAGAAAAACTCATTTCAAGATTCTTGTACAACAACGGTCCTTCAGAAAAACACATTTCAAGACTCTTGTACAACAACACTCCTTCAGAAAACGCATTTAAAAACTCATGTACAACAACACTCCTTCAGAGAAACACATTTAAAAACTCATGTACAACGACAGTCCTTTACAGAAACACATTTCAAAACTCTTGCACTACAACACTGCTACAGAAAAACTCATTTCAAGATTCTTGTACAACAACGGTCCTTCAGAAAAACACATTTCAAGACTCTTGTACAACAACACTCCTTCAGAAAACGCATTTCAAAACTCATGTGCAACGACAGTCCTTTAGAGAAACGCATTTCAAAACTCATGTACAACGACAGTTGTTTACAGAAACACATTTCAAAACTCTTGCACTACAACACTGCTACAGAAAAACTCATTTCAAGATTCTTGTACAACAACGGTCATTCAGAAAAACACATTTCAAGACTCTTGTACAACAACGGTCCTTCAGAAAAACACATTTCAAGACTCTTGTACAACAACGCTCCTTCAGAAAAACACATTTAAAAACTCATGTGCAACAACACTCCTTCAGAGAAACACATTTAAAAACTCATGTACAACGACAGTCCTTTACAGAAAAACACATTTCAAGACTCTTGTACAACAACAGTCCTTCAGAAAAACTCATTTCAAGATTCTTGTACAACAACGGTCCTTCAGAAAAACTCATTTCAAGATTCTTGTACAACAACGGTCCTTCAGAAAAACACATTTAAAAACTCATGTACAACAACACTCCTTCAGAGAAACACATTTAAAAACTCATGTGCAACGACAGTCCTTTACAGAAACGCATTTCAAAACTCATGTACAACGACAGTCCTTTACAGAAAGACATTTCAAAACTCTTGCACTACAACACTGCTACAGAAAAACTCATTTCAAGATTCTTGTATAAAAACAGTCCTTCAGAAAAACTCATTTCAAGACTCTTGTACAACAACAGTCCTTCAGAAAAACACATTTCAAGACTCTTGTACAACAACGGTCCTTCAGAAAAACACATTTCAAGACTCTTGTACAACAACGCTCCTTCAGAAAAACACATTTAAAAACTCATGTGCAACGACAGTCCTTTACAGAAACGCATTTCAAAACTCATGTACAACGACAGTCCTTTACAGAAAGACATTTCAAAACTCTTGCACTACAACACTGCTACAGAAAAACTCATTTCAAGATTCTTGTATAAAAACAGTCCTTCAGAAAAACTCATTTCAAGACTCTTGTACAACAACAGTCCTTCAGAAAAACACATTTCAAGACTCTTGTACAACAACGGTCCTTCAGAAAAACACATTTCAAGACTCTTGTACAACAACGCTCCTTCAGAAAAACACATTTAAAAACTCATGTGCAACGACAGTCCTCTACAGAAACGCATTTCAAAACTCATGTACAACGACAGTTGTTTACAGAAACACATTTCAAAACTCTTGCACTACAACACTGCTACAGAAAAACTCATTTCAAGACTCTTGTACAACAACGCTCCTTCAGAAAAACACATTTAAAAACTCATGTGCAACGACAGTCCTCTACAGAAACGCATTTCAAAACTACAACACTGCTACAGAAAAACTCATTTCAAGATTCTTGTACAACAACGGTCCTTCAGAAAAACACATTTCAAGACTCTTGTACAACAACACTCCTTCAGAAAACGCATTTAAAAGCTCATGTACAACAACACTCCTTCAGAGAAACACATTTAAAAACTCATGTACAACGACAGTCCTTTACAGAAACACATTTCAAAACTCTTGCACTACAACACTGCTACAGAAAAACTCATTTCAAGATTCTTGTACAACAACGGTCCTTCAGAAAAACTCATTTCAAGATTCTTGTACAACAATGGTCCTTCAGAAAAACACATTTAAAAACTCATGTACAACAACACTCCTTCAGAGAAACACATTTAAAAACCCATGTGCAACGACAGTCCTTTACAGAAACGCATTTCAAAACTCATGTACAACGACAGTCCTTTACAGAAAGACATTTCAAAACTCTTGCACTACAACACTGCTACAGAAAAACTCATTTCAAGATTCTTGTATAAAAACAGTCCTTCAGAAAAACTCATTTCAAGACTCTTGTACAACAACAGTCCTTCAGAAAAACACATTTCAAGACTCTTGTACAACAACGGTCCTTCAGAAAAACACATTTCAAGACTCTTGTACAACAACGCTCCTTCAGAAAAACACATTTAAAAACTCATGTGCAACGACAGTCCTCTACAGAAACGCATTTCAAAACTCATGTACAACGACAGTTGTTTACAGAAACACATTTCAAAACTCTTGCACTACAACACTGCTACAGAAAAACTCATTTCAAGACTCTTGTACAACAACGCTCCTTCAGAAAAACACATTTAAAAACTCATGTGCAACAACAATCCTTCAGAGAAACACATTTAAAAACTCATGTACAACGACAGTCCTTTACAGAAACACATATCAAAACTCTTGCACTACAACACTGCTACAGAAAAACTCATTTCAAGATTCTTTTACAACAACGGTCCTTCAGAAAAACACATTTCAAGACTCATGTACAACAACACTCCTTCAGAAAACGCATTTCAAAACTCATGTGCAACGACAGTCCTTTACAGAAACGCATTTCAAAACTCATGTACAACGACAGTTGTTTACAGAAACACATTTCAAAACTCTTGCACTACAACACTGCTACAGAAAAACTCATTTCAAGATTCTTGTACAACAACGGTCCTTCAGAAAAACACATTTCAAGACTCTTGTACAACAACGCTCCTTCAGAAAAACACATTTAAAAACTCATGTGCAACAACACTCCTTCAGAGAAACACATTTAAAAACTCATGTACAACGACAGTCCTTTACAGAAACACATTTCAAAACTCATGTACAACAACAGTCCTTCAGAAAAACACATTTCAAGACTCTTGTACAACAACGGTCCTTCAGAAAAACACATTTCAAGACTCTTGTACAACAACGCTCCTTCAGAAAAACACATTTAAAAATTCATGTGCAACGACAGTCCTTTACAGAAACGCATTTCAAAACTCATGTACAACGACAGTTGTTTACAGAAACATATTTCAAAACTCTTGTACTACAACACTGCTAATACATTTCAAGACTCTTGTACAACAACGGTCCTTCAGAAAAACACATTTCAAGACTCTTGTACAACAACACTCCTTCAGAAAACGCATTTAAAAACTCATGTACAACAACACTCCTTCAGAGAAACACATTTAAAAACTCATGCACAACGACAGTTGTTTACAGAAACACATTTCAAAACTCTTGCACTACAACACTGCTACTACATTTCAAGACTCTTGTACAACAACGGTCCTTCAGAAAAACACATTTCAAGACTCTTGTACAACAACACTCCTTCAGAAAACACATTTAAAAACTCATGTACAACGACAGTCCTTTACAGAAACACATTTCAAAACTCTTGCACCACAACACTGCTACAGAAAAACTCACTCCAAGATTCTTGTACAACAACGGTCCTTCAGAAAAACTCATTTCAAGATTCTTGTACAACAACGGTCCTTCAGAAAAACACATTTAAAAACTCATGTGCAACGACAGTCCTTTACAGAAACGCATTTCAAAACTCACGTACAACGACAGTCCTTTACAGAAACACATTTCAAAACTCTTGCACTACAACACTGCTACAGAAAAACTCATTTCAAGATTCTTGTATAAAAACAGTCCTTCAGAAAAACTCATTTCAAGACTCTTGTACAACAACAGTCCTTCAGAAAAACACATTTCAAGACTCTTGTACAACAACGGTCCTTCAGAAAAACACATTTCAAGACTCTTGTACAACAACGCTCCTTCAGAAAAACACATTTAAAAACTCATGTGCAACGACAGTCCTCTACAGAAACGCATTTCAAAACTCATGTACAACGACAGTTGTTTACAGAAACACATTTCAAAACTCTTGCACTACAACACTGCTACAGAAAAACTCATTTCAAGACTCTTGTACAACAACGCTCCTTCAGAAAAACACATTTAAAAACTCATGTGCAACAACACTCCTTCAGAGAAACACATTTAAAAACTCATGTACAACGACAGTCCTTTACAGAAACACATATCAAAACTCTTGCACTACAACACTGCTACAGAAAAACTCATTTCAAGATTCTTGTACAACAACGGTCCTTCAGAAAAACACATTTCAAGACTCGTGTGCAACAACACTCCTTCAGAGAAACACATTTAAAAACTCATGTACAACGACAGTCCTTTACAGAAACACATTTCAAAACTCATGTACAACAACAGTCCTTCAGAAAAACACATTTCAAGACTCTTGTACAACAACGGTCCTTCAGAAAAACACATTTCAAGACTCTTGTACAACAACGCTCCTTCAGAAAAACACATTTAAAAATTCATGTGCAACGACAGTCCTTTACAGAAACGCATTTCAAAACTCATGTACAACGACAGTTGTTTACAGAAACATATTTCAAAACTCTTGTACTACAACACTGCTAATACATTTCAAGACTCTTGTACAACAACGGTCCTTCAGAAAAACACATTTCAAGACTCTTGTACAACAACACTCCTTCAGAAAACGCATTTAAAAACTCATGTACAACAACACTCCTTCAGAGAAACACATTTAAAAACTCATGTACAACGACAGTTGTTTACAGAAACACATTTCAAAACTCTTGCACTACAACACTGCTACTACATTTCAAGACTCTTGTACAACAACGGTCCTTCAGAAAAACACATTTCAAGACTCTTGTACAACAACACTCCTTCAGAAAACACATTTAAAAACTCATGTGCAACGACAGTCCTTTACAGAAACGCATTTCAAAACTCATGTACAACGACAGTCCTTTACAGAAAGACATTTCAAAACTCTTGCACTACAACACTGCTACAGAAAAACTCATTTCAAGATTCTTGTATAAAAACAGTCCTTCAGAAAAACTCATTTCAAGACTCTTGTACAACAACAGTCCTTCAGAAAAACACATTTCAAGACTCTTGTACAACAACGCTCCTTCAGAAAAACACATTTCAAGACTCTTGTACAACAACAGTCCTTCAGAAAAACTCATTTCAAGATTCTTGTACAACAACGGTCCTTCAGAAAAACACATTTCAAGACTCTTGTACAACAACGCTCCTTCAGAAAAACACATTTAAAAACTCATGTGCAACGACAGTCCTTTACAGAAACGCATTTCAAAACTCATGTACAACGACAGTTGTTTACAGAAACACATTTCAAAACTCTTGCACTACAACACTGCTACAGAAAAACTCATTTCAAGATTCTTGTACAACAACGGTCCTTCAGAAAAACACATTTCAAGACTTTTGTACAACAACGGTCCTTCAGAAAAACACATTTCAAGACTCTTGTACAACAAAGCTCCTTCAGAAAACGCATTTAAAAACTCATGTACAACGACAGTCCTTTACAGAAACACATTTCAAAACTCTTGCACTACAACACTGCTACAGAAAAACTCATTTCAAGATTCTTGTATAAAAACAGTCCTTCAGAAAAACTCATTTCAAGACTCTTGTACAACAACTCTCCTTCAGAAAACGCATTTAAAAACTCATGTACAACAACACTCCTTCAGAGAAACACATTTAAAAACTCATGTACAACAACAGTCTTTCACAGAAACACATTTCAAGACTCTTGTACAACAACAGTCCTTCAGAAAAACTCATTTCAAGATTCTTGTACAACAACGGTCCTTCAGAAAAACACATTTCAAGACTCTTGTACAACAACGGTCCTTCAGAAAAACACATTTCAAGACTCTTGTACAACAACGCTCCTTCAGAAAAACACATTTAAAAACTCATGTGCAACGACAGTCCTTTACAGAAACGCATTTCAAAACTCATGTACAACGACAGTCCTTTACAGAAACACATTTCAAAACTCTTGCACTACAACACTGCTACAGAAAAACTCATTTCAAGATTCTTGTACAACAACGGTCCTTCAGAAAAACACATTTCAAGACTCTTGTACAATAACACTCCATCAGAAAAACACATTTCAAGACTCTTGTACAACAACTCTCCTTCAGAAAACGCATTTAAAAACTCATGTACAACGACAGTCCTTTACAGAAACACATTTCAAAACTCATGTACAACGACAGTTGTTTACAGAAACACATTTCAAAACTCTTGCACTACAACACTGCTACAGAAAAACTCATTTCAAGATTCTTGTACAACAACGGTCCTTCAGAAAAACACATTTCAAGACTCTTGTACAACAACGCTCCTTCAGAAAAACACATTTAAAAACTCATGTGCAACAACACTCCTTCAGAGAAACACATTTAAAAACTCATGTACAACGACAGTCCTTTACAGAAACACATTTAAAAACTCATGTACAACGACAGTCCTTTACAGAAACACATTTCAAAACTCATGTACAACAACAGTCCTTCAGAAAAACACATTTCAAGACTCTTGTACAACAACGGTCCTTCAGAAAAACACATTTCAAGACTCTTGTACAACAACGCTCCTTCAGAAAAACACATTTAAAAATTCATGTACAACAACACTCCTTCAGAGAAACACATTTCAAAACTCATGTACAACGACAGTTGTTTACAGAAACATATTTCAAAACTCTTGTACTACAACACTGCTAATACATTTCAAGACTCTTGTACAACAACGGTCCTTCAGAAAAACACATTTCAAGACTCTTGTACAACAACACTCCTTCAGAAAACGCATTTAAAAACTCATGTACAACAACACTCCTTCAGAGAAACACATTTAAAAACTCATGTACAACGACAGTTGTTTACAGAAACACATTTCAAAACTCTTGCACTACAACACTGCTACTACATTTCAAGACTCTTGTACAACAACGGTCCTTCAGAAAAACACATTTCAAGACTCTTGTACAACAACACTCCTTCAGAAAACACATTTAAAAACTCATGTACAACGACAGTCCTTTACAGAAACACATTTCAAAACTCTTGCACCACAACACTGCTACAGAAAAACTCACTCCAAGATTCTTGTACAACAACGGTCCTTCAGAAAAACTCATTTCAAGATTCTTGTACAACAACGGTCCTTCAGAAAAACACATTTAAAAACTCATGTACAACAACACTCCTTCAGAGAAACACATTTAAAAACTCATGTGCAACGACAGTCCTTTACAGAAACGCATTTCAAAACTCACGTACAACGACAGTCCTTTACAGAAACACATTTCAAAACTCTTGCACTACAACACTGCTACAGAAAAACTCATTTCAAGATTCTTGTACAACAACGGTCCTTCAGAAAAACACATTTCAAGACTCTTGTACAACAACGGTCCTTCAGAAAAACTCATTTCAAGACTCTTGTACAACAACAGTCCTTCAGAAAAACACATTTCAAGACTCTTGTACAACAACGGTCCTTCAGAAAAACACATTTCAAGACTCTTGTACAACAACGCTCCTTCAGAAAAACACATTTAAAAACTCATGTGCAACGACAGTCCTCTACAGAAACGCATTTCAAAACTCATGTACAACGACAGTTGTTTACAGAAACACATTTCAGAACTCTTGCACTACAACACTGCTACAGAAAAACTCATTTCAAGACTCTTGTACAACAACGCTCCTTCAGAAAAACACATTTAAAAACTCATGTGCAACAACACTCCTTCAGAGAAACACATTTAAAAACTCATGTACAACGACAGTCCTTTACAGAAACACATATCAAAACTCTTGCACTACAACACTGCTACAGAAAAACTCATTTCAAGATTCTTGTACAACAACGGTCCTTCAGAAAAACACATTTCAAGACTCATGTACAACAACACTCCTTCAGAAAACGAATTTCAAAACTCATGTGCAACCACAGTCCTTTACAGAAACTCATTTCAAAACTCATGTACAACGACAGTTGTTTACAGAAACACATTTCAAAACTCTTGCACTACAACACTGCTACAGAAAAACTCATTTCAAGATTCTTGTACAACAACGGTCCTTCAGAAAAACACATTTCAAGACTCTTGTACAACAACGCTCCTTCAGAAAAACACATTTAAAAACTCATGTGCAACAACACTCCTTCAGAGAAACACATTTAAAAACTCATGTACAACGACAGTCCTTTACAGAAACACATTTCAAAACTCATGTACAACAACAGTCCTTCAGAAAAACACATTTCAAGACTCTTGTACAACAACGGTCCTTCAGAAAAACACATTTCAAGACTCTTGTACAACAACGCTCCTTCAGAAAAACACATTTAAAAACTCATGTGCAACGACAGTCCTTTACAGAAACGCATTTCAAAACTCATGTACAACGACAGTTGTTTACAGAAACACATTTCAAAACTCTTGCACTACAACACTGCTACTACATTTCAAGACTCTTGTACAACAACGGTCCTTCAGAAAAACACATTTCAAGACTCTTGTACAACAACGCTCCTTCAGAAAAACACATTTAAAAACTCATGTGCAACGACAGTCCTTTACAGAAACACATTTCAAAACTCTTGCACTACAACACTGCTACAGAAAAACTCATTTCAAGATTCTTGTATAAAAACAGTCCTTCAGAAAAACTCATTTCAAGACTCTTGTACAACAACACTCCTTCAGAAAAACGCATTTAAAAACTCATGTACAACAACACTCCTTCAGAGAAACACATTTAAAAACTCATGTGCAACGACAGTCCTTTACAGAAACACATTTCAAGACTCCTGTACAACAACAGTCCTTCAGAAAACTCATTTCAAGATTCTTGTACAACAACGGTCCTTCAGAAAAACACATTTCAAGACTCTTGTACAATAGCGCTCCTTCAGAAAAACGCATTTAAAAACTCATGTACAACAACACTCCTTCAGAGAAACACATTTAAAAACTCATGTGCAACGACAGGATTTTACAGAAACGCATTTCAAAACTCATGTACAACGACAGTTGTTTACAGAAACACATTTCAAAACTCTTGCACTACAACACTGCTACAGAAAAACTCATTTCAAGATTCTTGTACAACAACACTCCTTCAGAAAAACGCATTTAAAAACTCATGTACAACTACAGTCCTTTACAGAAACGCATTTCAAAACTCATGTACAACGACAGTTGTTTACAGAAACACATTTCAAAACTCTTGCACTACAACACTGCTACAGAAAAACTCATTTCAAGATTCTTGTACAACAACAGTCCTTCAGAAAAACTCATTTCAAGATTCTTGTACAACAACGGTCCTTCAGAAGAACACATTTCAAGACTCTTGTACAACAACGCTCCTTCAGAAAAACACATTTCAAGACTCTTGTACAACAACAGTCCTTCAGAAAAACTCATTTCAAGATTCTTGTACAACAACGGTCCTTCAGAAAAACACATTTCAAGACTCTTGTACAACAACGCTCCTTCAGAAAAACACATTTAAAAACTCATGTGCAACGACAGTCCTTTACAGAAACGCATTTCAAAACTCATGTACAACGACAGTTGTTTACAGAAACACATTTCAAAACTCTTGCACTACAACACTGCTACAGAAAAACTCATTTCAAGATTCTTGTACAACAACGGTCCTTCAGAAAAACACATTTCAAGACTTTTGTACAACAACGGTCCTTCAGAAAAACACATTTCAAGACTCTTGTACAACAACTCTCCTTCAGAAAACGCATTTAAAAACTCATGTACAACGACAGTCCTTTACAGAAACACATTTCAAAACTCTTGCACTACAACACTGCTACAGAAAAACTCATTTCAAGATTCTTGTATAAAAACAGTCCTTCAGAAAAACTCATTTCAAGACTCTTGTACAACAACTCTCCTTCAGAAAACGCATTTAAAAACTCATGTACAACAACACTCCTTCAGAGAAACACATTTAAAAACTCATGTACAACAACAGTCTTTCACAGAAACACATTTCAAGACTCTTGTACAACAACAGTCCTTCAGAAAAACTCATTTCAAGATTCTTGTACAACAACGGTCCTTCAGAAAAACACATTTCAAGACTCTTGTACAACAACGGTCCTTCAGAAAAACACATTTCAAGACTCTTGTACAACAACGCTCCTTCAGAAAAACACATTTAAAAACTCATGTGCAACGACAGTCCTTTACAGAAACGCATTTCAAAACTCATGTACAACGACAGTCCTTTACAGAAACACATTTCAAAACTCTTGCACTACAACACTGCTACAGAAAAACTCATTTCAAGATTCTTGTACAACAACGGTCCTTCAGAAAAACACATTTCAAGACTCTTGTACAACAACACTCCTTCAGAAAAACACATTTCAAGACTCTTGTACAACAACTCTCCTTCAGAAAACGCATTTAAAAACTCATGTACAACGACAGTCCTTTACAGAAACACATTTCAAAACTCTTGCACTACAACACTGCTACAGAAAAACTCATTTCAAGATTATTGTATAAAAACAGTCCTTCAGAAAAACTCATTTCAAGACTCTTGTACAACAACACTCCTTCAGAAAACGCATTTAAAAACTCATGTACAACAACACTCCTTCAGAGAAACACATTTAAAAACTCATGTACAACGACAGTCCTTTACAGAAACACATTTCAAAACTCTTGCACTACAACACTGCTACAGAAAAACTCATTTCAAGATTCTTGTATAAAAACAGTCCTTCAGAAAAACTCATTTCAAGACTCTTGTACAACAACAGTCCTTCAGAAAAACACATTTAAAAACTCATACACAACAACAGTCCTTCACAGAAACACATTTCAAGACTCCTGTACAACAACAGTACTTCAGAAAAACTCATTTCAAGATTCTTGTACAACAACGGTCCTTCAGAAAAACACATTTCAAGACTCTTGTACAACAACGCTCCTTTAGAAAAACACATTTAAAAACTCATGTGCAACAACACTCCTTCAGAGAAACACATTTAAAAACTCATGTACAACGACAGTTGTTTACAGAAACACATTTCAAAACTCTTGCACTACAACACTGCTACAGAAAAACTCATTTCAAGATTCTTGTACAACAACGGTCCTTCAGAAAAACACATTTCAAGACTAAACTCATGTACAACAACACTCCTTCAGAGAAACACATTTAAAAACTCATGTACAACGACAGTCCTTTACAGAAACACATTTCAAAACTCTTGCACTACAACACTGCTACAGAAAAACTCATTTCAAGATTCTTGTACAACAACGGTCCTTCAGAAAAACACATTTCAAGACTCTTGTACAACAACGCTCCTTCAGAAAAACACATTTCAAGACTCTTGTACAACAACACTCCTTCAGAAAAACGCATTAAAAAACTCATGTACAACAACACTCCTTCAGAGAAACACATTTAAAAACTCATGTACAACAACAGTCCTTCACAGAAACACATTTCAAGACTCTTGTACAACAACAGTCCTTCAGAAAAACTCATTTCAAGATTCTTGTACAACAACGGTCCTTCAGAAAAACACATTTCAAGACTCTTGTACAACAACGGTCCTTCAGAAAAACACATTTCAAGACTCTTGTACAACAACACTCCTTCAGAAAACGCATTTAAAAACTCATGTACAACAACACTCCTTCAGAGAAACACATTTAAAAACTCATGTACAACGACAGTCCTTTACAGAAACACATTTCAAAACTCTTGCACTACAACACTGCTACAGAAAAACTCATTTCAAGATTCTTGTACAACAACGGTCCTTCAGAAAAACACATTTCAAGACTCTTGTACTACAACACTGCTACAGAAAAACTCATTTCAAGATTCTTGTATAAAAACAGTCCTTCAAAAAAACTCATTTCAAGACTCTTGTACAACAACAGTCCTTCAGAAAAACTCATTTCAAGATTCTTGTACAACAACGGTCCTTCAGAAAAACACATTTCAAGACTCTTGTACAACAACGCTCCTTCAGAAAAACACATTTAAAAACTCATGTGCAACGACAGTCCTTTACAGAAACGCATTTCAAAACTCATGTACAACGACAGGTGTTTACAGAAACACATTTCAAAACTCTTGCACTACAACACTGCTACAGAAAAACTCATTTCAAGATTCTTGTACAACAACGGTCCTTCAGAAAAACACATTTCAAGACTTTTGTACAACAACGGTCCTTCAGAAAAACACATTTCAAGACTCTTGTACAACAACACTCCTTCTGAAAACGCATTTAAAAACTCATGTACAACAACACTCCTTCAGAGAACCACATTTAAAAACTCATGTACAACGACAGTCCTTTACAGAAACACATTTCAAAACTCTTGCACTACAACACTCCTACAGAAAAACTCATTTCAAGATTCTTGTATAAAAACAGTCCTTCAGAAAAACTCATTTGAAGACTCTTGTACAACAACAGTCCTTCAGAAAAACACATTTAAAAACTCTTGCACAACAACAGTCTTTCACAGAAACACATTTCAAGACTCTTGTACAACAACAGTCCTTCAGAAAAACTCATTTCAAGATTCTTGTACAACAACGGTCCTTCAGAAAAACACATTTCAAGACTATTTTACAACAACGGTCCTTCAGAAAAACACATTTCAAGACTCTTGTACAACAACGCTCCTTCAGAAAAACACATTTAAAAACTCATGTGCAACGACAGTTTTTTACAGAAACACATTTCAAAACTCTTGCACTACAACACTGCTACAAAATCTCATTTCAAGATTCTTGTATAAAAACAGTCCTTCAGAAAAACTCATTTCAAGACTCTTGTACAACAACAGTCCTTCAGAAAAACACATTTAAAAACTCATGCACAACAACAGTCCTTCACAGAAACACATTTCAAGACTCTTGTACAACAACAGTATTTTAGAAAAACTCATTTCAAGATTCTTGTACAACCACGGTCCTTCAGAAAAACACATTTCAAGACTCTTGTACAACAACGCTCCTTCAGAAAAACACATTTAAAAACTCATGTGCAACGACAGTCCTTTACAGAAACACATTTCAAAACTCTTGCACTACAACACTGCTACAGAAAAACTCATTTCAAGATTCTTGTATAAAAACAGTCCTTCAGAAAAACTCATTTCAAGACTCTTGTACAACAACAGTCCTTCAGAAAAACACATTTAAAAACTCATGTACAACAACACTCCTTCAGAGAAACACATTTAAAAACTCATGTGCAACGACATTCCTTTACAGAAACACATTTCAAGACTCCTGTACAACAACAGTCCTTCAGAAAAACTCATTTCAAGATTCTTGTACAACAACCGTCCTTCAGAAAAACACATTTCAAGACTCTTGTACAACAACGCTCCTTCAGAAAAACACATTTAAAAACTCATGTGCAACGACAGTCCTTTACAGAAACACATTTCAAAACTCTTGCACTACAACACTGCTACAGAAAAACTCATTTCAAGATTCTTGTATAAAAACAGTCCTTCAGAAAAACTCATTTCAAGACTCTTGTACAACAACATTCCTTCAGAAAAACGCATTTAAAAACTCATGTACAACAACACTCCTTCAGAGAAACACATTTAAAAACTCATGTGCAACGACAGTCCTTTACAGAAACACATTTCAAGACTCCTGTACAACAACAGTCCTTCAGAAAACTCATTTCAAGATTCTTGTGCAACAACGGTCCTTCAGAGAAACACATTTAAAAACTCATGTACAACGACAGTTGTTTACAGAAACTCATTTCAAAACTCTTGCACTACAACACTGCTACAGAAAAACTCATTTCAAGATTCTTGTACAACAACGGTCCTTCAGAAAAACACATTTCAAGACTAAACTCATGTACAACAACACTAATTCAGAGAAACACATTTAAAAACTCATGTACAACGACAGTCCTTTACAGAAACACATTTCAAAACTCTTGCACTACAACACTGCTACAGGAAAACTCATTTCAAGATTCTTGTACAACAACGGTCCTTCAGAAAAACACATTTCAAGACTCTTGTACAACAACGCTCCTTCAGAAAAACACATTTCAAGACTCTTGTACAACAACACTCCTTCAGAAAAACGCATTTAAAAACTCATGTACAACAACACTCCTTCAGAGAAACACATTTAAAAACTCATGTACAACAACAGTCCTTCACAGAAACACATTTCAAGACTCTTGTACAACAACAGTCCTTCAGAAAAACTCATTTCAAGATTCTTGTACAACAACGGTCCTTCAGAAAAACACATTTCAAGACTCTTGTACAACAACGGTCCTTCAGAAAAACACATTTCAAGACTCTTGTACAACAACACTCCTTCAGAAAACGCATTTAAAAACTCATGTACAACAACACTCCTTCAGAGAAACACATTTCAAAACTCATGTACAACGACAGTCCTTTACAGAAACACATTTCAATACTCTTGCACTACAACACTGCTACAGAAAAACTCATTTCAAGATTCTTGTACAACAACGGTCGTTCAGAAAAACACATTTCAAGACTCTTGTACTACAACACTGCTACAGAAAAACTCATTTCAAGATTCTTGTATAAAAACAGTCCTTCAGAAAAACTCATTTCAAGACTCTTGTACAACAACAGTCCTTCAGAAAAACTCATTTCAAGATTCTTGTATAACAACGGTCCTTCAGAAAAACACATTTCAAGACTCTTGTACAACAACGCTCCTTCAGAAAAACACATTTAAAAACTCATGTGCAACGACAGTCCTTTACAGAAACGCATTTCAAAACTCATGTACAACGACAGGTGTTTACAGAAACACATTTCAAAACTCTTGCACTACAACACTGCTACAGAAAAACTCATTTCAAGATTCTTGTACAACAACGGTCCTTCAGAAAAACACATTTCAAGACTTTTGTACAACAACGGTCCTTCAGAAAAACACATTTCAAGACTCTTGTACAACAACACTCCTTCTGAAAACGCATTTAAAAACTCATGTACAACAACACTCCTTCAGAGAACCACATTTAAAAACTCATGTACAACGACAGTCCTTTACAGAAACACATTACAAAACTCTTGCACTACAACACTGCTACAGAAAAACTCATTTCGAGATTCTTGTATAAAAACAGTCCTTCAGAAAAATTCATTTGAAGACTCTTGTACAACAACAGTCCTTCAGAAAAACACATTTAAAAACTCTTGCACAACAACAGTCTTTCACAGAAACACATTTCAAGACTCTTGTACAACAACAGTCCTTCAGAAAAACTCATTTCAAGATTCTTGTACAACAATGGTCCTTCAGAAAAACACATTTCAAGACTATTTTACAACAACGGTCCTTCAGAAAAACACATTTCAAGATTCTTGTACAACAACACTCCTTCAGAGAACCACATTTAAAAACTCATGTACAACGACAGTCCTTTACAGAAAATCATTTCAAAACTCTTGCACTACAACACTGCTACAGAAAAACTCATTTCAAGATTCTTGTACAACAACGGTCGTTCAGAAAAACACATTTAAAAACTCTTGCACAACAACAGTCTTTCACAGAAACACATTTCAAGACTCTTGTACAACAACAGTCCTTCAGAAAAACTCATTTCAAGATTCTTGTACAACAACGGTCCTTCAGAAAAACACATTTCAAGACTCTTGTACAACAACGGTCCTTCAGAAAAACACATTTCAAGACTCTTGTACAACAACACTCCTTCAGAAAACGCATTTAAAAACTCATGTACAACAACACTCCTTCAGAGAAACACATTTAAAAACTCATGTACAACGACAGTCCTTTACAGAAACACATTTCAAAACTCTTGCACTACAACACTGCTACAGAAAAACTCATTTCAAGATTCTTGTACAACAACGGTCGTTCAGAAAAACACATTTCAAGACTCTTGTACTACAACACTGCTACAGAAAAACTCATTTCAAGATTCTTGTATAAAAACAGTCCTTCAGAAAAACTCAGTTCAAGACTCTTGTACAACAACAGTCCTTCAGAAAAACTCATTTCAAGATTCTTGTACAACAACGGTCCTTCAGAAAAACACATTTCAAGACTCTTGTACAACAACGCTCCTTCAGAAAAACACATTTAAAAACTCATGTGCAACGACAGTCCTTTACAGAAACGCATTTCAAAACTCATGTACAACGACAGGTGTTTACAGAAACACATTTCAAAACTCTTGCACTACAACACTGCTACAGAAAAACTCATTTCAAGATTCTTGTACAACAACGGTCCTTCAGAAAAACACATTTCAAGACTTTTGTACAACAACGGTCCTTCAGAAAAACACATTTCAAGACTCTTGTACAACAACACTCCTTCTGAAAACGCATTTAAAAACTCATGTACAACAACACTCCTTCAGAGAACCACATTTAAAAACTCATGTACAACGACAGTCCTTTACAGAAACACATTACAAAACTCTTGCACTACAACACTGCTACAGAAAAACTCATTTCGAGATTCTTGTATAAAAACAGTCCTTCAGAAAAATTCATTTGAAGACTCTTGTACAACAACAGTCCTTCAGAAAAACACATTTAAAAACTCTTGCACAACAACAGTCTTTCACAGAAACACATTTCAAGACTCTTGTACAACAACAGTCCTTCAGAAAAACTCATTTCAAGATTCTTGTACAACAACGGTCCTTCAGAAAAACACATTTCAAGACTATTTTACAACAACGGTCCTTCAGAAAAACACATTTCAAGATTCTTGTACAACAACACTCCTTCTGAAAACGCATTTAAAAACTCATGTACAACAACACTCCTTCAGAGAACCACATTTAAAAACTCATGTACAACGACAGTCCTTTACAGAAAATCATTTCAAAACTCTTGCACTACAACACTGCTACAGAAAAACTCATTTCGAGATTCTTGTATAAAAACAGTCCTTCAGAAAAACTCATTTGAAGACTCTTGTACAACAACAGTCCTTCAGACAAACACATTTAAAAACTCTTGCACAACAACAGTCTTTCACAGAAACACATTTCAAGACTCTTGTACAACAACGGTCCTTCAGAAAAACACATTTCAAGACTTTTGTACAACAACGGTCCTTCAGAAAAACACATTTCAAGACTCTTGTACAACAACACTCCTTCTGAAAACGCATTTAAAAACTCATGTACAACAACACTCCTTCAGAGAACCACATTTAAAAACTCATGTACAACGACAGTCCTTTACAGAAAATCATTTCAAAACTCTTGCACTACAACACTGCTACAGAAAAACTCATTTCGAGATTCTTGTATAAAAACAGTCCTTCAGAAAAACTCATTTGAAGACTCTTGTACAACAACAGTCCTTCAGAAAAACACATTTAAAAACTCTTGCACAACAACAGTCTTTCACAGAAACACATTTCAAGACTCTTGTACAACAACAGTCCTTCAGAAAAACTCATTTCAAGATTCTTGTGCAACAACGGTCCTTCAGAAAAACACATTTCAAGACTATTTGACAACAACGGTCCTTCAGAAAAACACATTTCAAGACTCTTGTACAACAACGCTCCTTCAGAAAAACACATTTAAAAACTCATGTGCAACGACAGTCCTTTACAGAAACGCATTTCAAAACTCATGTACAACGACAGTCCTTTACAGAAACACATTTCAAAACTCTTGCACTACAACACTGCTACAGAAAAACTCATTTCAAGATTCTTGTACAACAACGGTCCTTCAGAAAAACACATTTCAATACTCTTGTACAACAACAGTCCTTCAGAAAAACACATTTAAAAACTCATGCACAACAACAGTCCTTCACAGAAACACATTTCAAGACTCCTGTACAACAACACTCCTTCAGAAAAACTCATTTCAAGATTCTTGTACAACAACGGTCCTTCAGAAAAACACATTTCAAGACTCTTGTACAACAACAGTCCTTCAGAAAAACTCATTTCAAGACTCTTGTACAACAACACTGTTTCAGAAAAACACATTTCAAGACTCTTGTACAACAACGGTCCTTCATAAAAACACATTTCAAGACTCTTGTACAACAACACTCCTTCAGAAAACGCATTTAAAAACTCATGTACAACAACACTCCTTCAGAGAAACACATTTAAAAACTCATGTGCAACGACAGTCCTTTACAGAAACACATTTCAAAACTCTTGCACTACAACACTGCTACAGAAAAACTCATTTCAAGATTCTTGTACAACAACGGTCCTTCAGAAAAACACATTTCAAGACTCTTGTACAACAACGCTCCTTCAGAAAAACACATTTAAAAACTCATGTGCAACGACAGTCCTTTACAGAAACGCATTTCAAAACTCATGTACAACGACAGGTGTTTACAGAAACACATTTCAAAACTCTTGCACTACAACACTGCTACAGAAAAACTCATTTCAAGATTCTTGTATAAAAACAGTCCTTCAGAAAAACTCATTTCAAGACTCTTGTACAACAACAGTCCTTCAGAAAAACACATTTAAAAACTCATGCACAACAACAGTCCTTCACAGAAACACATTTCAAGACTCCTGTACAACAACAGTCCTTCAGAAAAACTCATTTCAAGATTCTTGTACAACAACGGTCCTTCAGAAAAACACATTTCAAGACTCTTGTACAACAACGCTCCTTCAGAAAAACACATTTAAAAACTCATGTGCAACAACACTCCTTCAGAGAAACACATTTAAAAACTCATGTACAACGACAGTTGTTTACAGAAACACATTTCCAAACTCTTGCACTACAACACTGCTACAGAAAAACTCATTTCAAGATTCTTGTACAACAACGGTCCTTCAGAAAAACACATTTCAAGACTCTTGTACAACAACGCTCCTTCAGAAAAACACATTTCAAGACTCTTGTACAACAACACTCCTTCAGTAAACGCATTTAAAAACTCATGTACAACAACACTCCTTCAGAGAAACACATTTAAAAACTCATGTACAACAACAGTATTTCACAGAAACACATTTCAAGACTCTTGTACAACAACAGTCCTTCAGAAAAACTCATTTCAAGACTCTTGTACAACAACACTGCTTCAGAAAAACACATTTCAAGACTCTTGTACAACAACGGTCCTTCATAAAAACACATTTCAAGACTCTTGTACAACAACACTCCTTCAGAAAACGCATTTAAAAACTCATGTACAACAACACTCCTTCAGAGAAACACATTTAAAAACTCATGTGCAACGACAGTCCTTTACAGAAACACATTTCAAAACTCTTGCACTACAACACTGCTACAGAAAAACTCATTTCAAGATTCTTGTACAACAACGGTCCTTCAGAAAAACACATTTCAAGACTCTTGTACAACAACGCTCCTTCAGAAAAACACATTTAAAAACTCATGTGCAACGACAGTCCTTTACAGAAACGCATTTCAAAACTCATGTACAACGACAGGTGTTTACAGAAACACATTTCAAAACTCTTGCACTACAACACTGCTACAGAAAAACTCATTTCAAGATTCTTGTATAAAAACAGTCCTTCAAAAAAACTCATTTCAAGACTCTTGTACAACAACAGTCCTTCAGAAAAACTCATTTCAAGATTCTTGTACAACAACGGTCCTTCAGAAAAACACATTTCAAGACTCTTGTACAACAACGCTCCTTCAGAAAAACACATTTAAAAACTCATGTGCAACGACAGTCCTTTACAGAAACGCATTTCAAAACTCATGTACAACGACAGGTGTTTACAGAAACACATTTCAAAACTCTTGCACTACAACACTGCTACAGAAAAACTCATTTCAAGATTCTTGTACAACAACGGTCCTTCAGAAAAACACATTTCAAGACTTTTGTACAACAACGGTCCTTCAGAAAAACACATTTCAAGACTCTTGTACAACAACACTCCTTCTGAAAACGCATTTAAAAACTCATGTAGAACAACACTCCTTCAGAGAACCACATTTAAAAACTCATGTACAACGACAGTCCTTTACAGAAACACATTTCAAAACTCTTGCACTACAACACTGCTACAGAAAAACTCATTTCAAGATTCTTGTATAAAAACAGTCCTTCAGAAAAACTCATTTGAAGACTCTTGTACAACAACAGTCCTTCAGAAAAACACATTTAAAAACTCTTGCACAACAACAGTCTTTCACAGAAACACATTTCAAGACTCTTGTACAACAACAGTCCTTCAGAAAAACTCATTTCAAGATTCTTGTACAACAACGGTCCTTCAGAAAAACACATTTCAAGACTATTTTACAACAACGGTCCTTCAGAAAAACACATTTCAAGACTCTTGTACAACAACGCTCCTTCAGAAAAACACATTTAAAAACTCATGTGCAACGACAGTCCTTTACAGAAACATATTTCAAAACTCTTGCACTACAACACTGCTACAAAATCTCATTTCAAGATTCTTGTATAAAAACAGTCCTTCAGAAAAACTCATTTCAAGACTCTTGTACAACAACAGTCCTTCAGAAAAACACATTTAAAAACTCATGCACAACAACAGTCCTTCACAGAAACACATTTCAAGACTCTTGTACAACAACAGTCCTTCAGAAAAACTCATTTCAAGATTCTTGTACAACAACGGTCCTTCAGAAAAACACATTTCAAGACTCTTGTACAACAACGGTCCTTCAGAAAAACACATTTCAAGACTCTTGTACAACAACACTCCTTCAGAAAACGCATTTAAAAACTCATGTACAACAACACTCCTTCAGAGAAACACATTTAAAAACTCATGTACAACGACAGTCCTTTACAGAAACACATTTCAAAACTCTTGCACTACAACACTGCTACAAAATCTCATTTCAAGATTCTTGTATAAAAACAGAAAACGCATTTAAAAACTCATGTACAACAACACTCCTTCAGAGAACCACATTTAAAAACTCATGTACAACGACAGTCCTTTACAGAAACACATTTCAAAACTCTTGCACTACAACACTGCTACAGAAAAACTCATTTCAAGATTCTTGTATAAAAAGAGTCCTTCAGAAAAACTCATTTGAAGACTCTTGTACAACAACAGTCCTTCAGAAAAACACATTTAAAAACTCTTGCACAACAACAGTCTTTCACAGAAACACATTTCAAGACTCTTGTACAACAACAGTCCTTCAGAAAAACTCATTTCAAGATTCTTGTACAACAACGGTCCTTCAGAAAAACACATTTCAAGACTATTTTACAACAACGGTCCTTCAGAAAAACACATTTCAAGACTCTTGTACAACAACGCTCCTTCAGAAAAACACATTTAAAAACTCATGTGCAACGACAGTCCTTTACAGAAACATATTTCAAAACTCTTGCACTACAACACTGCTACAAAATCTCATTTCAAGATTCTTGTATAAAAACAGTCCTTCAGAAAAACTCATTTCAAGACTCTTGTACAACAACAGTCCTTCAGAAAAACACATTTAAAAACTCATGCACAACAACAGTCCTTCACAGAAACACATTTCAAGACTCTTGTACAACAACAGTCCTTCAGAAAAACTCATTTCAAGATTCTTGTACAACAACGGTCCTTCAGAAAAACACATTTCAAGACTCTTGTACAACAACGGTCCTTCAGAAAAACACATTTCAAGACTCTTGTACAACAACACTCCTTCAGAAAACGCATTTAAAAACTCATGTACAACAACACTCCTTCAGAGAAACACATTTAAAAACTCATGTACAACGACAGTCCTTTACAGAAACACATTTCAAAACTCTTGCACTACAACACTGCTACAGAAAAACTCATTTCAAGATTCTTGTACAACAACGGTCCTTCAGAAAAACTCATTTCAAGACTCTTGTACAACAACAGTCCTTCAGAAAAACACATTTAAAAACTCATGCACAACAACAGTCCTTCACAGAAACACATTTCAAGACTCTTGTACAACAACAGTCCTTCAGAAAAACTCATTTCAAGATTCTTGTACAACAACGGTCCTTCAGAAAAACACATTTCAAGACTCTTGTACAACAACGGTCCTTCAGAAAAACACATTTCAAGACTCTTGTACAACAACACTCCTTCAGAAAACGCATTTAAAAACTCATGTACAACAACACTCCTTCAGAGAAACACATTTAAAAACTCATGTACAACGACAGTCCTTTACAGAAACACATTTCAAAACTCTTGCACTACAACACTGCTACAGAAAAACTCATTTCAAGATTCTTGTACAACAACGGTCCTTCAGAAAAACACATTTCAAGACTCTTGTACAACAACGGTCCTTCAGAAAAACACATTTCAAGACTCTTGTACAACAACACTCCTTCAGAAAACGCATTTAAAAACTCATGTACAACAACACTCCTTCAGAGAAACACATTTAAAAACTCATGTACAACGACAGTCCTTTACAGAAACACATTTCAAAACTCTTGCACTACAACACTGCTACAGAAAAACTCATTTCAAGATTCTTGTACAACAACGGTCCTTCAGAAAAACTCATTTCAAGACTCTTGTACAACAACAGTCCTTCAGAAAAACACATTTAAAAACTCATGCACAACAACAGTCCTTCACAGAAACACATTTCAAGACTCTTGTACAACAACAGTCCTTCAGAAAAACTCATTTCAAGATTCTTGTACAACAACGGTCCTTCAGAAAAACACATTTCAAGACTCTTGTACAACAACGGTCCTTCAGAAAAACACATTTCAAGACTCTTGTACAACAACACTCCTTCAGAAAACGCATTTAAAAACTCATGTACAACAACACTCCTTCAGAGAAACACATTTAAAAACTCATGTACAACGACAGTCCTTTACAGAAACACATTTCAAAACTCTTGCACTACAACACTGCTACAAAATCTCATTTCAAGATTCTTGTATAAAAACAGTCCTTCAGAAAAACTCATTTCAAGACTCTTGTACAACAACAGTCCTTCAGAAAAACACATTTAAAAACTCTTGCACAACAACAGTCTTTCACAGAAACACATTTCAAGACTCTTGTACAACAACAGTCCTTCAGAAAAACTCATTTCAAGATTCTTGTACAACAACGGTCCTTCAGAAAAACACATTTCAAGACTATTTTACAACAACGGTCCTTCAGAAAAACACATTTCAAGACTCTTGTACAACAACGCTCCTTCAGAAAAACACATTTAAAAACTCATGTGCAACGACAGTCCTTTACAGAAACATATTTCAAAACTCTTGCACTACAACACTGCTACAAAATCTCATTTCAAGATTCTTGTATAAAAACAGTCCTTCAGAAAAACTCATTTCAAGACTCTTGTACAACAACAGTCCTTCAGAAAAACACATTTAAAAACTCATGCACAACAACAGTCCTTCACAGAAACACATTTCAAGACTCTTGTACAACAACAGTATTTTAGAAAAACTCATTTCAAGATTCTTGTACAACAACGGTCCTTCAGAAAAACACATTTCAAGACTCTTGTACAACAACGCTCCTTCAGAAAAACACATTTAAAAACTCATGTGCAACGACAGTCCTTTACAGAAACACATTTCAAAAATCTTGCACTACAACACTGCTACAGAAAAACTCATTTCAAGATTCTTGTATAAAAACAGTCCTTCAGAAAAACTCATTTCAAGGCTCTTGTACAACAACAGTCCTTCAGAAAAACACATTTAAAAACTCATGTACAACAACACTCCTTCAGAGAAACACATTTAAAAACTCATGTGCAACGACAGTCCTTTACAGAAACACATTTCAAGACTCCTGTACAACAACAGTCCTACAGAAAAACTCATTTCAAGATTCTTGTACAACAACCGTCCTTCAGAAAAACACATTTCAAGACTCTTGTACAACAACGCTCCTTCAGAAAAACACATTTAAAAACTCATGTGCAACGACAGTCCTTTACAGAAACACATTTCAAAACTCTTGCACTACAACACTGCTACAGAAAAACTCATTTCAAGATTCTTGTATAAAAACAGTCCTTCAGAAAAACTCATTTCAAGACTCTTGTACAACAACACTCCTTCAGAAAAACGCATTTAAAAACTCATGTACAACAACACTCCTTCAGAGAAACACATTTAAAAACTCATGTGCAACGACAGTCCTTTACAGAAACACATTTCAAGACTCCTGTACAACAACAGTCCTTCAGAAAACTCATTTCAAGATTCTTGTACAACAACGGTCCTTCAGAGAAACACATTTAAAAACTCATGTACAACGACAGTTGTTTACAGAAACACATTTCAAAACTCTTGCACTACAACACTGCTACAGAAAAACTCATTTCAAGATTCTTGTACAACAACGGTCCTTCAGAAAAACACATTTCAAGACTCTTGTACAACAACGCTCCTTCAGAAAAACACATTTCAAGACTCTTGTACAGCAACACTCCTTCAGAAAAACGCATTTAAAAACTCATGTACAACAACACTCCTTCAGAGAAACACATTTAAAAACTCATGTACAACAACAGTCCTTCACAGAAACACATTTCAAGACTCTTGTACAACAACAGTCCTTCAGAAAAACTCATTTCAAGATTCTTGTACAACAACGGTCCTTCAGAAAAACACATTTCAGGACTCTTGTACAACAACGCTCCTTCAGAAAAACACATTTCAAGACTCTTGTACAACAACACTCCTTCAGAAAAACGCATTTAAAAACTCATGTACAAGAACACTCCTTCAGAGAAACACATTTAAAAACTCATGTACAACAACAGTCCTTCACAGAAACACATTTCAAAACTCTTGCACTACAACACTGCTACAGAAAAACTCATTTCAAGATTCTTGTACAACAACGGTCCTTCAGAAAAACACATTTCAAGACTCTTGTACAACAACGCTCCTTCAGAAAAACACATTTCAAGACTCTTGTACAACAACACTCCTTCAGAAAAACGCATTTAAAAACTCATGTACAACAACACTCCTTCAGAGAAACACATTTAAAAACTCATGTGCAACGACAGTTCTTTACAGAAACACATTTCAAGACTCCTGTACAACAACAGTCCTTCAGAAAAACTCATTTCAAGATTCTTGTACAACAACCGTCCTTCAGAAAAACGCATTTCAAGACTCTTGTACAACAACGCTCCTTCAGAAAAACACATTTAAAAACTCAAGTGCAACGACAGTCCTTTACAGAAACACATTTCAAAACTCTTGCACTACAACACTGCTACAGAAAAACTCATTTCAAGATTCTTGTACAACAACGGTCCTTCAGAGAAACACATTTAAAAACTCATGTACAACGACAGTTGTTTACAGAAACACATTTCAAAACTCTTGCACTACAACACTGCTACAGAAAAACTCATTTCAAGATTCTTGTACAACAACGGTCCTTCAGAAAAACACATTTCAAGACTCTTGTACAACAACGCTCCTTCAGAAAAACACATTTCAAGACTCTTGTACAGCAACACTCCTTCAGAAAAACGCATTTAAAAACTCATGTACAACAACACTCCTTCAGAGAAACACATTTAAAAACTCATGTACAACAACAGTCCTTCACAGAAACACATTTCAAGACTCTTGTACAACAACAGTCCTTCAGAAAAACTCATTTCAAGATTCTTGTACAACAACGGTCCTTCAGAAAAACACATTTCAAGACTCTTGTACAACAACGCTCCTTCAGAAAAACACATTTCAAGACTCTTGTACAACAACACTCCTTCAGAAAAACGCATTTAAAAACTCATGTACAAGAACACTCCTTCAGAGAAACACATTTAAAAACTCATGTACAACAACAGTCCTTCACAGAAACACATTTCAAAACTCTTGCACTACAACACTGCTACAGAAAAACTCATTTCAAGATTCTTGTACAACAACGGTCCTTCAGAAAAACACATTTCAAGACTCTTGTACAACAACGCTCCTTCAGAAAAACACATTTCAAGACTCTTGTACAACAACACTCCTTCAGAAAAATGCATTTAAAAACTCATGTACAACAACACTCCTTCAGAGAAACACATTTAAAAACTCATGTGCAACGACAGTCCTTTACAGAAACACATTTCAAGACTCCTGTACAACAACAGTCCTTCAGAAAAACTCATTTCAAGATTCTTGTACAACAACCGTCCTTCAGAAAAACACATTTCAAGACTCTTGTACAACAACGCTCCTTCAGAAAAACACATTTAAAAACTCATGTGCAACGACAGTCCTTTACAGAAACACATTTCAAAACTCTTGCACTACAACACTGCTACAGAAAAACTCATTTCAAGATTCTTGTATAAAAACAGTCCTTCAGAAAAACTCATTTCAAGACTCTTGTACAACAACACTCCTTCAGAAAAACGCATTTAAAAACTCATGTACAACAACACTCCTTCAGAGAAACACATTTAAAAACTCATGTGCAACGACAGTCCTTTACAGAAACACATTTCAAGACTCCTGTACAACAACAGTCCTTCAGAAAACTCATTTCAAGATTCTTGTACAACAACGGTCCTTCAGAGAAACACATTTAAAAACTCATGTACAACGACAGTTGTTTACAGAAACACATTTCAAAACTCTTGCACTACAACACTGCTACAGAAAAACTCATTTCAAGATTCTTGTACAACAACGGTCCTTCAGAAAAACACATTTCAAGACTCTTGTACAACAACGCTCCTTCAGAAAAACACATTTCAAGACTCTTGTACAACAACACTCCTTCAGAAAAACGCATTTAAAAACTCATGTACAACAACACTCCTTCAGAGAAACACATTTAAAAACTCATGTACAACAACAGTCCTTCACAGAAACACATTTCAAGACTCTTGTACAACAACAGTCCTTCAGAAAAACTCATTTCAAGATTCTTGTACAATAACGGTCCTTCAGAAAAACACATTTCAAGACTAAACTCATGTACAACAACACTCCTTCAGAGAAACACATTTAAAAACTCATGTACAACGACAGTCCTTTACAGAAACACATTTCAAAACTCTTGCACTACAACACTGCTACAGAAAAACTCATTTCAAGATTCTTGTACAACAACGGTCCTTCAGAAAAGCACATTTCAAGACTCTTGTACAACAACGCTCCTTCAGAAAAACACATTTCAAGACTCTTGTACAACAACACTCCTTCAGAAAAACGCATTTAAAAACTCATATACAACAACACTCCTTCAGAGAAACACATTTAAAAACTCATGTACAACAACAGTCCTTCACAGAAACACATTTCAAGACTCTTGTACAACAACAGTCCTTCAGAAAAACTCATTTCAAGATTCTTGTACAACAACGGTCCTTCAGAAAAACACATTTCAAGACTCTTGTACAACAACGGTCCTTCAGAAAAACACATTTCAAGACTCTTGTACAACAACACTCCTTCAGAAAACGCATTTAAAAACTCATGTACAACAACACTCCTTCAGAGAAACACATTTAAAAACTCATGTACAACGACAGTCCTTTACAGAAACACATTTCAAAACTCTTGCACTACAACACTGCTACAGAAAAACTCATTTCAAGATTCTTGTACAACAACGGTCCTTCAGAAAAACACATTTCAAGACTCTTGTACTACAACACTGCTACAGAAAAACTCATTTCAAGATTCTTGTATAAAAACAGTCCTTCAGAAAAACTCATTTCAAGACTCTTGTACAACAACAGTCCTTCAGAAAAACTCATTTCAAGATTCTTGTACAACAACGGTCCTTCAGAAAAACACATTTCAAGACTAAACTCATGTACAACAACACTCCTTCAGAGAAACACATTTAAAAACTCATGTACAACGACAGTCCTTTACAGAAACACATTTCAAAACTCTTGCACTACAACACTGCTACAGAAAAACTCATTTCGAGATTCTTGTATGGAAACAGTCCTTCAGAAAAACTCATTTGAAGACTCTTGTACAACAACAGTCCTTCAGAAAAACACATTTAAAAACTCTTGCACAACAACAGTCTTTCACAGAAACACATTTCAAGACTCTTGTACAACAACGCTCCTTCAGAAAAACACATTTCAAGACTCTTGTACAACAACGCTCCTTCAGAAAAACACATTTCAAGACTCTTGTACAACAACACTCCTTCAGAAAAACGCATTTAAAAACTCATGTACAACAACACTCCTTCAGAGAAACACATTTAAAAACTCATGTACAACGACAGTCCTTTACAGAAACACATTTCAAAACTCTTGCACTACAACACTGCTACAGAAAAACTCATTTCGAGATTCTTGTATAGAAACAGTCCTTCAGAAAAACTCATTTGAAGACTCTTGTACAACAACAGTCCTTCAGAAAAACACATTTAAAAACTCTTGCACAACAACAGTCTTTCACAGAAACACATTTCAAGACTCTTGTACAACAACGCTCCTTCAGAAAAACACATTTCAAGACTCTTGTACAACAACACTCCTTCAGAGAAACACATTTAAAAACTCATGTGCAACGACAGTCCTTTACAGAAACACATTTCAAGACTCCTGTACAACAACAGTCCTTCAGAAAAACTCATTTCAAGATTCTTGTACAACAACCGTCCTTCAGAAAAACACATTTCAAGACTCTTGTACAACAACGCTCCTTCAGAAAAACACATTTAAAAACTCATGTGCAACGACAGTCCTTTACAGAAACACATTTCAAAACTCTTGCACTACAACACTGCTACAGAAAAACTCATTTCAAGATTCTTGTATAAAAACAGTCCTTCAGAAAAACTCATTTCAAGACTCTTGTACAACAACACTCCTTCAGAAAAACGCATTTAAAAACTCATGTACAGCAACACTCCTTCAGAGAAACACATTTAAAAACTCATGTGCAACGACAGTCCTTTACAGAAACACATTTCAAGACTCCTGTACAACAACAGTCCTTCAGAAAACTCATTTCAAGATTCTTGTACAACAACGGTCCTTCAGAGAAACACATTTAAAAACTCATGTACAACGACAGTTGTTTACAGAAACACATTTCAAAACTCTTGCACTACAACACTGCTACAGAAAAACTCATTTCAAGATTCTTGTACAACAACGGTCCTTCAGAAAAACACATTTCAAGACTCTTGTACAACAACTCTCCTTCAGAAAAACACATTTCAAGACTCTTGTACAACAACACTCCTTCAGAAAAACGCATTTAAAAACTCATGTACAACAACACTCCTTCAGAGAAACACATTTAAAAACTCATGTACAACAACAGTCCTTCACAGAAACACATTTCAAGAGTCTTGTACAACAACAGTCCTTCAGAAAAACTCATTTCAAGATTCTTGTACAACAACGGTCCTTCAGAAAAACACATTTCAAGACTCTTGTACAACAACGGTCCTTCAGAAAAACACATTTCAAGACTCTTGTACAACAACGCTCCTTCAGAAAAACACATTTCAAGACTCTTGTACAACAACACTCCTTCAGAAAAACGCATTTAAAAACTCATGTACAACAACACTCCTTCAGAGAAACACATTTAAAAACTCATGTACAACAACAGTCCTTCACAGAAACACATTTCAAGACTCTTGTACAACAACAGTCCTTCAGAAAAACTCATTTCAAGATTCTTGTACAACAACGGTCCTTCAGAAAAACACATTTCAAGACTAAACTCATGTACAACAACACTCCTTCAGAGAAACACATTTAAAAACTCATGTACAACAACAGTCCTTCACAGAAACACATTTCAAGACTCTTGTACAACAACAGTCCTTCAGAAAAACTCATTTCAAGACTCTTGTACAACAACGCTCCTTCAGAAAAACACATTTCAAGACTCTTGTACAACAACGCTCCTTCAGAAAAACACATTTAAAAACTCATGTGCAACAACAGTCCTTCACAGAAACACATTTCAAGACTCTTGTACAACAACAGTCCTTCAGAAAAACTCATTTCAAGATTCTTGTACAACAACGGTCCTTCAGAAAAACACATTTCAAGACTCTTGTACAACAACGCTCCTTCAGAAAAACACATTTAAAAACTCATGTGCAACGACAGTCCTTTACAGAAACACATTTCAAAACTCTTGCACTATAACACTGCTACAGAAAAACTCATTTCAAGATTCTTGTATAAAAACAGTCCTTCAGAAAAACTCATTTCAAGACTCTTGTACAACAACAGTCCTTCAGAAAAACACATTCAAAAACTCATGCACAACAACAGTCCTTCACAGAAACACATTTCAAGACTCTTGTACAACAACAGTCCTTCAGAAAAACTCATTTCAAGACTCTCGTACAACAACACTCCTTCAGAAAAACGCATTTAAAAACTCATGTACAACAACACTCCTTCAGAGAAACACATTTAAAAACTCAAGTGCAACGACAGTCCTTTATGTACATGTACAACAACTCATGTACAACAACACTCCTTCAGAGAAACACATTTAAAAACTCATGTACAACGACAGTTGTTTACAGAAACACATTTCAAAACTCTTGCACTACAACACTGCTACAGAAAAACTCATTTCAAGATTCTTGTACAACAACACTCCTTCAGAAAAACGCATTTAAAAACTCATGTACAACGACAGTCCTTTACAGAAACGCATTTCAAAACTCATGTACAAAGACAGTTGTTTACAGAAACACATATCAAAACTCTTGCACTACAACACTGCTACAGAAAAACTCATTTCAAGATTCTTGTACAACAACAGTCCTTCAGAAAAACACATTTCAAGACTCTTGTACAACAACGCTCCTTCAGAAAAACACATTTAAAAACTCATGTGCAACGACAGTCCTTTACAGAAACACATATCAAAACTCTTGCACTACAACACTGCTACAGAAAAACTCATTTCAAGACTCTTGTACAACAACACTCCTTCAGAAAAACGCATTTAAAAACTCATGTACAACGACAGTCCTTTACAGAAACGCATTTCAAAACTCATGTACAAAGACAGTTGTTTACAGAAACACATATCAAAACTCTTGCACTACAACACTGCTACAGAAAAACTCATTTCAAGATTCTTGTACAACAACAGTCCTTCAGAAAAACTCATTTCAAGATTCTTGTACAACAACGGTCCTTCAGAAAAACACATTTCAAGACTCTTGTACAACAACGCTCCTTCAGAAAAACACATTTAAAAACTCATGTGCAACGACAGTCCTTTACAGAAACACATATCAAAACTCTTGCACTACAACACTGCTACAGAAAAACTCATTTCAAGACTCTTGTACAACAACACTCCTTCAGAAAACGCATTTAAAAGCTCATGTACAACAACACTCCTTCAGAGAAACACATTTAAAAACTCATGTGAAACGACAGTCCTTTACAGAAACACATATCAAAACTCTTGCACTACAACACTGCTACAGAAAAACTCATTTCAAGATTCTTGTACAACAACATTCTTGTACAACAACGGTTCTTCAGAAAAACACATTTCAAGACTCT
Source organism: Xylota sylvarum (assembly GCA_905220385.1). Taxonomy (NCBI): domain Eukaryota; kingdom Metazoa; phylum Arthropoda; class Insecta; order Diptera; family Syrphidae; genus Xylota; species Xylota sylvarum. The sequence goes on from CAJMZQ010000090.1 coordinate 330,125, forward strand.
TGTACAACAGCGCTAATTCAGAAAAACGCATTTAAAAACTCATGTACAACAACACTCCTTCAGAGAAACACATTTAAAAACTCATGTGCAACGACAGTCCTTTACAGAAACGCATTTAAAAACTCATGTACAACGACAGTTGTTTACAGAAACACATTTCAAAACTCTTGCACTACAACACTGCCACAGAAAAACTCATTTCAAGATTCTTGTACAACAACAGTCCTTCAGAAAAACTCATTTCAAGATTCTTGTACAACAACATTCTTGTACAACAACGGTCCTTCAGAAAAACACATTTCAAGACTCTTGTACAACAACACTCCTTCAGAAAACGCATTTAAAAGCTCATGTACAACAACACTCCTTCAGAGAAACACATTTAAAAACTCATGTGAAACGACAGTCCTTTACAGAAACACATATCAAAACTCTTGCACTACAACACTGCTACAGAAAAACTCATTTCAAGACTCTTGTACAACAACACTCCTTCAGAAAAATGCATTTAAAAACTCATGTACAACAACACTCCTTCGGAGAAACACATTTAAAAACTCATGTGCAACGACAGTCCTTTACAGAAACACATTTCAAGACTCCTGTACAACAACAGTCCTTCAGAAAAACTCATTTCAAGATTCTTGTACAACAACATTCTTGTACAACAACGGTTCTTCAGAAAAACACATTTCAAGACTCTTGTACAACAGCGCTAATTCAGAAAAACGCATTTAAAAACTCATGTACAACAACACTCCTTCAGAGAAACACATTTAAAAGCTCATGTGCAACGACAGTCCTTTACAGAAACGCATTTCAAAACTCATGTACAACGACAGTTGTTTACAGAAACACATTTCAAAACTCTTGCACTACAACACTGCCACAGAAAAACTCATTTCAAGATTCTTGTACAACAACGGTCCTTCAGAAAAACACATTTAAAAACTCATGTGCAACGACAGTCCTTTACAGAAACGCATTTCAAAACTCATGTACAACGACAGTTGTTTACAGAAACACATTTCAAAACTCTTGCACTACAACACTGCCACAGAAAAACTCATTTCAAGATTCTTGTACAACAACAGTCCTTCAGAAAAACTCATTTCAAGATTCTTGTACAACAACATTCTTGTACAACAATGGTCCTTCAGAAAAACACATTTCAAGACTCTTGTACAACAGCGCTAATTCAGAAAAACGCATTTAAAAACTCATGTACAACAACACTCCTTCAGAGAAACACATTTAAAAACTCATGTGCAACGACAGTCCTTTACAGAAACGCATTTCAAAACTCATGTACAACGACAGTTGTTTACAGAAACACATTTCAAAACTCTTGCACTACAACACTGCTACAGAAAAACTCATTTCAAGATTCTTGTACAACAACGGTCCTTCAGAAAAACACATTTCAAGACTCTTGTACAACAACGCTCCTTCAGAAAAACACATTTAAAAACTCATGTGCAACCACAGTCCTTTACAGAAACGCATTTCAAAACTCATGTACAACGACAGTTGTTTACAGAAACACATTTCAAAACTCTTGCACTACAACACTGCTACAGAAAAACTCATTTCAAGATTCTTGTACAACAACAGTCCTTCAGAAAAACTCATTTCAAGATTCTTGTACAACAACGGTCCTTCAGAAAAACACATTTCAAGACTCTTGTACAACAACGCTCCTTCAGAAAAACACATTTAAAAACTCATGTGCAACGACAGTCCTTTACAGAAACGCATTTCAAAACTCATGTACAACGACAGTTGTTTACAGAAACACATTTCAAAACTCTTGCACTACAACACTGCTACAGAAAAACTCATTTCAAGATTCTTGTACAACAACGGTCCTTCAGAAAAACACATTTCCAGACTCTTGTACAACAACGCTCCTTCAGAAAAACACATTTAAAAACTCATGTGCAACGACAGTCCTTTACAGAAACGCATTTCAAAACTCTTGCACTACAACACTGCTACAGAAAAACTCATTTCTTGTACAACAACGGTCCTTCAGAAAAACACATTTCAAGACTCTTGTACAACAACGGTCCTTCAGAAAAACACATTTCAAGACTCTTGTACAACAACACTCCTTCAGAAAACGCATTTAAAAACTCATGTACAACAACACTCCTTCAGAGAAACACATTTAAAAACTCATGTACAACGACAGTCCTTTACAGAAACACATTTCAAAACTCTTGCACTACAACACTGCTACAGAAAAACTCATTTCAAGATTCTTGTACAACAACACTCCTTCAGAAAAACGCATTTAAAAAATCATGTACAACAACACTCCTTCAGAGAAACACATTTAAAAACTCATGTGAAACGACAGTCCTTTACAGAAACACATTTCAAAACTCATGTACAACGACAGTTGTTTACAGAAACACATTTCAAAACTCTTGTACAACAACACTCCTTCAGAAAAACTCATTTCAAGATTCTTGTACAACAACGGTACTTCAGAAAAACACATTTCAAGACTCTTGTACAACAACGGTCCTTCAGAAAACGCATTTAAAAACTCATGTACAACAACACTCCTTCAGAGAAACACATTTAAAAACTCATGTACAACGACAGTCCTTTACAGAAACACATTTCAAACCTCTTGCACTACAACACTGCTACAGAAAAACTCATTTCAAGATTCTTGTACAACAACGGTCCTTCAGAAAAACTCATTTCAAGACTCTTGTACAACAACGGTCCTTCAGAAAAACACATTTCAAGACTCTTGTACAACAACACTCCTTCAGAAAACGCATTTAAGAACTCATGTGCAACGACAGTCCTTTACAGAAACGCATTTCAAAACACATGTACAACGACAGTTGTTTACAGAAACACATTTCAAAACTCTTGCACTACAACACTGCTACAGAAAAACTCATTTCAAGATTCTTGTACAACAACGGTCCTTCAGAAAAATACATTTCAAGACTCTTGTACAACAACGCTCCTTCAGAAAAACACATTTTAAAACTCATGTGCAACGACAGTCCTTTACAGAAACGCATTTCAAAACTCATGTACAACGACAGTTGTTTACAGAAACACATTTCAAAACTCTTGTACAACAACACTCCTTCAGAAAAACTCATTTCAAGATTCTTGTACAACAACGGTCCTTCAGAAAAACACATTTCAAGACTCTTGTACAACAACGGTCCTTCAGAAAACGCATTTAAAAACTCATGTACAACAACACTCCTTCAGAGAAACACATTTAAAAACTCATGTACAACGACAGTCCTTTACAGAAACACATTTCAAAACTCTTGCACTACAACACTGCTACAGAAAAACTCATTTCAAGATTCTTGTACAACAACGGTCCTTCAGAAAAACTCATTTCAAGACTCTTGTACAACAACGGTCCTTCAGAAAAACACATTTCAAGACTCTTGTACAACAACGCTCCTTCAGAAAAACACATTTAAAAACTCATGTGCAACGACAGTCCTTTACAGAAACGCATTTCAAAACTCATGTACAACGACAGTTGTTTACAGAAACACTTTTCAAAACTCTTGTACAACAACACTCCTTCAGAAAAACTCATTTCAAGATTCTTGTACAACAACGGTCCTTCAGAAAAACACATTTCAAGACTCTTGTACAACAACGGTCCTTCAGAAAACGCATTTAAAAACTCATGTACAACAACACTCCTTCAGAGAAACACATTTAAAAACTCATGTACAACGACAGTCCTTTACAGAAACACATTTCAAAACTCTTGCACTACAACACTGCTACAGAAAAACTCATTTCAAGATTCTTGTACAACAACGGTCCTTCAGAAAAACTCATTTCAAGACTCTTGTACAACAACGGTCCTTCAGAAAAACACATTTCAAGACTCTTGTACAACAACACTCCTTCAGTAAACGCATTTAAGAACTCATGTATAACGACAGTCCTTTACAGAAACGCATTTCAAAACTCATGTACAACGACAGTTGCTTACAGAAACACATTTCAAAACTCTTGCACTACAACACTGCTACAGAAAAACTCATTTCAAGATTCTTGTACAACAACGGTCCTTCAGAAAAACACATTTCAAGACTCTTGTACAACAACACTCCTTCAGAAAACGCATTTAAGAACTCATGTGCAACGACAGTCCTTTACAGAAACGCATTTCAAAACACATGTACAACGACAGTTGTTTACAGAAACACATTTCAAAACTCTTGCACTACAACACTGCTACAGAAAAACTCATTTCAAGATTCTTGTACAACAACGGTCCTTCAGAAAAACACATTTCAAGACTCTTGTACAACAACGCTCCTTCAGAAAAACACATTTAAAAACTCATGTGCAACGACAGTCCTTTACAGAAACGCATTTCAAAACTCATGTACAACGACAGTTGTTTACAGAAACACATTTCAAAACTCTTGTACAACAACACTCCTTCAGAAAAACTCATTTCAAGATTCTTGTACAACAACGGTCCTTCAGAAAAACACATTTCAAGACTCTTGTACAACAACGGTCCTTCAGAAAACGCATTTAAAAACTTATGTACAACAACACTCCTTCAGAGAAACACATTTAAAAACTCATGTACAACGACAGTCCTTTACAGAAACGCATTTCAAAACTCGTGTACAACGACAGTTGCTTACAGAAACACATTTCAAAACTCTTGTACAACAACACTCCTTCAGAAAAACTCATTTCAAGATTCTTGTACAACAACGGTCCTTCAGAAAAACACATTTCAAGACTCTTGTACAACAACGGTCCTTCAGAAAACGCATTTAAAAACTCATGTACAACAACACTCCTTCAGAGAAACACATTCAAAAACTCATGTACAACGACAGTCCTTTACAGAAACACATTTCAAAACTCTTGCACTACAACACTGCTACAGAAAAACTCATTTCAAGATTCTTGTACAACAACGGTCCTTCAGAAAAACTCATTTCAAGACTCTTGTACAACAACGGTCCTTCAGAAAAACACATTTCAAGACTCTTGTACAACAACACTCCTTCAGTAAACGCATTTAAGAACTCATGTATAACGACAGTCCTTTACAGAAACGCATTTCAAAACTCATGTACAACGACAGTTGCTTACAGAAACACATTTCAAAACTCTTGCACTACAACACTGCTACAGAAAAACTCATTTCAAGATTCTTGTACAACAACGGTCCTTCAGAAAAACTCATTTCAAGACTCTTGTACAACAACGGTCCTTCAGAAAAACACATTTCAAGACTCTTGTACAACAACACTCCTTCAGAAAACGCATTTAAGTACTCATGTATAACGACAGTCCTTTACAGAAACACATTTCAAAACTCTTGCACTACAACACTGCTACAGAAAAACTCATTTCAAGATTCTTGTACAACAACGGTCCTCCAGAAAAACTCATTTCAAGATTCTTGTACAACAACACTCCTTCAGAAAAACGCATTTAAAAACTCATGTACAACAACACTCCTTCAGAGAAACACATTTAAAAACTCATGTACAACGACAGTTGTTTGCAGAAACACATTTCAAAACTCTTGCACTACAACACTGCTACAGAAAAACTCATTTCAAGATTCTTGTACAACAACGGTCCTTCAGAAAAACACATTTCAAAACTCTTGTACAACAACGCTCCTTCACAAAAACACATTTAAAAACTCATGTGCAACGACAGTCCTTTACAGAAACGCATTTCAAAACTCATGTACAACGACAGTTGTTTACAGAAACACATTTCAAAACTCTTGCACTACAACACTGCTACAGAAAAACTCATTTCAAGATTCTTGTACAACAACAGTCCTTCAGAAAAACTCATTTCAAGATTCTTGTACAACAACGGTCCTTCAGAAAAACACATTTCAAGACTCTTGTACAACAACACTCCTTCAGAAAAACACATTTAAAAACTCATGTGCAACAACACTCCTTCAGAGAAACACATTTAAAAACTCATGTGAAACTACAGTCCTTTACAGAAACACATATCAAAACTCTTGCACTACTACACTGCTACAGAAAAACTCATTTCAAGATTCTTGTACAACAACGGTCCTTCAGAAAAACACATTTCAAGACTCTTGTACAACAACGGTCCTTCAGAAAAACACATTTCAAGACTCTTGTACAACAACAGTCCTTCAGAGAAACACATTTCAAGACTCTTGTACAACAACAGTCCTTCAGAAAAACTCATTTCAAGATTCTTGTACAACAACGGTCCTTCAGAAAAACACATTTCAAGACTCTTGTACAACAACACTCCTTCAGAAAAACACATTTAAAAACTCATGTACAACAACACTCCTTCAGAGAAACACATTTAAAAACTCGTGTGAAACTACAGTCCTTTACAGAAACACATATCAAAACTCTTGCACTGCAACACTGCTACAGAAAAACTCATTTCAAGATTCTTGTACAACAACGGTCCTTCAGAAAAACACATTTCAAGACTCTTGTACAACAACGCTCCTTCAGAAAAACACATTTAAAAACTCATGTGCAACGACAGTCCTTTACAAAAACGCATTTCAAAACTCATGTACAACGACAGTTGTTTACAGAAACACATTTCAAAACTCTTGCACTACAACACTGCTACAGAAAAACTCATTTCAAGATTCTTGTACAACAACAGTCCTTCAGAAAAACTCATTTCAAGATTCTTGTACAACAACGGTCCTTCAGAAAAACACATTTCAAGACTCTTGTACAACAACGGTCCTTCAGAAAAACACATTTCAAGACTCTTGTACAACAACGGTAATTCAGAAAAACACATTTCAAGACTCTTGTACAACAACAGTCCTTCAGAAAAACACATTTAAAAACTCATGCACAACAACAGTCCTTCACAGAAACACATTTCAAGACTCTTGTACAACAACAGTCCTTCAGAAAAACTCATTTCAAGATTCTTGTACAACAACGGTCCTTCAGAAAAACACATTTCAAGACTCTTGTACAACAACACTCCTTCAGAAAAACACATTTAAAAACTCATGTGCAACGACAGTCCTTTACAGAAACGCATGTCAAAACTCATGTACAACGACAGTTGTTTACAGAAACACATTTCAAAACTCTTGCACTACAACACTGCTACAGAAAAACTCATTTCAAGATTCTTGTACAACAACGGTCCTTCAGAAAAACTCATTTCAAGATTCTTGTACAACAACGGTCCTTCAGAAAAACGCATTTAAAAACTCATGTACAACAACACTCCTTCAGAGAAACACATTTAAAAACTCGTGTGAAACTACAGTCCTTTACAGAAACACATATCAAAACTCTTGCACTACAACACTGCTACAGAAAAACTCATTTCAAGATTCTTGTACAACAACGGTCCTTCAGAAAAACACATTTCAAGACACTTGTACAACAACGCTCCTTCAGAAAAACACATTTAAAAACTCATGTGCAACGACAGTCCTTTACAGAAACGCATTTCAAAACTCATGTACAACGACAGTTGTTTACAGAAACACATTTCAAAACTCTTGCACTACAACACTGCTACAGAAAAACTCATTTCAAGATTCTTGTACAACAACGGTCCTTCAGAAAAACTCATTTCAAGATTCTTGTACAACAACGGTCCTTCAGAAAAACGCATTTAAAAACTCATGTACAACAACACTCCTTCAGAGAAACACATTTAAAAACTCATGTGCAACAACACTCCTTCAGAGAAACACATTTAAAAACTCGTGTGAAACTACAGTCCTTTACAGAAACACATATCAAAACTCTTGCACTACAACACTGCTACAGAAAAACTCATTTCAAGATTCTTGTACAACAACGGTCCTTCAGAAAAACACATTTCAAGACACTTGTACAACAACGCTCCTTCAGAAAAACACATTTAAAAACTCATGTGCAACGACAGTCCTTTACAGAAACGCATTTCAAAACTCATGTACAACGACAGTTGTTTACAGAAACACATTTCAAAACTCTTGCACTACAACACTGCTACAGAAAAACTCATTTCAAGATTCTTGTACAACAACGGTCCTTCAGAAAAACTCATTTCAAGATTCTTGTACAACAACGGTTATTCAGAAAAACACATTTCAAGACTCTTGTACAACAACACTCCTTCAGAGAAACACATATAAAAACTCATGTACAACGACAGTTGTTTACAGAAACACATTTCAAAACTCTTGCACTACAACACTGCTACAGAAAAACTCATTTCAAGATTCTTGTACAACAACGGTCCTTCAGAAAAACACATTTCAAGACTCTTGTACAACAACACTCCTTCAGAAAAACACATTTAAAAACTCATGTGCAACAACACTCCTTCAGAGAAACACATTTAAAAACTCGTGTGAAACTACAGTCCTTTACAGAAACACATATCAAAACTCTTGCACTACAACACTGCTACAGAAAAACTCATTTCAAGATTCTTGTACAACAACGGTCCTTCAGAAAAACACATTTCAAGACTCTTGTACAACGACAGTTGTTTACAGCAACACATTTCAACACTCTTGCACTACAACACTGCTACAGAAAAACTCATTTCAAGATTCTTGTACAACAACACTCCTTCATAAAAACGCATTTAAAAACTCATGTACAACGACAGTCCTTTACAGAAATGCATTTCAAAACTCATGTGCAACGACAGTCCTTTACAGAAACGCATTTCAAAACTCATGTACAACGACAGTTGTTTACAGCAACACATTTCAAAACTCTTGCACTACAACACTGCTACAGAAAAACTCATTTCAAGATTCTTGTACAACAACACTCCTTCATAAAAACGCATTTAAAAACTCATGTACAACGACAGTCCTTTACAGAAATGCATTTCAAAACTCATGTACAACGACAGTTGTTTACAGAAACACATTTCAAAACTCTTGCACTACAACACTGCTACAGAAAAACTCATTTCAAGATTCTTGTACAACAACGGTCCTTCAGAAAAACTCATTTCAAGATTCTTGTACAACAACACTCCTTCAGAAAAACGCATTTAAAAACTCATGTACAACAACGCTCCTTCAGAAAAACACATTTAAAAACTCATGTACAACGAGAGTTGTTTACAGAAACACATTTCAAAACTCTTGCACTACAACACTGCTACAGAAAAACTCATTTCAAGATTCTTGTACAACAACGGTCCTTCAGAAAAACACATTTCAAAACTCTTGTACAACAACGCTCCTTCAGAAAAACACATTTAAAAACTCATGTGAAACGACAGTCCTTTACAGAAACGCATTTCAAAACTCATGTACAACGACAGTTGTTTACAGAAACACATTTCAAAACTCTTGCACTACAACACTGCTACAGAAAAACTCATTTCAAGATTCTTGTACAACAACGGTCCTTCAGAAAAACTTATTTCAAGATTCTTGTACAACAACGCTCCTTCAGAAAAACTCATTTCAAGATTCTTGTACAACAACACTCCTTCAGAAAAACGCATTTAAAAACTCATGTACAACAACACTCCTTCAGAGAAACACATTTAAAAACTCATGTACAACGACAGTTGTTTACAGAAACACATTTCAAAACTCTTGCACTACAACACTGTTACAGAAAAACTCATTTCAAGATTCTTGTACAACAACGGTCCTTCAGAAAAACACATTTCAAGACTCTTGTACAACAACGCTCCTTCAGAAAAACACATTTAAAAACTCATGTGCAACGACAGTCCTTTACAGAAACGCATTTCAAAACTCATGTACAACGACAGTTGTTTACAGAAACACATTTCAAAACTCTTGCACTACAACACTGCTACAGAAAAACTCATTTCAAGATTCTTGTACAACAACACTCCTTCATAAAAACGCATTTAAAAACTCATGTACAACGACAGTCCTTTACAGAAACGCATTTCAAAACTCATGTACAACGACAGTTGTTTACAGAAACACATTTCAAAACTCTTGCACTACAACACTGCTACAGAAAAACTCATTTCAAGATTCTTGTACAACAACGGTCCTTCAGAAAAACTCATTTCAAGATTCTTGTACAACAACGGTCCTTCAGAAAAACTCATTTCAAGATTCTTGTACAACAACGGTCCTTCAGAAAAACTCATTTCAAGATTCTTGTACAACAACACTCCTTCAGAAAAACGCATTTAAAAACTCATGTACAACAACACTCCTTCAGAGAAACACATTTAAAAACTCATGTACAACGACAGTTGTTTACAGAAACACATTTCAAAACTCTTGCACTACAACACTGCTACAGAAAAACTCATTTCAAGATTCTTGTACAACAACGGTAATTCAGAAAAACACATTTCAAAACTCTTGTACAACAACGCTCCTTCAGAAAAACACATTTAAAAACTCATGTACAACGACAGTTGTTTACAGAAACACATTTCAAAACTCTTGCACTACAACACTGCTACAGAAAAACTCATTTCAAGATTCTTGTACAACAACGGTCCTTCAGAAAAACACATTTCAAAACTCTTGTACAACAACGCTCCTTCAGAAAAACGCATTTAAAAACTCATGTACAACAACACTCGTTCAGAGAAACACATTTAAAAACTCATGCACAACAACAGTCCTTCACAGAAACACATTTCAAGACTCTTGTACAACAACAGTCCTTCAGAAAAACTCATTTCAAGATTCTTGTACAACAACGGTCCTTCAGAAAAACACATTTCAAGACTCTTGTACAACAACGCTCCTTCAGAAAAACACATTTAAAAACTCATGTGCAACGACAGTCCTTTACAGAAACGCATTTCAAAACTCATGTACAACGACAGTTGTTTACAGAAGCACATTTCAAAACTCTTGCACTACAACACTGCTACAGAAAAACTCATTTCAAGATTCTTGTACAACAACGGTCCTTCAGAAAAACTCATTTCAAGATTCTTGTACAACACTCCTTCAGAAAAACGCATTTAAAAACTCATGTACAACAACACTCCTTCAGAGAAACACATTTAAAAACTCATGTACAACGACAGTTGTTTACAGAAACACATTTCAAACCTCTTGCACTACAACACTGCTACAGAAAAACTCATTTCAAGATTCTTGTACAACAACGGTCCTTCAGAAAAACTCATTTCAAGATTCTTGTACAACAACGGTCCTTCAGAAAAACACATTTCAAGACTCTTGTACAACAACGCTCCTTCAGAAAAACACATTTAAAAACTCATGTGCAACGACAGTCCTTTACAGAAACACATTTCAAGACTCTTGTACAACAACAGTCCTTCAGAAAAACTCATTTCAAGATTCTTGTACAACAACGGTCCTTCAGAAAAACACATTTCAAGACTCTTGTACAACAACACACCTTCAGAAAAACACATTTAAAAACTCATGTACAACAACACTCCTTCAGAAAAACACATTTAAAAACTCATGTGCAACGACAGTCCTTTACAGAAACACATTTCAAGACTCTTGTACAACAACAGTCCTTCAGAAAAACTCATTTCAAGATTCTTGTACAACAACGGTCCTTCAGAAAAACGCATTTAAAAACTCATGTACAACAACACTCCTTCAGAGAAACACATTTAAAAACTCATGTGCAACGACAGTCCTTTACAGAAACGCATTTCAAAACTCATGTACAACGACAGTTGTTTACAGAAACACATTTCAAAACTCTTGCACTACAACACTGCTACAGAAAAACTCATTTCAAGATTCTTGTACAACAACAGTCCTTCAGAAAAACTCATTTCAAGATTCTTGTACAACAACGGTCCTTCAGAAAAACACATTTCAAGACTCTTGTACAACAACGCTCCTTCAGAAAAACACATTTAAAAACTCATGTGAAACGACAGTCCTTCACAGAAACACATATCAAAACTCTTGCACTACAACACTGCTACAGAAAAACTCATTTCAAGATTCTTGTACAACAACACTCCTTCATAAAAACGCATTTAAAAACTCATGTACAACGACAGTCCTTTACAGAAACGCATTTCAAAACTCATGTACCACGACAGTTGTTTACAGAAACACATTTCAAAACTCTTGCACTACAACACTGCTACAGAAAAACTCATTTCAAGATTCTTGTACAACAACAGTCCTTCAGAAAAACTCATTTCAAACACATTTAAAAACTCATGTGAAACTACAGTCCTTTACAGGAACACATATCAAAACTCTTGCACTACAACACTGTTACAGAAAAACTCATTTCAAGATTCTTGTACACAGTCCTTCAGAAAAACTCATTTCAAGATTCTTGTACAACAACGGTCCTTCAGAAAAACACATTTCAAGACTCTTGTACAACAACGCTCCTTCAGAAAAACACATTTAAAAACTCATGTGAAACGACAGTCCTTTACAGAAACACATTTCAAAACTCTTGCACTACAACACTGCTACAGAAAAACTCATTTCAAGATTCTTGTACAACAACACTCCTTCATAAAAACGCATTTAAAAACTCATGTACAACGACAGTCCTTTACAGAAACGCATTTCAAAACTCATGTACAACGACAGTTGTTTACAGAAACACATTTCAAAACTCTTGCACTACAACACTGCTACAGAAAAACTCATTTCAAGATTCTTGTACAACAACGGTCCTTCAGAAAAACACATTTCAAGACTCTTGTACAACAACGCTCCTTCAGAAAAACACATTTAAAAACTCATGTGAAACGACAGTCCTTTACAGAAATACATTTCAAAACTCTTGCACTACAACACTGCTACAGAAAAACTCATTTCAAGATTCTTGTACAACAACGGTCCTTCAGAAAAACACATTTCAAGACTCTTGTACAACAACGCTCCTTCAGAAAAACACATTTAAAAACTCATGTGCAACGACAGTCCTTCACAGAAACACATTTCAAGACTCTTGTACAACAACAGTCCTTCAGAAAAACTCATTTCAAGATTCTTGTACAACAACGGTCCTTCAGAAAAACACATTTCAAGACTCTTGTACAACAACGCTCCTTCAGAAAAACACATTTATAAACTCATGTGCAACGACAGTCCTTTACAGAAACGCATTTCAAAACTCATGTACAACGACAGTTGTTTACAGAAGCACATTTCAAAACTCTTGCACTACAACACTGCTACAGAAAAACTCATTTCAAGATTCTTGTACAACAACGGTCCTTCAGAAAAACTCATTTCAAGATTCTTGTACAACACTCCTTCAGAAAAACGCATTTAAAAACTCATGTACAACAACACTCCTTCAGAGAAACACATTTAAAAACTGTGTTACAACACTGTTACAGAAAAACTCATTTCAAGATTCTTGTACACAGTCCTTCAGAAAAACTCATTTCAAGATTCTTGTACAACAACGGTCCTTCAGAAAAACACATTTCAAGACTCTTGTACAACAACGCTCCTTCAGAAAAACACATTTAAAAACTCATGTGAAACGACAGTCCTTTACAGAAACGCATTTCAAAACTCATGTACAACGACAGTTGTTTACAGAAACACATTTCAAAACTCTTGCACTACAACACTGCTACAGAAAAACTCATTTCAAGATTCTTGTACAACAACGGTCCTTCAGAAAAACACATTTCAAGACTCTTGTACAACAACGCTCCTTCAGAAAAACACATTTAAAAACTCATATGCAACGACAGTCCTTCACAGAAACACATTTCAAGACTCTTGTACAACAACAGTCCTTCAGAAAAACTCATTTCAAGATTCTTGTACAACAACGGTCCTTCAGAAAAACACATTTCAAGACTCTTGTACAACAACGCTCCTTCAGAAAAACACATTTAAAAACTCATGTGCAACGACAGTCCTTTACAGAAACGCATTTCAAAACTCATGTACAACGACAGTTGTTTACAGAAGCACATTTCAAAACTCTTGCACTACAACACTGCTACAGAAAAACTCATTTCAAGATTCTTGTACAACAACGGTCCTTCAGAAAAACTCATTTCAAGATTCTTGTACAACACTCCTTCAGAAAAACGCATTTAAAAACTCATGTACAACAACACTCCTTCAGAGAAACACATTTAAAAACTCATGTACAACGACAGTTGTTTACAGAAACACATTTCAAACCTCTTGCACTACAACACTGCTACAGAAAAACTCATTTCAAGATTCTTGTACAACAACGGTCCTTCAGAAAAACTCATTTCAAGATTCTTGTACAACAACGGTCCTTCAGAAAAACACATTTCAAGACTCTTGTACAACAACGCTCCTTCAGAAAAACACATTTAAAAACTCATGTGCAACGACAGTCCTTTACAGAAACACATTTCAAGACTCTTGTACAACAACAGTCCTTCAGAAAAACTCATTTCAAGATTCTTGTACAACAACGGTCCTTCAGAAAAACACATTTCAAGACTCTTGTACAACAACACACCTTCAGAAAAACACATTTAAAAACTCATGTACAACAACACTCCTTCAGAAAAACACATTTAAAAACTCATGTGCAACGACAGTCCTTTACAGAAACACATTTCAAGACTCTTGTACAACAACAGTCCTTCAGAAAAACTCATTTCAAGATTCTTGTACAACAACGGTCCTTCAGAAAAACGCATTTAAAAACTCATGTACAACAACACTCCTTCAGAGAAACACATTTAAAAACTCATGTGCAACGACAGTCCTTCACAGAAACACATTTCAAAACTCATGTACAACGACAGTTGTTTACAGAAACACATTTCAAAACTCTTGCACTACAACACTGCTACAGAAAAACTCATTTCAAGATTCTTGTACAACAACAGTCCTTCAGAAAAACTCATTTCAAGATTCTTGTACAACAACGGTCCTTCAGAAAAACACATTTCAAGACTCTTGTACAACAACGCTCCTTCAGAAAAACACATTTAAAAACTCATGTGAAACGACAGTCCTTCACAGAAACACATATCAAAACTCTTGCACTACAACACTGCTACAGAAAAACTCATTTCAAGATTCTTGTACAACAACACTCCTTCATAAAAACGCATTTAAAAACTCATGTACAACGACAGTCCTTTACAGAAACGCATTTCAAAACTCATGTACCACGACAGTTGTTTACAGAAACACATTTCAAAACTCTTGCACTACAACACTGCTACAGAAAAACTCATTTCAAGATTCTTGTACAACAACAGTCCTTCAGAAAAACTCATTTCAAGATTCTTGTACAACAACGGTCCTTCAGAAAAACACATTTCAAGACTCTTGTACAACAACGCTCCTTCAGAAAAACACATTTAAAAACTCATGTGCAACAACACTCCTTCAGAGAAACACATTTAAAAACTCATGTGAAACTACAGTCCTTTACAGGAACACATATCAAAACTCTTGCACTACAACACTGTTACAGAAAAACTCATTTCAAGATTCTTGTACACAGTCCTTCAGAAAAACTCATTTCAAGATTCTTGTACAACAACGGTCCTTCAGAAAAACACATTTCAAGACTCTTGTACAACAACGCTCCTTCAGAAAAACACATTTAAAAACTCATGTGAAACGACAGTCCTTTACAGAAACACATTTCAAAACTCTTGCACTACAACACTGCTACAGAAAAACTCATTTCAAGATTCTTGTACAACAACACTCCTTCATAAAAACGCATTTAAAAACTCATGTACAACGACAGTCCTTTACAGAAACGCATTTCAAAACTCATGTACAACGACAGTTGTTTACAGAAACACATTTCAAAACTCTTGCACTACAACACTGCTACAGAAAAACTCATTTCAAGATTCTTGTACAACAACGGTCCTTCAGAAAAACACATTTCAAGACTCTTGTACAACAACGCTCCTTCAGAAAAACACATTTAAAAACTCATGTGAAACGACAGTCCTTTACAGAAATACATTTCAAAACTCTTGCACTACAACACTGCTACAGAAAAACTCATTTCAAGATTCTTGTACAACAACACTCCTTCATAAAAACGCATGTAAAAACTCATATACAACGACAGTCCTTTACAGAAACGCATTTCAAAACTCATGTACAACGACAGTTGTTTACAGAAACACATTTCAAAACTCTTGCACTACAACACTGCTACAGAAAAACTCATTTCAAGATTCTTGTACAACAACAGTCCTTCAGAAAAACTCATTTCAAGATTCTTGTACAACAACGGTCCTTCAGAAAAACACATTTCAAGACTCTTGTACAACAACGCTCCTTCAGAGAAACACATTTAAAAACTCATGTGCAACGACAGTCCTTTACAGAAACGCATTTCAAAACTCATGTACAACGACAGTTGTTTACAGAAACACATTTCAAAACTCTTGCACTACAACACTGCTACAGAAAAACTCATTTCAAGATTCTTGTACAACAACAGTCCTTCAGAAAAACTCATTTCAAGATTCTTGTACAACAACGGTCCTTCAGAAAAACACATTTCAAGACTCTTGTACAACAACGCTCCTTCAGAAAAACACATTTAAAAACTCATGTGAAACGACAGTCCTTCACAGAAACACATATCAAAACTCTTGCACTACAACACTGCTACAGAAAAACTCATTTCAAGATTCTTGTACAACAACACTCCTTCATAAAAACGCATTTAAAAACTCATGTACAACGACAGTCCTTTACAGAAACGCATTTCAAAACTCATGTACCACGACAGTTGTTTACAGAAACACATTTCAAAACTCTTGCACTACAACACTGCTACAGAAAAACTCATTTCAAGATTCTTGTACAACAACAGTCCTTCCGAAAAACTCATTTCAAGATTCTTGTACAACAACGGTCCTTCAGAAAAACACATTTCAAGACTCTTGTACAACAACGCTCCTTCAGAAAAACACATTTAAAAACTCATGTGCAACAACACTCCTTCAGAGAAACACATTTAAAAACTCATGTGAAACTACAGTCCTTTACAGGAACACATATCAAAACTCTTGCACTACAACACTGTTACAGAAAAACTCATTTCAAGATTCTTGTACACAGTCCTTCAGAAAAACTCATTTCAAGATTCTTGTACAACAACGGTCCTTCAGAAAAACACATTTCAAGACTCTTGTACAACAACGCTCCTTCAGAAAAACACATTTAAAAACTCATGTGAAACGACAGTCCTTTACAGAAACACATTTCAAAACTCTTGCACTACAACACTGCTACAGAAAAACTCATTTCAAGATTCTTGTACAACAACACTCCTTCATAAAAACGCATTTAAAAACTCATGTACAACGACAGTCCTTTACAGAAACGCATTTCAAAACTCATGTACAACGACAGTTGTTTACAGAAACACATTTCAAAACTCTTGCACTACAACACTGCTACAGAAAAACCCATTTCAAGATTCTTGTACAACAACGGTCCTTCAGAAAAACACATTTCAAGACTCTTGTACAACAACGCTCCTTCAGAAAAACACATTTAAAAACTCATGTGAAACGACAGTCCTTTACAGAAATACATTTCAAAACTCTTGCACTACAACACTGCTACAGAAAAACTCATTTCAAGATTCTTGTACAACAACACTCCTTCATAAAAACGCATGTAAAAACTCATATACAACGACAGTCCTTTACAGAAACGCATTTCAAAACTCATGTACAACGACAGTTGTTTACAGAAACACATTTCAAAACTCTTGCACTACAACACTGCTACAGAAAAACTCATTTCAAGATTCTTGTACAACAACAGTCCTTCAGAAAAACTCATTTCAAGATTCTTGTACAACAACGGTCCTTCAGAAAAACACATTTCAAGACTCTTGTACAACAACGCTCCTTCAGAAAAACACATTTAAAAACTCATGTGCAACGACAGTCCTTTACAGAAACGCATTTCAAAACTCATGTACAACGACAGTTGTTTACAGAAACACATTTCAAAACTCTTGCACTACAACACTGCTACAGAAAAACTCATTTCAAGATTCTTGTACAACAACGGTCCTTCAGAAAAACACATTTCAAGACTCTTGTACAACAACGCTCCTTCAGAAAAACACATTTAAAAACTCATGTGCAACGACAGTCCTTTACAGAAACGCATTTCAAAACTCATGTACAACGACAGTTGTTTACAGAAACACATTTCAAAACTCTTGCACTACAACACTGCTACAGAAAAACTCATTTCAAGATTCTTGTACAACAACGGTCCTTCAGAAAAACACATTTCAAGACTCTTGTACAACAACGCTCCTTCAGAAAAACACATTTAAAAACTCATGTGCAACGACAGTCCTTTACAGAAACGCATTTCAAAACTCATGTACAACGACAGTTGTTTACAGAAACATATTTCAAAACTCTTGCACTACAACCCTGCTACAGAAAAACTCATTTCAAGATTCTTGTACAACAACGGTCCTTCAGAAAAACACATTTCAAGACTCTTGTACAACAACGCTCCTTCAGAAAAACACATTTAAAAACTCATGTGCAACGACAGTCCTTTACAGAAACGCATTTCAAAACTCATGTACAACGACAGTTGTTTACAGAAACACATTTCAAAACTCTTGCACTACAACACTGCTACAGAAAAACTCATTTCAAGATTCTTGTACAACAACACTCCTTCATAAAAACGCATTTAAAAACTCATGTACAACGACAGTCATTTACAGAAACGCATTTCAAAACTCATGTACAACGACAGTTGTTTACAGAAACACATTTCAAAACTCTTGCACTACAACACTGCTACAGAAAAACTCATTTCAAGATTCTTGTACAACAACGGTCCTTCAGAAAAACACATTTCAAGACTCTTGTACAACAACGCTCCTTCAGAAAAACACATTTAAAAACTCATGTGCAACGACAGTCCTTTACAGAAACGCATTTCAAAACTCATGTACAACGACAGTTGTTTACAGAAACATATTTCAAAACTCTTGCACTACAACCCTGCTACAGAAAAACTCATTTCAAGATTCTTGTACAACAACGGTCCTTCAGAAAAACACATTTCAAGACTCTTGTACAACAACGCTCCTTCAGAAAAACACATTTAAAAACTCATGTGCAACGACAGTCCTTTACAGAAACGCATTTCAAAACTCATGTACAACGACAGTTGTTTACAGAAACACATTTCAAAACTCTTGCACTACAACACTGCTACAGAAAAACTCATTTCAAGATTCTTGTACAACAACACTCCTTCATAAAAACGCATTTAAAAACTCATGTACAACGACAGTCCTTTACAGAAACGCATTTCAAAACTCATGTACAACGACAGTTGTTTACAGAAACACATTTCAAAACTCTTGCACTACAACACTGCTACAGAAAAACTCATTTCAAGATTCTTGTACAACAACGGTCCTTCAGAAAAACACATTTCAAGACTCTTGTACAACAACGCTCCTTCAGAAAAACACATTTAAAAACTCATGTGCAACGACAGTCCTTTACAGAAACGCATTTCAAAACTCATGTACAACGACAGTTGTTTACAGAAACATATTTCAAAACTCTTGCACTACAACCCTGCTACAGAAAAACTCATTTCAAGATTCTTCTACAACAACGGTCCTTCAGAAAAACACATTTCAAGACTCTTGTACAACAACGCTCCTTCAGAAAAACACATTTAAAAACTCATGTGCAACGACAGTCCTTTACAGAAACGCATTTCAAAACTCATGTACAACGACAGTTGTTTACAGAAACACATTTCAAAACTCTTGCACTACAACACTGCTACAGAAAAACTCATTTCAAGATTCTTGTACAACAACACTCATTCATAAAAACGCATTTAAAAACTCATGTACAACGACAGTCCTTTACAGAAACGCATTTCAAAACTCATGTACAACGACAGTTGTTTACAGAAACACATTTCAAAACTCTTGCACTACAACACTGCTACAGAAAAACTCATTTCAAGATTCTTGTACAACAACGGTCCTTCAGAAAAACACATTTCAAGACTCTTGTACAACAACGCTCCTTCAGAAAAACACATTTAAAAACTCATGTGAAACGACAGTCCTTTACAGAAATACATTTCAAAACTCTTGCACTACAACACTGCTACAGAAAAACTCATTTCAAGATTCTTGTACAACAACACTCCTTCATAAAAACGCATGTAAAAACTCATATACAACGACAGTCCTTTACAGAAACGCATTTCAAAACTCATGTACAACGACAGTTGTTTACAGAAACACATTTCAAAACTCTTGCACTACAACACTGCTACAGAAAAACTCATTTCAAGATTCTTGTACAACAACAGTCCTTCAGAAAAACTCATTTCAAGATTCTTGTACAACAACGGTCCTTCAGAAAAACACATTTCAAGACTCTTGTACAACAACGCTCCTTCAGAAAAACACATTTAAAAACTCATGTGCAACGACAGTCCTTTACAGAAACGCATTTCAAAACTCATGTACAACGACAGTTGTTTACAGAAACACATTTCAAAACTCTTGCACTACAACACTGCTACAGAAAAACTCATTTCAAGATTCTTGTACAACAACGGTCCTTCAGAAAAACACATTTCAAGACTCTTGTACAACAACGCTCCTTCAGAAAAACACATTTAAAAACTCATGTGCAACGACAGTCCTTTACAGAAACGCATTTCAAAACTCATGTACAACGACAGTTGTTTACAGAAACACATTTCAAAACTCTTGCACTACAACACTGCTACAGAAAAACTCATTTCAAGATTCTTGTACAACAACAGTCCTTCAGAAAAACTCATTTCAAGATTCTTGTACAACAACGGTCCTTCAGAAAAACACATTTCAAGACTCTTGTACAACAACGCTCCTTCAGAAAAACACATTTAAAAACTCATGTGCAACGACAGTCCTTTACAGAAACGCATTTCAAAACTCATGTACAACGACAGTTGTTTACAGAAACACATTTCAAAACTCTTGCACTACAACACTGCTACAGAAAAACTCATTTCAAGATTCTTGTACAACAACGGTCCTTCAGAAAAACACATTTCAAGACTCTTGAACAACAACGCTAGTTCAGAAAAACACATTTAAAAACTCATGTGCAACGACAGTCCTTTACAGAAACGCATTTCAAAACTCATGTACAACGACAGTCCTTTACAGAAACACATATCAAAACTCTTGCACTACAACACTGCTACAGAAAAACTCATTTCAAAATTCTTGTACAACAACGGTCCTTCAGAAAAACACATTTCAAGACTCTTGTACAACAACGCTCCTTCAGAAAAACACATTTAAAAACTCATGTGCAACGACAGTCCTTTACAGAAACGCATTTCAAAACTCATGTACAACGACAGTTGTTTACAGAAACACATTTCAAAACTCTTGCACTACAACACTGCTACAGAAAAACTCATTTCAAGATTCTTGTACAACAACGGTCCTTCAGAAAAACACATTTCAAGACTCTTGTACAACAACGCTCCTTCAGAAAAACACATTTAAAAACTCATGTGCAACGACAGTCCTTTACAGAAACGCATTTCAAAACTCATGTACAACGACAGTTGTTTACAGAAACACATTTCAAAACTCTTGCACTACAACACTGCTACAGAAAAACTCATTTCAAGATTCTTGTGCAACAACGGTCCTTCAGAAAAACACATTTCAAGACTCTTGTACAACAACGCTCCTTCAGAAAAACACATTTAAAAACTCATGTGAAACGACAGTCCTTTACAGAAATACATTTCAAAACTCTTGCACTACAACACTGCTACAGAAAAACTCATTTCAAGATTCTTGTACAACAACACTCCTTCATAAAAACGCATTTAAAAACTCATGTACAACGACAGTCCTTTACAGAAACGCATTTCAAAACTCATGTACAACGACAGTTGTTTACAGAAACACATTTCAAAACTCTTGCACTACAACACTGCTACAGAAAAACTCATTTCAAGATTCTTGTACAACAACAGTCCTTCAGAAAAACTCATTTCAAGATTCTTGTACAACAACGGTCCTTCAGAAAAACACATTTCAAGACTCTTGTACAACAACGCTCCTTCAGAAAAACACATTTAAAAACTCATGTGCAACGACAGTCCTTTACAGAAACGCATTTCAAAACTCATGTACAACGACAGTTGTTTACAGAAACACATTTCAAAACTCTTGCACTACAACACTGCTACAGAAAAACTCATTTCAAGATTCTTGTACAACAACGGTCCTTCAGAAAAACACATTTCAAGACTCTTGTACAACAACGCTCCTTCAGAAAAACACATTTAAAAACTCATGTGCAACGACAGTCCTTTACAGAAACGCATTTCAAAACTCATGTACAACGACAGTTGTTTACAGAAACACATTTCAAAACTCTTGCACTACAACACTGCTACAGAAAAACTCATTTCAAGATTCTTGTACAACAACGGTCCTTCAGAAAAACACATTTCAAGACTCTTGTACAACAACGCTCCTTCAGAAAAACACATTTAAAAACTCATGTGCAACGACAGTCCTTTACAGAAACGCATTTCAAAACTCATGTACAACGACAGTTGTTTACAGAAACACATTTCAAAACTCTTGCACTACAACACTGCTACAGAAAAACTCATTTCAAGATTCTTGTACAACAACGGTCCTTCAGAAAAACACATTTCAAGACTCTTGTACAACAACGCTCCTTCAGAAAAACACATTTAAAAACTCATGTGCAACGACAGTCCTTTACAGAAACGCATTTCAAAACTCATGTACAACAACAGTCCTTCACAGAAACACATTTCAAGACTCTTGTACAACAACAGTCCTTCAGAAAAACTCATTTCAAGATTCTTGTACAACAACGGTCCTTCAGAAAAACACATTTCAAGACTCTTGTACAACAACGCTCCTTCTGAAAAACATATTTAAAAACTCATGTGCAACAACACTCCTTCAGAGAAACACATTTAAAAACTCATGTGAAACTACAGTCCTTTACAGAAACACATATCAAAACTCTTGCACTACAACACTGCTACAGAAAAACTCATTTCAAGATTCTTGTACAACAACGGTCCTTCAGAAAAACACATTTCAAGACTCTTGTACAACAACAGTCCTTCAGAAAAACTCATTTCAAGATTCTTGTACAACAACGGTCCTTCGGAAAAACACATTTCAAGACTCTTGTACAACAGCGCTCCTTCAGAAAAACGCATTTAAAAACTCATGTACAACAACACTCTTTCAGAGAAACACATTTACAAACTCATGTGCAACGACAGTCCTTTAGAGAAACGCATTTCAAAACTCATGTACAACGACAGTCCTTTACAGAAACACATATCAAAACTCTTGCACTACAACACTGCTACAGAAAAACTCATTTCAAGATTCTTGTACAACAACACTCCTTCATAAAAACGCATTTAAAAACTCATGTGCAACAACACTCCTTCAGAGAAACACATTTAAAAACTCATGTGAAACTACAGTCCTTTACAGAAACACATATCAAAACTCTTGCACTACAACACTGCTACAGAAAAACTCATTTCAAGATTCTTGTACAACAACGGTCCTTCAGAAAAACACATTTCAAGACTCTTGTACAACAACAGTCCTTCAGAAAAACTCATTTCAAGATTCTTGTACAACAACGGTCCTTCGGAAAAACACATTTCAAGACTCTTGTACAACAGCGCTCCTTCAGAAAAACGCATTTAAAAACTCATGTACAACAACACTCCTTCAGAGAAACACATTTAAAAACTCATGTGCAACGACAGTCCTTTACAGAAACGCATTTCAAAACTCATGTACAACGACAGTCCTTTACAGAAACTCATGTACAACGACAGTTGTTTACAGAAACACATTTCAAAACTCTTGCACTACAACACTGCTACAGAAAAACTCATTTCAAGATTCTTGTACAACAACAGTCCTTCAGAAAAACTCATTTCAAGATTCTTGTACAACAACGGTCCTTCAGAAAAACACATTTCAAGACTCTTGTACAACAAGGCTCCTTCAGAAAAACACATTTAAAAACTCATGTGCAACGACAGTCCTTTACAGAAACGCATTTCAAAACTCATGTACAACGACAGTTGTTTACAGAAACACATTTCAAAACTCTTGCACTACAACACTGCTACAGAAAAACTCATTTCAAGATTCTTGTACAACAACGGTCCTTCAGAAAAACACATTTCAAGACTCTTGTACAACAACGCTCCTTCAGAAAAACACATTTAAAAACTTATGTGCAACGACAGTCCTTTACAGAAACGCATTTAAAACTCATGTACAACGACAGTTGTTTACAGAAACACATTTCAAAACTCTTGCACTACAACACTGCTACAGAAAAACTCATTTCAAGATTCTTGTGCAACAACGGTCCTTCAGAAAAACACATTTCAAGACTCTTGTACAACAACGCTCCTTCAGAAAAACACATTTAAAAACTCATGTGAAGCGACAGTCCTTTACAGAAATACATTTCAAAACTCTTGCACTACAACACTGCTACAGAAAAACTCATTTCAAGATTCTTGTACAACAACACTCCTTCATAAAAACGCATTTAAAAACTCATGTACAACGACAGTCCTTTACAGAAACGCATTTCAAAACTCATGTACAACGACAGTTGTTTACAGAAACACATTTCAAAACTCTTGCACTACAACACTGCTACAGAAAAACTCATTTCAAGATTCTTGTACAACAACAGTCCTTCAGAAAAACTCATTTCAAGATTCTTGTACAACAACGGTCCTTCAGAAAAACACATTTCAAGACTCTTGTACAACAACGCTCCTTCAGAAAAACACATTTAAAAACTCATGTGCAACGACAGTCCTTTACAGAAACGCATTTCAAAACTCATGTACAACGACAGTTGTTTACAGAAACACATTTCAAAACTCTTGCACTACAACACTGCTACAGAAAAACTCATTTCAAGATTCTTGTACAACAACGGTCCTTCAGAAAAACACATTTCAAGACTCTTGTACAACAACGCTCCTTCAGAAAAACACATTTAAAAACTCATGTGCAACGACAGTCCTTTACAGAAACGCATTTCAAAACTCATGTACAACGACAGTTGTTTACAGAAACACATTTCAAAACTCTTGCACTACAACACTGCTACAGAAAAACTCATTTCAAGATTCTTGTACAACAACGGTCCTTCAGAAAAACACATTTCAAGACTCTTGTACAACAACGCTCCTTCAGAAAAACACATTTAAAAACTCATGTGCAACGACAGTCCTTTACAGAAACGCATTTCAAAACTCATGTACAACGACAGTTGTTTACAGAAACACATTTCAAAACTCTTGCACTACAACACTGCTACAGAAAAACTCATTTCAAGATTCTTGTACAACAACGGTCCTTCAGAAAAACACATTTCAAGACTCTTGTACAACAACGCTCCTTCAGAAAAACACATTTAAAAACTCATGTGCAACGACAGTCCTTTACAGAAACGCATTTCAAAACTCATGTACAACGACAGTTGTTTACAGAAACACATTTCAAAACTCTTGCACTGCAACACTGCTACAGAAAAACTCATTTCAAGATTCTTGTACAACAACGGTCCTTCAGAAAAACACATTTCAAGACTCTTGTACAACAACGCTCCTTCAGAAAAACACATTTAAAAACTCATGTGCAACGACAGTCCTTTACAGAAACGCATTACAAAACTCATGTACAACGACAGTCCTTTACAGAAACACATATCAAATCTCTTGCACTACAACACTGCTACAGAAAAACTCATTTCAAAATTCTTGTACAACAACGGTCCTTCAGAAAAACACATTTCAAGACTCTTGCACAACAACGCTCCTTCAGAAAAACACATTTAAAAACTCATGTGCAACGACAGTCCTTTACAGAAACGCATTTCAAAACTCATGTACAACGACAGTTGTTTACAGAAACACATTTCAAAACTCTTGCACTACAACACTGCTACAGAAAAACTCATTTCAAGATTCTTGTACAACAACGGTCCTTCAGAAAAACACATTTCAAGACTCTTGAACAACAACGCTCCTTCAGAAAAACACATTTAAAAACTCATGTGCAACGACAGTCCTTTACAGAAACGCATTTCAAAACTCATGTACAACGACAGTTGTTTACAGAAACACATTTCAAAACTCTTGCACTACAACACTGCTACAGAAAATCTCATTTCAAGATTCTTGTACAACAACACTCCTTCATAAAAACGCATTTAAAAACTCATGTACAACGACAGTCCTTTACAGAAACGCATTTCAAAACTCATGTACAACGACAGTTGTTTACAGAAACACATTTCAAAACTCTTGCACTACAACACTGCTACAGAAAAACTCATTTCAAGATTCTTGTACAACAACAGTCCTTCAGAAAAACTCATTTCAAGATTCTTATACAACAACGGTCCTTCAGAAAAAACACATTTCAAGACTCTTGTACAACAACGCTCCTTCAGAAAAACACATTTAAAAACTCATGTGAAACGACAGTCCTTTACAGAAACACATATCAAAACTCTTGCACTACAACACTGCTACAGAAAAACTCATTTCAAGATTCTTGTACAACAACACTCCTTCATAAAAACGCATTTAAAAACTCATGTACAACGACAGTCCTTTGCAGAAACGCATTTCAAAACTCATGTACAACGACAGTTGTTTACAGAAACACATTTCAAAACTCTTGCACTACAACACTGCTACAGAAAAACTCATTTCAAGATTCTTGTACAACAACGGTCCTTCAGAAAAACACATTTCAAGACTCTTGTACAACAACAGTCCTTCAGAAAAACTCATTTCAAGATTCTTGTACAACAACGGTCCTTCGGAAAAACACATTTCAAGACTCTTGTACAACAGCGCTCCTTCAGAAAAACGCATTTAAAAACTCATGTACAACAACACTCCTTCAGAGAAACACATTTAAAAACTCATGTGCAACGACAGTCCTTTACAGAAACGCATTTCAAAACTCATGTACAACGACAGTTGTTTACAGAAACACATTTCAAAACTCTTGCACTACAACACTGCTACAGAAAAACTAATCTCAAGATTCTTGTACAACAACAGTCCTTCAGAAAAACTCATTTCAAGATTCTTGTACAACAACGGTCCTTCAGAAAAACACATTCCAAGACTCTTGTACAACAACACTCCTTCAGAAAAACACATTTAAAAACTCATGTGCAACAACACTCCTTCAGAGAAACACATTTAAAAACTCATGTGAAACTACAGTCCTTTACAGAAACACATATCAAAACTCTTGCACTACAACACTGCTACAGAAAAACTCATTTCAAGATTCTTGTACAACAACGGTCCTTCAGAAAAACACATTTCAAGACTCTTGTACAACAACAGTCCTTCAGAAAAACTCATTTCAAGATTCTTGTACAACAACGGTCCTTCGGAAAAACACATTTCAAGACTCTTGTACAACAGCGCTCCTTCAGAAAAACGCATTTAAAAACTCATGTACAACAACACTCCTTCAGAGAAACACATTTAAAAACTCATGTGCAACGACAGTCCTTTACAGAAACGCATTTCAAAACTCATGTACAACGACAGTTGTTTACAGAAACACATTTCAGAACTCTTGCACTACAACACTGCTACAGAAAAACTCATTTCAAGATTCTTGTACAACAACACTCCTTCATAAAAACGCATTTAAAAACTCATGTACAACGACAGTCCTTTACAGAAACGCATTTCAAAACTCATGTACAACGACAGTTGTTTACAGAAACACATTTCAAAACTCTTGCACTACAACACTGCTACAGAAAAACTCATTTCAAGATTCTTGTACAACAACAGTCCTTCAGAAAAACTCATTTCAAGATTCTTGTACAACAACGGTCCTTCAGAAAAACACATTTCAAGACTCTTGTACAACAACGCTCCTTCAGAAAAACACATTTAAAAACTCATGTGCAACGACAGTCCTTTACAGAAACGCATTTCAAAACTCATGTACAACGACAGTTGTTTACAGAAACACATATCAAAACTCTTGCACTACAACACTGCTACAGAAAAACTCATTTCAAGATTCTTGTACAACAACGGTCCTTCAGAAAAACACATTTCAAGACTCTTGTACAACAACGCTCCTTCAGAAAAACACATTTAAAAACTCATGTGCAACGACAGTCCTTTACAGAAACGCATTTCAAAACTCATGTACAACGACAGTTGTTTACAGAAACACATTTCAAAACTCTTGCACTACAACACTGCTACAGAAAAACTCATTTCAAGATTCTTGTGCAACAACGGTCCTTCAGAAAAACACATTCCAAGACTCTTGTACAACAACGCTCCTTCAGAAAAACACATTTAAAAACTCATGTGAAACGACAGTCCTTTACAGAAATACATTTCAAAACTCTTGCACTACAACACTGCTACAGAAAAACTCATTTCAAGATTCTTGTACAACAACACTCCTTCATAAAAACGCATTTAAAAACTCATGTACAACGACAGTCCTTTACAGAAACGCATTTCAAAACTCATGTACAACGACAGTTGTTTACAGAAACACATTTCAAAACTCTTGCACTACAACACTGCTACAGAAAAACTCATTTCAAGATTCTTGTACAACAACAGTCCTTCAGAAAAACTCATTTCAAGATTCTTGTACAACAACGGTCCTTCAGAAAAACACATTTCAAGACTCTTGTACAACAACGCTCCTTCAGAAAAACACATTTAAAAACTCATGTGCAACGACAGTCCTTTACAGAAACGCATTTCAAAACTCATGTACAACGACAGTTGTTTACAGAAACACATTTCAAAACTCTTGCACTACAACACTGCTACAGAAAAACTCATTTCAAGATTCTTGTACAACAACGGTCCTTCAGAAAAACACATTTCAAGACTCTTGTACAACAACGCTCCTTCAGAAAAACACATTTAAAAACTCATGTGCAACGACAGTCCTTTACAGAAACGCATTTCAAAACTCATGTACAACGACAGTTGTTTACAGAAACACATTTCAAAACTCTTGCACTACAACACTGCTACAGAAAAACTCATTTCAAGATTCTTGTACAACAACGGTCCTTCAGAAAAACACATTTCAAGACTCTTGTACAACAACGCTCCTTCAGAAAAACACATTTAAAAACTCATGTGCAACGACAGTCCTTTACAGAAACGCATTTCAAAACTCATGTACAACGACAGTTGTTTACAGAAACACATTTCAAAACTCTTGCACTACAACACTGCTACAGAAAAACTCATTTCAAGATTCTTGTGCAACAACGGTCCTTCAGAAAAACACATTTCAAGACTCTTGTACAACAACGCTCCTTCAGAAAAACACATTTAAAAACTCATGTGAAACGACAGTCCTTTACAGAAATACATTTCAAAACTCTTGCACTACAACACTGCTACAGAAAAACTCATTTCAAGATTCTTGTACAACAACACTCCTTCATAAAAAGGCATTTAAAAACTCATGTACAACGACAGTCCTTTACAGAAACGCATTTCAAAACTCATGTACAACGACAGTTGTTTATAGAAACACATTTCAAAACTCTTGCACTACAACACTGCTACAGAAAAACTAATTTCAAGATTCTTGTACAACAACAGTCCTTCAGAAAAACTCATTTCAAGATTCTTGTACAACAACGGTCCTTCAGAAAAACACATTTCAAGACTCTTGTACAACAACGCTCCTTCAGAAAAACACATTTAAAAACTCATGTGCAACGACAGTCCTTTACAGAAACGCATTTCAAAACTCATGTACAACGACAGTTGTTTACAGAAACACATTTCAAAACTCTTGCACTACAACACTGCTACAGAAAAACTCATTTCAAGATTCTTGTACAACAACGGTCCTTCAGAAAAACACATTTCAAGACTCTTGTACAACAACGCTCCTTCAGAAAAACACATTTAAAAACTCATGTGCAACGACAGTCCTTTACAGAAACGCATTTCAAAACTCATGTACAACGACAGTTGTTTACAGAAACACATTTCAAAACTCTTGCACTACAACACTGCTACAGAAAAACTCATTTCAAGATTCTTGTACAACAACGGTCCTTCAGAAAAACACATTTCAAGACTCTTGTACAACAACGCTCATTCAGAAAAACACATTTAAAAACTCATGTGCAACGACAGTCCTTTACAGAAACGCATTTCAAAACTCATGTACAACGACAGTTGTTTACAGAAACACATTTCAAAACTCTTGCACTACAACACTGCTACAGAAAAACTCATTTCAAGATTCTTGTACAACAACGGTCCTTCAGAAAAACACATTTCAAGACTCTTGTACAACAACGCTCCTTCAGAAAAACACATTTAAAAACTCATGTGCAACGACAGTCCTTTACAGAAACGCATTTCAAAACTCATGTACAACGACAGTTGTTTACAGAAACACATTTCAAAACTCTTGCACTACAACACTGCTACAGAAAAACTCATTTCAAGATTCTTGTACAACAACGGTCCTTCAGAAAAACACATTTCAAGACTCTTGTACAACAACACTCCTTCAGAGAAACACATTTAAAAACTCATGCACAACAACAGTCCTTCACAGAAACACATTTCAAGACTCTTGTACAACTACAGTCCTTCAGAAAAACTCATTTCAAGATTCTTGTACAACAACGGTAATTCAGAAAAACACATTTCAAGACTCTTGTACAACAACGCTCCTTCTGAAAAACACATTTAAAAACTCATGTGCAACAACACTCCTTCAGAGAAACACATTTAAAAACTCATGTGAAACTACAGTCCTTTACAGAAACACATATCAAAACTCTTGCACTACAACACTGCTACAGAAAAACTCATTTCAAGATTCTTGTACAACAACGGTCCTTCAGAAAAACACATTTCAAGACTCTTGTACAACAACAGTCCTTCAGAAAAACTCATTTCAAGATTCTTGTACAACAACGGTCCTTCGGAAAAACACATTTCAAGACTCTTGTACAACAGCGCTCCTTCAGAAAAACGCATTTAAAAACTCATGTACAACAACACTCCTTCAGAGAAACACATTTAAAAACTCATGTGCAACGACAGTCCTTTACAGAAACGCATTTCAAAACTCATGTACAACGACAGTTGTTTACAGAAACACATTTCAAAACTCTTGCACTACAACACTGCTACAGAAAAACTCATTTCAAGATTCTTGTACAACAACAGTTTTTCAGAAAAACTCATTTCAAGATTCTTGTACAACAACGGTCCTTCAGAAAAACACATTTCAAGACTCTTGTACAACAACGCTCCTTCAGAAAAACACATTTAAAAACTCATGTACAACAACACTCTTTCAGAGAAACACATTTAAAAACTCATGTGCAACGACAGTCCTTTAGAGAAACGCATTTCAAAACTCATGTACAACGACAGTCCTTTACAGAAACACATATCAAAACTCTTGCACTACAACACTGCTACAGAAAAACTCATTTCAAGATTCTTGTACAACAACACTCCTTCATAAAAACGCATTTAAAAACTCATGTGCAACAACACTCCTTCAGAGAATCACATTTAAAAACTCATGTGAAACTACAGTCCTTTACAGAAACACATATCAAAACCCTTGCACTACAACACTGCTACAGAAAAACTCATTTCAAGATTCTTGTACAACAACGGTCCTTCAGAAAAACACATTTCAAGACTCTTGTACAACAACAGTCCTTCAGAAAAACTCATTTCAAGATTCTTGTACAACAACGGTCCTTCGGAAAAACACATTTCAAGACTCTTGCACAACAGCGCTCCTTCAGAAAAACGCATTTAAAAACTCATGTACAACAACACTCCTTCAGAGAAACACATTTAAAAACTCATGTGCAACGACAGTCCTTTACAGAAACGCATTTCAAAACTCATGTACAACGACAGTCCTTTACAGAAACGCATTTCAAAACTCATGTACAACGACAGTTGTTTACAGAAACACATTTCAAAACTCTTGCACTACAACACTGCTACAGAAAAACTCATTTCAAGATTCTTGTACAACAACAGTCCTTCAGAAAAACTCATTTCAAGATTCTTGTACAACAACGGTCCTTCAGAAAAACACATTTCAAGACTCTTGTACAACAACGCTCCTTCAGAAAAACACATTTAAAAACTCATGTGCAACGACAGTCCTTTACAGAAACGCATTTCAAAACTCATGTACAACGACAGTTGTTTACAGAAACACATTTCAAAACTCTTGCACTACAACACTGCTACAGAAAAACTCATTTCAAGATTCTTGTACAACAACGGTCCTTCAGAAAAACACATTTCAAGACTCTTGTACAACAACGCTCCTTCAGAAAAACACATTTAAAAACTCATGTGCAACGACAGTCCTTTACAGAAACGCATTTCAAAACTCATGTACAACGACAGTCCTTTACAGAAACACATATCAAAACTCTTGCACTACAACACTGCTACAGAAAAACTCATTTCAAAATTCTTGTACAACAACGGTCCTTCAGAAAAACACATTTCAAGACTCTTGCACAACAACGCTCCTTCAGAAAAACACATTTAAAAACTTATGTGCAACGACAGTCCTTTACAGAAACGCATTTCAAAACTCATGTACAACGACAGTTGTTTACAGAAACACATTTCAAAACTCTTGCACTACAACACTGCTACAGAAAAACTCATTTCAAGATTCTTGTACAACAACGGTCCTTCAGAAAAACACATTTCAAGACTCTTGTACAACAACAGTCCTTCAGAAAAACTCATTTCAAGATTCTTGTACAACAACGGTCCTTCGGAAAAACACATTTCAAGACTCTTGTACAACAGCGCTCCTTCAGAAAAACGCATTTAAAAACTCATGTACAACAACACTCCTTCAGAGAAACACATTTAAAAACTCATGTGCAACGACAGTCCTTTACAGAAACGCATTTCAAAACTCATGTACAACGACAGTTGTTTACAGAAACACATTTCAAAACTCTTGCACTACAACACTGCTACAGAAAAACTCATTTCAAGATTCTTGTACAACAACAGTCCTTCAGAAAAACTCATTTCAAGATTCTTGTACAACAACGGTCCTTCAGAAAAACACATTCCAAGACTCTTGTACAACAACACTCCTTCAGAAAAACACATTTAAAAACTCATGTGCAACAACACTCCTTCAGAGAAACACATTTAAAAACTCATGTGAAACTACAGTCCTTTACAGAAACACATATCAAAACTCTTGCACTACAACACTGCTACAGAAAAACTCATTTCAAGATTCTTGTACAACAACGGTCCTTCAGAAAAACACATTTCAAGACTCTTGTACAACAACGGTCCTTCAGAAAAACTCATTTCAAGATTCTTGTACAACAACGGTCCTTCGGAAAAACACATTTCAAGACTCTTGTACAACAGCGCTCCTTCAGAAAAACGCATTTAAAAACTCATGTACAACAACACTCCTTCAGAGAAACACATTTAAAAACTCATGTGCAACGACAGTCCTTTACAGAAACGCATTTCAAAACTCATGTACAACGACAGTTGTTTACAGAAACACATTTCAAAACTCTTGCACTACAACACTGCTACAGAAAAACTCATTTCAAGATTCTTGTACAACAACGGTCCTTCAGAAAAACACATTTCAAGACTCTTGTACAACAACGGTCCTTCAGAAAAACTCATTTCAAGATTCTTGTACAACAACGGTCCTTCGGAAAAACACATTTCAAGACTCTTGTACAACAGCGCTCCTTCAGAAAAACGCATTTAAAAACTCATGTACAACAACACTCCTTCAGAGAAACACATTTAAAAACTCATGTGCAACGACAGTCCTTTACAGAAACGCATTTCAAAACTCATGTACAACGACAGTTGTTTACAGAAACACATTTCAAAACTCTTGCACTACAACACTGCTACAGAAAAACTCATTTCAAGATTCTTGTACAACAACAGTCCTTCAGAAAAACTCATTTCAAGATTCTTGTACAACAACGGTCCTTCAGAAAAACACATTTCAAGACTCTTGTACAACAACGCTCCTTCAGAAAAACACATTTAAAAACTCATGTGCAACGACAGTCCTTTACAGAAACGCATTTCAATACTCATGTACAACGACAGTTGTTTACAGAAACACATTTCAAAACTCTTGCACTACAACACTGCTACAGAAAAACTCATTTCAAGATTCTTGTACAACAACGGTCCTTCAGAAAAACACATTTCAAGACTCTTGTACAACAACGCTCCTTCAGAAAAACACATTTAAAAACTCATGTGCAACGACAGTCCTTTACAGAAACGCATTTCAAAACTCATGTACAACGACAGTTGTTTACAGAAACACATTTCAAAACTCTTGCACTACAACACTGCTACAGAAAAACTCATTTCAAGATTCTTGTACAACAACGGTCCTTCAGAAAAACACATTTCAAGACTCTTGTACAACAACGCTCCTTCAGAAAAACACATTTAAAAACTCATGTGCAACGACAGTCCTTTACAGAAACGCATTTCAAAACTCTTGCACTACAACACTGCTACAGAAAAACTCATTTCAAGATTCTTGTACAACAACACTCCTTCATAAAAACGCATTTAAAAACTCATGTACAACGACAGTCCTTTACAGAAACGCATTTCAAAACTCATGTACAACGACAGTTGTTTACAGAAACACATTTCAAAACTCTTGCACTACAACACTGCTACAGAAAAACTCATTTCAAGATTCTTGTACAACAACGGTCCTTCAGAAAAACACATTTCAAGACTCTTGTACAACAACACTCCTTCAGAAAAACACATTTAAAAACTCATGTGCAACGACAGTCCTTTACAGAAACGCATTTCAAAACTCATGTACAACGACAGTTGTTTACAGAAACACATTTCAAAACTCTTGCACTACAACACTGCTACAGAAAAACTTATTTCAAGATTCTTGTACAACAACGGTCCTTCAGAAAAACACATTTCAAGACTCTTGTACAACAACACTCCTTCAGAGAAACACATTTAAAAACTCATGCACAACAACAGTCCTTCACAGAAACACATTTCAAGACTCTTGTACAACAACAGTCCTTCAGAAAAACTCATTTCAAGATTCTTGTACAACAACGGTCCTTCAGAAAAACTCCATTCAAGATTCTTGTACAACAACGGTCCTTCGGAAAAACACATTTCAAGACTCTTGTACAACAGCGCTCCTTCAGAAAAACGCATTTAAAAACTCATGTACAACAACACTCCTTCAGAGAAACACATTTAAAAACTCATGTGCAACGACAGTCCTGTACAGAAACGCATTTCAAAACTCATGTACAACGACAGTCCTTTACAGAAACACATATCAAAACTCTTGCACTACAACACTGCTACAGAAAAACTCATTTCAAGATTCTTGTACAACACTCCTTCATAAAAACGCATTTAAAAACTCATGTACAACGACAGTCCTTTACAGAAACGCATTTCAAAACTCATGTACAACGACAGTTGTTTACAGAAACACATTTCAAAACTCTTGCACTACAACACTGCTACAGAAAAACTCATTTCAAGATTCTTGTACAACAACGGTCCTTCAGAAAAACACATTTCAAGACTCTTGTACAACAACGCTCCTTCAGAAAAACACATTTAAAAACTCATGTGCAACAACACTCCTTCAGAGAAACACATTTAAAAACTCATGTGAAACTACAGTCCTTTACAGAAACACATATCAAAACTCTTGCACTACAACACTGCTACAGAAAAACTCATTTCAAGATTCTTGTACAACAACGGTCCTTCAGAAAAACACATTTCAAGACTCTTGTACAACAACAGTCCTTCAGAAAAACTCCATTCAAGATTCTTGTACAACAACGGTCCTTCGGAAAAACACATTTCAAGACTCTTGTACAACAGCGCTCCTTCAGAAAAACGCATTTAAAAACTCATGTACAACAACACTCCTTCAGAGAAACACATTTAAAAACTCATGTGCAACGACAGTCCTGTACAGAAACGCATTTCAAAACTCATGTACAACGACAGTCCTTTACAGAAACACATATCAAAACTCTTGCACTACAACACTGCTACAGAAAAACTCATTTCAAGATTCTTGTACAACACTCCTTCATAAAAACGCATTTAAAAACTCATGTACAACGACAGTCCTTTACAGAAACGCATTTCAAAACTCATGTACAACGACAGTTGTTTACAGAAACACATTTCAAAACTCTTGCACTACAACACTGCTACAGAAAAACTCATTTCAAGATTCTTGTACAACAACGGTCCTTCAGAAAAACACATTTCAAGACTCTTGTACAACAACGCTTATTCAGAAAAACACATTTAAAAACTCATGTGCAACGACAGTCCTTTACAGAAACGCATTTCAAAACTCATGTACAACAACAACACTGCTACAGAAAAACTCATTTCAAGATTCTTGTACAACAACGGTCCTTCAGAAAAACACATTTCAAGACTCTTGTACAACAACGCTCCTTCAGAAAAACACATTTAAAAACTCATGTGCAACGACAGTCCTTTACAGAAACGCATTTCAAAACTCATGTACAACGACAGTCCTTTACAGAAATACATATCAAAACTCTTGCACTACAACACTGCTACAGAAAAACTCATTTCATGATTCTTGTACAACAACGTTCCTTCAGAAAAGCACATTTCAACACTCTTGTACAACAACGCTCCTTCAGAAAAACACATTTAAAAACTCATGTGCAACGACAGTCCTTTACAGAAACGCATTTCAAAACTCATGTACAACGACAGTTGTTTACAGAAACACATTTCAAAACTCTTGCACTACAACACTGCTACAGAAAAACTCATTTCAAGATTCTTGTACAACAACGGTCCTTCAGAAAAACACATTTCAAGACTCTTGTACAACAACGCTCCTTCAGAAAAACACATTTAAAAACTCATGTGCAACGACAGTCCTTTACAGAAACGCATTTCAAAACTCATGTACAACGACAGTTGTTTACAGAAACACATTTCAAAACTCTTGCACTACAACACTGCTACAGAAAAACTCATTTCAAGATTCTTGTACAACAACAGTCCTTCAGAAAAACTCATTTCAAGATTCTTGTACAGCAACGGTCCTTCAGAAAAACACATTTCAAGACTCTTGTACAACAACGCTCCTTCAGAAAAACACATTTAAAAACTCATGTGAAACGACAGTCCTTTACAGAAACACATATCAAAACTCTTGCACTACAACACTGCTACAGAAAAACTCATTTCAAGATTCTTGTACAACAACACTCCTTCATAAAAACGCATTTAAAAACTCATGTACAACGACAGTCCTTTACAGAAACGCATTTCAAAACTCTTGCACTACAACACTGCTACAGAAAAACTCATTTCAAGATTCTTGTACAACAACAGTCCTTCAGAAAAACTCATTTCAAGATTCTTGTACAACAACGGTCCTTCAGAAAAACACATTTCAAGACTCTTGTACAACAACACTCCTTCACAGAAACACATTTAAAAACTCATGCACAACAACAGTCCTTCACAGAAACACATTTCAAGACTCTTGTACAACAACAGTCCTTCAGAAAAACTCATTTCAAGATTCTTGTACAACAACGGTCCTTCAGAAAAACTCCATTCAAGATTCTTGTACAACAACGGTCCTTCGGAAAAACACATTTCAAGACTCTTGTACAACAGCGCTCCTTCAGAAAAACGCATTTAAAAACTCATGTACAACAACACTCCTTCAGAGAAACACATTTAAAAACTCATGTGCAACGACAGTCCTGTACAGAAACGCATTTCAAAACTCATGTACAACGACAGTCCTTTACAGAAACACATATCAAAACTCTTGCACTACAACACTGCTACAGAAAAACTCATTTCAAGATTCTTGTACAACACTCCTTCATAAAAACGCATTTAAAAACTCATGTACAACGACAGTCCTTTACAGAAACGCATTTCAAAACTCATGTACAACGACAGTTGTTTACAGAAACACATTTCAAAACTCTTGCACTACAACACTGCTACAGAAAAACTCATTTCAAGATTCTTGTACAACAACGGTCCTTCAGAAAAACACATTTCAAGACTCTTGTACAACAACGCTCCTTCAGAAAAACACATTTAAAAACTCATGTGCAACAACACTCCTTCAGAGAAACACATTTAAAAACTCATGTGAAACTACAGTCCTTTACAGAAACACATATCAAAACTCTTGCACTACAACACTGCTACAGAAAAACTCATTTCAAGATTCTTGTACAACAACGGTCCTTCAGAAAAACACATTTCAAGACTCTTGTACAACAACAGTCCTTCAGAAAAACTCCATTCAAGATTCTTGTACAACAACGGTCCTTCGGAAAAACACATTTCAAGACTCTTGTACAACAGCGCTCCTTCAGAAAAACGCATTTAAAAACTGATGTACAACAACACTCCTTCAGAGAAACACATTTAAAAACTCATGTGCAACGACAGTCCTGTACACAAACGCATTTCAAAACTCATGTACAACGACAGTCCTTTACAGAAACACATATCAAAACTCTTGCACTACAACACTGCTACAGAAAAACTCATTTCAAGATTCTTGTACAACACTCCTTCATAAAAACGCATTTAAAAACTCATGTACAACGACAGTCCTTTACAGAAACGCATTTCAAAACTCATGTACAACGACAGTTGTTTACAGAAACACATTTCAAAACTCTTGCACTACAACACTGCTACAGAAAAACTCATTTCAAGATTCTTGTACAACAACGGTCCTTCAGAAAAACACATTTCAAGACTCTTGTACAACAACGCTTATTCAGAAAAACACATTTAAAAACTCATGTGCAACGACAGTCCTTTACAGAAACGCATTTCAAAACTCATGTACAACAACAACACTGCTACAGAAAAACTCATTTCAAGATTCTTGTACAACAACGGTCCTTCAGAAAAACACATTTCAAGACTCTTGTACAACAACGCTCCTTCAGAAAAACACATTTAAAAACTCATGTGCAACGACAGTCCTTTACAGAAACGCATTTCAAAACACATGTACAACAACAACACTGCTACAGAAAAACTCATTTCAAGATTCTTGTACAACAACGGTCCTTCAGAAAAACACATTTCAAGACTCTTGTACAACAACGCTCCTTCAGAAAAACACATTTAAAAACTCATGTGCAACGACAGTCCTTTACAGAAACGCATTTCAAAACTCATGTACAACAACAACACTGCTACAGAAAAACTCATTTCATGATTCTTGTACAACAACGTTCCTTCAGAAAAGCACATTTCAACACTCTTGTACAACAACGCTCCTTCAGAAAAACACATTTAAAAACTCATGTGCAACGACAGTCCTTCACAGAAACGCATTTCAAAACTCATGTACAACGACAGTTGTTTACAGAAACACATTTCAAAACTCTTGCACTACAACACTGCTACAGAAAAACTCATTTCAAGATTCTTGTACAACAACGGTCCTTCAGAAAAACACATTTCAAGACTCTTGTACAACAACGCTCCTTCAGAAAAACAGATTTAAAAACTCATGTGCAACGACAGTCCTTTACAGAAACGCATTTCAAAACTCATGTACAACGACAGTTGTTTACAGAAACACATTTCAAAACTCTTGCACTACAACACTGCTACAGAAAAACTCATTTCAAGATTCTTGTACAACAACAGTCCTTCAGAAAAACTCATTTCAAGATTCTTGTACAGCAACGGTCCTTCAGAAAAACACATTTCAAGACTCTTGTACAACAACGCTCCTTCAGAAAAACACATTTAAAAACTCATGTGAAACGACAGTCCTTTACAGAAACACATATCAAAACTCTTGCACTACAACACTGCTACAGAAAAACTCATTTCAAGATTCTTGTACAACAACACTCCTTCATAAAAACGCATTTAAAAACTCATGTACAACGACAGTCCTTTACAGAAACGCATTTCAAAACTCTTGCACTACAACACTGCTACAGAAAAACTCATTTCAAGATTCTTGTACAACAACAGTCCTTCAGAAAAACTCATTTCAAGATTCTTGTACAACAACGGTCCTTCAGAAAAACACATTTCAAGACTCTTGTACAACAACACTCCTTCAGAAAAACACATTTAAAAACTCATGTGCAACAACACTCCTTCAGAGAAACACATTTAAAAACTCATGTGAAACTACAGTCCTTTACAGAAACACAAATCAAAACTCTTGCACTACAACACTGCTACAGAAAAACTCATTTCAAGATTCTTGTACAACAACGGTCCTTCAGAAAAACACATTTCAAGACTCTTGTACAACAACAGTCCTTCAGAAAAACTCATTTCAAGATTCTTGTACAACAACGGTCCTTAGGAAAAACACATTTCAAGACTCTTGTACAACAACGCTCCTTCAGAAAAACACATTTAAAAACTCATATGCAACGACAGTCCTTCAGAGAAACACATTTAAAAACTCCTTCATAAAAACGCATTTAAAAACTCATGTACAACGACAGTCCTTTACAGAAACGCATTTCAAAACTCATGTACAACGACAGTTGTTTACAGAAACACATTTCAAAACTCTTGCACTACAACACTGCTACAGAAAAACTCATTTCAAGATTCTTGTACAACAACAGTCCTTCAGAAAAACTCATTTCAAGATTCTTGTACAACAACGGTCCTTCAGAAAAACACATTTCGAGACTCTTGTACAACAACGCTCCTTCAGAAAAACACATTTAAAAACTCATGTGCAACGACAGTCCTTTACAGAAACGCATTTCAAAACTCATGTACAACGACAGTTGTTTACAGAAACACATTTCAAAACTCTTGCACTACAACACTGCTACAGAAAAACTCATTTCAAGATTCTTGTACAACAACGGTCCTTCAGAAAAACACATTTCAAGACTCTTGTACAACAACGCTCCTTCAGAAAAACACATTTAAAAACTCATGTGCAACGACAGTCCTTTATGTACAACGACAGTTGTTTACAGAAACACATTTCAAAACTCTTGCACTACAACACTGCTACAGAAAAACTCATTTCAAGATTCTTGTACAACAACACTCCTTCATAAAAACGCACTTAAAAACTCATGTACAACGACAGTCCTTTACAGAAACGCATTTCAAAACTCTTGCACTACAACACTGCTACAGAAAAACTCATTTCAAGATTCTTGTACAACAACACTCCTTCATAAAAACGCATTTAAAAACTCATGTACAACAACACTCCTTCAGAGAAACACATTTAAAAACTCATGTACAACGACAGTCCTTTACAGAAACACATTTCAAAACGCTTGCACTACAACACTGCTACAGAAAAACTCATTTCAAGATTCTTGTACAACAACGGTCCTTCAGAAAAACTCATTTCAAGATTCTTGTACAACAACGGTCCTTCAGAAAAACACATTTCAAGACTCTTCTACAACAACGCTCCTTCAGAAAAACACATTTCAAGATTCTTGTACAACAACGGTCCTTCGGAAAAACACATTTCAAGACTCTTGTACAACAGCGCTCCTTCAGAAACACGCATTTAAAAACTCATGTACAACAACACTTCTTCAGAGAAACACATTTAAAAACTCATGTACAACGACAGTCCTTTACAGTAACACATTTCAAAACTCTTGCACTACAACACTGCTACAGAAAAACTCATTCCAAGATTCTTGTATAAAAACAGTCCTTCAGAAAAACTCATTTCAAGACTCTTGTACAACGACAGTCCTTCAGAAAAACACATTTAAAAACTCATGCACAACAACAGTCCTTCACAGAAACACATTTCAAGACTCTTGTACAACAACAGTCCTTCAGAAAAACTCATTTCAAGATTCTTGTACAACAACGGTCCTTCAGAAAAACACATTTCAAGACTCTTGTACAACAACACACCTTCAGGAAAACGCATTTAAAAACTCATGTACAACAACACTCCTTCAGAGAAAAACATTTAAAAACTCATGTGCAACGACAGTCCTTTACAGAAACGCATTTCAAAACTCATGTACAACGACAGTTGTTTACAGAAACACATTTCAAAACTCTTGCACTACAACACTGCTACAGAAAAACTCATTTCAAGATTCTTGTACAACAACGGTCCTTCAGAAAAACACATTTCAAGACTCTTGTACAACAACAGTCCTTCAGAAAAACTCATTTCAAGATTCTTGTACAACAACGGTCCTTCGGAAAAACTCATTTCAAGACTCTTGTACAACAACGCTCCTTCAGAAAAACACATTTAAAAACTCATGTGCAACGACAGTCCTTCAGAGAAACACATTTAAAAACTCATGTGCAACGACAGTCCTTTACAGAAACGCATTTCAAAACTCATGTACAACGACAGTTGTTTACAGAAACACATTTCAAAACTCTTGCACTACAACACTGCTACAGAAAAACTCATTTCAAGATTCTTGTACAACAACGGTCCTTCAGAAAAACACATTTCAAGACTCTTGTACAACAACGCTCCTTCAGAAAAACACATTTAAAAACTCATGTGCAACGACAGTCCTTTATGTACAACGACAGTTGTTTACAGAAACACATTTCAAAACTCTTGCACTACAACACTGCTACAGAAAAACTCATTTCAAGATTCTTGTACAACAACACTCCTTCATAAAAACGCACTTAAAAACTCATGTACAACGACAGTCCTTTACAGAAACGCATTTCAAAACTCTTGCACTACAACACTGCTACAGAAAAACTCATTTCAAGATTCTTGTACAACAACACTCCTTCATAAAAACGCATTTAAAAACTCATGTACAACAACACTCCTTCAGAGAAACACATTTAAAAACCCATGTACAACGACAGTCCTTTACAGAAACACATTTCAAAACTCTTGCACTACAACACTGCTACAGAAAAACTCATTTCAAGATTCTTGTACAACAACGGTCCTTCAGAAAAACTCATTTCAAGATTCTTGTACAACAACGGTCCTTCAGAAAAACACATTTCAAGACTCTTCTACAACAACGCTCCTTCAGAAAAACACATTTCAAGATTCTTGTACAACAACGGTCCTTCGGAAAAACACATTTCAAGACTCTTGTACAACAGCGCTCCTTCAGAAACACGCATTTAAAAACTCATGTACAACAACACTTCTTCAGAGAAACACATTTAAAAACTCATGTACAACGACAGTCCTTTACAGTAACACATTTCAAAACTCTTGCACTACAACACTGCTACAGAAAAACTCATTCCAAGATTCTTGTATAAAAACAGTCCTTCAGAAAAACTCATTTCAAGACTCTTGTACAACGACAGTCCTTCAGAAAAACACATTTAAAAACTCATGCACAACAACAGTCCTTCACAGAAACACATTTCAAGACTCTTGTACAACAACAGTCCTTCAGAAAAACTCATTTCAAGATTCTTGTACAACAACGGTCCTTCAGAAAAACACATTTCAAGACTCTTGTACAACAACACTCCTTCAGAGAAAAACATTTAAAAACTCATGTGCAACGACAGTCCTTTACAGAAACGCATTTCAAAACTCATGTACAACGACAGTTGTTTACAGAAACACATTTCAAAACTCTTGCACTACAACACTGCTACAGAAAAACTCATTTCAAGATTCTTGTACAACAACGGTCCTTCAGAAAAACACATTTCAAGACTCTTGTACAACAACGGTCCTTCAGAAAAACTCATTTCAAGATTCTTGTACAACAACGGTCCTTCGGAAAAACACATTTCAAGACTCTTGTACAACAACGCTCCTTCAGAAAAACACATTTAAAAACTCATGTGCAACGACAGTCCTTCAGAGAAACACATTTAAAAACTCATGTGCAACGACAGTCCTTTACAGAAACGCATTTCAAAACTCATGTACAACGACAGTTGTTTACAGAAACACATTTCAAAACTCTTGCACTACAACACTGCTACAGAAAAACTCATTTCAAGATTCTTGTACAACAACACTCCTTCATAAAAACGCATTTAAAAACTCATGTACAACGACAGTCCTTTACAGAAACGCATTTCAAAACTCTTGCACTACAACACTGCTACAGAAAAACTCATTTCAAGATTCTTGTACAACAACAGTCCTTCAGAAAAACTCATTTCAAGATTCTTGTACAACAACGGTCCTTCAGAAAAACACATTTCGAGACTCTTGTACACCAACGCTCCTTCAGAAAAACACATTTAAAAACTCATGTGCAACGACAGTCCTTTACAGAAACGCATTTCAAAACTCATGTACAACGACAGTTGTTTACAGAAACACATTTCAAAACTCTTGCACTACAACACTGCTACAGAAAAACTCATTTCAAGATTCTTGTACAACAACGGTCCTTCAGAAAAAC
Source organism: Xylota sylvarum (assembly GCA_905220385.1). Lineage (NCBI taxonomy): Eukaryota > Metazoa > Arthropoda > Insecta > Diptera > Syrphidae > Xylota > Xylota sylvarum. Next base: position 374,696 of record CAJMZQ010000090.1, read on the forward strand.
ACATTTCAAGACTCTTGTACAACAACGCTCCTTCAGAAAAACACATTTAAAAACTCATGTGCAACGACAGTCCTTTACAGAAACGCATTTCAAAACTCTTGCACTACAACACTGCTACAGAAAAACTCATTTCAAGATTCTTGTACAACAACACTCCTTCATAAAAACGCATTTAAAAACTCATGTACAACGACAGTCCTTTACAGAAACGCATTTCAAAACTCATGTACAACGACAGTTGTTTACAGAAACACATTTCAAAACTCTTGCACTACAACACTGCTACAGAAAAACTCATTTCAAGATTCTTGTACAACAACAGTCCTTCAGAAAAACTCATTTCAAGATTCTTGTACAACAACGGTCCTTCAGAAAAACACATTTCAAGACTCTTGTACAACAACGCTCCTTCAGAAAAACACATTTAAAAACTCATGTGAAACGACAGTCCTTTACAGAAACACATATCAAAACTCTTGCACTACAACACTGCTACAGAAAAACTCATTTCAAGATTCTTGTACAAGAACACTTCTTCATAAAAACGCACTTAAAAACTCATGTACAACGACAGTCCTTTACAGAAACGCATTTCAAAACTCTTGCACTACAACACTGCTACAGAAAAACTCATTTCAAGATTCTTGTACAACAACACTCCTTCATAAAAACGCATTTAAAAACTCATGTACAACAACACTCCTTCAGAGAAACACATTTAAAAACTCATGTACAACGACAGTCCTTTACAGAAACACATTTCAAAACTCTTGCACTACAACACTGCTACAGAAAAACTCATTTCAAGATTCTTGTACAACAACGGTCCTTCAGAAAAACACATTTCAAGACTCTTGTACAACAACAGTCCTTCAGAAAAACTCATTTCAAGATTCTTGTACAACAACGCTCCTTCAGAAAAACACATTTAAAAACTCATGTGAAACGACAGTCCTTTACAGAAAAACACATATCAAAACTCTTGCACTACAACACTGCTACAGAAAAACTCATTTCAAGATTCTTGTACAAGAACACTCCTTCATAAAAAGGCACTTAAAAACTCATGTACAACGACAGTCCTTTACAGAAACGCATTTCAAAACTCTTGCACTACAACACTGCTACAGAAAAACTCATTTCAAGATTCTTGTACAACAACACTCCTTCATAAAAACGCACTTAAAAACTCATGTACAACGACAGTCCTTTACAGAAACGCATTTCAAAACTCTTGCACTACAACACTGCTACAGAAAAACTCATTTCAAGATTCTTGTACAACAACAGTCCTTCAGAAAAACTCATTTCAAGATTCTTGTACAACAACGGTCCTTCAGAAAAACACATTTCGAGACTCTTGTACAACAACGGTCCTTCAGAAAAACACATTTCAAGACTCTTGTACAACAACAGTCCTTCAGAAAAACTCATTTCAAGATTCTTGTACAACAACGGTCCTTCAGAAAAACACATTTCAAGACTCTTGTACAACAACAGTCCTTCAGAAAAACTCATTTCAAGATTCTTGTACAACAACGGTCCTTCAGAAAAACACATTTAAAAACTCATGTGAAACGACAGTCCTTTACAGAAACACATATCAAAACTCTTGCACTACAACACTGCTACAGAAAAACTCATTTCAAGATTCTTGTACAACAACACTCCTTCATAAAAACGCACTTAAAAACTCATGTACAACGACAGTCCTTTACAGAAACGCATTTCAAAACTCTTGCACTACAACACTGCTACAGAAAAACTCATTTCAAGATTCTTGTACAACAACACTCCTTCATAAAAACGCATTTAAAAACTCATGTACAACAACACTCCTTCAGAGAAACACATTTAAAAACTCATGTACAACGACAGTCCTTTACAGAAACACATTTCAAAACTCTTGCACTACAACACTGCTACAGAAAAACTCATTTCAAGATTCTTGTACAACAACGGTCCTTCAGAAAAACTCATTTCAAGATTCTTGTACAACAACGGTCCTTCAGAAAAACACATTTCAAGACTCTTCTACAACAACGCTCCTTCAGAAAAACATATTTCAAGATTCTTGTACAACAACGGTCCTTCGGAAAAACACATTTCAAGACTCTTGTACAACAGCGCTCCTTCAGAAACACGCATTTAAAAACTCATGTACAACAACACTCCTTCAGAGAAACACATTTAAAAACTCATGTACAACGACAGTCCTTTACAGTAACACATTTCAAAACTCTTGCACTACAACACTGCTACAGAAAAACTCATTTCAAGATTCTTGTATAAAAACAGTCCTTCAGAAAAACTCATTTCAAGACTCTTGTACAACGACAGTCCTTCAGAAAAACACATTTAAAAACTCATGCACAACAACAGTCCTTCACAGAAACACATTTCAAGACTCTTGTACAACAACAGTCCTTCAGAAAAACTCATTTCAAGATTCTTGTACAACAACGGTCCTTCAGAAAAACGCATTTCAAGACTCTTGTACAACAACACAATTTCAGGAAAACGCATTTAAAAACTCATGTACAACAACACTCCTTCAGAGAAAAACATTTAAAAACTCATGTGCAACGACAGTCCTTTACAGAAACGCATTTCAAAACTCATGTACAACGACAGTTGTTTACAGAAACACATTTCAAAACTCTTGCACTACAACACTGCTACAGAAAAACTCATTTCAAGATTCTTGTACAACAACGGTCCTTCAGAAAAACACATTTCAAGACTCTTGTACAACAACAGTCCTTCAGAAAAACTCATTTCAAGATTCTTGTACAACAACGGTCCTTCGGAAAAACACATTTCAAGACTCTTGTACAACAATGCTCCTTCAGAAAACCACATTTAAAAACTCATGTGCAACGACAGTCCTTCAGAGAAACACATTTAAAAACTCATGTGCAACGACAGTCCTTTACAGAAACGCATTTCAAAACTCATGTACAACGACAGTTGTTTACAGAAACACATTTCAAAACTCTTGCACTACAACACTGCTACAGAAAAACTCATTTCAAGATTCTTGTACAACAACACTCCTTCATAAAAACGCATTTAAAAACTCATGTACAACGACAGTCCTTTACAGAAACGCATTTCAAAACTCTTGCACTACAACACTGCTACAGAAAAACTCATTTCAAGATTCTTGTACAACAACAGTCCTTCAGAAAAACTCATTTCAAGATTCTTGTACAACAACGGTCCTTCAGAAAAACACATTTCGAGACTCTTGTACAACAACGCTCCTTCAGAAAAACACATTTAAAAACTCATGTGCAACGACAGTCCTTTACAGAAACGCATTTCAAAACTCATGTACAACGACAGTTGTTTACAGAAACACATTTCAAAACTCTTGCACTACAACACTGCTACAGAAAAACTCATTTCAAGATTCTTGTACAACAACGGTCCTTCAGAAAAACACATTTCAAGACTCTTGTACAACAACGCTCCTTCAGAAAAACACATTTAAAAACTCATGTGCAACGACAGTCCTTTACAGAAACGCATTTCAAAACTCTTGCACTACAACACTGCTACAGAAAAACTCATTTCAAGATTCTTGTACAACAACACTCCTTCATAAAAACGCATTTAAAAACTCATGTACAACGACAGTCCTTTACAGAAACGCATTTCAAAACTCATGTACAACGACAGTTGTTTACAGAAACACATTTCAAAACTCTTGCACTACAACACTGCTACAGAAAAACTCATTTCAAGATTCTTGTACAACAACAGTCCTTCAGAAAAACTCATTTCAAGATTCTTGTACAACAACGGTCCTTCAGAAAAACACATTTCAAGACTCTTGTACAACAACGCTCCTTCAGAAAAACACATTTAAAAACTCATGTGAAACGACAGTCCTTTACAGAAACACATATCAAAACTCTTGCACTACAACACTGCTACAGAAAAACTCATTTCAAGATTCTTGTACAAGAACACTTCTTCATAAAAACGCACTTAAAAACTCATGTACAACGACAGTCCTTTACAGAAACGCATTTCAAAACTCTTGCACTACAACACTGCTACAGAAAAACTCATTTCAAGATTCTTGTACAACAACACTCCTTCATAAAAACGCATTTAAAAACTCATGTACAACAACACTCCTTCAGAGAAACACATTTAAAAACTCATGTACAACGACAGTCCTTTACAGAAACACATTTCAAAACTCTTGCACTACAACACTGCTACAGAAAAACTCATTTCAAGATTCTTGTACAACAACGGTCCTTCAGAAAAACACATTTCAAGACTCTTGTACAACAACAGTCCTTCAGAAAAACTCATTTCAAGATTCTTGTACAACAACGGTCCTTCAGAAAAACACATTTCAAGACTCTTGTACAACAACGCTCCTTCAGAAAAACACATTTAAAAACTCATGTGAAACGACAGTCCTTTACAGAAAAACACATATCAAAACTCTTGCACTACAACACTGCTACAGAAAAACTCATTTCAAGATTCTTGTACAAGAACACTCCTTCATAAAAACGCACTTAAAAACTCATGTACAACGACAGTCCTTTACAGAAACGCATTTCAAAACTCTTGCACTACAACACTGCTACAGAAAAACTCATTTCAAGATTCTTGTACAACAACACTCCTTCATAAAAACGCACTTAAAAACTCATGTACAACGACAGTCCTTTACAGAAACGCATTTCAAAACTCTTGCACTACAACACTGCTACAGAAAAACTCATTTCAAGATTCTTGTACAATAACGGTCCTTCAGAAAAACACATTTAAAAACTCATGTGCAACGACAGTCCTTCAGAGAAACACATTTAAAAACTCATGTGCAACGACAGTCCTTTACAGAAACGCATTTCAAAACTCATGTACAACGACAGTCCTTTACAGAAACGCATTTCAAAACTCTTGCACTACAACACTGCTACAGAAAAACTCATTTCAAGATTCTTGTACAACAACAGTCCTTCAGAAAAACTCATTTCAAGATTCTTGTACAACAACGGTCCTTCAGAAAAACACATTTCGAGACTCTTGTACAACAACGCTCCTTCAGAAAAACACATTTAAAAACTCATGTGCAACGACAGTCCTTTACAGAAACGCATTTCAAAACTCATGTACAACGACAGTTGTTTACAGAAACACATTTCAAAACTCTTGCACTACAACACTGCTACAGAAAAACTCATTTCAAGATTCTTGTACAACAACGGTCCTTCAGAAAAACACATTTCAAGACTCTTGTACAACAACGCTCCTTCAGAAAAACACATTTAAAAACTCATGTGCAACGACAGTCCTTTACAGAAACGCATTTCAAAACTCTTGCACTACAACACTGCTACAGAAAAACTCATTTCAAGATTCTTGTACAACAACACTCCTTCATAAAAACGCATTTAAAAACTCATGTACAACGACAGTCCTTTACAGAAACGCATTTCAAAACTCATGTACAACGACAGTTGTTTACAGAAACACATTTCAAAACTCTTGCACTACAACACTGCTACAGAAAAACTCATTTCAAGATTCTTGTACAACAACAGTCCTTCAGAAAAACTCATTTCAAGATTCTTGTACAACAACGGTCCTTCAGAAAAACACATTTCAAGACTCTTGTACAACAACGCTCCTTCAGAAAAACACATTTAAAAACTCATGTGCAACGACAGTCCTTTACAGAAACGCATTTCAAAACTCTTGCACTACAACACTGCTACAGAAAAACTCATTTCAAGATCCTTGTACAACAACGGTCCTTCAGAAAAACACATTTCAAGACTCTTGTACAACAACGCTCCTTCAGAAAAACACATTTAAAAACTCATGTGCAACGACAGTCCTTTACAGAAACGCATTTCAAAACTCTTGCACTACAACACTGCTACAGAAAAACTCATTTCAAGATTCTTGTACAACAACACTCCTTCATAAAAACGCATTTAAAAACTCATGTACAACGACAGTCCTTTACAGAAACGCATTTCAAAACTCAAGTACAACGACAGTCCTTTACAGTAACACATTTCAAAACTCTTGCACTACAACACTGCTACAGAAAAACTCATTTCAAGATTCTTGTATAAAAACAGTCCTTCAGAAAAACTCATTTCAAGACTCTTGTACAACGACAGTCCTTCAGAAAAACACATTTAAAAACTCATGCACAACAACAGTCCTTCACAGAAACACATTTCAAGACTCTTGTACAACAACAGTCCTTCAGAAAAACTCATTTCAAGATTCTTGTACAACAACGGTCCTTCAGAAAAACGCATTTCAAGACTCTTGTACAACAACACAATTTCAGGAAAACGCATTTAAAAACTCATGTACAACAACACTCCTTCAGAGAAAAACATTTAAAAACTCATGTGCAACGACAGTCCTTTACAGAAACGCATTTCAAAACTCATGTACAACGACAGTTGTTTACAGAAACACATTTCAAAACTCTTGCACTACAACACTGCTACAGAAAAACTCATTTCAAGATTCTTGTACAACAACGGTCCTTCAGAAAAACACATTTCAAGACTCTTGTACAACAACAGTCCTTCAGAAAAACTCATTTCAAGATTCTTGTACAACAACGGTCCTTCGGAAAAACACATTTCAAGACTCTTGTACAACAACGCTCCTTCAGAAAAACACATTTAAAAACTCATGTGCAACGACAGTCCTTCAGAGAAACACATTTAAAAACTCATGTGCAACGACAGTCCTTTACAGAAACGCATTTCAAAACTCATGTACAACGACAGTCCTTTACAGAAACGCATTTCAAAACTCTTGCACTACAACACTGCTACAGAAAAACTCATTTCAAGATTCTTGTACAACAACACTCCTTCATAAAAACGCATTTAAAAACTCATGTACAACAACACTCCTTCAGAGAAACACATTTAAAAACTCATGTACAACGACAGTCCTTTACAGAAACACATTTCAAAACTCTTGCACTACAACACTGCTACAGAAAAACTCATTTCAAGATTCTTGTACAACAACGGTCCTTCAGAAAAACACATTTCAAGACTCTTGTACAACAACGCTCCTTCAGAAAAACACATTTAAAAACTCATGTGCAACGACAGTCCTTTACAGAAACGCATTTCAAAACTCATGTACAACGACAGTTGTTTACAGAAACACATTTCAAAACTCTTGCACTACAACACTGCTACAGAAAAACTCATTTCAAGATTCTTGTACAACAACACTCCTTCATAAAAACGCATTTAAAAACTCATGTACAACAACACTCCTTCAGAGAAACACATTTAAAAACTCATGTACAACGACAGTCCTTTACAGAAACACATTTCAAAACTCTTGCACTACAACACTGCTACAGAAAAACTCATTTCAAGATTCTTGTACAACAACGGTTCTTCAGAAAAACACATTTCGAGACTCTTGTACAACAACGCTCCTTCAGAAAAACACATTTAAAAACTCATGTGCAACGACAGTCCTTTACAGAAACGCATTTCAAAACTCATGTACAACGACAGTTGTTTACAGAAACACATTTCAAAACTCTTGCACTACAACACTGCTACAGAAAAACTCATTTCAAGATTCTTGTACAACAACACTCCTTCATAAAAACACATTTAAAAACTCATGTACAACAACACTCCTTCAGAGAAACACATTTAAAAACTCATGTACAACGACAGTCCTTTACAGAAACACATTTCAAAACTCTTGCACTACAACACTGCTACAGAAAAACTCATTTCAAGATTCTTGTACAACAACGGTCCTTCAGAAAAACACATTTCGAGACTCTTGTACAACAACGCTCCTTCAGAGAAACACATTTAAAAACTCATGTACAACGACAGTCCTTTACAGAAACACATTTCAAAACTCTTGCACTACAACACTGCTACAGAAAAACTCATTTCAAGATTCTTGTACAACAACGGTCCTTCAGAAAAACACATTTCAAGACTCTTGTACAACAACGCTCCTTCAGAAAAACACATTTAAAAACTCATGTGCAACGACAGTCCTTTACAGAAACGCATTTCAAAACTCATGTACAACGACAGTCCTTTACAGAAACACATTTCAAAACTCTTGCACTACAACACTGCTACAGAAAAACTCATTTCAAGATTCTTGTACAACAACGGTCCTTCAGAAAAACACATTTCAAGACTCTTGTACAACAACGCTCCTTCAGAAAAACACATTTAAAAACTCATGTGCAACGACAGTCCTTTACAGAAACACATTTAAAAACTCATGTACAACGACAGTCCTTTACAGAAACACATTTCAAAACTCTTGCACTACAACACTGCTACAGAAAAACTCATTTCAAGATTCTTGTACAACAACACTCCTTCATAAAAACGCATTTAAAAACTCATGTACAACAACACTCCTTCAGAGAAACACATTTAAAAACTCATGTACAACGACAGTCCTTTACAGAAACACATTTCAAAACTCTTGCACTACAACACTGCTACAGAAAAACTCATTTCAAGATTCTTGTACAACAACGGTCCTTCAGAAAAACACATTTCGAGACTCTTGTACAACAACGCTCCTTCAGAAAAACACATTTAAAAACTCATGTGCAACGACAGTCCTTTACAGAAACGCATTTCAAAACTCATGTACAACGACAGTTGTTTACAGAAACACATTTCAAAACTCTTGCACTACAACACTGCTACAGAAAAACTCATTTCAAGATTCTTGTACAACAACGGTCCTTCAGAAAAACACATTTCAAGACCCTTGTACAACAACGCTCCTTCAGAAAAACACATTTAAAAACTCATGTTCAACGACAGTCCTTTACAGAAACGCATTTCAAAACTCTTGCACTACAACACTGCTACAGAAAAACTCATTTCAAGATTCTTGTACAACAACACTCCCTCATAAAAACGCATTTAAAAACTCATGTACAACGACAGTCCTTTACAGAAACGCATTTCAAAACTCATGTACAACGACAGTTGTTTACAGAAACACATTTCAAAACTCTTGCACTACAACACTGCTACAGAAAAACTCATTTCAAGATTCTTGTACAACAACAGTCCTTCAGAAAAACTCATTTCAAGATTCTTGTACAACAACGGTCCTTCAGAAAAACACATTTCAAGACTCTTGTACAACAACGCTCCTTCAGAAAAACACATTTAAAAACTCATGTGAAACGAGAGTCCTTTACAGAAACACATATCAAAACTCTTGCACTACAACACTGCTACAGAAAAACTCATTTCAAGATTCTTGTACAACAACACTCCTTCATAAAAACGCACTTAAAAACTCATGTACAACGACAGTCCTTTACAGAAACGCATTTCAAAACTCTTGCACTACAACACTGCTACAGAAAAACTCATTTCAAGATTCTTGTACAACAACACTCCTTCATAAAAACGCATTTAAAAACTCATGTACAACAACACTCCTTCAGAGAAACACATTTAAAAACTCATGTACAACGACAGTCCTTTACAGAAACACATTTCAAAACTCTTGCACTACAACACTGCTACAGAAAAACTCATTTCAAGATTCTTGTACAACAACGGTCCTTCAGAAAAACTCATTTCAAGATTCTTGTACAACAACGGTCCTTCAGAAAAACACATTTCAAGACTCTTCTACAACAACGCTCCTTCAGAAAAACACATTTCAAGATTCTTGTACAACAACGGTCCTTCGGAAAAACACATTTCAAGACTCTTGTACAACAGCGCCCCTTTCAGAAACACGCATTTTAAAACTCATGTACAACAACACTCCTTCAGAGAAACACATTTAAAAACTCATGTACAACGACAGTCCTTTACAGAAACACATTTCAAAACTCTTGCACTACAACACTGCTACAGAAAAACTCATTTCAAGATTCTTGTATAAAAACAGTCCTTCAGAAAAACTCATTTCAAGACTCTTGTACAACGACAGTCCTTCAGAAAAACACATTTAAAAACTCATGCACAACAACAGTCCTTCACAGAAACACATTTCAAGACTCTTGTACAACAACAGTCCTTCAGAAAAACTCATTTCAAGATTCTTGTACAACAACGGTCCTTCAGAAAAACACATTTCAAGACTCTTGTACAACAACACACCTTCAGGAAAACGCATTTAAAAACTCATGTACAACAACACTCCTTCAGAGAAAAACATTTAAAAACTCATGTGAAACGACAGTCCTTTACAGAAACACATATCAAAACTCTTGCACTACAACACTGCTACAGAAAAACTCATTTCAAGATTCTTGTACAACAACACTCCTTCATAAAAACGCATTTAAAAACTCATGTACAACGACAGTCCTTTACAGAAACGCATTTCAAAACTCATGTACAACGACAGTTGTTTACAGAAACACATTTCAAAACTCTTGCACTACAACACTGCTACAGAAAAACTCATTTCAAGATTCTTGTACAACAACGGTCCTTCAGAAAAACACATTTCAAGACTCTTGTACAACAACAGTCCTTCAGAAAAACTCATTTCAAGACTCTTGTACAACAACAGTCCTTCAGAAAAACTCATTTCAAGATTCTTGTACAACAACGGTCCTTCGGAAAAACACATTTCAAGACTCTTGTACAACAGCGCTCCTTCAGAAAAACGCATTTAAAAACTCATGTACAACAACACTCCTTCAGAGAAACACATTTAAAAACTCATGTGCAACGACAGTCCTTTATGTACAACGACAGTTGTTTACAGAAACACATTTCAAAACTCTTGCACTACAACACTGCTACAGAAAAACTCATTTCAAGATTCTTGTACAACAACGGTCCTTCAGAAAAACACATTTCAAGACTCTTGTACAACAACACTCCTTCAGAAAAACACATTTAAAAACTCATGTGCAACAACACTCCTTCAGAGAAACACATTTAAAAACTCATGTGAAACTACAGTCCTTTACAGAAACACAAATCAAAACTCTTGCACTACAACACTGCTACAGAAAAACTCATTTCAAGATTCTTGTACAACAACGGTCCTTCAGAAAAACACATTTCAAGACTCTTGTACAACAACAGTCCTTCAGAAAAACTCATTTCAAGATTCTTGTACAACAACGGTCCTTCGGAAAAACACATTTCAAGACTCTTGTACAACAGCGCTCCTTCAGAAAAACGCATTTAAAAACTCATGTACAACAACACTCCTTCAGAGAAACACATTTAAAAACTCATGTGCAACGACAGTCCTTTACAGAAACGCATTTCAAAACCCATGTACAACGACAGTTGTTTACAGAAACACATTTCAAAACTCTTGCACTACAACACTGCTACAGAAAAACTCATTTCAAGATTCTTGTACAACAACACTCCTTCATAAAAACGCATTTAAAAACTCATGTACAACGACAGTCCTTTACAGAAACGCATTTCAAAACTCATGTACAACGACAGTTGTTTACAGAAACACATTTCAAAACTCTTGCACTACAACACTGCTACAGAAAAACTCATTTCAAGATTCTTGTACAACAACAGTCCTTCAGAAAAACTCATTTCAAGATTCTTGTACAACAACGGTCCTTCAGAAAAACACATTTCAAGACTCTTGTACAACAACGCTCCTTCAGAAAAACACATTTAAAAACTCATGTACAACGACAGTCCTTTACAGAAACGCATTTCAAAACTCATGTACAACGACAGTTGTTTACAGAAACACATTTCAAAACTCTTGCACTACAACACTGCTACAGAAAAACTCATTTCAAGATTCTTGTACAACAACAGTCCTTCAGAAAAACTCATTTCAAGATTCTTGTACAACAACGGTCCTTCAGAAAAACACATTTCAAGACTCTTGTACAACAACGCTCCTTCAGAAAAACACATTTAAAAACTCATGTACAACGACAGTCCTTTACAGAAACGCATTTCAAAACTCATGTACAACGACAGTTGTTTACAGAAACACTCTTGCACTACAACACTGCTACAGAAAAACTCATTTCAAGATTCTTGTACAACAACAGTCCTTCAGAAAAACTCATTTCAAGATTCTTGTACAACAACGGTCCTTCGGAAAAACACATTTCAAGACTCTTGTACAACAGCGCTCCTTCAGAAAAACGCATTTAAAAACTCATGTACTCACTCCTTCAGAGAAACACATTTAAAAACTCATGTGCAACGACAGTCCTTTACAGAAACGCATTTCAAAACCCATGTACAACGACAGTTGTTTACAGAAACACATTTCAAAACTCTTGCACTACAACACTGCTACAGAAAAACTCATTTCAAGATTCTTGTACAACAACACTCCTTCATAAAAACGCATTTAAAAACTCATGTACAACGACAGTCCTTTACAGAAACGCATTTCAAAACTCATGTACAACGACAGTTGTTTACAGAAACACATTTCAAGACTCTTGTACAACAACGCTCCTTCAGAAAAACACATTTAAACATACAGAAAAGCTACAATCCGTCTGGAACGGATCGTATGATACCCTATCCTCCTCTCTATAAAATGGGCTTGGCCAAATTGCATTTTGTACTCAAATATGGCTATAACCTCGAACGTTTGAGGATGTTACATGTAAAATTTTATCAAAATCGGTTTTTTGATGAAAACGCCCCCAAAAAGTGGGCGTGACCAAAACTGTTCTATGGGTGAATTGTAGATAAGTTGTATACCTAAATATTTGGTCTTAACAAAATTTTTCGGTTTCATATAATTTAGTGAAGTTATAAAAAAGTAGGCGTGGCAGTGGGCGGATGTAAAAAAAATTTACACTTGTACTGTATCTTTTTCTTGGAAGCCCAGATATGAAATTTCAGCGTACTAGTTAATAATTGAAGTCCCTAAACTCGGTTTTGTGATGAAAACGCCCCCAAAAAGTGGGCGTGGCCAAAACTTTTGTATGGGTGGATTGTAGGGAATCTGAATGCCTAAATATTTGGTCTTAACAAAATTTTTCGGTTTCATATAATTTAGTGTAGTTATGAAAAAGTGGGCGTGGCAGTGGGCGGATTTCAAAAATTTTTACACTTGTACTGTATCTTTTTCTCAGAAGCCCAGATATGAAATTTCATCGTCCTAGCTCAAAATTTAAGGCCCAAAAAGCGGTGACATACGGACGGACGGACGGACGGACGGACGGTCATCGCTCAATCGATTTCGCTATTAATGCTGATCACGAATATATATACTTTATATGGTCTATCTCGATTATTTCTCTATGTTACAAACTATGTGTCAAACTTAATATACCCTTAGGATAGGGTATAAAAACTCATGTGCAACGACAGTCCTTTACAGAAACGCATTTTAAAACTCATGTACAACGACAGTTGTTTACAGAAACACATTTCAAAACTCTTGCACTACAACACTGCTACAGAAAAACTCATTTCAAGATTCTTGTACAACAACACTCCTTCATAAAAACGCATTTAAAAACTCATGTACAACTACAGTCCTTTACAGAAACGCATTTCAAAACTCATGTACAACGACAGTTGTTTACAGAAACACATTTCAAAACTCTTGCACTACAAAACTGCTACAGAAAAACTCATTTCAAGATTCTTGTACAACAACAGTCCTTCTGAAAAACTCATTTCAAGATTCTTGTACAACAACGGTCCTTCAGAAAAACACATTTAAAAACTCATGTGCAACGACAGTCCTTTACAGAAACGCATTTCAAAACTCTTGCACTACAACACTGCTACAGAAAAACTCATTTCAAGATTCTTGTACAACAACACTCCTTCATAAAAACGCATTTAAAAACTCATGTGAAACGACAGTCCTTTACAGAAACGCATTTCAAAACTCATGTACAACGACAGTTGTTTACAGAAACGCATTTCAAAACTCTTGCACTACAACACTGCTACAGAAAAACTCATTTCAAGATTCTTGTACAACAACGGTCCTTCAGAAAAACACATTTCAAGATTCTTGTACAACAACGGTCCTTCAGAAAAACACATTTCAAGACTCTTCTACAACAACGCTCCTTCAGAAAAACACATTTAAAAACTCATGTGAAACGACAGTCCTTTACAGAAACACATATCAAAACTCTTGCACTACAACACTGCTACAGAAAAAACTCATTTCAAGATTCTTGTACAACAACACTCCTTCATAAAAACGCATTTAAAAACTCATGTACAACGACAGTCCTTTACAGAAACACATTTCAAAACTCTTGCACTACAACACTGCTACAGAAAAACTCATTTCAAGATTCTTGTACAACAACACTCCTTCATAAAAACGCATTTAAAAACTCATGTACAACGACAGTCCTTTACAGAAACGCATTTCAAAACTCATGTACAATGACAGTTGTTTACAGAAACACATTTCAAAACTCTTGCACTACAACACTGCTACAGAAAAACTCATTTCAAGATTCTTGTACAACAACAGTCCTTCAGAAAAACTCATTTCAAGATTCTTGTACAGCAACGGTCCTTCAGAAAAACACATTTCAAGACTCTTGTACAACAACGCTCCTTCAGAAAAACACATTTAAAAACTCATGTGCAACGACAGTCCTTTACAGAAACGCATTTTAAAACTCATGTACAACGACAGTCCTTTACAGAAACACATATCAAAACTCTTGCACTACAACACTGCTACAGAAAAACTCATTTCAAGATTCTTGTACAACAACACTCCTTCATAAAAACGCATTTAAAAACTCATGTACAACTACAGTCCTTTACAGAAACGCATTTCAAAACTCATGTACAACGACAGTTGTTTACAGAAACACATTTCAAAACTCTTGCACTACAAAACTGCTACAGAAAAACTCATTTCAAGATTCTTGTACAACAACAGTCCTTCTGAAAAACTCATTTCAAGATTCTTGTACAACAACGGTCCTTCAGAAAAACACATTTAAAAACTCATGTGCAACGACAGTCCTTTACAGAAACGCATTTCAAAACTCTTGCACTACAACACTGCTACAGAAAAACTCATTTCAAGATTCTTGTACAACAACACTCCTTCATAAAAACGCATTTAAAAACTCATGTGCAACTACAGTCCTTTACAGAAACGCATTTCAAAACTCATGTACAACGACAGTTGTTTACAGAAACGCATTTCAAAACTCTTGCACTACAACACTGCTACAGAAAAACTCATTTCAAGATTCTTGTACAACAACAGTCCTTCAGAAAAACTCATTTCAAGATTCTTGTACAACAACGGTCCTTCAGAAAAACACATTTCAAGACTCTTCTACAACAACGCTCCTTCAGAAAAACACATTTAAAAAACTCATGTGAAACGACAGTCCTTTACAGAAACACATATCAAAACTCTTGCACTACAACACTGCTACAGAAAAACTCATTTCAAGATTCTTGTACAACAACACTCCTTCATAAAAACGCATTTAAAAACTCATGTACAACGACAGTCCTTTACAGAAACACATTTCAAAACTCTTGCACTACAACACTGCTACAGAAAAACTCATTTCAAGATTCTTGTACAACAACACTCCTTCATAAAAACGCATTTAAAAACTCATGTACAACGACAGTCCTTTACAGAAACGCATTTCAAAACTCATGTACAATGACAGTTGTTTACAGAAACACATTTCAAAACTCTTGCACTACAACACTGCTACAGAAAAACTCATTTCAAGATTCTTGTACAACAACAGTCCTTCAGAAAAACTCATTTCAAGATTCTTGTACAGCAACGGTCCTTCAGAAAAACACATTTCAAGACTCTTGTACAACAACGCTCCTTCAGAAAAACACATTTAAAAACTCATGTGCAACGACAGTCCTTTACAGAAACGCATTTTAAAACTCATGTACAACGACAGTCCTTTACAGAAACACATATCAAAACTCTTGCACTACAACACTGCTACAGAAAAACTCATTTCAAGATTCTTGTACAACAACGGTCCTTCAGAAAAACACATTTCAAGACTCTTGTACAACAACGCTCCTTCAGAAAAACACATTTAAAAACTCATGTGCAACGACAGTCCTTTACAGAAACGCATTTCAAAACTCATGTACAACGACAGTTGTTTACAGAAACACATTTAAAAACTCTTGCACTACAACACTGCTACAGAAAAACTCATTTCAAGATTCTTGTACAACAACACTCCTTCATAAAAACGCATTTAAAAACTCATGTACAACAACACTCCTTCAGAGAAACACATTTAAAAACTCATGTACAACGACAGTCTTTTACAGAAACACATTTCAAAACTCTTGCACTACAACACTGCTACAGAAAAACTCATTTCATGATTCTTGTACAACAACGGTCCTTCAGAAAAACTCATTTCAAGATTCTTGTACAACAACGGTCCTTCAGAAAAACACATTTTAAAACTCATGTGCAACAACACTCCTTCAGAGAAACACATTTAAAAACTCATGTGAAACTACAGTCCTTTACAGAAACACAAAACTCTTGCACTACAACACTGCTACAGAAAAACTCATTTCAAGATTCTTGTACAACAACGGTCCTTCAGAAAAACACATTTCAAGACTCTTGTACAACAACAGTCCTTCAGAAAAACTCATTTCAAGATTCTTGTACAACAACGGTCCTTCGGAAAAACACATTTCAAGACTCTTGTACAACAGCGCTCCTTCAGAAAAACGCATTTAAAAACTCATGTACAACAACACTCCTTCAGAGAAACACATTTAAAAACTCATGTGCAACGACAGTCCTTTACAGAAACGCATTTCAAAACCCATGTACAACGACAGTTGTTTACAGAAACACATTTCAAAACTCTTGCACTACAACACTGCTACAGAAAAACTCATTTCAAGATTCTTGTACAACAACACTCCTTCATAAAAACGCATTTAAAAACTCATGTACAACGACAGTCCTTTACAGAAACGCATTTCAAAACTCATGTACAACGACAGTTGTTTACAGAAACACATTTCAAAACTCTTGCACTACAACACTGCTACAGAAAAACTCATTTCAAGATTCTTGTACAACAACAGTCCTTCAGAAAAACTCATTTCAAGATTCTTGTACAACAACGGTCCTTCAGAAAAACACATTTCAAGACTCTTGTACAACAACGCTCCTTCAGAAAAACACATTTAAAAACTCATGTACAACGACAGTCCTTTACAGAAACGCATTTCAAAACTCATGTACAACGACAGTTGTTTACAGAAACACTCTTGCACTACAACACTGCTACAGAAAAACTCATTTCAAGATTCTTGTACAACAACAGTCCTTCAGAAAAACTCATTTCAAGATTCTTGTACAACAACGGTCCTTCGGAAAAACACATTTCAAGACTCTTGTACAACAGCGCTCCTTCAGAAAAACGCATTTAAAAACTCATGTACTCACTCCTTCAGAGAAACACATTTAAAAACTCATGTGCAACGACAGTCCTTTACAGAAACGCATTTCAAAACCCATGTACAACGACAGTTGTTTACAGAAACACATTTCAAAACTCTTGCACTACAACACTGCTACAGAAAAACTCATTTCAAGATTCTTGTACAACAACACTCCTTCATAAAAACGCATTTAAAAACTCATGTACAACGACAGTCCTTTACAGAAACGCATTTCAAAACTCATGTACAACGACAGTTGTTTACAGAAACACATTTCAAGACTCTTGTACAACAACGCTCCTTCAGAAAAACACATTTAAACATACAGAAAAGCTACAATCCGTCTGGAACGGATCGTATGATACCCTATCCTCCTCTCTATAAAATGGGCTTGGCCAAATTGCATTTTGTACTCAAATATGGCTATAACCTCGAACGTTTGAGGATGTTACATGTAAAATTTTATCAAAATCGGTTTTTTGATGAAAACGCCCCCAAAAAGTGGGCGTGACCAAAACTGTTCTATGGGTGAATTGTAGATAAGTTGTATACCTAAATATTTGGTCTTAACAAAATTTTTCGGTTTCATATAATTTAGTGAAGTTATAAAAAAGTAGGCGTGGCAGTGGGCGGATGTAAAAAAAATTTACACTTGTACTGTATCTTTTTCTTGGAAGCCCAGATATGAAATTTCAGCGTACTAGTTAATAATTGAAGTCCCTAAACTCGGTTTTGTGATGAAAACGCCCCCAAAAAGTGGGCGTGGCCAAAACTTTTGTATGGGTGGATTGTAGGGAATCTGAATGCCTAAATATTTGGTCTTAACAAAATTTTTCGGTTTCATATAATTTAGTGTAGTTATGAAAAAGTGGGCGTGGCAGTGGGCGGATTTCAAAAATTTTTACACTTGTACTGTATCTTTTTCTCAGAAGCCCAGATATGAAATTTCATCGTCCTAGCTCAAAATTTAAGGCCCAAAAAGCGGTGACATACGGACGGACGGACGGACGGACGGACGGTCATCGCTCAATCGATTTCGCTATTAATGCTGATCACGAATATATATACTTTATATGGTCTATCTCGATTATTTCTCTATGTTACAAACTATGTGTCAAACTTAATATACCCTTAGGATAGGGTATAAAAACTCATGTGCAACGACAGTCCTTTACAGAAACGCATTTTAAAACTCATGTACAACGACAGTTGTTTACAGAAACACATTTCAAAACTCTTGCACTACAACACTGCTACAGAAAAACTCATTTCAAGATTCTTGTACAACAACACTCCTTCATAAAAACGCATTTAAAAACTCATGTACAACTACAGTCCTTTACAGAAACGCATTTCAAAACTCATGTACAACGACAGTTGTTTACAGAAACACATTTCAAAACTCTTGCACTACAAAACTGCTACAGAAAAACTCATTTCAAGATTCTTGTACAACAACAGTCCTTCTGAAAAACTCATTTCAAGATTCTTGTACAACAACGGTCCTTCAGAAAAACACATTTAAAAACTCATGTGCAACGACAGTCCTTTACAGAAACGCATTTCAAAACTCTTGCACTACAACACTGCTACAGAAAAACTCATTTCAAGATTCTTGTACAACAACACTCCTTCATAAAAACGCATTTAAAAACTCATGTACAACTACAGTCCTTTACAGAAACGCATTTCAAAACTCATGTACAACGACAGTTGTTTACAGAAACGCATTTCAAAACTCTTGCACTACAACACTGCTACAGAAAAACTCATTTCAAGATTCTTGTACAACAACAGTCCTTCAGAAAAACTCATTTCAAGATTCTTGTACAACAACGGTCCTTCAGAAAAACACATTTCAAGACTCTTCTACAACAACGCTCCTTCAGAAAAACACATTTAAAAACTCATGTGAAACGACAGTCCTTTACAGAAACACATATCAAAACTCTTGCACTACAACACTGCTACAGAAAAACTCATTTCAAGATTCTTGTACAACAACACTCCTTCATAAAAACGCATTTAAAAACTCATGTACAACGACAGTCCTTTACAGAAACACATTTCAAAACTCTTGCACTACAACACTGCTACAGAAAAACTCATTTCAAGATTCTTGTACAACAACACTCCTTCATAAAAACGCATTTAAAAACTCATGTACAACGACAGTCCTTTACAGAAACGCATTTCAAAACTCATGTACAATGACAGTTGTTTACAGAAACACATTTCAAAACTCTTGCACTACAACACTGCTACAGAAAAACTCATTTCAAGATTCTTGTACAACAACAGTCCTTCAGAAAAACTCATTTCAAGATTCTTGTACAGCAACGGTCCTTCAGAAAAACACATTTCAAGACTCTTGTACAACAACGCTCCTTCAGAAAAACACATTTAAAAACTCATGTGCAACGACAGTCCTTTACAGAAACGCATTTTAAAACTCATGTACAACGACAGTCCTTTACAGAAACACATATCAAAACTCTTGCACTACAACACTGCTACAGAAAAACTCATTTCAAGATTCTTGTACAACAACGGTCCTTCAGAAAAACACATTTCAAGACTCTTGTACAACAACGCTCCTTCAGAAAAACACATTTAAAAACTCATGTGCAACGACAGTCCTTTACAGAAACGCATTTCAAAACTCATGTACAACGACAGTTGTTTACAGAAACACATTTAAAAACTCTTGCACTACAACACTGCTACAGAAAAACTCATTTCAAGATTCTTGTACAACAACACTCCTTCATAAAAACGCATTTAAAAACTCATGTACAACAACACTCCTTCAGAGAAACACATTTAAAAACTCATGTACAACGACAGTCTTTTACAGAAACACATTTCAAAACTCTTGCACTACAACACTGCTACAGAAAAACTCATTTCAAGATTCTTGTACAACAACGGTCCTTCAGAAAAACTCATTTCAAGATTCTTGTACAACAACGGTCCTTCAGAAAAACACATTTCAAGACTCTTCTACAACAACGCTCCTTCAGAAAAACACATTTCAAGATTCTTGTACAACAACGGTCCTTCGGAAAAACACATTTCAAGACTCTTGTACAACAGCGCTCCTTCAGAAACACGCATTTAAAAACTCATGTACAACAACACTCCTTCAGAGAAACACATTTAAAAACTCATGTACAACGACAGTCCTTTACAGAAACACATTTCAAAACTCTTGCACTACAACACTGCTACAGAAAAACTCATTTCAAGATTCTTGTATAAAAACAGTCCTTCAGAAAAACTCATTTCAGGACTCTTGTACAACAACAGTCCTTCAGAAAAACACATTTCAAGATTCTTGTACAACAACGGTCCTTCAGAAAAACACATTTCAAGACTCTTGTACAACAACACACCTTCAGGAAAACGCATTTAAAAACTCATGTACAACAACACTCCTTCAGAGAAACACATTTAAAAACTCATGTGCAACGACAGTCCTTTACAGAAACGCATTTCAAAACTCATGTACAACGACAGTTGTTTACAGAAACACATTTCAAAACTCTTGCACTACAACACTGCTACAGAAAAACTCATTTCAAGATTCTTGTACAACAACACTCCTTCATAAAAACGCATTTAAAAACTCATGTACAACGACAGTCCTTTACAGAAACGCATTTCAAAACTCATGTACAACGACAGTTGTTTACAGAAACACATTTCAAAACTCTTGCACTACAACACTGCTACAGAAAAACTCATTTCAAGATTCTTGTACAACAACAGTCCTTCAGAAAAACTCATTTCAAGATTCTTGTACAACAACGGTCCTTCAGAAAAACACATTTCAAGACTCTTGTACAACAACGCTAATTCGGAAAAACACATTTAAAAACTCATGTGAAACGACAGTCCTTTACAGAAACACATATCAAAACTCTTGCACTACAACACTGCTACAGAAAAACTCATTTCAAGATTCTTGTACAACAACACTCCTTCAGAAAAACACATTTCAAGACCCTTGTACAACAACAGTCCTTCAGAAAAACTCATTTCAAGACTCTTGTACAACAACAGTCCTTCAGAAAAACTCATTTCAAGATTCTTGTACAACAACGGTCCTTCGGAAAAACACATTTCAAGACTCTTGTACAACAGCGCTCCTTCAGAAAAACGCATTTAAAAACTCATGTACAACAACACTCCTTCAGAGAAACACATTTAAAAACTCATGTGCAACGACAGTCCTTTATGTACAACGACAGTTGTTTACAGAAACACATTTCAAAACTCTTGCACTACAACACTGCTACAGAAAAACTCATTTCAAGATTCTTGTACAACAACGGTCCTTCAGAAAAACACATTTCAAGACTCTTGTACAACAACACTCCTTCAGAAAAACACATTTAAAAACTCATGTGCAACAACACTCCTTCAGAGAAACACATTTAAAAACTCATGTGAAATTACAGTCCTTTACAGAAACACAAATCAAAACTCTTGCACTACAACACTGCTACAGAAAAACTCATTTCAAGATTCTTGTACAACAACGGTCCTTCAGAAAAACACATTTCAAGACTCTTGTACAACAACAGTCCTTCAGAAAAACTCATTTCAAGATTCTTGTACAACAACGGTCCTTCGGAAAAACACATTTCAAGACTCTTGTACAACAGCGCTCCTTCAGAAAAACGCATTTAAAAACTCATGTACAACAACACTCCTTCAGAGAAACACATTTAAAAACTCATGTGCAACGACAGTCCTTTACAGAAACGCATTTCAAAACTCATGTACAACGACAGTTGTTTACAGAAACACATTTCAAAACTCTTGCACTACAACACTGCTACAGAAAAACTCATTTCAAGATTCTTGTACAACAACACTCCTTCATAAAAACGCATTTAAAAACTCATGTACAACGACAGTCCTTTACAGAAACGCATTTCAAAACTCATGTACAACGACAGTTGTTTACAGAAACACATTTCAAAACTCTTGCACTACAACACTGCTACAGAAAAACTCATTTCAAGATTCTTGTACAACAACAGTCCTTCAGAAAAACTCATTTCAAGATTCTTGTACAACAACGGTCCTTCAGAAAAACACATTTCAAGACTCTTGTACAACAACGCTCCTTCAGAAAAACACATTTAAAAACTCATGTGCAACGACAGTCCTTTACAGAAACGCATTTCAAAACTCATGTACAACGACAGTTGTTTACAGAAACACATTTCAAAACTCTTGCACTACAACACTGCTACAGAAAAACTCATTTCAAGATTCTTGTACAACAACGCTCCTTCAGAAAAACACATTTAAAAACTCATGTGCAACGACAGTCCTTTACAGAAACGCATTTCAAAACTCTTGCACTACAACACTGCTACAGAAAAACTCATTTCAAGATTCTTGTACAACAACACTCCTTCATAAAAACGCATTTAAAAACTCATGTACAACGACAGTCCTTTACAGAAACGCATTTCAAAACTCATGTACAACGACAGTTGTTTACAGAAACACATTTCAAAACTCTTGCACTACAACACTGCTACAGAAAAACTCATTTCAAGATTCTTGTACAACAACACTCCTTCATAAAAACGCATTTAAAAACTCATGTACAACGACAATCCTTTACAGAAACGCATTTCAAAACTCATGTACAACGACAGTTGTTTACAGAAACACATTTCAAAACTCTTGTACAACAACGCTCCTTCAGAAAAACACATTTAAAAACTCATGTGCAACAACACTCCTTCAGAGAAACACATTTAAAAACTCATGTGAAACTACAGTCCTTTACAGAAACACATATCAAAACTCTTGCACTACTACACTGCTACAGAAAAACTCATTTCAAGATTCTTGTACAACAACGGTCCTTCAGAAAAACACATTTCAAGACTCTTGTACAACAACAGTTATTCAGAAAAACTCATTTCAAGATTCTTGTACAACAACGGTCCTTCGGAAAAACACATTTCAAGACTCTTGTACAACAGCGCTCCTTCAGAAAAACGCATTTAAAAACTCATGTACAACAACACTCCTTCAGAGAAACACATTTAAAAACTCATGTGCAACGACAGTCCTTTACAGAAACGCATTTCAAAACTCATGTACAACGACAGTCCTTTACAGAAACACATATCAAAACTCTTGCACTACAACACTGCTACAGAAAAACTCATTTCAAGATTCTTGTACAACAACACTCCTTCATAAAAACGCATTTAAAAACTCATGTACAACGACAGTCCTTTACAGAAACGCATTTCAAAACTCATGTACAACGACAGTTGTTTACAGAAACACATTTCAAAACTCTTGCACTACAACACTGCTACAGAAAAACTCATTTCAAGATTCTTGTACAACAACAGTCCTTCAGAAAAACTCATTTCAAGATTCTTGTACAGCAACGGTCCTTCAGAAAAACACATTTCAAGACTCTTGTACAACAACGCTCCTTCAGAAAAACACATTTAAAAACTCATGTGCAACGACAGTCCTTTACAGAAACGCATTTCAAAACTCATGTACAACGACAGTTGTTTACAGAAACACATTTCAAAACTCTTGCACTACAACACTGCTACAGAAAAACTCATTTCAATATTCTCGTACAACAACACTCCTTCATAAAAACGCATTTAAAAACTCATGTACAACGACAGTCCTTTACAGAATCGCATTTCAAAACTCATGTACAACGACAGTTGTTTACAGAAACACATTTCAAAACTCTTGCACTACAACACTGCTACAGAAAAACTCATTTCAAGATTCTTGTACAACAACAGTCCTTCAGAAAAACTCATTTCAAGATTCTTGTACAGCAACGGTCCTTCAGAAAAACACATTTCAAGACTCTTGTACAACAACGCTCCTTCAGAAAAACACATTTAAAAACTCATGTGCAACGACAGTCCTTTACAGAAACGCATTTCAAAACTCATGTACAACGACAGTTGTTTACAGAAACACATTTCAAAACTCTTGCACTACAACACTGGTACAGAAAAACTCATTTCAAGATTCTTGTACAACAACAGTCCTTCAGAAAAACTCATTTCAAGATTCTTGTACAGCAACGGTCCTTCAGAAAAACACATTTCAAGACTCTTGTACAACAACGCTAATTCAGAAAAACACATTTAAAAACTCATGTGCAACGACAGTCCTTTACAGAAACGCATTTCAAAACTCATGTACAACGACAGTCCTTTACAGAAACACATATCAAAACTCTTGCACTACAACACTGCTACAGAAAAACTCATTTCAAGATTCTTGTACAACAACGGTCCTTCAGAAAAACACATTTCAAGACTCTTGTACAACAACGCTCCTTCAGAAAAACACATTTAAAAACTCATGTGCAACGACAGTCCTTTACAGAAACGCATTTCAAAACTCATGTACAACGACAGTTGTTTACAGAAACACATTTCAAAACTCTTGCACTACAATACTGCTACAGAAAAACTCATTTCAAGATTCTTGTACAGCAGCGGTCCTTCTGAAAAACACATTTCAAGACTCTTGTACAACAACGCTCCTTCAGAAAAACACATTTAAAAACTCATGTGCAACGACAGTCCTTTACAGAAACGCATTTCAAAACTCATGTACAACGACAGTTGTTTACAGAAACACATATCAAAACTCTTGCACTACAACACTGCTACAGAAAAACTCATTTCAAGATTCTTGTACAACAACGGTCCTTCAGAAAAACACATTTCAAGACTCTTGTACAACAACGCTCCTTCAGAAAAACACATTTAAAAACTCATGTGCAACGACAGTCCTTTACAGAAACGCATTTCAAAACTCATGTACAACGACAGTTGTTTACAGAAACACATTTCAAAACTCTTGCACTACAACACTGCTACAGAAAAACTCATTTCAAGATTCTTGTACAACAACACTAATTCATAAAAACGCATTTAAAAACTCATGTACAACGACAGTCCTTTACAGAAACGCATTTCAAAATTCATGTACAACGACAGTTGTTTACAGAAACACATTTCAAAACTCTTGCACTACAACACTGCTACAGAAAAACTCATTTCAAGATTCTTGTACAACAACACTCCTTCATAAAAACGCATTTAAAAACTCATGTACAACGACAGTCCTTTACAGAAACGCATTTCAAAACTCATGTACAACGACAGTTGTTTACAGAAACACATTTCAAAACTCTTGCACTACAACACTGCTACAGAAAAACTCATTTCAAGATTCTTGTACAACAACACTCCTTCAGAAAAACGCATTTAAAAACTCATGTACAACGACAGTCCTTTACAGAAACGCATTTCAAAACTCATGTACAACGACAGTTGTTTACAGAAACACATTTCAAAACTCTTGCACTACAACACTGCTACAGAAAAACTCATTTCAAGATTCTTGTACAACAACAGTCCTTCAGAAAAACTCATTTCAAGACTCTTGTACAACAACGCTCCTTCAGAAAAACACATTTAAAAACTCATGTGCAACGACAGTCCTTTACAGAAACGCATTTCAAAACTCATGTACAACGACAGTTGTTTACAGAAACACATTTCAAAACTCTTGCACTACAACACTGCTACAGAAAAACTCATTTCAAGATTCTTGTACAACAACACTCCTTCATAAAAACGCATTTAAAAACTCATGTACAACGACAGTCCTTTACAGAAACGCATTTCAAAATTCATGTACAACGACAGTTGTTTACAGAAACACATTTCAAAACTCTTGCACTACAACACTGCTACAGAAAAACTCATTTCAAGATTCTTGTACAACAACACTCCTTCATACAAACGCATTTAAAAACTCATGTACAACGACAGTCCTTTACAGAAACGCATTTCAAAACTCATGTACAACGACAGTTGTTTACAGAAACACATTTCAAAACTCTTGCACTACAACACTGCTACAGAAAAACTCATTTCAAGATTCTTGTACAACAACAGTCCTTCAGAAAAACTCATTTCAAGATTCTTGTACAACAACGGTCCTTCAGAAAAACACATTTCAAGACTCTTGTACAACAACGCTCCTTCAGAAAAACACATTTAAAAACTCATGTGAAACGACAGTCCTTTACAGAAACACATATCAAAACTCTTGCACTACAACACTGCTACAGAAAAACTCATTTCAAGATTCTTGTACAACAACACTCCTTCATAAAAACGCATTTAAAAACTCATGTACAACGACAGTCCTTTACAGAAACGCATTTCAAAACTCATGTACAACGACAGTTGTTTACAGAAACACATTTCAAAACACTTGCACTACAACACTGCTACAGAAAAACTCATTTCAAGATTCTTGTACAACAACAGTCCTTCAGAAAAACTCATTTCAAGATTCTTGTACAACAACGGTCCTTCAGAAAAACACATTTCAAGACTCTTGTACAACAACGCTCCTTCAGAAAAACACATTTAAAAACTCATGTGAAACGACAGTCCTTTACAGAAACACATATCAAAACTCTTGCACTACAACACTGCTACAGAAAAACTCATTTCAAGATTCTTGTACAACAACAGTCCTTCAGAAAAACTCATTTCAAGATTCTTGTACAACAACGGTCCTTCAGAAAAACACATTTCAAGACTCTTGTACAACAACGCTCCTTCAGAAAAACACATTTAAAAACTCATGTGAAACGACAGTCCTTTACAGAAACACATATCAAAACTCTTGCACTACAACACTGCTACAGAAAAACTCATTTCAAGATTCTTGTACAACAACACTCCTTCATAAAAACGCATTTAAAAACTCATGTACAACGACAGTCCTTTACAGAAACGCATTTCAAAACTCATGTACAACGACAGTTGTTTACAGAAACACATTTCAAAACTCTTGCACTACAACACTGCTACAGAAAAACTCATTTCAAGATTCTTGTACAACAACAGTCCTTCAGAAAAACTCATTTCAAGATTCTTGTACAACAACGGTCCTTCAGAAAAACACATTTCAAGACTCTTGTACAACAACGCTCCTTCAGAAAAACACATTTAAAAACTCATGTGAAACGACAGTCCTTTACAGAAACGCATATCAAAACTCTTGCACTACAACACTGCTACAGAAAAACTCATTTCAAGATACTTGTACAACAACACTCCTTCATAAAAACGCATTTAAAAACTCATGTACAACGACAGTCCTTTACAGAAACGCATTTCAACACTCATGTACAACGACAGTTGTTTACAGAAACACATTTCAAAACTCTTGCACTACAACACTGCTACAGAAAAACTCATTTCAAGATTCTTGTACAACAACGGTCCTTCAGAAAAACACATTTCAAGACTCTTGTACAACAACGCTCCTTCAGAAAAACACATTTAAAAACTCATGTGCAACGACAGTCCTTTACAGAAACGCATTTCAAAACTCATGTACAACGACAGTTGTTTACAGAAACACATTTCAAAACTCTTGCACTACAACACTGCTACAGAAAAACTCATTTCAAGATTCTTGTACAACAACGGTCCTTCAGAAAAACACATTTCAAGACTCTTGTACAACAACGCTCCTTCAGAAAAACACATTTAAAAACTCATGTGCAACGACAGTCCTTTACAGAAACGCATTTCAAAACTCATGTACAACGACAGTTGTTTACAGAAACACATTTCAAAACTCTTGCACTACAACACTGCTACAGAAAAACTCATTTCAAGATTCTTGTACAACAACACTCCTTCATAAAAACGCATTTAAAAACTCATGTACAACGACAGTCCTTTACAAAAACGCATTTCAAAACTCATGTACAACGACAGTTGTTTACAGAAACACATTTCAAAACTCTTGCACTACAACACTGCTACAGAAAAACTCATTTCAAGATTCTTGTACAACAACAGTCCTTCAGAAAAACTCATTTCAAGATTCTTGTACAACAACGGTCCTTCAGAAAAACACATTTCAAGACTCTTGTACAACAACGCTCCTTCAGAAAAACACATTTAAAAACTCATGTGAAACGACAGTCCTTTAGAGAAACACATATCAAAACTCTTGCACTACAACACTGCTACAGAAAAACACATTTCAAGACTCTTGTACAACAACAGTCCTTCAGAAAAACTCATTTCAAGATTCTTGTACAACAACGGTCCTTCAGAAAAACTCATTTCAAGATTCTTGTACAACAACGGTCCTTCAGAAAAACACATTTCAAGACTCTTGTACAACAACACTCCTTCAGAAAAACACATTTAAAAACTCATGTGAAACGACAGTCCTTTACAGAAACACATTTCAAAACTCTTGCACTACAACACTGCTACAGAAAAACTCATTTCAAGATTCTTGTACAACAACACTCCTTCATAAAAACGCATTTAAAAACTCATGTACAACGACAGTCCTTTACAGAAACGCATTTCAAAACTCATGTACAACGACAGTTGTTTACAGAAACACATTTAAAAACTCTTGCACTACAACACTGCTACAGAAAAACTCATTTCAAGATTCTTGTACAACAACGGTCCTTCAGAAAAACACATTTCAAGACTCTTGTACAACAACGCTCCTTCAGAAAAACACATTTAAAAACTCATGTGCAACGACAGTCCTTTACAGAAACGCATTTCAAAACTCATGTAGAACGACAGTTGTTTACAGAAACACATTTCAAAACTCTTGCACTACAACACTGCTACAGAAAAACTCATTTCAAGATTCTTGTACAACAACGATTCTTCAGAAAAACACATTTCAAGACTCTTGTACAACAACACTCCTTCAGAGAAACACATTTAAAAACTCATGCACAACAACAGTCCTTCACAGAAACACATTTCAAGACTCTTGTACAACAACAGTAATTCAGAAAAACTCATTTCAAGATTCTTGTACAACAACGGTCCTTCAGAAAAACACATTTCAAGACTCTTGTACAACAACGCTCCTTCAGAAAAACACATTTAAAAACTCATGTGCAACAACACTCCTTCAGAGAAACACATTTAAAAACTCATGTGAAACTACAGTCCTTTACAGAAACACATATCAAAACTCTTGCACTACAACACTGCTACAGAAAAACTCATTTCAAGATTCTTGTACAACAACGGTCCTTCAGAAAAACACATTTCAAGACTCTTGTACAACAACAGTCCTTCAGAAAAACTCATTTCAAGATTCTTGTACAACAACGGTCCTTCGGAAAAACACATTTCAAGACTCTTGTACAACAGCGCTCCTTCAGAAAAACGCATTTAAAAACTCATGTACAACAACACTCCTCAGAGAAACACATTTAAAAACTCATGTGCAACGACAGTCCTTTACAGAAACGCATTTCAAAACTCATGTACAACGACAGTCCTTTACAGAAACACATATCAAAACTCTTGCACTACAACACTGCTACAGAAAAACTCATTTCAAGATTCTTGTACAACAACGGTCGTTCAGAAAAACACATTTCAAGACTCTTGTACAACAACGCTCCTTCAGAAAAACACATTTAAAAACTCATGTGCAACGACAGTCCTTTACAGAAACGCATTTCAAAACTCATGTACAACGACAGTTGTTTACAGAAACACATTTCAAAACTCTTGCACTACAACACTGCTACAGAAAAACTCATTTCAAGATTCTTGTACAACAACGGTCCTTCAGAAAAACACATTTCAAGACTCTTGTACAACAACGCTCCTTCAGAAAAACACATTTAAAAACTCATGTGCAACGACAGTCCTTTACAGAAACGCATTTCAAAACTCATGTACAACGACAGTTGTTTACAGAAACACATTTCAAAACTCTTGCACTACAACACTGCTACAGAAAAACTCATTTCAAGATTCTTGTACAACAACGGTCCTTCAGAAAAACACATTTCAAGACTCTTGTACAACAACGCTCCTTCAGAAAAACACATTTAAAAACTCATGTGCAACGACAGTCCTTTACAGAAACGCATTTCAAAACTCATGTACAACGACAGTTGTTTACCGAAACACATTTCAAAACTCTTGCACTACAACACTGCTACAGAAAAACTCATTTCAAGATTCTTGTACAACAACACTCCTTCATAAAAACGCATTTAAAAACTCATGTACAACGACAGTCCTTTACAGAAACGCATTTCAAAACTCATGTACAACGACAGTTGTTTACAGAAACACATTTCAAAACTCTTGCACTACAACACTGCTACAGAAAAACTCATTTCAAGATTCTTGTACAACAACGCTCCTTCAGAAAAACACATTTCAAGACTCTTGTACAACAACAGTCCTTCAGAAAAACTCATTTCAAGATTCTTGTACAACAGAAAAACGCATTTAAAAACTCATGTACAACAACACTCCTTCAGAGAAACACATTTAAAAACTCATGTGCAACGACAGTCCTTTATGTACAACGACAGTTGTTTACAGAAACACATTTCAAAACTCTTGCACTACAACACTGCTACAGAAAAACTCATTTCAAGATTCTTGTACAACAACGGTCCTTCAGAAAAACACATTTCAAGACTCTTGTACAACAACACTCCTTCAGAAAAACACATTTAAAAACTCATGTTCAACAACACTCCTTCAGAGAAACACATTTAAAAACTCATGTGAAACTACAGTCCTTTACAGAAACACAAATCAAAACTCTTGCACTACAACACTGCTACAGAAAAACTCATTTCAAGATTCTTGTACAACAACGGTCCTTCAGAAAAACACATTTCAAGACTCTTGTACAACAACAGTCCTTCAGAAAAACTCATTTCAAGATTCTTGTACAACAACGGTCCTTCGGAAAAACACATTTCAAGACTCTTGTACAACAGCGCTCCTTCAGAAAAACGCATTTAAAAACTCATGTACAACAACACTCCTTCAGAGAAACACATTTAAAAACTCATGTGCAACGACAGTCCTTTACAGAAACGCATTTCAAAACTCATGTACAACGATAGTTGTTTACAGAAACACATTTCAAAACTCTTGCACTACAACACTGCTACAGAAAAACTCATTTCAAGATTCTTGTACAACAACACTCCTTCATAAAAACGCATTTAAAAACTCATGTACAACGACAGTCCTTTACAGAAACGCATTTCAAAACTCATGTACAACGACAGTTGTTTACAGAAACACATTTCAAAACTCTTGCACTACAACACTGCTACAGAAAAACTCATTTCAAGATTCTTGTACAACAACAGTCCTTCAGAAAAACTCATTTCAAGATTCTTGTACAACAACGGTCCTTCAGAAAAACACATTTCAAGACTCTTGTACAACAACGCTCCTTCAGAAAAACACATTTAAAAACTCATGTGCAACGACAGTCCTTTACAGAAACGCATTTCAAAACTCATGTACAACGACAGTTGTTTACAGAAACACATTTCAAAACTCTTGCACTACAACACTGCTACAGAAAAACTCATTTCAAGATTCTTGTACAACAACGGTCCTTCAGAAAAACACATTTCAAGACTCTTGTACAACAACGCTCCTTCAGAAAAACACATTTAAACATACAGAAAAGCTACAATCCGTCTGGAACGGATCGTATGATACCCTATCCTCCTCTCTATAAAATGGGCTTGGCCAAATTGCATTTTGTACTCAAATATGGCTATAACCTCGAACGTTTGAGGATGTTACATGTAAAATTTTATCAAAATCGGTTTTTTGATGAAAACGCCCCCAAAAAGTGGGCATGACCAAAACTGTTCTATGGGTGAATTGTAGGGAATCTGAATGCCTAAATATTTGGTCTTAACAAAATTTTTCGGTTTCATATAATTTAGTGAAGTTATGAAAAAGTGGGCGTGGCAGTGGGCGGATTTCAAAAATTTTTACACTTGTACTGTATCTTTTTCTCAGAAGCCCACATATGAAATTTCATCGTCCTAGCTCAAAATTTAAGGCCCAAAAAGCGGTGACATACGGACGGACGGACGGTCATCGCTCAATCGATTTCGCTATTAATGCTGATCACGAATATATATACTTTATATGGTCTATCTCGATTATTTCTCTATGTTACAAACTATGTGTCAAACTTAATATACCCTTAGGATAGGGTATAAAAACTCATGTGCAACGACAGTCCTTTACAGAAACGCATTTCAAAACTCATGTACAACGACAGTTGTTTACAGAAACACATTTCAAAACTCTTGCACTACAACACTGCTACAGAAAAACTCATTTCAAGATTCTTGTACAACAACGGTCCTTCAGAAAAACACATTTCAAGACTCTTGTACAACAACGCTCCTTCAGAAAAACACATTTAAAAACTCATGTGCAACGACAGTCCTTTACAGAAACGCATTTCAAAACTCTTGCACTACAACACTGCTACAGAAAAACTCATTTCAAGATTCTTGTACAACAACACTCCTTCATAAAAACGCATTTAAAAACTCATGTACAACGACAGTCCTTTACAGAAACGCATTTCAAAACTCATGTACAACGACAGTTGTTTACAGAAACACATTTCAAAACTCTTGCACTACAACACTGCTACAGAAAAACTCATTTCAAGATTCTTGTACAACAACAGTCCTTCAGAAAAACTCATTTCAAGATTCTTGTACAACAACGGTCCTTCAGAAAAACACATTTCAAGACTCTTGTACAACAACGCTCCTTCAGAAAAACACATTTAAAAACTCATGTGAAACGACAGTCCTTTACAGAAACACATATCAAAACTCTTGCACTACAACACTGCTACAGAAAAACTCATTTCAAGATTCTTGTACAACAACACTCCTTCATAAAAACGCATTTAAAAACTCATGTACAACGACAGTCCTTTACAGAAACGCATTTCAAAACTCATGTACAACGACAGTTGTTTACAGAAACACATTTCAAAACTCTTGCACTACAACAGTCCTTCAGAAAAACTCATTTCAAGATTCTTGTACAACAACGGTCCTTCAGAAAAACACATTTCAAGACTCTTGTACAACAACGGTCCTTCAGAAAACGCATTTAAAAACTCATGTACAACAACACTCCTTCAGAGAAACACATTTAAAAACTCATGTACAACGACAGTCCTTTACAGAAACACATTTCAAAACTCTTGCACTACAACACTGCTACAGAAAAACTCATTTCAAGATTCTTGTACAACAACGGTCCTTCAGAAAAACACATTTCAAGACTCTTGTACAACAACAGTTTTTCAAAAAAACTCATTTCAAGATTCTTGTACAGCAACGGTCCGTCGGAAAAACACATTTCAAGACTCTTGTACAACAGCGCTCCTTCAGAAACACGCATTTAAAAACTCATGTACAACAACACTCCTTCGGAGAAACACATTTAAAAACTCATGTACAACGACAGTCCTTTACAGAAACACATTTCAAAACTCTTGCACTACAACACTGCTACAGAAAAACTCATTTCAAGATTCTTGTACAACAACAGTAATTCAGAAAAACTCATTTCAAGATTCTTGTACAACAACGGTCCTTCGGAAAAACACATTTCAAGACTCTTGTACAACAACGCTCCTTCAGAAAAACACATTTAAAAACTCATGTCCTTTACAGAAACACATTTCAAAACTCTTGCACTACAACACTGCTACAGAAAAACTCTTTTCAAGATTCTTGTACAACAACACTCCTTCATAAAAACGCATTTAAAAACTCATGTACAACGACAGTCCTTTACAGAAACGCATTTCAAAACTCATGTACAACGACAGTTGTTTACAGAAACACATTTCAAAACTCTTGCACTACAACACTGCTACAGAAAAACTCATTTCAAGATTCTTGTACAACAACGGTCCTTCAGAAGAACACATTTCAAGACTCTTGTACAACAACGCTCCTTCAGAAAAACACATTTAAAAACTCATGTGAAACGACAGTCCTTTACAGAAACACATTTCAAAACTCTTGCACTACAACACTGCTACAGAAAAACTCATTTCAAGATTCTTGTACAACAACACTCCTTCATAAAAACGCATTTCAAAACTCATGTACAACGACAGTTGTTTACAGAAACACATTTCAAAACTCTTGCACTACAACACTGCTACAGAAAAACTCATTTCAAGATTCTTGTACAACAACAGTCCTTCAGAAAAACTCATTTCAAGATTCTTGTACAACAACGGTCCTTCAGAAAAACACATTTCAAGACTCTTGTACAACAACGGTCCTTCAGAAAACGCATTTAAAAACTCATGTACAACAACACTCCTTCAGAGAAACACATTTAAAAATTCATGTACAACGACCGTCCTTTACAGAAACACATTTCAAAACTCTTGCACTACAACACTGCTACAGAAAAACTCATTTCAAGATTCTTGTACAACAACGGTCCTTCAGAAAAACTCATTTCAAGATTCTTGTACAACAACGGTCCTTCAGAAAAACACATTTCAAGACTCTTGTACAACAACAGTCCTTCAGAAAAACTCATTTCAAGATTCTTGTACAACAACGGTCTTTCGGAAAAACACATTTCAAGACTCTTGTACAACAGCGCTCCTTCAGAAACACGCATTTAAAAACTCATGTACAACAACACTCCTTCGGAGAAACACATTTCAAGACTCTTGTACAACAACAGTCCTTCAGAAAAACTCATTTCAAGATTCTTGTACAACAACGGTCCTTCAGAAAAACACATTTCAAGACTCTTGTACAACAACACACCTTCAGGAAAACGCCTTTAAAAACTCATGTACAACAACACTCCTTCAGAGAAACACATTTAAAAACTCATGTGAAACGACAGTCCTTTACAGAAACACATTTCAAAACTCTTGCACTACAACACTGCTACAGAAAAACTCATTTCAAGATCCTTGTACAACAACACTCCTTCATAAAAACGCATTTAAAAACTCATGTACAACGACAGTCCTTTACAGAAACGCATTTCAAAACTCATGTACAACGACAGTTGTTTACAGAAACACATTTCAAAACTCTTGCACTACAACACTGCTACAGAAAAACTCATTTCAAGATTCTTGTACAACAACAGTCCTTCAGAAAAACTCATTTCAAGATTCTTGTACAACAACGGTCCCTCAGAAAAACACATTTCAAGACTCTTGTACAACAACGGTCCTTTACAGAAACGCATTTCAAAACTCATGTACAACGACAGTTGTTTACAGAAACACATTTCAAAACTCTTGCACTACAACACTGCTACAGAAAAACTCATTTCAAGATTCTTGTACAACAACACTCCTTCATAACTCACTCACACTCATGTACAACGACAGTCCATTACAGAAACGCATTTCAAAACTCATGTACAACGACAGTTGTTTACAGAAACACATTTCAAAACTCTTGCACTACAACACTGCTACAGAAAAACTCATTTCAAGATTCTTGTACAACAACAGTCCTTCAGAAAAACTCATTTCAAGATTCTTGTACAACAACGGTCCTTCAGAAAAACACATTTCAAGATTCTTGTACAACAACACTCCTTTATAAAAACGCATTTAAAAACTCATGTACAACGACAGTCCTTTACAGAAACGCATTTCAAAACTCATGTACAACGACAGTTGTTTACAGAAACACATTTCAAAACTCTTGCACTACAACACTGCTACAGAAAAACTCATTTCACGATTCTTGTACAACAACGGTCCTTCAGAAAAACACATTTCAAGACTCTTGTACAACAACGCTCCTTCAGAAAAACACATTTAAAAACTCATGTGCAACGACAGTCCTTTACAGAAACGCATTTCAAAACTCTTGCACTACAACACTGCTACAGAAAAACTCATTTCAAGATTCTTGTACAACAACACTCCTTCATAAAAACGCATTTAAAAACTCATGTACAACGACAATCCTTTACAGAAACGCATTTCAAAACTCATGTACAACGACAGTTGTTTACAGAAACACATTTCAAAACTCTTGCACTACAACACTGCTACAGAAAAACTCATTTCAAGATTCTTGTACAACAACAGTCCTTCAGAAAAACTCATTTCAAGATTCTTGTACAACAACGGTCCTTCAGAAAAACACATTTCAAGACTCTTGTACAACAACGCTCCTTCAGAAAAACACATTTAAAAACTCATGTGAAACGACAGTCCTTTACAGAAACACATATCAAAACTCTTGCACTACAACACTGCTACAGAAAAACTCATTTCAAGATTCTTGTACAACAACACTCCTTCATAAAAACGCATTTAAAAACTCATGTACAACGACAGTCCTTTACAGAAACGCATTTCAAAACTCATGTACAACGACAGTTGTTTACAGAAACACATTTCAAAACTCTTGCACTACAACACTGCTACAGAAAAACTCATTTCAAGATTCTTGTACAACAACAGTCCTTCAGAAAAACACATTTCAAGACTCTTGTACAACAACGGTCCTTCAGAAAACGCATTTAAAAACTCATGTACAACAACACTCCTTCAGAGAAACACATTTAAAAACTCATGTACAACGACAGTCCTTTACAGAAACACATTTCAAAACTCTTGCACTACAACACTGCTACAGAAAAACTCATTTCAAGATTCTTGTACAACAACGGTCCTTCAGAAAAACTCATTTCAAGATTCTTGTACAACAACGGTCCTTCAGAAAAACACATTTCAAGACTCTTGTACAACAACAGTTTTTCAGAAAAACTCATTTCAAGATTCTTGTACAACAACGGTCCTTCGGAAAAACACATTTCAAGACTCTTGTACAACAGCGCTCCTTCAGAAACACGCATTTAAAAACTCATGTACAACGACAGTCCTTTACAGAAACACATTTCAAAACTCTTGCACTACAACACTGCTACAGAAAAACTCATTTCAAGATTCTTGTATAAAAACAGTCCTTCAGAAAAACTCATTTCAAGACTCTTGTACAACAACAGTCCTTCAGAAAAACACATTTCAAGACTCTTGTACAACAACGGTCCTTCAGAAAACGCATTTAAAAACTC
The DNA here is from genome assembly GCA_905220385.1 of Xylota sylvarum. Lineage (NCBI taxonomy): Eukaryota > Metazoa > Arthropoda > Insecta > Diptera > Syrphidae > Xylota > Xylota sylvarum. Next base: position 412,164 of record CAJMZQ010000090.1, read on the forward strand.
ATGTACAACAACACTCCTTCAGAGAAACACATTTAAAAACTCATGTACAACGACAGTCCTTTACAGAAACACATTTCAAAACTCTTGCACTACAACACTGCTACAGAAAAACTCATTTCAAGATTCTTGTACAACAACGGTCCTTCAGAAAAACACATTTCAAGACTCTTGTACAACAACGGTCCTTCAGAAAACGCATTTAAAAACTCATGTACAACAACACTCCTTCAGAGAAACACATTTAAAAACTCATGTACAACGACAGTCCTTTACAGAAACACATTTCAAAACTCTTGCACTACAACACTGCTACAGAAAAACTCATTTCAAGATTCTTGTACAACAACGGTCCTTCAGAAAAACTCATTTCAAGATTCTTGTACAACAACGGTCCTTCAGAAAAACACATTTCAAGACTCTTGTACAACAACAGTTTTTCAGAAAAACTCATTTCAAGATTCTTGTACAACAACGGTCCTTCGGAAAAACACATTTCAAGACTCTTGTACAACAGCGCTCCTTCAGAAACACGCATTTAAAAACTCATGTACAACGACAGTCCTTTACAGAAACACATTTCAAAACTCTTGCACTACAACACTGCTACAGAAAAACTCATTTCAAGATTCTTGTATAAAAACAGTCCTTCAGAAAAACTCATTTCAAGACTCTTGTACAACAACAGTCCTTCAGAAAAACACCTTTAAAAACTCATGCACAACAACAGTCCTTCACAGAAACACATTTCAAGACTCTTGTACAACAACAGTCCTTCAGAAAAACTCATTTCAAGATTCTTGTACAACAACGGTCCTTCAGAAAAACACATTTCAAGACTCTTGTACAACAACACACCTTCAGAAAAACGCATTTAAAAACTCATGTACAACAACACTCCTTCAGAGAAACACATTTAAAAACTCATGTGCAACGACAGTCCTTTACAGAAACACATTTAAAAACTCATGTACAACGACAGTCCTTTACAGAAACACATTTCAAAACTCTTGCACTACAACACTGCTACAGAAAAACTCATTTCCAGATTCTTGTATAAAAACAGTCCTTCAGAAAAACTCATTTCAAGACTCTTGTACAACAACAGTCCTTCAGAAAAACACCTTTAAAAACTCATGCACAACAACAGTCCTTCACAGAAACACATTTCAAGATTCTTGTATAAAAACAGTCCTTCAGAAAAACTCATTTCAAGATTCTTGTACAACAACGGTCCTTCAGAAAAACACATTTCAAGATTCTTGTACAACAACACTCCTTCATAAAAACGCATTTAAAAACTCATGTACAACGACAGTCCTTTACAGAAACACATTTAAAAACTCATGTACAACGACAGTCCTTTACAGAAACGCATTTCAAAACTCATGTACAACGACAGTTGTTTACAGAAACACATTTCAAAACTCTTGCACTACAACACTGCTACAGAAAAACTCATTTCAAGATTCTTGTACAACAACAGTCCTTCAGAAAAACTCATTTCAAGATTCTTGTACAACAACGGTCCTTCAGAAAAACACATTTCAAGACTCTTGTACAACAACGGTCCTTCAGAAAACGCATTTAAAAACTCATGTACAACAACACTCCTTCAGAGAAACACATTTAAAAACTCATGTACAACGACAGTCCTTTACAGAAACACATTTCAAAACTCTTGCACTACAACACTGCTACAGAAAAACTCATTTCAAGATTCTTGTACAACAACGGTCCTTCAGAAAAACTCATTTCAAGATTCTTGTACAACAACGGTCCTTCAGAAAAACACATTTCAAGACTCTTGTACAACAACAGTTTTTCAGAAAAACTCATTTCAAGATTCTTGTACAACAACGGTCCTTCGGAAAAACACATTTCAAGACTCTTGTACAACAGCGCTCCTTCAGAAACACGCATTTAAAAACTCATGTACAACGACAGTCCTTTACAGAAACACATTTCAAAACTCTTGCACTACAACACTGCTACAGAAAAACTCATTTCAAGATTCTTGTATAAAAACAGTCCTTCAGAAAAACTCATTTCAAGACTCTTGTACAACAACAGTCCTTCAGAAAAACACCTTTAAAAACTCATGCACAACAACAGTCCTTCACAGAAACACATTTCAAGACTCTTGTACAACAACAGTCCTTCAGAAAAACTCATTTCAAGATTCTTGTACAACAACGGTCCTTCAGAAAAACACATTTCAAGACTCTTGTACAACAACACACCTTCAGGAAAACGCATTTAAAAACTCATGTACAACAACACTCCTTCAGAGAAACACATTTAAAAACTCATGTGCAACGACAGTCCTTTACAGAAACACATTTAAAAACTCATGTACAACGACAGTCCTTTACAGAAACACATTTCAAAACTCTTGCACTACAACACTGCTACAGAAAAACTCATTTCCAGATTCTTGTATAAAAACAGTCCTTCAGAAAAACTCATTTCAAGACTCTTGTACAACAACAGTCCTTCAGAAAAACACCTTTAAAAACTCATGCACAACAACAGTCCTTCACAGAAACACATTTCAAGATTCTTGTATAAAAACAGTCCTTCAGAAAAACTCATTTCAAGATTCTTGTACAACAACGGTCCTTCAGAAAAACACATTTCAAGATTCTTGTACAACAACACTCCTTCATAAAAACGCATTTAAGAACTCATGTACAACGACAGTCCTTTACAGAAACACATTTAAAAACTCATGTACAACGACAGTCCTTTACAGAAACACATTTCAAAACTCTTGCACTACAACACTGCTACAGAAAAACTCATTTCAAGATTCTTGTATAAAAACAGTCCTTCAGAAAAACTCATTTCAAGACTCTTGTACAACAACAGTCCTTCAGAAAAACACCTTTAAAAACTCATGCACAACAACAGTCCTTCACAGAAACACATTTCAAGACTCTTGTACAACAACAGTCCTTCAGAAAAACTCATTTCAAGATTCTTGTACAACAACGGTCCTTCAGAAAAACACATTTCAAGACTCTTGTACAACAACACACCTTCAGGAAAACGCATTTAAAAACTCATGTACAACAACACTCCTTCAGAGAAACACATTTAAAAACTCATGTGCAACGACAGTCCTTTACAGAAACACATTTCAAAACTCTTGCACTACAACACTGCTACAGAAAAACTCATTTCAAGATTCTTGTACAACAACAGTCCTTCAGAAAAACTCATTTCAAGATTCTTGTACAACAACGGTCCTTCAGAAAAACACATTTCAAGACTCTTGTACAACAACGCTCCTTCAGAAAAACACATTTAAAAACTCATGTGCAACGACAGTCCTTTACAGAAACGCATTTCAAAACTCTTGCACTACAACAGTGCTACAGAAAAACTCATTTCAAGATTCTTGTACAACAACACTCCTTCATAAAAACGCATTTAAAAACTCATGTACAACGACAGTCCTTTACAGAAACGCATTTCAAAACTCATGTACAACGACAGTTGTTTACAGAAACACATTACAAAACTCTTGCACTACAACACTGCTACAGAAAAACTCATTTCAAGATTCTTGTACAACAACACTCCTTCATAAAAACGCATTTAAAAACTCATGTACAACGACAGTCCTTTACAGAAACGCATTTCAAAACTCATGCACTACAACACTGCTACAGAAAAACTCATTTCAAGATTCTTGTACAACAACAGTAATTCAGAAAAACTCATTTCAAGATTCTTGTACAACAACGGTCCTTCAGAAAAACACATTTCAAGACTCTTGTACAACAACGCTCCTTCAGAAACACACATTTAAAAACTCATGTGAAACGACAGTCCTTTACAGAAACACATTTCAAAACTCTTGCACTACAACACTGCTACCGAAAAACTCATTTCAAGATTCTTGTACAACAACACTCCTTCATAAAAACGCATTTAAAAACTCATGTACAACGACAGTCCTTTACAGAAACGCATTTCAAAACTCATGTACAACGACAGTTGTTTACAGAAACACATTTCAAAACTCTTGCACTACAACACTGCTACAGAAAAACTCATTTCAAGATTCTTGTACAACAACGGTCCTTCAGAAGAACACATTTCAAGACTCTTGTACAACAACGCTCCTTCAGAAAAACACATTTAAAAACTCATGTGAAACGACAGTCCTTTACAGAAACACATTTCAAAACTCTTGCACTACAACACTGCTACAGAAAAACTCATTTCAAGATTCTTGTACAACAACACTCCTTCATAAAAACGCATTTAAAAACTCATGTACAACGACAGTCCTTTACAGAAACGCATTTCAAAACTCATGTACAACGACAGTTGTTTACAGAAACACATTTCAAAACTCTTGCACTACAACACTGCTACAGAAAAACTCATTTCAAGATTCTTGTACAACAACAGTCCTTCAGAAAAACTCATTTCAAGATTCTTGTACAACAACGGTCCTTCAGAAAAACACATTTCAAGACTCTTGTACAACAACGGTCCTTCAGAAAACGCATTTAAAAACTCATGTACAACAACACTCCTTCAGAGAAACACATTTAAAAACTCATGTACAACGACCGTCCTTTACAGAAACACATTTCAAAACTCTTGCACTACAACACTGCTACAGAAAAACTCATTTCAAGATTCTTGTACAACAACGGTCCTTCAGAAAAACTCATTTCAAGATTCTTGTACAACAACGGTCCTTCAGAAAAACACATTTCAAGACTCTTGTACAACAACAGTCCTTCAGAAAAACTCATTTCAAGATTCTTGTACAACAACGGTCCTTCGGAAAACACATTTCAAGACTCTTGTATAACAGCGCTCCTTCAGAAACACGCATTTAAAAACTCATGTACAACAACACTCCTTCGGAGAAACACATTTCAAGACTCTTGTACAACAACACACCTTCAGGAAAACGCCTTTAAAAACTCATGTACAACAACACTCCTTCAGAGAAACACATTTAAAAACTCATGTGAAACGACAGTCCTTTACAGAAACACATTTCAAAACTCTTGCACTACAACACTGCTACAGAAAAACTCATTTCAAGATCCTTGTACAACAACACTCCTTCATAAAAACGCATTTAAAAACTCATGTACAACGACAGTCCTTTACAGAAACGCATTTCAAAACTCATGTACAACGACAGTTGTTTACAGAAACACATTTCAAAACTCTTGCACTACAACACTGCTACAGAAAAACTCATTTCAAGATCCTTGTACAACAACACTCCTTCATAAAAACGCATTTAAAAACTCATGTACAACGACAGTCCTTTACAGAAACGCATTTCAAAACTCATGTACAACGACAGTTGTTTACAGAAACACATTTCAAAACTCTTGCACTACAACACTGCTACAGAAAAACTCATTTCAAGATTCTTGTACAACAACAGTCCTTCAGAAAAACTCATTTCAAGATTCTTGTACAACAACGGTCCTTCAGAAAAACACATTTCAAGACTCTTGTACAACAACGGTCCTTCAGAAAACGCATTTAAAAACTCATGTACAACAACACTCCTTCAGAGAAACACATTTAAAAACTCATGTACAACGACCGTCCTTTACAGAAACACATTTCAAAACTCTTGCACTACAACACTGCTACAGAAAAACTCATTTCAAGATTCTTGTACAACAACGGTCCTTCAGAAAAACTCATTTCAAGATTCTTGTACAACAACGGTCCTTCAGAAAAACACATTTCAAGACTCTTGTACAACAACAGTCCTTCAGAAAAACTCATTTCAAGATTCTTGTACAACAACGGTCCTTCGGAAAACACATTTCAAGACTCTTGTATAACAGCGCTCCTTCAGAAACACGCATTTAAAAACTCATGTACAACAACACTCCTTCGGAGAAACACATTTCAAGACTCTTGTACAACAACACACCTTCAGGAAAACGCCTTTAAAAACTCATGTACAACAACACTCCTTCAGAGAAACACATTTAAAAACTCATGTGAAACGACAGTCCTTTACAGAAACACATTTCAAAACTCTTGCACTACAACACTGCTACAGAAAAACTCATTTCAAGATCCTTGTACAACAACACTCCTTCATAAAAACGCATTTAAAAACTCATGTACAACGACAGTCCTTTACAGAAACGCATTTCAAAACTCATGTACAACGACAGTTGTTTACAGAAACACATTTCAAAACTCTTGCACTACAACACTGCTACAGAAAAACTCATTTCAAGATCCTTGTACAACAACACTCCTTCATAAAAACACATTTAAAAACTCATGCACAACAACAGTCCTTCACAGAAACACATTTCAAGACTCTTGTACAACAACAGTCCTTCAGAAAAACTCATTTCAAGATTCTTGTACAACAACGGTCCTTCAGAAAAACTCATTTCAAGATTCTTGTACAACAACGGTCCTTCAGAAAAACTCATTTCAAGATTCTTGTACAACAACACTCCTTCAGAAAAACGCATTTAAAAACTCATGTACAACAACACTCCTTCAGAGAAACACATTTAAAAACTCATGTACAACGACAGTTGTTTACAGAAACACATTTCAAAACTCTTGCACTACAACACTGCTACAGAAAAACTCATTTCAAGATTCTTGTACAACAACGGTCCTTCAGAAAAACACATTTCAAGACTCTTGTACAACAACACTCCTTCAGAGAAACACATTTAAAAACTCATGCACAACAACAGTCCTTCACAGAAACACATTTCAAGACTCTTGTACAACAACAGTCCTTCAGAAAAACTCATTTCAAAATTCTTGTACAACAACGGTCCTTCAGAAAAACGCATTTAAAAACTCATGTACAACAACACTCCTTCAGAGAAACACATTTAAAAACTCATGTACAACGACAGTTGTTTACAGAAACACATTTCAAAACTCTTGCACTACAACACTGCTACAGAAAAACTCATTTCAAGATTCTTGTACAACAACGGTCCTTCAGAAAAACACATTTCAAGACTCTTGTACAACAACAGTCCTTCAGAAAAACTCATTTCAAAATTCTTGTACAACAACGGTCCTTCAGAAAAACGCATTTAAAAACTCATGTACAACAACACTCCTTCAGAGAAACACATTTCAAAAGTCATGTACAACGACAGTTGTTTACAGAAACACATTTCAAAACTCTTGCACTACAACACTGCTACAGAAAAACTCATTTCAAGATTCTTGTACAACAACGGTCCTTCAGAAAAACACATTTCAAAACTCTTGTACATTAACGCTCCTTCAGAAAAACACATTTAAAAACTCATGCACAACAACAGTCCTTCACAGAAACACATTTCAAGACTCTTGTACAACAACAGTCCTTCAGAAAAACTCATTTCAAGATTCTTGTACAACAACGGTCCTTCAGAAAAACACATTTCAAGACTCTTGTACAACAACACTCCTTCAGAAAAACACATTTAAAAACTCATGTGCAACAACACTCCTTCAGAGAAACACATTTAAAAACTCGTGTGAAACTACAGTCCTTTACAGAAACACATATCAAAACTCTTGCACTACAACACTGCTACAGAAAAACTCATTTCAAGATTCTTGTACAACAACGGTCCTTCAGAAAAACACATTTCAAGACTCTTGTACAACAACGCTCCTTCAGAAAAACACATTTAAAAACTCATGTGCAACGACAGTCCTTTACAGAAACGCATTTCAAGACTCATGTACAACGACAGTTGTTTACAGAAACACATTTCAAAACTCTTGCACTACAACACTGCTACAGAAAAACTCATTTCAAGATTCTTGTACAACAACGGTAATTCAGAAAAACTCATTTCAAGATTCTTGTACAACAACACTCCTTCAGAAAAACGCATTTAAAAACTCATGTACAACAACACTCCTTCAGAGAAACACATTTAAAAACTCATGTACAACGACAGTTGTTTACAGAAACACATTTCAAAACTCTTGCACTACAACACTGCTACAGAAAAACTCATTTCAAATTCTTGTACACCAACGGTCCTTCAGAAAAACACATTTCAAGACTCTTGTACAACAACGCTCCTTCAGAAAAACACATTTAAAAACTCATGTGCAACGACAGTCCTTTACAGAAACGCATTTAAACACTCATGTACAACGACAGTTGTTTACAGAAACACATTTCAAAACTCTTGCACTACAACACTGCAACAGAAAAACTCATTTCAAGATTCTTGTACACCAACGGTCCTTCAGAAAAACACATTTCAAGACTCTTGTACAACAACGCTCCTTCAGAAAAACACATTTAAAAACTTATGTGCAACGACAGTCCTTTACAGAAACGCATTTCAAAACTCATGTACAACGACAGTTGTTTACAGAAACACATTTCAAAACTCTTGCACTACAACACTGCTACAGAAAAACTCATTTCAAGATTCTTGTACAACAACGGTCCTTCAGAAAAACTCATTTCAAGATTCTTGTACAACAACGGTCCTTCAGAAAAACTCATTTCAAGATTCTTGTACAACAACACTCCTTCAGAAAAACGCATTTAAAAACTCATGTACAACAACACTCCTTCAGAGAAACACATTTAAAAACTCATGTACAACGACAGTCCTTTACAGAAACGCATTTCAAAACTCATATACAACGACAGTTGTCTACAGAAACACATTTCAAAACTCTTTCACTACAACACTGCTACAGAAAAACTCATTTCAAGATTCTTGTACAACAACACTCCTTCATAAAAACGCATTTAAAAACTCATGTACAACGACAGTCCTTTACAGAAACGCATTTCAAAACTCATATACAACGACAGTTGTTTACAGAAACACATTTCACAACTCTTGCACTACAACACTGCTACAGAAAAACTCATTTCAAGATTCTTGTACAACAACGGTCCTTCAGAAAAACTCATTTCAAGATTCTTGTACAACAACGGTCCTTCAGAAAAACTCATTTCAAGATTCTTGTACAACAACACTTATTCAGAAAAACGCATTTAAAAACTCATGTACAACAACACTCCTTCAGAGAAACACATTTAAAAACTCATGTACAACGACAGTTGTTTACAGAAACACATTTCAAACACTGCTACAGAAAAACTCATTTCAAGATTCTTGTACAACAACGGTCCTTCAGAAAAACACATTTCAAAACTCTTGTACAACAACGCTCCTTCAGAAAAACACATTTAAAAACTCATGTGCAACGACAGTCCTTTACAGAAACGCATTTCAAAACTCATGTACAACGACAGTTGTTTACAGAAACACATTTCAAAACTCTTGCACTACAACACTGCTACAGAAAAACTCATTTCAAGATTCTTGTACAACAACGGTCCTTCAGAAAAACACATTTCAAAACTCTTGTACAACAACGCTCCTTCAGAAAAACACATTTAAAAACTCATGTGCAACGACAGTCCTTTACAGAAACGCATTTCAAAACTCATGTACAACGACAGTTGTTTACAGAAACACATTTCAAAACTCTTGCACTACAACACTGCTACAGAAAAACTCATTTCAAGATTCTTGTACAACAACGGTCCTTCAGAAAAACTCATTTCAAGATTCTTGTACAACAACGGTTATTCAGAAAAACTCATTTCAAGATTCTTGTACAACAACACTCCTTCAGAAAAACGCATTTAAAAACTCATGTACAACAACACTCCTTCAGAGAAACACATTTAAAAACTCATGTACAACGACAGTTGTTTACAGAAACACATTTCAAAACTCTTGCACTACAACACTGCTACAGAAAAACTCATTTCAAGATTCTTGTACAACAACGGTCCTTCAGAAAAACACATTTCAAAACTCTTGTACAACAACGCTCCTTCAGAAAAACACATTTAAAAACTCATGTGCAACGACAGTCCTTTACAGAAACGCATTTCAAAACTCATGTACAACGACAGTTGTTTACAGAAACACATTTCAAAACTCTTGCACTACAACACTGCTACAGAAAAACTCATTTCAAGATTCTTGTACAACAACGGTCCTTCAGAAAAACACATTTCAAGACTCTTGTACAACAACACTCCTTCAGAGAAACACATTTAAAAACTCATGCACAACAACAGTCCTTCAGAAAAACACATTTAAAAACTCATGTGCAACGACAGTCCTTTACAGAAACGCATTTCAAAACTCATGTACAACGACAGTTGTTTACAGAAACACATTTCAAAACTCTTGCACTACAACACTGCTACAGAAAAACTCATTTCAAGATTCTTGTACAACAACGGTCCTTCAGAAAAACACATTTCAAGACTCTTGTACAACAACGCTCCTTCAGAAAAACACATTTAAAAACTCATGTGCAACGACAGTCCTTTACAGAAACGCATTTCAAAACTCATGTACAACGACAGTTGTTTACAGAAACACATTTCAAAACTCTTGCACTACAGCACTGCTACAGAAAAACTCATTTCAAGATTCTTGTACAACAACGGTAATTCAGAAAACGCATTTAAAAACTCATGTACAACAACACTCTTTCAGAGAAACACATTTAAAAACTCATGCACAACAACAGTCCTTCACAGAAACACATTTCAAGACTCTTGTACAACAACAGTCCTTCAGAAAAACTCATTTCAAGATTCTTGTACAACAACGGTCCTTCAGAAAAACACATTTCAAGACTCTTGTACAACAACACTCCTTCAGAAAAACACATTTAAAAACTCATGTGCAACAACACTCCTTCAGAGAAACACATTTAAAAACTCATGCACAACAACAGTCCTTCACAGAAACACATTTCAAGACTCTTGTACAACAACAGTCCTTCAGAAAAACTCATTTCAAGATTCTTGTACAACAACGGTCCTTCAGAAAAACACATTTCAAGACTCTTGTACAACAACACTCCTTCAGAAAAACACATTTAAAAACTCATGTGCAACAACACTCCTTCAGAGAAACACATTTAAAAACTCATGCACAACAACAGTCCTTCACAGAAACACATTTCAAGACTCTTGTACAACAACAGTCCTTCAGAAAAACTCATTTCAAGATTCTTGTACAACAACGGTCCTTCAGAAAAACACATTTCAAGACTCTTGTACAACAACACTCCTTCAGAAAAACACATTTAAAAACTCATGTGCAACAACACTCCTTCAGAGAAACACGCTTAAAAACTCGTGTGAAACTACAGTCCTTTACAGAAACACATATCAAAACTCTTGCACTACAACACTGCTACAGAAAAACTCATTTCAAGATTCTTGTACAACAACGGTCCTTCAGAAAAACACATTTCAAGACTCTTGTACAACAACGCTCCTTCAGAAAAACACATCTAAAAACTCATGCGCAACGACAGTCCTTTACAGAAACTCATTTCAAAACTCATGTACAACGACAGTTGTTTACAGAAACACATTTCAAAACTCTTGCACTACAACACTGCTACAGAAAAACTCATTTCAAGATTCTTGTACAACAACGGTCCTTCAGAAAAACACATTTCAAGACTCTTGTACAACAACGCTCCTTCAGAAAAACACATTTAAAAACTCATGTGCAACGACAGTCCTTTACAGAAACGCATTTCAAAACTCATGTACAACGACAGTTGTTTACAGAAACACATTTCAAAACTCTTGCACTACAACACTGCTACAGAAAAACTCATTTCAAGATTCTTGTACAACAACGGTCCTTCAGAAAACGCATTTAAAAACTCATGTACAACAACACTCCTTCAGAGAAACACATTTAAAAACTCATGCACAACAACAGTCCTTCACAGAAACACATTTAAAAACTCGTGTGAAACTACAGTCCTTTACAGAAACACATATCAAAACTCTTGCACTACAACACTGCTACAGAAAAACTCATTTCAAGATTCTTGTACAACAACGGTCCTTCAGAAAAACACATTTCAAGATTCTTGTACAACAACGGTCCTTCAGAAAAACACATTTAAAGACTCTTGTACAACAACGCTCCTTCAGAAAAACACATTTAAAAACTCATGTGAAACGACAGTCCTTTACAGAAACACATATCAAAACTCTTGCACTACAACACTGCTACAGAAAAACTCATTTCAAGATTCTTGTACAACAACACTCCTTCATAAAAACCGATTTAAAAACTCATGTACAACGAAAGTCCTTTACAGAAACGCATTTCAAAACTCATGTAAACACATTTCAAAACTCTTGCACTACAACACTGCTACAGTAAAACTCATTTCAAGATTCTTGTACAACAACAGTCCTTCAGAAAAACTCATTTCAAGATTCTTGTACAACAACGGTCCTTCAGAAAAACACATTTCAAGACTCTTGTACAACAACAGTCCTTTACAGAAACGCATTTCAAAACTCATGTACAACGACAGTTGTTTACAGAAACACATTTCAAAACTCTTGCACTACAACACTGCTACAGAAAAACTCATTTCAAGATTCTTGTACAACAACAGTCCTTCAGAAAAACTCATTTCACGATTCTTGTACAACAACGGTCCTTCAGAAAAACACATTTCAAGACTCTTGTACAACAACACTCCTTCAGAGAAACACATTTAAAAACTCATGCACAACAACAGTCCTTTACAGTACAACGACAGTTGTTTACAGAAACACATTTCAAAACTCTTGCACTACAACACTGCTACAGAAAAACTCATTTCAAGATTCTTGTACAACAACGGTAATTCAGAAAACGCATTTAAAAACTCATGTACAACAACACTCCTTCAGAGAAACACATTTAAAAACTCATGCACAACAACAGTCCTTCACAGAAACACATTTCAAGACTCTTGTACAACAACAGTCCTTCAGAAAAACTCATTTCAAGATTCTTGTACAACAACGGTCCTTCAGAAAAACACATTTCAAGACTCTTGTACAACAACACTCCTTCAGAAAAACACATTTAAAAACTCATGTGCAACAACACTCCTTCAGAGAAACACATTTAAACTCTTGTACAACAACGCTCCTTCAGAAAAACACATTTAAAAACTCATGTGCAACGACAGTCCTTTACAGAAACGCATTTCAAAACTCATGTACAACGACAGTTGTTTACAGAAACACATTTCAAAACTCTTGCACTACAACACTGCTACAGAAAAACTCATTTCAAGATTCTTGTACAACAACGGTCCTTCAGAAAAACACATTTCAAGACTCTTGTACAACAACGCTCCTTCAGAAAAACTCATGTGCAACGACAGTCCTTTACAGAAACGCATTTCAAAACTCATGTACAACGACAGTTGTTTACAGAAACACATTTCAAAACTCTTGCACTACAACACTGCTACAGAAAAACTCATTTCAAGATTCTTGTACAACAACGGTCCTTCAGAAAAACACATTTCAAGACTCTTGTACAACAACACTCCTTCAGAGAAACACATTTAAAAACTCATGCACAACAACAGTCCTTCACAGAAACACATTTCAAGACTCTTGTACAACAACAGTCCTTCAGAAAAACTCATTTCAAGATTCTTGTACAACAACGGTCCTTCAGAAAAACACATTTCAAGACTCTTGTACAACAACACTCCTTCAGAAAAACACAATTAAAAACTCATGTGCAACAACACTCCTTCAGAGAAACACATTTAAAAACTCATGCACAACAACAGTCCTTCACAGAAACACATTTCAAGACTCTTGTACAACAATAGTCCTTCAGAAAAACTCATTTCAAGATTCTTGTACAACAACGGTCCTTCAGAAAAACACATTTCAAGACTCTTGTACAACAACACTCCTTCAGAAAAACACATTTAAAAACTCATGTGCAACAACACTCCTTCACAGAAACACACTTAAAAACTCGTGTGAAACTACAGTCCTTTACAGAAACACATATCAAAACTCTTGCACTACAACACTGCTACAGAAAAACTCATTTCAAGATTCTTGTACAACAACGGTCCTTCAGAAAAACACATTTCAAGACTCTTGTACAACAACGCTCCTTCAGAAAAACACATCTAAAAACTCATGCGCAACGACAGTCCTTTACAGAAACTCATTTCAAAACTCATGTACAACGACAGTTGTTTACAGAAACACATTTCAAAACTCTTGCACTACAACACTGCTACAGAAAAACTCATTTCAAGATTCTTGTACAACAACGGTCCTTCAGAAAAACACATTTCAAGACTCTTGTACAACAACGCTCCTTCAGAAAAAAACATTTAAAAACTCATGTGCAACGACAGTCCTTTACAGAAACGCATTTCAAAACTCATGTACAACGACAGTTGTTTACAGAAACACATTTCAAAACTCTTGCACTACAACACTGGTACAGAAAAACTCATTTCAAGATTCTTGTACAACAACAGTCCTTCAGAAAAACTCATTTCACGATTCTTGTACAACAACGGTCCTTCAGAAAAACACATTTCAAGACTCTTGTACAACAACACTCCTTCAGAAAAACACATTTCAAGACTCTTGTACAACAACACTCCTTCAGAAAAACACATTTAAAAACTCATGTGCAACAACACTCCTTCAGAGAAACACATTTAAAAACTCATGCACAACAACAGTCCTTCACAGAAACACATTTCAAGACTCTTGTACAACAACAGTCCATCAGAAAAACTCATTTCAAGATTCTTGTACAACAACGGTCCTTCAGAAAAACACATTTCAAGACTCTTGTACAAAAACACTCCTTCAGAAAAACACATTTAAAAACTCATGTGCAACAACACTCCTTCAGAGAAACACATTTAAAAACTCATGCACAACAACAGTCCCTCACAGAAACACATTTCAAGACTCTTGTACAACAATAGTCCTTCAGAAAAACTCATTTCAAGATTCTTGTACAACAACGGTCCTTCAGAAAAACACATTTCAAGACTCTTGTACAACAACACTCCTTCAGAAAAACACATTTAAAAACTCATGTGCAACAACACTCCTTCACAGAAACACACTTAAAAACTCGTGTGAAACTACAGTCCTTTACAGAAACACATATCAAAACTCTTGCACTACAACACTGCTACAGAAAAACTCATTTCAAGATTCTTGTACAACAACGGTAATTCAGCACATTTCAAGACTCTTGTACAACAACGCTCCTTCAGAAAAACACATCTAAAAACTCATGCGCAACGACAATCCTTTACAGAAACTCATTTCAAAACTCATGTACAACGACAGTTGTTTACAGAAACACATTTCAAAACTCTTGCACTACAACACTGCTACAGAAAAACTCATTTCAAGATTCTTGTACAACAACGGTCCTTCAGAAAAACACATTTCAAGACTCTTGTACAACAACGCTCCTTCAGAAAAAAACATTTAAAAACTCATGTGCAACGACAGTCCTTTACAGAAACGCATTTCAAAACTCATGTACAACGACAGTTGTTTACAGAAACACATTTCAAAACTCTTGCACTACAACACTGCTACAGAAAAACTCATTTCAAGATTCTTGTACAACAACGGTCCTTCAGAAAAACACATTTCAAGATTCTTGTACAACAACGGTCCTTCAGAAAAACACATTTCAAGACTCTTGTACAACAACGCTCCTTCAGAAAAACACATTTAAAAACTCATGTGAAACGACAGTCCTTTACAGAAACACATATCAAAACTCTTGCACTACAACACTGCTACAGAAAAACTCATTTCAAGATTCTTGTACAACAACGGTCCTTCAGAAAAACACATTTCAAGACTCTTGTACAACAACGCTCCTTCAGAAAAAAACATTTAAAAACTCATGTGCAACGACAGTCCTTTACAGAAACGCATTTCAAAACTCATGTACAACGACAGTTGTTTACAGAAACACATTTCAAAACTCTTGCACTACAACACTGCTACAGAAAAACTCATTTCAAGATTCTTGTACAACAACGGTCCTTCAGAAAAACACATTTCAAGATTCTTGTACAACAACGGTCCTTCAGAAAAACACATTTCAAGACTCTTGTACAACAACGCTCCTTCAGAAAAACACATCTAAAAACTCATGCGCAACGACAATCCTTTACAGAAACTCATTTCAAAACTCATGTACAACGACAGTTGTTTACAGAAACACATTTCAAAACTCTTGCACTACAACACTGCTACAGAAAAACTCATTTCAAGATTCTTGTACAACAACGGTCCTTCAGAAAAACACATTTCAAGACTCTTGTACAACAACACTCCTTCAGAAAAACACATTTAAAAACTCATGTGCAACAACACTCCTTCACAGAAACACACTTAAAAACTCGTGTGAAACTACAGTCCTTTACAGAAACACATATCAAAACTCTTGCACTACAACACTGCTACAGAAAAACTCATTTCAAGATTCTTGTACAACAACGGTAATTCAGCACATTTCAAGACTCTTGTACAACAACGCTCCTTCAGAAAAACACATCTAAAAACTCATGCGCAACGACAATCCTTTACAGAAACTCATTTCAAAACTCATGTACAACGACAGTTGTTTACAGAAACACATTTCAAAACTCTTGCACTACAACACTGCTACAGAAAAACTCATTTCAAGATTCTTGTACAACAACGGTCCTTCAGAAAACGCATTTAAAAACTCATGTACAACAACACTCCTTCAGAGAAACACATTTAAAAACTCATGCACAACAACAGTCCTTCACAGAAACACATTTAAAAACTCGTGTGAAACTACAGTCCTTTAGAGAAACACATATCAAAACTCTTGCACTACAACACTGCTACAGAAAAACTCATTTCAAGATTCTTGTACAACAACGGTCCTTCAGAAAAACACATTTCAAGATTCTTGTACAACAACGGTCCTTCAGAAAAACACATTTCAAGACTCTTGTACAACAACGCTCCTTCAGAAAAACACATTTAAAAACTCATGTGAAACGACAGTCCTTTACAGAAACACATATCAAAACTCTTGCACTACAACACTGCTACAGAAAAACTCATTTCAAGATTCTTGTACAACAACACTCCTTCATAAAAACTCATTTCAAGATTCTTGTACAACAACACTCCTTCAGAAAAACGCATTTCAAAACTCATGTACAACGACAGTTGTTTACAGAAACACATTTCAAAACTCTTGCACTACAACACTGCTACAGAAAAACTCATTTCAAGATTCTTGTACAACAACAGTCCTTCAGAAAAACTCATTTCAAGATTCTTGTACAACAACGGTCCTTCAGAAAAACACATTTCAAGACTCTTGTACAACAACGCTCCTTCAGAAAAACACATTTAAAAACTCATGTGCAACGACAGTCCTTTACAGAAACGGATTTCAAAACTCATGTACAACGACAGTTGTTTACAGAAACACATTTCAAAACTCTTGCACTACAACACTGCTACAGAAAAACTCATTTCAAGATTCTTGTACAACAACGGTCCTTCAGAAAAACACATTTCAAGATTCTTGTACAACAACGGTCCTTCAGAAAAACACATTTCAGGACTCTTGTACAACAACGCTCCTTCAGAAAAACACATTTAAAAACTCATGTGAAACGACAGTCCTTTACAGAAACACATATCAAAACTCTTTCACTACAACACTGCTACAGAAAAACACATTTCAAGACTCTTGTACAACAACGCTCCTTCAGAAAAACGCATTTAAAAACTCATGTACAACGACAGTCCTTTACAGAAACGCATTTCAAAACTCATGTACAACGACAGTTGTTTACAGAAACACATTTCAAAACTCTTGCACTACAACACTGCTACAGAAAAACTCATTTCAAGATTCTTGTACAACAACAGTCCTTCAGAAAAACTCATTTCAAGATTCTTGTACAACAACGGTCCTCCAGAAAAACACATTTCAAGACTCTTGTACAACAACGCTCCTTCAGAAAAACACATTTAAAAACTCATGTGCAACGACAGTCCTTTACAGAAACGCATTTCAAAACTCATGTACAACGACAGTTGTTTACAGAAACACATTTCAAAACTCTTGCACTACAACACTGCTACAGAAAAACTCATTTCAAGATTCTTGTACAACAACACTCCTTCATAAAAACGCATTTAAAAAATCATGTACAACGAAAGTCCTTTACAGAAACGCATTTCAAAACTCATGTACAACGACAGTTGTTTACAGAAACACATTTCAAAACTCTTGCACTACAACACTGCTACAGAAAAACTCATTTCAAGATTCTTGTACAACAACAGTCCTTCAGAAAAACTCATTTCAAGATTCTTGTACAACAACGGTCCTTCAGAAAAACACATTTCAAGACTCTTGTACAACAACGCTCCTTCAGAAAAACACATTTAAAAACTCATGTGAAACGACAGTATTTAACAGAAACAGATATCAAAACTCTTGCACTACAACACTGCTACAGAAAAACTCATTTCAAGATTCTTGTACAACAACACTCCTTCATAAAAACGCATTTAAAAACTCATGTACAACGACAGTCCTTTACAGAAACGCATTTCAAAACTCATGTACAACGACAGTTGTTTACAGAAACACATTTCAAAACTCTTGCACTACAACACTGCTACAGAAAAACTCATTACAAGATTCTTGTACAACAACAGTCCTTCAGAAAAACTCATTTCAAGATTCTTGTACAACAACGGTCCTTCAGAAAAACACATTTCAAGACCCTTGTACAACAACGCTCCTTCAGTAAAACACATTTAAAAACTCATGTGCAACGACAGTCCTTTACAGAAACGCATTTCAAAACTCTTGCACTACAACACTGCTACAGAAAAACTCATTTCAAGATTCTTGTACAACAACGGTCCTTCAGAAAAACACATTTCAAAACTCTTGTACAACAACGCTCCTTCAGAAAAACGCATTTAAAAACTCATGTACAACGACAGTTGTTTACAGAAACGCATTTCAAAACTCATGTACAACGACAGTTGTTTACAGAAACACATTTCAAAACTCTTGCACTACAACACTGCTACAGAAAAACTCATTTCAAGATTCTTGTACAACAACGGTCCTTCAGAAAAACTCATTTCAAGATTCTTGTACAACAACACTCCTTCAGAAAAACACATTTAAAAACTCATGTACAACGACAGTTGTTTACAGAGACACATTTCAAAACTCTTGCACTACAACACTGCTACAGAAAAACTCATTTCAAGATTCTTGTACAACAACGGTCCTTCAGAAAAACACATTTCAAAACTCTTGTACAACAACGCTCCTTCAGAAAAACACATTTAAAAACTCATGTGCAACGACAGTCCTTTACAGAAACGCATTTCAAAACTCATGTACAACGACAGTTGTTTACAGAAACACATTTCAAAACTCTTGCACTACAACACTGCTACAGAAAAACTCATTTCAAGATTCTTGTACAACAACGGTCCTTCAGAAAAACTCATTTCAAGATTCTTGTACAACAACGGTCCTTCAGAAAAACTCATTTCAAGATTCTTGTACAACAACACTCCTTCAGAAAAACGCATTTAAAAACTCATGTACAACAACACTCCTTCACAGAAACACATTTCAAGACTCTTGTACAACAACAGTCCTTCAGAAAAACTCATTTCAAAATTCTTGTACAACAACGGTCCTTCAGAAAAACGCATTTAAAAACTCATGTACAACAACACTCCTTCAGAGAAACACATTTAAAAACTCATGTACAACGACAGTTGTTTACAGAAACACATTTCAAAACTCTTGCACTACAACACTGCTACAGAAAAACTCATTTCAAGATTCTTGTACAACAACGGTCCTTCAGAAAAACACATTTCAAGACTCTTGTACAACAACACTCCTTCAGAGAAACACATTTAAAAACTCATGCACAACAACAGTCCTTCACAGAAACACATTTCAAGACTCTTGTACAACAACAGTCCTTCAGAAAAACTCATTTCAAAATTCTTGTACAACAACGGTCCTTCAGAAAAACGCATTTAAAAACTCATGTACAACAACACTCCTTCAGAGAAACACATTTAAAAACTCATGTACAACGACAGTTGTTTACAGAAACACATTTCAAAACTCTTGCACTACAACACTGCTACAGAAAAACTCATTTCAAGATTCTTGTACAACAACGGTCCTTCAGAAAAACACATTTCAAGACTCTTGTACAACAACACTCCTTCAGAGAAACACATTTAAAAACTCATGCACAACAACAGTCCTTCACAGAAACACATTTCAAGACTCTTGTACAACAACAGTCCTTCAGAAAAACTCATTTCAAAATTCTTGTACAACAACGGTCCTTCAGAAAAACGCATTTAAAAACTCATGTACAACAACACTCCTTCAGAGAAACACATTTAAAAACTCATGTACAACGACAGTTGTTTACAGAAACACATTTCAAAACTCTTGCACTACAACACTGCTACAGAAAAACTCATTTCAAGATTCTTGTACAACAACGGTCCTTCAGAAAAACACATTTCAAAACTCTTGTACATTAACGCTCCTTCAGAAAAACACATTTAAAAACTCATGCACAACAACAGTCCTTCACAGAAACACATTTCAAGACTCTTGTACAACAACAGTCCTTCAGAAAAACTCATTTCAAGATTCTTGTACAACAACGGTCCTTCAGAAAAACACATTTCAAGACTCTTGTACAACAACACTCCTTCAGAAAAACACATTTAAAAACTCATGTGCAACAACACTCCTTCAGAGAAACACATTTAAAAACTCGTGTGAAACTACAGTCCTTTACAGAAACACATATCAAAACTCTTGCACTACAACACTGCTACAGAAAAACTCATTTCAAGATTCTTGTACAACAACGGTCCTTCAGAAAAACACATTTCAAGATTCTTGTACAACAACGCTCCTTCAGAAAAACACATTTAAAAACTCATGTGCAACGACACTCCTTCAGAGAAACACATTTAAAAACTCATGCACAACAACAGTCCTTCACAGAAACACATTTCAAGACTCTTGTACAACAACAGTCCTTCAGAAAAACTCATTTCAAGATTCTTGTACAACAACGGTCCTTCAGAAAAACACATTTCAAGACTCTTGTACAACAACACTCCTTCAGAAAAACACATTTAAAAACTCATGTGCAACAACACTCCTTCAGAGAAACACATTTAAAAACTCATGCACAACAACAGTCCTTCACAGAAACACATTTCAAGACTCTTGTACAACAACAGTCCTTCAGAAAAACTCATTTCAAGATTCTTGTACAACAACGGTCCTTCAGAAAAACACATTTCAAGACTCTTGTACAACAACACTCCTTCAGAGAAACACATTTAAAAACTCGTGTGAAACTACAGTCCTTTACAGAAACGCATTTCAAGACTCATGTACAACGACAGTTGTTTACAGAAACACATTTCAAAACTCTTGCACTACAACACTGCTACAGAAAAACTCATTTCAAGATTCTTGTACAACAACGGTAATTCAGAAAAACTCATTTCAAGATTCTTGTACAATAACACTCCTTCAGAAAAACGCATTTAAAAACTCATGTACAACAACACTCCTTCAGAGAAACACATTTAAAAACTCATGCACAACAACAGTCCTTCACAGAAACACATTTCAAGACTCTTGTACAACAACAGTCCTTCAGAAAAACTCATTTCAAGATTCTTGTACAACAACGGTCCTTCAGAAAAACACATTTCAAGACTCTTGTACAACAACACTCCTTCAGAAAAACACATTTAAAAACTCATGTGCAACAACACTCCTTCAGAGAAACACATTTAAAAACTCATGCACAACAACAGTCCTTCACAGAAACACATTTCAAGACTCTTGTACAACAACAGTCCTTCAGAAAAACTCATTTCAAGATTCTTGTACAACAACGGTCCTTCAGAAAAACACATTTCAAGACTCTTGTACAACAACAGTCCTTCAGAAAAACACATTTAAAAACTCATGTGCAACAACACTCCTTCAGAGAAACACATTTAAAAACTCATGCACAACAACAGTCCTTCACAGAAACACATTTCAAGACTCTTGTACAACAACAGTCCTTCAGAAAAACTCATTTCAAGATTCTTGTACAACAACGGTCCTTCAGAAAAACACATTTCAAGACTCTTGTACAACAACACTCCTTCAGAAAAACACATTTAAAAACTCATGTGCAACAACACTCCTTCAGAGAAACACACTTAAAAACTCGTGTGGAACTACAGTCCTTTACAGAAACACATATCAAAACTCTTGCACTACAACACTGCTACAGAAAAACTCATTTCAAGATTCTTGTACAACAACGGTCCTTCAGAAAAACACATTTCAAGACTCTTGTACAACAACGCTCCTTCAGAAAAACACATCTAAAAACTCATGCGCAACGACAGTCCTTTACAGAAACTCATTTCAAAACTCATGTACAACGACAGTTGTTTACAGAAACACATTTCAAAACTCTTGCACTACAACACTGCTACAGAAAAACTCATTTCAAGATTCTTGTACAACAACGGTCCTTCAGAAAAACACATTTCAAGACTCTTGTACAACAACACTCCTTCAGAGAAACACATTTAAAAACTCATGTGCAACAACACTCCTTCAAAGAAACACACTTAAAAACTCGTGTGAAACTACAGTCCTTTACAGAAACACATATCAAAACTCTTGCACTACAACACTGCTACAGAAAAACTCATTTCAAGATTCTTGTACAACAACGGTCCTTCAGAAAAACACATTTCAGGACTCTTGTACAACAACGCTCCTTCAGAAAAACACATCTAAAAACTCATGTGCAACGACAGTCCTTTACAGAAACGCATTTCAAAACTCATGTACAACGACAGTTGTTTACGGAAACACATTTCAAAACTCTTGCACTACAACACTGCTACAGAAAAACTCATTTCAAGATTCTTGTACAACAACGGTCCTTCAGAAAAACACATTTCAAGACTCTTGTACAACAACACTCCTTCAGAGAAACACATTTAAAAACTCATGCACAACAACAGTCCTTCAGAAAAACACATTTAAAAACTCATGTGCAACGACAGTCCTTTACAGAAACGCATTTCAAAACTCATGTACAACGACAGTTGTTTACAGAAACACATTTCAAAACTCTTGCACTACAACACTGCTACAGAAAAACTCATTTCAAGATTCTTGTACAACAACGGTCCTTCAGAAAAACACATTTCAAGACTCTTGTACAACAACGCTCCTTCAGAAAAACACATTTAAAAACTCATGTGCAACGACAGTCCTTTACAGAAACGCATTTCAAAACTCATGTACAACGACAGTTGTTTACAGAAACACATTTCAAAACTCTTGCACTACAGCACTGCTACAGAAAAACTCATTTCAAGATTCATGTACAACAACGGTAATTCAGAAAACGCATTTAAAAACTCATGTACAACAACACTCCTTCAGAGAAACACATTTAAAAACTCATGCACAACAACAGTCCTTCACAGAAACACATTTCAAGACTCTTGTACAACAACAGTCCTTCAGAAAAACTCATTTCAAGATTCTTGTACAACAACGGTCCTTCAGAAAAACACATTTCAAGACTCTTGTACAACAACACTCCTTCAGAAAAACACATTTAAAAACTCATGTGCAACAACACTCCTTCAGAGAAACACATTTAAAAACTCATGCACAACAACAGTCCTTCACAGAAACACATTTCAAGACTCTTGTACAACAACAGTCCTTCAGAGAAACTCATTTCAAGATTCTTGTACAACAACGGTCCTTCAGAAAAACACATTTCAAGACTCTTGTACAACAACACTCCTTCAGAAAAACACATTTAAAAACTCATGTGCAACAACACTCCTTCAGAGAAACACATTTAAAAACTCATGCACAACAACAGTCCTTCACAGAAACACATTTCAAGACTCTTGTACAACAACAGTCCTTCAGAAAAACTCATTTCAAGATTCTTGTACAACAACGGTCCTTCAGAAAAACACATTTCAAGACTCTTGTACAACAACACTCCTTCAGAAAAACACATTTAAAAACTCATGTGCAACAACACTCCTTCAGAGAAACACACTTAAAAACTCGTGTGAAACTACAGTCCTTTACAGAAACACATATCAAAACTCTTGCACTACAACACTGCTACAGAAAAACTCATTTCAAGATTCTTGTACAACAACGGTCCTTCAGAAAAACACATTTCAAAACTCTTGTACAACAACGCTCCTTCAGAAAAACACATTTAAAAACTCATGTGCAACGACAGTCCTTTACAGAAACGCATTTCAAAACTCATGTACAACGACAGTTGTTTACAGAAACACATTTCAAAACTCTTGCACTACAACACTGCTACAGAAAAACTCATTTCAAGATTCTTGTACAACAACGGTCCTTCAGAAAAACTCATTTCAAGATTCTTGTACAACAACGGTCCTTCAGAAAAACTCATTTGAAGATTCTTGTACAACAACACTCCTTCAGAAAAACGCATTTAAAAACTCATGTACAACAACACTCCTTCAGAGAAACACATTTAAAAACTCATGTACAACGACAGTTGTTTACAGAAACACATTTCAAAACTCTTGCACTACAACACTGCTACAGAAAAACTCATTTCAAGATTCTTGTACAACAACGGTCCTTCAGAAAAACACATTTCAAAACTCTTGTACAACAACGCTCCTTCAGAAAAACACATTTAAAAACTCATGTGCAACGACAGTCCTTTACAGAAACGCATTTCAAAACTCATGTACAACGACAGTTGTTTACAGAAACACATTTCAAAACTCTTGCACTACAACACTGCTACAGAAAAACTCATTTCAAGATTCTTGTACAACAACGGTCCTTCAGAAAAACACATTTCAAGACTCTTGTACAACAACACTCCTTCAGAGAAACACATTTAAAAACTCATGCACAACAACAGTCCTTCAGAAAAACACATTTAAAAACTCATGTGCAACGACAGTCCTTTACAGAAACGCATTTCAAAACTCATGTACAACGACAGTTGTTTACAGAAACACATTTCAAAACTCTTGCACTACAGCACGGCTACAGAAAAACTCATTTCAAGATTCTTGTACAACAACGGTCCTTCAGAAAAACACATTTCAAGACTCTTGTACAACAACACTCCTTCAGAGAAACACATTTAAAAACTCATGCACAACAACAGTCCTTCACAGAAACACATTTCAAGACTCTTGTACAACAACAGTCCTTCAGAAAAACTCATTTCAAGATTCTTGTACAACAACGGTCCTTCAGAAAAACACTTTTCAAGACTCTTGTACAACAACACTCCTTCAGAAAAACACATTTAAAAACTCATGTGCAACAACACTCCTTCAGAGAAACACATTTAAAAACTCATGCACAACAACAGTCCTTCACAGAAACACATTTCAAGACTCTTGTACAACAACAGTCCTTCAGAAAAACTCATTTCAAGATTCTTGTACAACAACGGTCCTTCAGAAAAACACATTTCAAGACTCTTGTACAACAACACTCCTTCAGAAAAACACATTTAAAAACTCATGTGCAACAACACTCCTTCAGAGAAACACATTTAAAAACTCATGCACAACAACAGTCCTTCACAGAAACACATTTCAAGACTCTTGTACAACAACAGTCCTTCAGAAAAACTCATTTCAAGATTCTTGTACAACAACGGTCCTTCAGAAAAACACATTTCAAGACTCTTGTACAACAACACTCCTTCAGAAAAACACATTTAAAAACTCATGTGCAACAACACTCCTTCAGAGAAACACACTTAAAAACTCGTGTGAAACTACAGTCCTTTACAGAAACACATATCAAAACTCTTGCACTACAACACTGCTACAGAAAAACTCATTTCAAGATTCTTGTACAACAACGGTCCTTCAGAAAAACACATTTCAAGACTCTTGTACAACAACGCTCCTTCAGAAAAACACATCTAAAAACTCATGCGCAACGACAGTCCTTTACAGAAACTCATTTCAAAACTCATGTACAACGACAGTTGTTTACAGAAACACATTTCAAAACTCTTGCACTACAACACTGCTACAGAAAAACTCATTTCAAGATTCTTGTACAACAACGGTCCTTCAGAAAAACACATTTCAAGACTCTTGTACAACAACGCTCCTTCAGAAAAACACATTTAAAAACTCATGTGCAACGACAGTCCTTTACAGAAACGCATTTCAAAACTCATGTACAACGACAGTTGTTTACAGAAACACATTTCAAAACTCTTGCACTACAACACTGCTACAGAAAAACTCATTTCAAGATTCTTGTACAACAACGGTCCTTCAGAAAACGCATTTAAAAACTCATGTACAACAACACTCCTTCAGAGAAACACATTTAAAAACTCATGCACAACAACAGTCCTTCACAGAAACACATTTAAAAACTCGTGTGAAACTACAGTCCTTTACAGAAACACATATCAAAACTCTTGCACTACAACACTGCTACAGAAAAACTCATTTCAAGATTCTTGTACAACAACGGTCCTTCAGAAAAACACATTTCAAGATTCTTGTACAACAACGGTCCTTCAGAAAAACACATTTCAAGACTCTTGTACAACAACGCTCCTTCAGAAAAACACATTTAAAAACTCATGTGAAACGACAGTCCTTTACAGAAACACATATCAAAACTCTTGCACTACAACACTGATACAGAAAAACTCATTTCAAGATTCTTGTACAACAACACTCCTTCATAAAAACGCATTTAAAAACTCATGTACAACGAAAGTCCTTTACAGAATCGCATTTCAAAACTCATGTAAACACATTTCAAAACTCTTGCACTACAACACTGCTACAGTAAAACTCATTTCAAGATTCTTGTACAACAACAGTCCTTCAGAAAAACTCATTTCAAGATTCTTGTACAACAACGGTCCTTCAGAAAAACACATTTCAAGACTCTTGTACAACAACGCTCCTTCAGAAAAACACATTTAAAAACTCATGTGCAACGACAGTCCTTTACAGAAACGCATTTCAAAACTCATGTACAACCACAGTTGTTTACAGAAACACATTTCAAAACTCTTGCACTACAACACTGCTACAGAAAAACTCATTTCAAGATTCTTGTACAACAACGGTCCTTCAGAAAAACTCATTTCAAGATTCTTGTACAACAACGGTCCTTCAGAAAAACTCATTTCAAGATTCTTGTACAACAACACTCCTTCAGAAAAACGCATTTAAAAACTCATGTACAACAACACTCCTTCAGAGAAACACATTTAAAAGCTCATGTACAACGACAGTCCTTTACAGAAACGCATTTCAAAACTCATATACAACGACAGTTGTTTACAGAAACACATTTCAAAACTCTTGCACTACAACACTGCTACAGAAAAACTCATTTCAAGATTCTTGTACAACAACGGTCCTTCAGAAAACGCATTTAAAAACTCATGTGCAACAACACTCCTTCAGAGAAACACATTTAGAAACTCGTGTGAAACTACAGTCCTTTACAGAAAAACATATCAAAACTCTTGCACTACAACACTGCTACAGAAAAACTCATTTCAAGATTCTTGTACAACAACACTCCTTCATAAAAACGCATTTAAAAACTCATGTACAACGACAGTCCTTTACAGAAACGCATTTCAAAACTCATATACAACGACAGTTGTTTACAGAAACACATTTCACAACTCTTGCACTACAACACTGCTACAGAAAAACTCATTTCAAGATTCTTGTACAACAACGGTCCTTCAGAAAAACTCATTTCAAGATTCTTGTACAACAACGGTCCTTCAGAAAAACTCATTTCAAGATTCTTGTACAACAACACTCCTTCAGAAAAACGCATTTAAAAACTCATGTACAACAACACTCCTTCAGAGAAACACATTTAAAAACTCATGTACAACGACAGTTGTTTACAGAAACACATTTCAAAACTCTTGCACTACAACACTGCTACAGAAAAACTCATTTCAAGATTCTTGTACAACAACGGTCCTTCAGAAAAACACATTTTAAAACTCTTGTACAACAACGCTCCTTCAGAAAAACACATTTAAAAACTCATGTGCAACGACAGTCCTTTACAGAAACGCATTTCAAAACTCATGTACAACGACAGTTGTTTACAGAAACACATTTCAAAACTCTTGCACTACAACACTGCTACAGAAAAACTCATTTCAAGATTCTTGTACAAAAACGGTCCTTCAGAAAAACACATTTCAAAACTCTTGTACAACAACGCTCCTTCAGAAAAACACATTTAAAAACTCATGTGCAACGACAGTCCTTTACAGAAACGCATTTCAAAACTCATGTACAACGACAGTTGTTTACAGAAACACATTTCAAAACTCTTGCACTACAACACTGCTACAGAAAAACTCATTTCAAGATTCTTGTACAACAGCGGTCCTTCAGAAAAACTCATTTCAAGATTCTTGTACAACAACGGTCCTTCAGAAAAACTCATTTCAAGATTCTTGTACAACAACACTCCTTCAGAAAAACGCATTTAAAAACTCATGTACAACAACACTCCTTCAGAGAAACACATTTAAAAACTCATGTACAACGACAGTTGTTTACAGAAACACATTTCAAAACTCTTGCACTACAACACTGCTACAGAAAAACTCATTTCAAGATTCTTGTACAACAACGGTCCTTCAGAAAAACACATTTCAAAACTCTTGTACAACAACGCTCCTTCAGAAAAACACATTTAAAAACTCATGTGCAACGACAGTCCTTTACAGAAACGCATTTCAAAACTCATGTACAACGACAGTTGTTTACAGAAACACATTTCAAAACTCTTGCACTACAACACTGCTACAGAAAAACTCATTTCAAGATTCTTGTACAACAACGGTCCTTCAGAAAAACACATTTCAAGACTCTTGTACAACAACACTCCTTCAGAGAAACACATTTAAAAACTCATGCACAACAACAGTCCTTCAGAAAAACACATTTAAAAACTCATGTGCAACGACAGTCCTTTACAGAAACGCATTTCAAAACTCATGTACAACGACAGTTGTTTACAGAAACACATTTCAAAACTCTTGCACTACAACACTGCTACAGAAAAACTCATTTCAAGATTCTTGTACAACAACGGTCCTTCAGAAAAACACATTTCAAGACTCTTGTACAACAACGCTCCTTCAGAAAAACACATTTAAAAACTCATGTGCAACGACAGTCCTTTACAGAAACGCATTTCAAAACTCATGTACAACGACAGTTGTTTACAGAAACACATTTCAAAACTCTTGCACTACAGCACTGCTACAGAAAAACTCATTTCAAGATTCTTGTACAACAACGGTAATTCAGAAAACGCATTTAAAAACTCATGTACAACAACACTCCTTCAGAGAAACACATTTAAAAACTCATGCACAACAACAGTCCTTCACAGAAACACATTTCAAGACTCTTGTACAACAACACTCCTTCAGAAAAACACATTTAAAAACTCATGTGCAACAACACTCCTTCAGAGAAACACATTTAAAAACTCATGCACAACAACAGTCCTTCACAGAAACACATTTCAAGACTTTTGCACAACAACAGTCCTTCAGAAAAACTCATTTCAAGATTCTTGTACAACAACGGTCCTTCAGAAAAACACATTTCAAGACTCTTGTACAACAACACTCCTTCAGAAAAACACATTTAAAAACTCATGCACAACAACAGTCCTTCACAGAAACACATTTAAAAACTCGTGTGAAACTACAGTCCTTTACAGAAACACATATCAAAACTCTTGCACTACAACACTGCTACAGACAAACTCATTTCAAGATTCTTGTACAACAACGGTCCTTCAGAAAAACACATTTCAAGATTCTTGTACAACAACGGTCCTTCAGAAAAACACATTTCAAGACTCTTGTACAACAACGCTCCTTCAGAAAAACACATTTAAAAACTCATGTGAAACGACAGTCCTTTACAGAAACACATATCAAAACTCTTGCACTACAACACTGCTACAGAAAAACTCATTTCAAGATTCTTGTACAACAACACTCCTTCATAAAAACGCATTTAAAAACTCATGTACAACCAAAGTCCTTTACAGAAACGCATTTCAAAACTCATGTACAACGACAGTTGTTTACAGAAACACATTTCAAAACTCTTGCGCTACAACACTGCAACAGTAAAACTCATTTCAAGATTCTTGTACAACAACAGTCCTTCAGAAAAACTCATTTCAAGATTCTTGTACAACAACGGTCCTTCAGAAAAACACATTTCAAGACTCTTGTACAACAACACTCCTTCAGAAAAACACATTTAAAAACTCATGTGCAACAACACTCCTTCAGAGAAACACATTTAAAAACTCATGCACAACAACAGTCCTTCACAGAAACACATTTCAAGACTCTTGTACAACAACAGTCCTTCAGAAAAACTCATTTCAAGATTCTTGTACAACAACGGTCCTTCAGAAAAACACATTTCAAGACTCTTGTACAACAACACTCCTTCAGAAAAACACATTTAAAAACTCATGTGCAACAACACTCCTTCAGAGAAACACACTTAAAAACTCGTGTGAAACTACAGTCCTTTACAGAAACACATATCAAAACTCTTGCACTACAACACTGCTACAGAAAAACTCATTTCAAGATTCTTGTACAACAACGGTCCTTCAGAAAAACACATTTCAAGACTCTTGTACAACAACGCTCCTTCAGAAAAACACATCTAAAAACTCATGCGCAACGACAGTCCTTTACAGAAACTCATTTCAAAACTCATGTACAACGACAGTTGTTTACAGAAACACATTTCAAAACTCTTGCACTACAACACTGCTACAGAAAAACTCATTTCAAGATTCTTGTACAACAACGGTCCTTCAGAAAAACACATTTCAAGACTCTTGTACAACAACGCTCCTTCAGAAAAACACATTTAAAAACTCATGTGCAACGACAGTCCTTTACAGAAACGCATTTCAAAACTCATGTACAACGACAGTTGTTTACAGAAACACATTTCAAAACTCTTGCACTACAACACTGCTACAGAAAAACTCATTTCAAGATTCTTGTACAACAACGGTCCTTCAGAAAACGCATTTAAAAACTCATGTACAACAACACTCCTTCAGAGAAACACATTTAAAAACTCATGCACAACAACAGTCCTTCACAGAAACACATTTAAAAACTCGTGTGAAACTACAGTCCTTTACAGAAACACATATCAAAACTCTTGCACTACAACACTGCTACAGAAAAACTCATTTCAAGATTCTTGTACAACAACGGTCCTTCAGAAAAACACATTTCAAGATTCTTGTACAACAACGGTCCTTCAGAAAAACACATTTCAAGACTCTTGTACAACAACGCTCCTTCAGAAAAACACATTTAAAAACTCATGTGAAACGACAGTCCTTTACAGAAACACATATCAAAACTCTTGCACTACAACACTGCTACAGAAAAACTCATTTCAAGATTCTTGTACAACAACACTCCTTCATAAAAACGCATTTAAAAACTCATGTACAACGAAAGTCCTTTACAGAAACGCATTTCAAAACTCATGTAAACACATTTCAAAACTCTTGCACTACAACACTGCTACAGAAAAACTCATTTCAAGATTCTTGTACAACAACGGTCCTTCAGAAAAACACATTTCAAGACTCTTGTACAACAACACTCCTTCAGAGAAACACATTTAAAAACTCATGCACAACAACAGTCCTTCAGAAAAACACATTTAAAAACTCATGTGCAACGACAGTCCTTTACAGAAACGCATTTCAAAACTCATGTACAACGACAGTTGTTTACAGAAACACATTTCAAAACTCTTGCACTACAACACTGCTACAGAAAAACTCATTTCAAGATTCTTGTACAACAACGGTCCTTCAGAAAAACACATTTCAAGACTCTTGTACAACAACGCTCCTTCAGAAAAACACATTTAAAAACTCATGTGCAACGACAGTCCTTTACAGAAACGCATTTCAAAACTCATGTACAACGACAGTTGTTTACAGAAACACATTTCAAAACTCTTGCACTACAGCACTGCTACAGAAAAACTCATTTCAAGATTCTTGTACAACAACGGTAATTCAGAAAACGCATTTAAAAACTCATGTACAACAACACTCCTTCAGAGAAACACATTTAAAAACTCATGCACAACAACAGTCCTTCACAGAAACACATTTCAAGACTCTTGTACAACAACAGTCCTTCAGAAAAACTCATTTCAAGATTCTTGTACAACAACGGTCCTTCAGAAAAACACATTTCAAGACTCTTGTACAACAACACTCCTTCAGAAAAACACATTTAAAAACTCATGTGCAACAACACTCCTTCAGAGAAACACATTTAAAAACTCATGCACAACAACAGTCCTTCACAGAAACACATTTCAACACTCTTGTACAACAACAGTCCTTCAGAAAAACTCATTTCAAGATTCTTGTACAACAACGGTCCTTCAGAAAAACACATTTCAAGACTCTTGTACAACAACACTCCTTCAGAAAAACACATTTAAAAACTCATGTGCAACAACACTCCTTCAGAGAAACACATTTAAAAACTCATGCACAACAACAGTCCTTCACAGAAACACATTTCAAGACTCTTGTACAACAACAGTCCTTCAGAAAAACTCATTTCAAGATTCTTGTACAACAACGGTCCTTCAGAAAAACACATTTCAAGACTCTTGTACAACAACACTCCTTCAGAAAAACACATTTAAAAACTCATGTGCAACAACACTCCTTCAGAGAAACACATTTAAAAACTCATGCACAACAACAGTCCTTCACAGAAACACATTTCAAGACTCTTGTACAACAACAGTCCTTCAGAAAAACTCATTTCAAGATTCTTGTACAACAACACTCCTTCAGAAAAACACATTTAAAAACTCATGTGCAACAACACTCCTTCAGAGAAACACATTTAAAAACTCATGCACAACAACAGTCCTTCACAGAAACACATTTCAAGACTCTTGCACAACAACAGTCCTTCAGAAAAACTCATTTCAAGATTCTTGTACAACAACGGTCCTTCAGAAAAACACATTTCAAGACTCTTGTACAACAACACTCCTTCAGAAAAACACATTTAAAAACTCATGCACAACAACAGTCCTTCACAGAAACACATTTAAAAACTCGTGTGAAACTACAGTCCTTTACAGAAACACATATCAAAACTCTTGCACTACAACACTGCTACAGACAAACTCATTTCAAGATTCTTGTACAACAACGGTCCTTCAGAAAAACACATTTCAAGATTCTTGTACAACAACGGTCCTTCAGAAAAACACATTTCAAGACTCTTGTACAACAACGCTCCTTCAGAAAAACACATTTAAAAACTCATGTGAAACGACAGTCCTTTACAGAAACACATATCAAAACTCTTGCACTACAACACTGCTACAGAAAAACTCATTTCAAGATTCTTGTACAACAACACTCCTTCATAAAAACGCATTTAAAAACTCATGTACAACCAAAGTCCTTTACAGAAACGCATTTCAAAACTCTTGTACAACAACAGTCCTTCAGAAAAACTCATTTCAAGATTCTTGTACAACAACGGTCCTTCAGAAAAACACATTTCAAGACTCTTGTACAACAACACTCCTTCAGAAAAACACATTTAAAAACTCATGTGCAACAACACTCCTTCAGAGAAACACATTTAAAAACTCATGCACAACAACAGTCCTTCACAGAAACACATTTCAAGACTCTTGTACAACAACAGTCCTTCAGAAAAACTCATTTCAAGATTCTTGTACAACAACGGTCCTTCAGAAAAACACATTTCAAGACTCTTGTACAACAACACTCCTTCAGAAAAACACATTTAAAAACTCATGTGCAACAACACTCCTTCAGAGAAACACACTTAAAAACTCGTGTGAAACTACAGTCCTTTACAGAAACACATATCAAAACTCTTGCACTACAACACTGCTACAGAAAAACTCATTTCAAGATTCTTGTACAACAACGGTCCTTCAGAAAAACACATTTCAAGACTCTTGTACAACAACGCTCCTTCAGAAAAACACATCTAAAAACTCATGCGCAACGACAGTCCTTTACAGAAACTCATTTCAAAACTCATGTACAACGACAGTTGTTTACAGAAACACATTTCAAAACTCTTGCACTACAACACTGCTACAGAAAAACTCATTTCAAGATTCTTGTACAACAACGGTCCTTCAGAAAAACACATTTCAAGACTCTTGTACAACAACGCTCCTTCAGAAAAACAGATTTAAAAACTCATGTGCAACGACAGTCCTTTACAGAAACGCATTTCAAAACTCATGTACAACGACAGTTGTTTACAGAAACACATTTCAAAACTCTTGCACTACAACACTGCTACAGAAAAACTCATTTCAAGATTCTTGTACAACAACGGTCCTTCAGAAAACGCATTTAAAAACTCATGTACAACAACACTCCTTCAGAGAAACACATTTAAAAACTCATGCACAACAACAGTCCTTCACAGAAACACATTTAAAAACTCGTGTGAAACTACAGTCCTTTACAGAAACACATATCAAAACTCTTGCACTACAACACTGCTACAGAAAAACTCATTTCAAGATTCTTGTACAACAACGGTCCTTCAGAAAAACACATTTCAAGATTCTTGTACAACAACGGTCCTTCAGAAAAACACATTTCAAGACTCTTGTACAACAACGCTCCTTCAGAAAAACACATTTAAAAACTCATGTGAAACGACAGTCCTTTACAGAAACACATATCAAAACTCTTGCACTACAACACTGCTACAGAAAAACTCATTTCAAGATTCTTGTACAACAACACTCCTTCATAAAAACGCATTTAAAAACTCATGTACAACGAAAGTCCTTTACAGAAACGCATTTCAAAACTCATGTAAACACATTTCAAAACTCTTGCACTA
This sequence comes from Xylota sylvarum, assembly GCA_905220385.1. NCBI lineage: Eukaryota > Metazoa > Arthropoda > Insecta > Diptera > Syrphidae > Xylota > Xylota sylvarum. The sequence goes on from CAJMZQ010000090.1 coordinate 447,210, forward strand.
CAACACTGCTACAGTAAAACTCATTTCAAGATTCTTGTACAACAACAGTCCTTCAGAAAAACTCATTTCAAGATTCTTGTACAACAACGGTCCTTCAGAAAAACACATTTCAAGACTCTTGTACAACAACGCTCCTTCAGAAAAACACATTTAAAAACTCATGTGCAACGACAGTCCTTTACAGAAACGCATTTCAAAACTCATGTACAACCACAGTTGTTTACAGAAACACATTTCAAAACTCTTGCACTACAACACTGCTACAGAAAAACTCATTTCAAGATTCTTGTACAACAACGGTCCTTCAGAAAAACTCATTTCAAGATTCTTGTACAACAACGGTCCTTCAGAAAAACTCATTTCAAGATTCTTGTACAACAACACTCCTTCAGAAAAACGCATTTAAAAACTCATGTACAACAACACTCCTTCAGAGAAACACATTTAAAAGCTCATGTACAACGACAGTCCTTTACAGAAACGCATTTCAAAACTCATATACAACGACAGTTGTATACAGAAACACATTTCAAAACTCTTGCACTACAACACTGCTACAGAAAAACTCATTTCAAGATTCTTGTACAACAACGGTCCTTCAGAAAACGCATTTAAAAACTCATGTGCAACAACACTCCTTCAGAGAAACACATTTAGAAACTCGTGTGAAACTACAGTCCTTTACAGAAACACATATCAAAACTCTTGCACTACAACACTGCTACAGAAAAACTCATTTCAAGATTCTTGTACAACAAGACTCCTTCATAAAAACGCATTTAAAAACTCATGTACAACGACAGTCCTTTACAGAAACGCATTTCAAAACTCATATACAACGACAGTTGTTTACAGAAACACATTTCACAAGATTCTTGTACAACAACGGTCCTTCAGAAAAACTCATTTCAAGATTCTTGTACAACAACGGTCCTTCAGAAAAACTCATTTCAAGATTCTTGTACAACAACACTCCTTCAGAAAAACGCATTTAAAAACTCATGTACAACAACACTCCTTCAGAGAAACACATTTAAAAACTCATGTACAACGACAGTTGTTTACAGAAACACATTTCAAAACTCTTGCACTACAACACTGCTACAGAAAAACTCATTTCAAGATTCTTGTACAACAACGGTCCTTCAGAAAAACACATTTTAAAACTCTTGTACAACAACGCTCCTTCAGAAAAACACATTTAAAAACTCATGTGCAACGACAGTCCTTTACAGAAACGCATTTCAAAACTCATGTACAACGACAGTTGTTTACAGAAACACATTTCAAAACTCTTGCACTACAACACTGCTACAGAAAAACTCATTTCAAGATTCTTGTACAACAACGGTCCTTCAGAAAAACACATTTCAAAACTCTTGTACAACAACGCTCCTTCAGAAAAACACATTTAAAAACTCATGTGCAACGACAGTCCTTTACAGAAACGCATTTCAAAACTCATGTACAACGACAGTTGTTTACAGAAACACATTTCAAAACTCTTGCACTACAACACTGCTACAGAAAATCTCATTTCAAGATTCTTGTACAACAGCGGTCCTTCAGAAAAACTCATTTCAAGATTCTTGTACAACAACGGTCCTTCAGAAAAACTCATTTCAAGATTCTTGTACAACAACACTCCTTCAGAAAAACGCATTTAAAAACTCATGTACAACAACACTCCTTCAGAGAAACACATTTAAAAACTCATGTACAACGACAGTTGTTTACAGAAACACATTTCAAAACTCTTGCACTACAACACTGCTACAGAAAAACTCATTTCAAGATTCTTGTACAACAACAGTCCTTCAGAAAAACACATTTCAAAACTCTTGTACAACAACGCTCCTTCAGAAAAACACATTTAAAAACTCATGTGCAACGACAGTCCTTTACAGAAACGCATTTCAAAACTCATGTACAACGACAGTTGTTTACAGAAACACATTTCAAAACTCTTGCACTACAACACTGCTACAGAAAAACTCATTTCAAGATTCTTGTACAACAACGGTCCTTCAGAAAAACACATTTCAAGACTCTTGTACAACAACACTCCTTCAGAGAAACACATTTAAAAACTCATGCACAACAACAGTCCTTCAGAAAAACACATTTAAAAACTCATGTGCAACGACAGTCCTTTACAGAAACGCATTTCAAAACTCATGTACAACGACAGTTGTTTACAGAAACACATTTCAAAACTCTTGCACTACAACACTGCTACAGAAAAACTCATTTCAAGATTCTTGTACAACAACGGTCCTTCAGAAAAACACATTTCAAGACTCTTGTACAACAACGCTCCTTCAGAAAAACACATTTAAAAACTCATGTGCAACGACAGTCCTTTACAGAAACGCATTTCAAAACTCATGTACAACGACAGTTGTTTACAGAAACACATTTCAAAACTCTTGCACTACAGCACTGCTACAGAAAAACTCATTTCAAGATTCTTGTACAACAACGGTAATTCAGAAAAACACATTTCAAGACTCTTGTACAACAACGCTCCTTCAGAAAAACACATTTAAAAACTCATGTGAAACGACAGTCCTTTACAGAAACACATTTCAAAACTCTTGCACTACAGCACTGCTACAGAAAAACTCATTTCAAGATTCTTGTACAACAACGGTCCTTCAGAAAAACACATTTCAAGACTCTTGTACAACAACGCTCCTTCAGAAAAACACATTTAAAAACTCATGTGCAACGACAGTCCTTTACAGAAACGCATTTCAAAACTCATGTACAACGACAGTTGTTTACAGAAACACATTTCAAAACTCTTGCACTACAGCACTGCTACAGAAAAACTCATTTCAAGATTCTTGTACAACAGCGGTCCTTCAGAAAAACTCATTTCAAGATTCTTGTACAACAACGGTCCTTCAGAAAAACTCATTTCAAGATTCTTGTACAACAACACTCCTTCAGAAAAACGCATTTAAAAACTCATGTACAACAACACTCCTTCAGAGAAACACATTTAAAAACTCATGTACAACGACAGTTGTTTACAGAAACACATTTCAAAACTCTTGCACTACAACACTGCTACAGACAAACTCATTTCAAGATTCTTGTACAACAACGGTCCTTCAGAAAAACACATTTCAAGATTCTTGTACAACAACGGTCCTTCAGAAAAACACATTTCAAGACTCTTGTACAACAACGCTCCTTCAGAAAAACACATTTAAAAACTCATGTGAAACGACAGTCCTTTACAGAAACACATTTCAAAACTCTTGCACTACAGCACTGCTACAGAAAAACTCATTTCAAGATTCTTGTACAACAACGGTAATTCAGAAAACGCATTTAAAAACTCATGTACAACAACACTCCTTCAGAGAAACACATTTAAAAACTCATGCACAACAACAGTCCTTCACAGAAACACATTTCAAGACTCTTGTACAACAACAGTCCTTCAGAAAAACTCATTTCAAGATTCTTGTACAACAACGGTCCTTCAGAAAAACACATTTCAAGACTCTTGTACAACAACACTCCTTCAGAAAAACACATTTAAAAACTCTTGTACAACAACACTCCTTCAGAAAAACACATTTAAAAACTCATGTGCAACAACACTCCTTCAGAGAAACACATTTAAAAACTCATGCACAACAACAGTCCTTCACAGAAACACATTTCAAGACTCTTGTACAACAACAGTCCTTCAGAAAAACTCATTTCAAGATTCTTGTACAACAACGGTCCTTCAGAAAAACACATTTCAAGACTCTTGTACAACAACACTCCTTCAGAAAAACACATTTAAAAACTCATGTGCAACAACACTCCTTCAGAGAAACACATTTAAAAACTCATGCACAACAACAGTCCTTCACAGAAACACATTTCAAGACTCTTGTACAACAACAGTCCTTCAGAAAAACTCATTTCAAGATTCTTGTACAACAACGGTCCTTCAGAAAAACACATTTCAAGACTCTTGTACAACAACACTCCTTCAGAAAAACACATTTAAAAACTCATGTGCAACAACACTCCTTCAGAGAAACACATTTAAAAACTCATGCACAACAACAGTCCTTCACAGAAACACATTTCAAGACTCTTGTACAACAACAGTCCTTCAGAAAAACTCATTTCAAGATTCTTGTACAACAACGGTCCTTCAGAAAAACACATTTCAAGACTCTTGTACAACAACACTCCTTCAGAAAAACACATTTAAAAACTCATGTGCAACAACACTCCTTCAGAGAAACACATTTAAAAACTCGTGTGAAACTACAATCCTTTACAGAAACACATATCAAAACTCTTGCACTACAACACTGCTACAGAAAAACTCATTTCAAGATTCTTGTACAACAACGCTCCTTCAGAAAAACACATTTAAAAACTCATGTGCAACAACACTCCTTCAGAGAAACACATTTAAAAACTCATGCACAACAACAGTCCTTCACAGAAACACATTTCAAGACTCTTGTACAACAACAGTCCTTCAGAAAAACTCATTTCAAGATTCTTGTACAACAACGGTCCTTCAGAAAAACACATTTCAAGACTCTTGTACAACAACACTCCTTCAGAAAAACACATTTAAAAACTCATGTGCAACAACACTCCTTCAGAGAAACACATTTAAAAACTCGTGTGAAACTACAGTCCTTTACAGAAACACATATCAAAACTCTTGCACTACAACACTGCTACAGAAAAACTCATTTCAAGATTCTTGTACAACAACGGTCCTTCAGAAAATGCATTTAAAAACTCATGTACAACAACACTCCTTCAGAGAAACACATTTAAAAACTCATGCACAACAACAGTCCTTCACAGAAACACATTTCAAGACTCTTGTACAACAACAGTCCTTCAGAAAAACTCATTTCAAGATTCTTGTACAACAACGGTCCTTCAGAAAAACACATTTCAAGACTCTTGTACAACAACACTCCTTCAGAAAAACACATTTAAAAACTCATGTGCAACAACACTCCTTCAGAGAAACACATTTAAAAACTCATGCACAACAACAGTCCTTCACAGAAACACATTTCAAGACTCTTGTACAACAACAGTCCTTCAGAAAAACTCATTTCAAGATTCTTGTACAACAACGGTCCTTCAGAAAAACACATTTCAAGACTCTTGTACAACAACACTCCTTCAGAAAAACACATTTAAAAACTCATGTGCAACAACACTCCTTCAGAGAAACACATTTAAAAACTCGTGTGAAACTACAATCCTTTACAGAAACACATATCAAAACTCTTGCACTACAACACTGCTACAGAAAAACTCATTTCAAGATTCTTGTACAACAACGCTCCTTCAGAAAAACACATTTAAAAACTCATGTGCAACAACACTCCTTCAGAGAAACACATTTAAAAACTCATGCACAACAACAGTCCTTCACAGAAACACATTTCAAGACTCTTGTACAACAACAGTCCTTCAGAAAAACTCATTTCAAGATTCTTGTACAACAACGGTCCTTCAGAAAAACACATTTCAAGACTCTTGTACAACAACACTCCTTCAGAAAAACACATTTAAAAACTCATGTGCAACAACACTCCTTCAGAGAAACACATTTAAAAACTCGTGTGAAACTACAGTCCTTTACAGAAACACATATCAAAACTCTTGCACTACAACACTGCTACAGAAAAACTCATTTCAAGATTCTTGTACAACAACGGTCCTTCAGAAAAACACATTTCAAGACTCTTGTACAACAACGCTCCTTCAGAAAAACACATTTAAAAACTCATGTGCAACGACAGTCCTTTACAGAAACGCATTTCAAAACTCATGTACAACGACAGTTGTTTACAGAAACACATTTCAAAACTCTTGCACTACAACACTGCTACAGAAAAACTCATTTCAAGATTCTTGTACAACAACGGTCCTTCAGAAAAACACATTTCAAGACTCTTGTACAACAACGCTCCTCCAGAAAAACACATTTAAAAACTCATGTGCAACGACAGTCCTTTACAGAAACGCATTTCAAAACTCATGTACAACGACAGTTGTTTACAGAAACACATTTCAAAACTCTTGCACTACAACACTGCTACAGAAAAACTCATTTCAAGATTCTTGTACAACAACAATCCTTCATAAAAACGCATTTAAAAACTCATGTACAACGACAGTCCTTTACAGAAACGCATTTCAAAACTCATGTACAACGACAGTTGTTTGCAGAAACACATTTCAAAACTCTTGCACTACAACACTGCTACAGAAAAACTCATTTCAAGATTCTTGTACAACAACGGTCCTTCAGAAAAACACATTTCAAGACTCTTGTACAACAACGCTCCTTCAGAAAACACATTTAAAAACTCATGTGCAACGACAGTCCTTTACAGAAACGCATTTCAAAACTCATGTACAACGACAGTTGTTTACAGAAACACATTTCAAATCTCTTGCACTACAACACTGCTACAGAAAAACTCATTTCAAGATTCTTGTACAACAACGGTCCTTCAGAAAATGCATTTAAAAACTCATGTACAACAACACTCCTTCAGAGAAACACATTTAAAAACTCATGCACAACAACAGTCCTTCACAGAAACACATTTCAAGACTCTTGTACAACAACAGTCCTTCAGAAAAACTCATTTCAAGATTCTTGTACAACAACGGTCCTTCAGAAAAACACATTTCAAGACTCTTGTACAACAACACTCCGTCAGAAAAACGCATTTAAAAACTCATGTACAACAACACTCCTTCAGAGAAACACATTTAAAAACTCATGTACAACGACAGTTGTTTACAGAAACACATTTCAAAACTCTTGCACTACAACACTGCTACAGAAAAACTCATTTCAAGATTCTTGTACAACAACGGTCCTTCAGAAAAACACATTTAGAAACTCGTGTGAAACTACAGTCCTTTACAGAAACACATATCAAAACTCTTGCACTACAACACTGCTACAGAAAAACTCATTTCAAGATTCTTGTACAACAACACTCCTTCATAAAAACGCATTTAAAAACTCATGTACAACGACAGTCCTTTACAGAAACGCATTTCAAAACTCATATACAACGACAGTTGTTTACAGAAACACATTTCACAACTCTTGCACTACAACACTGCTACAGAAAAACTCATTTCAAGATTCTTGTACAACAACGGTCCTTCAGAAAAACTCATTTCAAGATTCTTGTACAACAACACTCCTTCAGAAAAACGCATTTAAAAACTCATGTACAACAACACTCCTTCAGAGAAACACATTTAAAAACTCATGTACAACGACAGTTGTTTACAGAAACACATTTCAAAACTCTTGCACTACAACACTGCTACAGAAAAACTCATTTCAAGATTCTTGTACAAAAACGGTCCTTCAGAAAAACACATTTTAAAACTCTTGTACAACAACGCTCCTTCAGAAAAACACATTTAAAAACTCATGTGCAACGACAGTCCTTTACAGAAACGCATTTCAAAACTCATGTACAACGACAGTTGTTTACAGAAACACATTTCAAAACTCTTGCACTACAACACTGCTACAGAAAAACTCATTTCAAGATTCTTGTACAACAACGGTCCTTCAGAAAAACACATTTCAAAACTCTTGTACAACAACGCTCCTTCAGAAAAACACATTTAAAAACTCATGTGCAACGACAGTCCTTTACAGAAACGCATTTCAAAACTCATGTACAACGACAGTTGTTTACAGAAACACATTTCAAAACTCTTGCACTACAACACTGCTACAGAAAAACTCATTTCAAGATTCTTGTACAACAGCGGTCCTTCAGAAAAACTCATTTCAAGATTCTTGTACAACAACGGTCCTTCAGAAAAACTCATTTCAAGATTCTTGTACAACAACACTCCTTCAGAAAAACGCATTTAAAAACTCATGTACAACAACACTCCTTCAGAGAAACACATTTAAAAACTCATGTACAACGACAGTTGTTTACAGAAACACATTTCAAAACTCTTGCACTACAACACTGCTACAGAAAAACTCATTTCAAGATTCTTGTACACAACGGTCCTTCAGAAAAACACATTTCAAAACTCTTGTACAACAACGCTCCTTCAGAAAAACACATTTAAAAACTCATGTGCAACGACAGTCCTTTACAGAAACGCATTTCAAAACTCATGTACAACGACAGTTGTTTACAGAAACACATTTCAAAACTCTTGCACTACAACACTGCTACAGAAAAACTCATTTCAAGATTCTTGTACAACAGCGGTCCTTCAGAAAAACTCATTTCAAGATTCTTGTACAACAACGGTCCTTCAGAAAAACTCATTTCAAGATTCTTGTACAACAACACTCCTTCAGAAAAACGCATTTAAAAACTCATGTACAACAACACTCCTTCAGAAAAACACATTTAAAAACTCATGTGCAACGACAGTCCTTTACAGAAACGCATTTCAAAACTCATGTACAACGACAGTTGTTTACAGAAACACATTTCAAAACTCTTGCACTACAGCACTGCTACAGAAAAACTCATTTCAAGATTCTTGTACAACAACGGTAATTCAGAAAACGCATTTAAAAACTCATGTACAACAACACTCCTTCAGAGAAACACATTTAAAAACTCATGCACAACAACAGTCCTTCACAGAAACACATTTCAAGACTCTTGTACAACAACAGTCCTTCAGAAAAACTCATTTCAAGATTCTTGTACAACAACGGTCCTTCAGAAAAACACATTTCAAGACTCTTGTACAACAACACTCCTTCAGAAAAACACATTTAAAAACTCATGTGCAACAACACTCCTTCAGAGAAACACATTTAAAAACTCATGCACAACAACAGTCCTTCACAGAAACACATTTCAAGACTCTTGTACAACAACAGTCCTTCAGAAAAACTCATTTCAAGATTCAACACTCCTTCAGAGAAACACATTTAAAAACTCATGTACAGTCCTTTACAGAAACACATTTCAAAACTCTTGCACTACAACACTGCTACAGAAAAACTCATTTCAAGATTCTTGTACAACAACACTCCTTCAGAAAAACGCATTTAAAAACTCATGTACAACGACAGTCCTTTACAGAAACGCATTTCAAAACTCATGTACAACGACAGCTGTTTACAGAAACACATTTCAAAACTCTTGCACTACAACGGTCCTTCAGAAAAACACATTTCAAGACTCTTGTACAACAACGGTCCTTCAGAAAAACACATTTAAAAACTCATGCACAACAACAGTCCTTCACAGAAACTCATTTCAAGATTCTTGTACAACAACGGTCCTTCAGAAGAACTCATTTCAAGATTCTTGTACAACAACGGTCCTTCAGAAAAACACATTTCAAGACTCTTGTACAACAACACTCCTTCAGAGAAACACATTTAAAAACTCATGTGCAACGACAGTACTTTACAGAAACGCATTTCAAAACACTTGCACAACAACAGTCCTTCACAGAAACACATTTCAAGACTCTGGTACAACAACAGTCCTTCAGAAAAACACGTTTAAAAACTCATGTGCAACAACACTCCTTCAGAGAAACACATTTAAAAACTCGTGTGAAACTACAGTCCTTTACAGAAACACATATCAAAACTCTTGCACTACAACACTGCTACAGAAAAACTCATTTTAAGATTCTTGTATAACAACAGTCCTTCAGAAAAACACATTTCAAGACTCTTGTACAACAACACTCCTTCAGAGAAACACATTTAAAAACTCATGTGCAACGACAGTACTTTACAGAAACGCATTTCAAGACTCTTGTACAACAACAGTCCTTCAGAAAAACTCATTTCAAGATTCTTGTACAACAACACTCCTTCAGAAAAACACATTTAAAAACTCATGTGCAACAACACTCCTTCAGAGAAACACATTTAAAAACTCATGCACAACAACAGTCCTTCACAGAAACACATTTCAAGACTCTTGTACAACAACAGTCCTTCAGAAAAACTCATTTCAAGATTCTTGTACAACAACGGTCCTTCAGAAAAACACATTTCAAGACTCTTGTACAACAACACTCCTTCAGAAAAACACATTTAAAAACTCATGCACAACAACAGTCCTTCACAGAAACTCATTTCAAGATTCTTGTATAAAAACAGTCCTTCAGAAAAACTCATTTCAAGACTCTTGTACAACAACAGTCCTTCAGAAAAACACATTTAAAAACTCATGCACAACAACAGTCCTTCACAGAAACACATTTCAAGACGCTTGTACAACAACGCTCCTTCCGAAAAACACATTTAAAAACTCATGCACAACAACAGTCCTTCACAGAAACTCATTTCAAGATTCTTGTATAAAAACAGTCCTTCAGAAAAACTCATTTCAAGACTCTTGTACAACAACAGTCCTTCAGAAAAACACATTTAAAAACTCATGCACAACAACAGTCCTTCACAGAAACACATTTCAAGACTCTTGTACAACAACACTCCTTCAGAAAAACACATTTAAAAACTCATGCACAACAACAGTCCTTCACAGAAACTCATTTCAAGATTCTTGTATAAAAACAGTCCTTCAGAAAAACTCATTTCAAGACTCTTGTACAACAACAGTCCTTCAGAAAAACACATTTAAAAACTCATGCACAACAACAGTCCTTCACAGAACCACATTTCAAGACTCTTGTACAACAACGCTCCTTCCGAAAAACACATTTAAAAACTCATGCACAACAACAGTCCTTCACAGAAACTCATTTCAAGATTCTTGTATAAAAACAGTCCTTCAGAAAAACTCATTTCAAGACTCTTGTACAACAATAGTCCTTCAGAAAAACACATTTAAAAACTCATGCACAACAACAGTCCTTCACAGAAACACATTTCAAAACCCTTGCACTACAACACTGCTACAGAAAAACTCATTTCAAGATTCTTGTACAACAACGGTAATTCAGAAAAACTCATTTCAAGATTCTTGTACAACAACACTCCTTCAGAAAAACGCATTTAAAAACTCATGTACAACAACACTCCTTCAGAGAAACACATTTAAAAACTCATGTACAACGACAGTTGTTTACAGAAACACATTTCAAGACTCTTGTACAACAACGGTCCTTCAGAAAACGCATTTAAAAACTCATGTACAACAACACTCCTTCAGAGAAACACATTTAAAAACTCATGTTCAACGACCGTCCTTTACAGAAACACATTTCAAAACTCTTGCACTACAACACTGCTACAGAAAAACTCATTTCAAGACTCTTGTACAACAACACTCCTTCAGAAAAACACATTTAAAAACTCATGTGCAACAACACTCCTTCAGAGAAACACATTTAAAAACTCGTGTGAAACTACAGTCCTTTACAGAAACACATATCAAAACTCTTGCACTACAACACTGCTACAGAAAAACTCATTTTAAGATTCTTGTATAACAACACTCCTTCATAAAAACTCATTTCAAGATTCTTGTACAACAACGGTCCTTCAGAAAAACTCATTTCAAGATTCTTGTACAACAACACTCCTTCAGAAAAACGCATTTAAAAACTCATGTACAACGACAGTCCTTTACAGAAACGCATTTCAAAACTCATGCACTACAACACTGCTACAGAAAAACTCATTTCAAGATTCTTGTACAACAACACTCCTTCATAAAAACGCATTTAAAAACTCATGTACAACGACAGTTGTTAACAGAAACACATTTAAAAACTCATGTGCAACAACACTCCTTCAGAGAAACACATTTAAAAACTCGTGTGAAACTACAGTCCTTTACAGAAACACATATCAAAACTCTTGCACTACAACACTGCTACAGAAAAACTCATTTTAAGATTCTTGTATAACAACACTCCTTCATAAAAACTCATTTCAAGATTCTTGTACAACAACGGTCCTTCAGAAAAACTCATTTCAAGATTCTTGTACAACAACACTCCTTCATAAAAACGGATTTAAAAACTCATGTACAACGACAGTCCTTTACAGAAACGCATTTCAAAACTCATGCACTACAACACTGCTACAGAAAAACTCATTTCAAGATTCTTGTACAACAACACTCCTTCATAAAAACGCATTTAAAAACTCATGTACAACGACAGTTGTTTACAGAAACACATTTCAAAACTCTTGCACTACAACACTGCTACAGAAACACTCATTTCAAGATTCTTGTACCTCAACGGTCCTTCAGAAAAACACATTTCAAGACTCTTGTACAACAACACTCCTTCATAAAAACGCATTTAAAAACTCATGTACAACGACAGTCCTTTACAGAAACGCATTTCAAAACTCATGTACAACGACAGTTGTTTACAGAAACACATTTCAAAACTCTTGCACTACAACACTGCTACAGAAAAACTCATTTCAAGATTCTTGTACAACAACGGTCATTCAGAAAAACACATTTCAAGACTCTTGTACAACAACGGTCGTTCAGAAAAACACATTTCAAGACTCTTGTACAACAACATTCCTTCAGAGAAACACATTTAAAAACTCATGTACAACGACAGTCCTTTACAGAAACACATTTCAAAACTCTTGCACTACAACACTGCTACAGAAAAACTCATTTCAAGATTCTTGTATAAAAACAGTCCTTCAGAAAAACTCATTTCAAGACTCTTGTACAACAACAGTCCTTCAGAAAAACGCATTTAAAAACTCATGTACAACGACAGTCCTTCACAGAAACGCATTTCAAAACTCATGTACAACGACAGTTGTTTACAGAAACACATTTCAAAACTATTGCACTACAACACTGCTACAGAAAAACTCATTTCAAGATTCTTGTACAACAACGGTAATTCAGAAAAACTCATTTCAAGATTCTTGTACAACAACACTCCTTCAGAAAAACGCATTTAAAAACTCATGTACAACAACACTCCTTCAGAGAAACACATTTAAAAACTCATGTACAACGACAGTTGTTTACAGAAACACATTTCAAAACTCTTGCACTACAACACTGCTACAGAAAAACTCATTTCAAGATTCTTGTACAACAACGGTAATTCAGAAAAACTCATTTCAAGATTCTTGTACAACAACACTCCTTCAGAAAAACGCATTTAAAAACTCATGTACAACAACACTCCTTCAGAGAAACACATTTAAAAACTCATGTACAGTCCTTTACAGAAACACATTTCAAAACTCTTGCACTACAACACTGCTACAGAAAAACTCATTTCAAGATTCTTGTACAACAACGGTCCTTCAGAAAAACACATTTTAAAACTCTTGTACAACAACGCTCCTTCAGAGAAACACATTTAAAAACTCATGTACAACGACAGTCCTTTACAGAAACACATTTCAAAACTCTTGCACTACAACCCTGCTACAGAAAAACTCATTTCAAGATTCTTGTATAAAAACAGTCCTTCAGAAAAACTAATTTCAAGACTCTTGTACAACAACAGTCCTTCACAAAAAAATGCATTTAAAAACTCATGTACAACGACAGTCCTTTACAGAAACGCATTTCAAAACTCATGTACAACGACAGTTGTTTACAGAAACACATTTCAAGACTCTTGTACAACAACAGTCCTTCAGAAAAACACATTTCAAGACTCTTGTACAACAACGGTCCTTCAGAAAACGCATTTAAAAACTCATGTACAACAACACTCCTTCAGAGAAACACATTTAAAAACTCATGTGCAACGAGAGTCCTTTACAGAAACGCATTTCAAAACTCATGTACAACGACAGTTGTTTACAGAAACACATTTCGAAACTCTTGCACTACAACACTGCTACATAAAAACTCATTTCAAGATTCTTGTACAACAACGGTCCTTCAGAAAAACACATTTCAAGACTCTTGTACAACAACGCTCCTTCAGAAAACGCATTTAAAAACTCATGTACAACAACACTCCTTCAGAGAAACACATTTAAAAACTCATGTACAATGACAGTCCTTCACAGAAACACATTTCAAAACTCTTGCACTACAACACTGCTACAGAAAAACTCATTTCAAGATTCTTGTATAAAAACAGTCCTTCAGAAAAACTCATTTCAAGATTCTTGTACAACAACGGTCCTTCAGAAAAACACATTTCAAAACTCTTGTACAACAACGCTCCTTCAGAAAAACACATTTAAAAACTCATGTGAAACGACAGTCCTTTACAGAAACACATATCAAAACTCTTGCACTACAACACTGCTACAGAAAAACTCATTTCAAGATTCTTGTACAACAACACTCCTTCATAAAAACGCATTTAAAAACTCATGTACAACGACAGTCCTTTAGAGAAACGCATTTCAAAACTCATGTACAACGACAGTTGTTTACAGAAACACATTTCAAAACTCTTGCACTACAACACTGCTACAGAAAAACTCATTTCAAGATTCTTGTACAACAACGGTCCTTCAGAAAAACTCATTTCAAGATTCTTGTACAACAACACTCCTTCATAAAAACGCATTTAAAAACTCATGTACAACAACACTCCTTCAGAGAAACTCATTTCAAAACTCAAGTACAACGTCAGTCCTTTACAGAAACGCATTTCAAAACTCTTGCACTACAACACTGCTACAGAAAAACTCATTTCAAGATTCTTGTACAACAACACTCCTTCAGAAAAACGCATTTAAAAACTCATGTACAACGACAGTCCTTTACAGAAACGCATTTCAAAACTCATGTACAACGACAGCTGGTTACAGAAACACATTTCAGAACTCTTGCACTACAACACTGCTACAGAAAAACTCATTTCAAGATTCTTGTACAACAACGGTCCTTCAGAAAAACACATTTCAAGACTCTTGTACAACAACGGTCCTTCAGAAAAACACATTTCAAGATTCTTGTACAACAACACTCCTTCATAAAAACGCATTTAAAAACTCATGTACAACAACACTCCTTCAGAGAAACACATTTCAAAACTCATGTACAACGACAGTCCTTTACAGAAACGCATTTCAAAACTCTTGCACTACAACACTGCTACAGAAAAACTCATTTCAAGATTCTTGTACAACAACGGTCCTTCAGAAAAACTCATTTCAAGATTCTTGTACAACAACACTCCTTCATAAAAACGCATTTAAAAACTCATGTACAACAACACTCCTTCAGAGAAACACATTTCAAAACTCATGTACAACGACAGTCCTTTACAGAAACGCATTTCAAAACTCTTGCACTACAACACTGCTACAGAAAAACTCATTTCAAGATTCTTGTACAACAACACTCCTTCAGAAAAACGCATTTAAAAACTCATGTACAACGACAGTCCTTTACAGAAACGCATTTCAAAACTCATGTACAACGACAGCTGGTTACAGAAACACATTTCAAAACTCTTGCACTACAACACTGCTACAGAAAAACTCATTTCAAGATTCTTGTATAAAAACAGTCCTTCAGAAAAACTCATTTCAAGACTCTTGTACAACAACAGTCCTTCAGAAAAACGCATTTAAAAACTCATGTACAACGACAGTCCTTTACAGAAACGCATTTCAAAACTCATGTACAACGACAGTTGTTTACAGAAACACATTTCAAAACTCTTGCACTACAACACTGCTACAGAAAAACTCATTTCAAGATTCTTGTACAAAAACGGTCCTTCAGAAAAACACATTTCAAGACTCTTGTACAACAACACTCCTTCAGAAAAACACATTTAAAAACTCATGTGCAACAACACTCCTTCAGAGAAACACATTTAAAAACTCGTGTGAAACTACAGTCCTTTACAGAAACACATATCAAAACTCTTGCACTACAACACTGCTACAGAAAAACTCATTTCAAGATTCTTGTACAACAACGGTCCTTCAGAAAAACACATTTCAAGACTCTTGTACAACAACGCTCCTTCAGAGAAACACATTTAAAAACTCGTGTGAAACTACAGTCCTTTACAGAAACACATATCAAAACTCTTGCACTACAACACTGCTACAGAAAAACTCATTTCAAGATTCTTGTACAACAACACTCCTTCATAAAAACTCATTTCAAGATTCTTGTACAACAACGGTCCTTCAGAAAAACTCATTTCAAGATTCTTGTGCAACAACACTCCTTCAGAAAAACGCATTTCAAAACTCATGTACAACGACAGTTGTTTACAGAAACACATTTCAAAACTCTTGCACTACAACACTGCTACAGAAAAACTCATTTCAAGATTCTTGTACAACAACGGTCCTTCAGAAAAACTCATTTCAAGACTCTTGTACAACAACGGTCCTTCAGAAAAACACATTTCAAGACTCTTGTACAACAACGGTCCTTCAGAAAAACACATTTCAAGACTCTTGTACAACAACACTCCTTCAGAGAAACACATTTAAAAACTCATGTACAACGACAGTCCTTTACAGAAACACATTTCAAAACTCTTGCACTGCAACACTGCTACAGAAAAACTCATTTCAAGATTCTTGTATAAAAACAGTCCTTCAGAAAAACTCATTTCAAGACTCTTGTACAACAACGCTCCTTCAGAAAAACACATTTAAAAACTCATGTGCAACGACAGTCCTTTACAGAAACGCATTTCAAAACTCATGTACAACGACAGTTGTTTACAGAAACACATTTCAAAACTCTTGCACTACAACACTGCTACAGAAAAACTCATTTCAAGATTCTTGTACAACAACGGTCCTTCAGAAAAACACATTTCAAGACTCTTGTACAACAACGGTCCTTCAGAAAAACACATTTCAATACTCTTGTACAACAACACTCCTTCAGAGAAACACATTTAAAAACTCATGTACAACGACAGTCCTTTACAGAAACACATTTCAAAACTCTTGCACTACAACACTGCTACAGAAAAACTCATTTCAAGATTCTTGTATAAAAACAGTCCTTCAGAAAAACTCATTTCAAGACTCTTGTACAACAACAGTCCTTCAGAAAAACTCATTTCAAGATTCTTGTACAACAACACTCCTTCAGAAAAACACATTTAAAAACTCATGTGCAACAACACTCCTTCAGAGAAACACATTTAAAAACTCATGCACAACAACAGTCCTTCACAGAAACACATTTCAAGACTCTTGCACTACAACACTGCTACAGAAAAACTCATTTCAAGATTCTTGTACAACAACACTCCTTCATAAAAACGCATTTAAAAACTCAACGACAGTCCTTTACAGAAACGCATTTCAAAACTCATGTACAACGACAGTTGTTTACAGAAACACATTTCAAAACTCTTGCACTACAACACTGCTACAGAAAAACTCATTTCAAGATTCTTGTACAACAACAGTCCTTCAGAAAAACTCATTTCAAGATTCTTGTACAACAACGGTCCTTCAGAAAAACACATTTCAAGACTCTTGTACAACAACGCTCCTTCAGAAAAACACATTTAAAAACTCATGTGCAACGACAGTCCTTTACAGAAACGCATTTCAAAACTCATGTACAACGACAGTTGTTTACAGAAACACATTTCAAAACTCTTGCACTACAACACTGCTACAGAAAAACTCATTTCAAGATTCTTGTACAACAACGGTCCTTCAGAAAAACACATTTCAAGACTCTTGTACAACAACGCTCCTTCAGAAAAACACAGAAACGCATTTCAAAACTCATGTACAACGACAGTTGTTTACAGAAACACATTTCAAAACTCTTGCACTACAACACTGCTACAGAAAAACTCATTTCAAGATTCTTGTACAACAACGGTCCTTCAGAAAAACACATTTCAAGACTCTTGTACAACAACACTCCTTCAGAAAAACACATTTAAAAACTCATGTGCAACGACAGTCCTTTACAGAAACGCATTTCAAAACTCATGTACAACGACAGTTGTTTACAGAAACACATGTCAAAACTCTTGCACTACAACACTGCTACAGAAAAACTCATTTCAAGATTCTTGTACAACAACGGTCCTTCAGAAAAACACATTTCAAGACTCTTGTACAACAACGCTCCTTCAGAAAAACACATTTAAAAACTCATGTGCAACGACAGTCCTTTACAGAAACGCATTTCAAAACTCATGTACAACGACAGTTGTTTACAGAAACACATTTCAAAACTCTTGCACTACAACACTGCTACAGAAAAACTCATTTCAAGATTCTTGTACAACAACGGTCCTTCAGAAAAACACATTTCAAGACTCTTGTACAACAACGCTCCTTCAGAAAAACACATTTAAAAACTCATGTGCAACGACAGTCCTTTACAGAAACGCATTTCAAAACTCATGTACAACGACAGTTGTTTACAGAAACACATTTCAAAACTCTTGCACTACAACACTGCTACAGAAAAACTCATTTCAAGATTCTTGTACAACAACGGTTCTTCAGAAAAACACATTTCAAGACTCTTGTACAACAACACTCCTTCAGAAAAACACATTTAAAAACTCATGTGCAACGACAGTCCTTTACAGAAACGCATTTCAAAACTCATGTACAACGACAGTTGTTTACAGAAACACATTTCAAAACTCTTGCACTACAACACTGCTACAGAAAAACTCATTTCAAGATTCTTGTACAACAACGGTCCTTCACAGAAACACATTTCAAGACTCTTGTACAACAACACTCCTTCAGAAAAACACATTTAAAAACTCATGTGCAACGACAGTCCTTTACAGAAACGCATTTCAAAACTCATGTACAACGACAGTTGTTTACAGAAACACATTTCAAAACTCTTGCACTACAACACTGCTACAGAAAAACTCATTTCAAGATTCTTGTACAACAACGCTCCTTCACAGAAACACATTTCAAGACTCTTGTACAACAACGGTCCTTCAGAAAAACACATTTAAAAACTCATGTACAACAACACTCCTTCAGAAACGCATTTCAAAACTCATGTACAACGACAGTTGTTTACAGAAACACATTTCAAAACTCTTGCACTACAACACTGCTACAGAGAAACTCATTTCAAGATTCTTGTACAACAACGGTCCTTCAGAAAAACACATTTCAAGACTCTTGTACAACAACACTCCTTCAGAAAAACACATTTAAAAACTCATGTGCAACGACAGTCCTTTACAGAAACGCATTTCAAAACTCATGTACAACGACAGTTGTTTACAGAAACACATTTCAAAACTCTTGCACTACAACACTGCTACAGAAAAACTCATTTCAAGATTCTTGTACAACAACGGTCCTTCACAGAAACTCATTTCAAGATTCTTGTACAACAACAGTCCTTCAGAAAAACTCATTTCAAGACTCTTGTACAACAACGGTCCTTCAGAAAAACACATTTCAAGACTCTTGTACAACAACGCTCCTTCAGAAAAACACATTTAAAAACTCATGTGCAACAACACTCCTTCAGAGAAACACATTTAAAAACTCATGTGAAACGACAGTCCTTTACAGAAACACATATCAAAACTCTTGCACTACAACACTGCTACAGAAAAACTCATTTCAAGATTCTTGTACAACAACAGTCCTTCAGAAAAACTCATTTCAAGATTCTTGTACAACAACGGTCCTTCAGAAAAACACATTTCAAGACTCTTGTACAACAACGGTCCTTCAGAAAAACACATTTCAAGACTCTTGTACAACAACGCTCCTTCAGAAAAACACATTTAAAAACTCATGTGCAACGACAGTCCTTTACAGAAACGCATTGCAAAACTCATGTACAACGACAGTTGTTTACAGAAACACATTTCAAAACTCTTGCACTACAACACTGCTACAGAAAAACTCATTTCAAGATTCTTGTACAACAACGGTCCTTCAGAAAAACACATTTCAAGACTCTTGTACAACAACACTCCTTCAGAAAAACACATTTAAAAACTCATGTGCAACGACAGTCCTTTACAGAAACGCATTTCAAAACTCATGTACAACGACAGTTGTTTACAGAAACACATTTCAAAACTCTTGCACTACAACACTGCTACAGAAAAACTCATTTCAAGATTCTTGTACAACAACGGTCCTTCACAGAAACACATTTCAAGACTCTTGTACAACAACACTCCTTCAGAAAAACACATTTAAAAACTCATGTGCAACGACAGTCCTTTACAGAAACGCATTTCAAAACTCATGTACAACGACAGTTGTTTACAGAAACACATTTCAAAACTCTTGCACTACAACACTGCTACAGAAAAACTCATTTCAAGATTCTTGTACAACAACGGTCCTTCACAGAAACACATTTCAAGACTCTTGTACAACAACGCTCCTTCAGAAAAACACATTTAAAAACTCATGTGCAACGACAGTCCTTTACAGAAACGCATTTCAAAACTCATGTACAACGACAGTTGTTTACAGAAACACATTTCAAAACTCTTGCACTACAACACTGCTACAGAAAAACTCATTTCAAGATTCTTGTACAACAACGGTCCTTCAGAAAAACACATTTCAAGACTCTTGTACAACAACACTCCTTCAGAAAAACACATTTAAAAACTCATGTGCAACGACAGTCCTTTACAGAAACGCATTTCAAAACTCATGTACAACGACAGTTGTTTACAGAAACACATTTCAAAACTCTTGCACTACAACACTGCTACAGAAAAACTCATTTCAAGATTCTTGTACAACAACGGTCCTTCACAGAAACTCATTTCAAGATTCTTGTACAACAACGGTCCTTCAGAAAAACTCATTTCAAGATTCTTGTACAACAACGGTCCTTCAGAAAAACACATTTCAAGACTCTTGTACAACAACACTGCTACAGAAAAACTCATTTCAAGATTCTTGTACAACAACGGTCCTTCAGAAAAACACATTTAAAAACTCATGTGCAACAACACTCCTTCAGAGAAACACATTTAAAAACTCATGTGAAACGACAGTCCTTTACAGAAACACATATCAAAACTCTTGCACTACAACACTGCTACAGAAAAACTCATTTCAAGATTCTTGTACAACAACAGTCCTTCAGAAAAACTCATTTCAAGATTCTTGTACAACAACGGTCCTTCAGAAAAACACATTTCAAGATTCTTGTACAACAACGGTCCTTCAGAAAAACACATTTCAAGACTCTTGTACAACAACGCTCCTTCAGAAAAACACATTTAAAAACTCATGTGCAACGACAGTCCTTTACAGAAACGCATTTCAAAACTCATGTACAACGACAGTGGTTTACAGAAACACATTTCAAAACTCTTGCACTACAACACTGCTACAAAAAAACTCATTTCAAAATTCTTGTACAACAACGGTCCTTCAGAAAAACACATTTCAAGACTCTTGTACAACAACGCTCCTTCAGAAAAACACATTTAAAAACTCATGTGCAACAACACTCCGTCAGAGAAACACATTTAAAAACTCATGTGAAACTACAGTCCTTTACAGAAACACATATCAAAACTCTTGCACTACAACACTGCTACAGAAAAACTCATTTCAGGATTCTTGTACAACAACAGTCCTTCAGAAAAACTCATTTCAAGATTCTTGTACAACAACGGTCCTTCAGAAAAACACATTTCAAGACTCTTGTACAACAACGCTCCTTCAGAAAAACACATTTAAAAACTCATGTGCAACGACAGTCCTTTACAGAAACGCATTTCAAAACTCATGTACAACGACAGTTGTTTACAGAAACACATTTCAAAACTCTTGCACTACAACACTGCTACAGAAAAACTCATTTCAAGATTCTTGTACAACAACGGTCCTTCATAAAAACGCATTTAAAAACTCATGTACAACGACAGTTGTTTACAACACTGCTACAGAAAAACTCATTTCAAGATTCTTGTACATCAACGGTCCTTCAGAAAAACACATTTCAAGACTCTTGTACAACAACGGTCCTTCAGAAAAACACATTTCAAGACTCTTGTACAACAACAGTCCTTCAGAAAAACACATTTAAAAACTCATGTACAACGACAGTTGTTTACAGAAACACATTTCAAAACTCTTGCACTTCAACACTGCTACAGAAAAACTCATTTCAAGATTCTTGTACAACAACAGTCCTTCAGAAAAACTCATTTCAAGATTCTTGTACAACAACGGTCCTTCAGAAAAACACATTTCAAGACTCTTGTACAACAACGCTCCTTCAGAAAAACACATTTAAAAACTCATGTGCAACGACAGTCCTTTACAGAAACGCATTTCAAAACTCATGTACAACGACAGTGGTTTACAGAAACACATTTCAAAACTCTTGCACTACAACACTGCTACAAAAAAACTCATTTCAAAATTCTTGTACAACAACGGTCCTTCAGAAAAACACATTTCAAGACTCTTGTACAACAACGCTCCTTCAGAAAAACACATTTAAAAACTCATGTGCAACAACACTCCGTCAGAGAAACACATTTAAAAACTCATGTGAAACTACAGTCCTTTACAGAAACACATATCAAAACTCTTGCACTACAACACTGCTACAGAAAAACTCATTTCAGGATTCTTGTACAACAACAGTCCTTCAGAAAAACTCATTTCAAGATTCTTGTACAACAACGGTCCTTCAGAAAAACACATTTCAAGACTCTTGTACAACAACGCTCCTTCAGAAAAACACATTTAAAAACTCATGTGCAACAACACTCCGTCAGAGAAACACATTTAAAAACTCATGTGAAACTACAGTCCTTTACAGAAACACATATCAAAACTCTTGCACTACAACACTGCTACAGAAAAACTCATTTCAAGATTCTTGTACAACAACGGTCCTTCAGAAAAACTCATTTCAAGACTCTTGTACAACAACGGTCCTTCAGAAAAACACATTTCAAGACTCTTGTACAACAACGGTCCTTCAGAAAAACACATTTCAAGACTCTTGTACAACAACACTCCTTCAGAGAAACACATTTAAAAACTCATGTACAACGACAGTCCTTTACAGAAACACATTTCAAAACTCTTGCACTGCAACACTGCTACAGAAAAACTCATTTCAAGATTCTTGTATAAAAACAGTCCTTCAGAAAAACTCATTTCAAGACTCTTGTACAACAACGCTCCTTCAGAAAAACACATTTAAAAACTCATGTGCAACGACAGTCCTTTACAGAAACGCATTTCAAAACTCATGTACAACGACAGTGGTTTACAGAAACACATTTCAAAACTCTTGCACTACAACACTGCTACAAAAAAACTCATTTCAAAATTCTTGTACAACAACGGTCCTTCAGAAAAACACATTTCAAGACTCTTGTACAACAACGCTCCTTCAGAAAAACACATTTAAAAACTCATGTGCAACAACACTCCGTCAGAGAAACACATTTAAAAACTCATGTGAAACTACAGTCCTTTACAGAAACACATATCAAAACTCTTGCACTACAACACTGCTACAGAAAAACTCATTTCAAGATTCTTGTACAACAACGGTCCTTCAGAAAAACTCATTTCAAGACTCTTGTACAACAACGGTCCTTCAGAAAAACACATTTCAAGACTCTTGTACAACAACGGTCCTTCAGAAAAACACATTTCAAGACTCTTGTACAACAACACTCCTTCAGAGAAACACATTTAAAAACTCATGTACAACGACAGTCCTTTACAGAAACGCATTTCAAAACTCATGTACAACGACAGTTGTTTACAGAAACACATTTCAAAACTCTTGCACTACAACACTGCTACAGAAAAACTCATTTCAAGATTCTTGTACAACAACAGTCCTTCAGAAAAACTCATTTCAAGATTCTTGTACAACAACGGTCCTTCAGAAAAACACATTTCAAGACTCTTGTACAACAACGCTCCTTCAGAAAAACACATTTAAAAACTCATGTGCAACGACAGTCCTTTACAGAAACGCATTTCAAAACTCATGTACAACGACAGTTGTTTACAGAAACACATTTCAAAACTCTTGCACTACAACACTGCTACAGAAAAACTCATTTCAAGATTCTTGTACAACAACGGTCCTTCAGAAAAACACATTTCAAGACTCTTGTACAACAACGCTCCTTCAGAAAAACACAGAAACGCATTTCAAAACTCATGTACAACGACAGTTGTTTACAGAAACACATTTCAAAACTCTTGCACTACAACACTGCTACAGAAAAACTCATTTCAAGATTCTTGTACAACAACGGTCCTTCAGAAAAACACATTTCAAGACTCTTGTACAACAACACTCCTTCAGAAAAACACATTTAAAAACTCATGTGCAACGACAGTCCTTTACAGAAACGCATTTCAAAACTCATGTACAACGACAGTTGTTTACAGAAACACATGTCAAAACTCTTGCACTACAACACTGCTACAGAAAAACTCATTTCAAGATTCTTGTACAACAACGGTCCTTCAGAAAAACACATTTCAAGACTCTTGTACAACAACGCTCCTTCAGAAAAACACATTTAAAAACTCATGTGCAACGACAGTCCTTTACAGAAACGCATTTCAAAACTCATGTACAACGACAGTTGTTTACAGAAACACATTTCAAAACTCTTGCACTACAACACTGCTACAGAAAAACTCATTTCAAGATTCTTGTACAACAACGGTCCTTCAGAAAAACACATTTCAAGACTCTTGTACAACAACGCTCCTTCAGAAAAACACATTTAAAAACTCATGTGCAACGACAGTCCTTTACAGAAACGCATTTCAAAACTCATGTACAACGACAGTTGTTTACAGAAACACATTTCAAAACTCTTGCACTACAACACTGCTACAGAAAAACTCATTTCAAGATTCTTGTACAACAACGGTTCTTCAGAAAAACACATTTCAAGACTCTTGTACAACAACACTCCTTCAGAAAAACACATTTAAAAACTCATGTGCAACGACAGTCCTTTACAGAAACGCATTTCAAAACTCATGTACAACGACAGTTGTTTACAGAAACACATTTCAAAACTCTTGCACTACAACACTGCTACAGAAAAACTCATTTCAAGATTCTTGTACAACAACGGTCCTTCACAGAAACACATTTCAAGACTCTTGTACAACAACACTCCTTCAGAAAAACACATTTAAAAACTCATGTGCAACGACAGTCCTTTACAGAAACGCATTTCAAAACTCATGTACAACGACAGTTGTTTACAGAAACACATTTCAAAACTCTTGCACTACAACACTGCTACAGAAAAACTCATTTCAAGATTCTTGTACAACAACGGTCCTTCACAGAAACACATTTCAAGACTCTTGTACAACAACGGTCCTTCAGAAAAACACACTTAAAAACTCATGTGCAACGACAGTCCTTTACAGAAACGCATTTCAAAACTCATGTACAACGACAGTTGTTTACAGAAACACATTTCAAAACTCTTGCACTACAACACTGCTACAGAGAAACTCATTTCAAGATTCTTGTACAACAACGGTCCTTCAGAAAAACACATTTCAAGACTCTTGTACAACAACACTCCTTCAGAAAAACACATTTAAAAACTCATGTGCAACGACAGTCCTTTACAGAAACGCATTTCAAAACTCATGTACAACGACAGTTGTTTACAGAAACACATTTCAAAACTCTTGCACTACAACACTGCTACAGAAAAACTCATTTCAAGATTCTTGTACAACAACGGTCCTTCACAGAAACTCATTTCAAGATTCTTGTACAACAACAGTCCTTCAGAAAAACTCATTTCAAGACTCTTGTACAACAACGGTCCTTCAGAAAAACACATTTCAAGACTCTTGTACAACAACGCTCCTTCAGAAAAACACATTTAAAAACTCATGTGCAACAACACTCCTTCAGAGAAACACATTTAAAAACTCATGTGAAACTACAGTCCTTTACAGAAACACATATCAAAACTCTTGCACTACAACACTTCTACAGAAAAACTCATTTCAAGATTCTTGTACAACAACAGTCCTTCAGAAAAACTCATTTCAAGATTCTTGTACAACAACGGTCCTTCAGAAAAACACATTTCAAGATTCTTGTACAACAACGGTCCTTCAGAAAAACACATTTCAAGACTCTTGTACAACAACGCTCCTTCAGAAAAACACATTTAAAAACTCATGTGCAACGACAGTCCTTTACAGAAACGCATTGCAAAACTCATGTACAACGACAGTTGTTTACAGAAACACATTTCAAAACTCTTGCACTACAACACTGCTACAGAAAAACTCATTTCAAGATTCTTGTACAACAACGGTCCTTCAGAAAAACACATTTCAAGACTCTTGTACAACAACACTCCTTCAGAAAAACACATTTAAAAACTCATGTGCAACGACAGTCCTTTACAGAAACGCATTTCAAAACTCATGTACAACGACAGTTGTTTACAGAAACACATTTCAAAACTCTTGCACTACAACACTGCTACAGAAAAACTCATTTCAAGATTCTTGTACAACAACGGTCCTTCACAGAAACACATTTCAAGACTCTTGTACAACAACACTCCTTCAGAAAAACACATTTAAAAACTCATGTGCAACGACAGTCCTTTACAGAAACGCATTTCAAAACTCATGTACAACGACAGTTGTTTACAGAAACACATTTCAAAACTCTTGCACTACAACACTGCTACAGAAAAACTCATTTCAAGATTCTTGTACAACAACGGTCCTTCACAGAAACACATTTCAAGACTCTTGTACAACAACGCTCCTTCAGAAAAACACATTTAAAAACTCATGTGCAACGACAGTCCTTTACAGAAACGCATTTCAAAACTCATGTACAACGACAGTTGTTTACAGAAACACATTTCAAAACTCTTGCACTACAACACTGCTACAGAAAAACTCATTTCAAGATTCTTGTACAACAAC
This sequence comes from Xylota sylvarum, assembly GCA_905220385.1. Lineage (NCBI taxonomy): Eukaryota > Metazoa > Arthropoda > Insecta > Diptera > Syrphidae > Xylota > Xylota sylvarum. Next base: position 474,046 of record CAJMZQ010000090.1, read on the forward strand.
GGTCCTTCAGAAAAACACATTTCAAGACTCTTGTACAACAACACTCCTTCAGAAAAACACATTTAAAAACTCATGTGCAACGACAGTCCTTTACAGAAACGCATTTCAAAACTCATGTACAACGACAGTTGTTTACAGAAACACATTTCAAAACTCTTGCACTACAACACTGCTACAGAAAAACTCATTTCAAGATTCTTGTACAACAACGGTCCTTCACAGAAACTCATTTCAAGACTCTTGTACAACAACAGTCCTTCAGAAAAACTCATTTCAAGATTCTTGTACAACAACGGTCCTTCAGAAAAACACATTTCAAGACTCTTGTACAACAACACTGCTACAGAAAAACTCATTTCAAGATTCTTGTACAACAACGGTCCTTCAGAAAAACACATTTAAAAACTCATGTGCAACAACACTCCTTCAGAGAAACACATTTAAAAACTCATGTGAAACTACAGTCCTTTACAGAAACACATATCAAAACTCTTGCACTACAACACTGCTACAGAAAAACTCATTTCAAGATTCTTGTACAACAACAGTCCTTCAGAAAAACTCATTTCAAGATTCTTGTACAACAACGGTCCTTCAGAAAAACTCATTTCAAGATTCTTGTACAACAACGGTCCTTCAGAAAAACACATTTCAAGACTCTTGTACAACAACGCTCCTTCAGAAAAACACATTTAAAAACTCATGTGCAACGACAGTCCTTTACAGAAACGCATTTCAAAACTCATGTACAACGACAGTGGTTTACAGAAACACATTTCAAAACTCTTGCACTACAACACTGCTACAAAAAAACTCATTTCAAAATTCTTGTACAACAACGGTCCTTCAGAAAAACACATTTCAAGACTCTTGTACAACAACGCTCCTTCAGAAAAACACATTTAAAAACTCATGTGCAACAACACTCCGTCAGAGAAACACATTTAAAAACTCATGTGAAACTACAGTCCTTTACAGAAACACATATCAAAACTCTTGCACTACAACACTGCTACAGAAAAACTCATTTCAGGATTCTTGTACAACAACAGTCCTTCAGAAAAACTCATTTCAAGATTCTTGTACAACAACGGTCCTTCAGAAAAACACATTTCAAGACTCTTGTACAACAACGCTCCTTCAGAAAAACACATTTAAAAACTCATGTGCAACGACAGTCCTTTACAGAAACGCATTTCAAAACTCATGTACAACGACAGTTGTTTACAGAAACACATTTCAAAACTCTTGCACTACAACACTGCTACAGAAAAACTCATTTCAAGATTCTTGTACAACAACGGTCCTTCATAAAAACGCATTTAAAAACTCATGTACAACGACAGTTGTTTACAACACTGCTACAGAAAAACTCATTTCAAGATTCTTGTACATCAACGGTCCTTCAGAAAAACACATTTCAAGACTCTTGTACAACAACGGTCCTTCAGAAAAACACATTTCAAGACTCTTGTACAACAACAGTCCTTCAGAAAAACACATTTAAAAACTCATGTACAACGACAGTTGTTTACAGAAACACATTTCAAAACTCTTGCACTTCAACACTGCTACAGAAAAACTCATTTCAAGATTCTTGTACAACAACAGTCCTTCAGAAAAACTCATTTCAAGATTCTTGTACAACAACGGTCCTTCAGAAAAACACATTTCAAGACTCTTGTACAACAACGCTCCTTCAGAAAAACACATTTAAAAACTCATGTGCAACGACAGTCCTTTACAGAAACGCATTTCAAAACTCATGTACAACGACAGTGGTTTACAGAAACACATTTCAAAACTCTTGCACTACAACACTGCTACAAAAAAACTCATTTCAAAATTCTTGTACAACAACGGTCCTTCAGAAAAACACATTTCAAGACTCTTGTACAACAACGCTCCTTCAGAAAAACACATTTAAAAACTCATGTGCAACAACACTCCGTCAGAGAAACACATTTAAAAACTCATGTGAAACTACAGTCCTTTACAGAAACACATATCAAAACTCTTGCACTACAACACTGCTACAGAAAAACTCATTTCAGGATTCTTGTACAACAACAGTCCTTCAGAAAAACTCATTTCAAGATTCTTGTACAACAACGGTCCTTCAGAAAAACACATTTCAAGACTCTTGTACAACAACGCTCCTTCAGAAAAACACATTTAAAAACTCATGTGCAACAACACTCCGTCAGAGAAACACATTTAAAAACTCATGTGAAACTACAGTCCTTTACAGAAACACATATCAAAACTCTTGCACTACAACACTGCTACAGAAAAACTCATTTCAAGATTCTTGTACAACAACGGTCCTTCAGAAAAACTCATTTCAAGACTCTTGTACAACAACGGTCCTTCAGAAAAACACATTTCAAGACTCTTGTACAACAACGGTCCTTCAGAAAAACACATTTCAAGACTCTTGTACAACAACACTCCTTCAGAGAAACACATTTAAAAACTCATGTACAACGACAGTCCTTTACAGAAACACATTTCAAAACTCTTGCACTGCAACACTGCTACAGAAAAACTCATTTCAAGATTCTTGTATAAAAACAGTCCTTCAGAAAAACTCATTTCAAGACTCTTGTACAACAACGCTCCTTCAGAAAAACACATTTAAAAACTCATGTGCAACGACAGTCCTTTACAGAAACGCATTTCAAAACTCATGTACAACGACAGTTGTTTACAGAAACACATTTCAAAACTCTTGCACTACAACACTGCTACAGAAAAACTCATTTCAAGATTCTTGTACAACAACGGTCCTTCAGAAAAACACATTTCAAGACTCTTGTACAACAACGGTCCTTCAGAAAAACACATTTCAATACTCTTGTACAACAACACTCCTTCAGAGAAACACATTTAAAAACTCATGTACAACGACAGTCCTTTACAGAAACACATTTCAAAACTCTTGCACTACAACACTGCTACAGAAAAACTCATTTCAAGATTCTTGTATAAAAACAGTCCTTCAGAAAAACTCATTTCAAGACTCTTGTACAACAACAGTCCTTCAGAAAAACTCATTTCAAGATTCTTGTACAACAACACTCCTTCAGAAAAACACATTTAAAAACTCATGTGCAACAACACTCCTTCAGAGAAACACATTTAAAAACTCATGCACAACAACAGTCCTTCACAGAAACACATTTCAAGACTCTTGCACTACAACACTGCTACAGAAAAACTCATTTCAAGATTCTTGTACAACAACACTCCTTCATAAAAACGCATTTAAAAACTCATGTACAACGACAGTCCTTTACAGAAACGCATTTCAAAACTCATGTACAACGACAGTTGTTTACAGAAACACATTTCAAAACTCTTGCACTACAACACTGCTACAGAAAAACTCATTTCAAGATTCTTGTACAACAACAGTCCTTCAGAAAAACTCATTTCAATATTCTTGTACAACAACGGTCCTTCAGAAAAACACATTTCAAGACTCTTGTACAACAACGCTCCTTCAGAAAAACACATTTAAAAACTCATGTGCAACGACAGTCCTTTACAGAAACGCATTTCAAAACTCATGTACAACGACAGTTGTTTACAGAAACACATTTCAAAACTCTTGCACTACAACACTGCTACAGAAAAACTCATTTCAAGATTCTTGTACAACAACGGTCCTTCAGAAAAACACATTTCAAGACTCTTGTACAACAACGCTCCTTCAGAAAAACACAGAAACGCATTTCAAAACTCATGTACAACGACAGTTGTTTACAGAAACACATTTCAAAACTCTTGCACTACAACACTGCTACAGAAAAACTCATTTCAAGATTCTTGTACAACAACGGTCCTTCAGAAAAACACATTTCAAGACTCTTGTACAACAACACTCCTTCAGAAAAACACATTTAAAAACTCATGTGCAACGACAGTCCTTTACAGAAACGCATTTCAAAACTCATGTACAACGACAGTTGTTTACAGAAACACATGTCAAAACTCTTGCACTACAACACTGCTACAGAAAAACTCATTTCAAGATTCTTGTACAACAACGGTCCTTCAGAAAAACACATTTCAAGACTCTTGTACAACAACGCTCCTTCAGAAAAACACATTTAAAAACTCATGTGCAACGACAGTCCTTTACAGAAACGCATTTCAAAACTCATGTACAACGACAGTTGTTTACAGAAACACATTTCAAAACTCTTGCACTACAACACTGCTACAGAAAAACTCATTTCAAGATTCTTGTACAACAACGGTCCTTCAGAAAAACACATTTCAAGACTCTTGTACAACAACGCTCCTTCAGAAAAACACATTTAAAAACTCATGTGCAACGACAGTCCTTTACAGAAACGCATTTCAAAACTCATGTACAACGACAGTTGTTTACAGAAACACATTTCAAAACTCTTGCACTACAACACTGCTACAGAAAAACTCATTTCAAGATTCTTGTACAACAACGGTTCTTCAGAAAAACACATTTCAAGACTCTTGTACAACAACACTCCTTCAGAAAAACACATTTAAAAACTCATGTGCAACGACAGTCCTTTACAGAAACGCATTTCAAAACTCATGTACAACGACAGTTGTTTACAGAAACACATTTCAAAACTCTTGCACTACAACACTGCTACAGAAAAACTCATTTCAAGATTCTTGTACAACAACGGTCCTTCACAGAAACACATTTCAAGACTCTTGTACAACAACACTCCTTCAGAAAAACACATTTAAAAACTCATGTGCAACGACAGTCCTTTACAGAAACGCATTTCAAAACTCATGTACAACGACAGTTGTTTACAGAAACACATTTCAAAACTCTTGCACTACAACACTGCTACAGAAAAACTCATTTCAAGATTCTTGTACAACAACGGTCCTTCACAGAAACACATTTCAAGACTCTTGTACAACAACGGTCCTTCAGAAAAACACACTTAAAAACTCATGTGCAACGACAGTCCTTTACAGAAACGCATTTCAAAACTCATGTACAACGACAGTTGTTTACAGAAACACATTTCAAAACTCTTGCACTACAACACTGCTACAGAGAAACTCATTTCAAGATTCTTGTACAACAACGGTCCTTCAGAAAAACACATTTCAAGACTCTTGTACAACAACACTCCTTCAGAAAAACACATTTAAAAACTCATGTGCAACGACAGTCCTTTACAGAAACGCATTTCAAAACTCATGTACAACGACAGTTGTTTACAGAAACACATTTCAAAACTCTTGCACTACAACACTGCTACAGAAAAACTCATTTCAAGATTCTTGTACAACAACGGTCCTTCACAGAAACTCATTTCAAGATTCTTGTACAACAACAGTCCTTCAGAAAAACTCATTTCAAGACTCTTGTACAACAACGGTCCTTCAGAAAAACACATTTCAAGACTCTTGTACAACAACGCTCCTTCAGAAAAACACATTTAAAAACTCATGTGCAACAACACTCCTTCAGAGAAACACATTTAAAAACTCATGTGAAACTACAGTCCTTTACAGAAACACATATCAAAACTCTTGCACTACAACACTGCTACAGAAAAACTCATTTCAAGATTCTTGTACAACAACAGTCCTTCAGAAAAACTCATTTCAAGATTCTTGTACAACAACGGTCCTTCAGAAAAACACATTTCAAGATTCTTGTACAACAACGGTCCTTCAGAAAAACACATTTCAAGACTCTTGTACAACAACGCTCCTTCAGAAAAACACATTTAAAAACTCATGTGCAACGACAGTCCTTTACAGAAACGCATTGCAAAACTCATGTACAACGACAGTTGTTTACAGAAACACATTTCAAAACTCTTGCACTACAACACTGCTACAGAAAAACTCATTTCAAGATTCTTGTACAACAACGGTCCTTCAGAAAAACACATTTCAAGACTCTTGTACAACAACACTCCTTCAGAAAAACACATTTAAAAACTCATGTGCAACGACAGTCCTTTACAGAAACGCATTTCAAAACTCATGTACAACGACAGTTGTTTACAGAAACACATTTCAAAACTCTTGCACTACAACACTGCTACAGAAAAACTCATTTCAAGATTCTTGTACAACAACGGTCCTTTACAGAAACACATTTCAAGACTCTTGTACAACAACACTCCTTCAGAAAAACACATTTAAAAACTCATGTGCAACGACAGTCCTTTACAGAAACGCATTTCAAAACTCATGTACAACGACAGTTGTTTACAGAAACACATTTCAAAACTCTTGCACTACAACACTGCTACAGAAAAACTCATTTCAAGATTCTTGTACAACAACGGTCCTTCACAGAAACACATTTCAAGACTCTTGTACAACAACGCTCCTTCAGAAAAACACATTTAAAAACTCATGTGCAACGACAGTCCTTTACAGAAACGCATTTCAAAACTCATGTACAACGACAGTTGTTTACAGAAACACATTTCAAAACTCTTGCACTACAACACTGCTACAGAAAAACTCATTTCAAGATTCTTGTACAACAACGGTCCTTCAGAAAAACACATTTCAAGACTCTTGTACAACAACACTCCTTCAGAAAAACACATTTAAAAACTCATGTGCAACGACAGTCCTTTACAGAAACGCATTTCAAAACTCATGTACAACGACAGTTGTTTACAGAAACACATTTCAAAACTCTTGCACTACAACACTGCTACAGAAAAACTCATTTCAAGATTCTTGTACAACAACGGTCCTTCACAGAAACTCATTTCAAGATTCTTGTACAACAACAGTCCTTCAGAAAAACTCATTTCAAGATTCTTGTACAACAACGGTCCTTCAGAAAAACACATTTCAAGACTCTTGTACAACAACACTGCTACAGAAAAACACATTTCAAGACTCTTGTACAACAACGCTCCTTCAGAAAAACACATTTAAAAACTCATGTGCAACAACACTCCTTCAGAGAAACACATTTAAAAACTCATGTGAAACGACAGTCCTTTACAGAAACACATATCAAAACTCTTGCACTACAACACTGCTACAGAAAAACTCATTTCAAGATTCTTGTACAACAACAGTCCTTCAGAAAAACTCATTTCAAGATTCTTGTACAACAACGGTCCTTCAGAAAAACACATTTCAAGATTCTTGTACAACAACGGTCCTTCAGAAAAACACATTTCAAGACTCTTGTACAACAACGCTCCTTCAGAAAAACACATTTAAAAACTCATGTGCAACGACAGTCCTTTACAGAAACGCATTTCAAAACTCATGTACAACGACAGTGGTTTACAGAAACACATTTCAAAACTCTTGCACTACAACACTGCTACAAAAAAACTCATTTCAAAATTCTTGTACAACAACGGTCCTTCAGAAAAACACATTTCAAGACTCTTGTACAACAACGTTCCTTCAGAAAAACACATTTAAAAACTCATGTGCAACAACACTCCGTCAGAGAAACACATTTAAAAACTCATGTGAAACTACAGTCCTTTACAGAAACACATATCAAAACTCTTGCACTACAACACTGCTACAGAAAAACTCATTTCAGGATTCTTGTACAACAACAGTCCTTCAGAAAAACTCATTTCAAGATTCTTGTACAACAACGGTCCTTCAGAAAAACACATTTCAAGACTCTTGTACAACAACGCTCCTTCAGAAAAACACATTTAAAAACTCATGTGCAACGACAGTCCTTTACAGAAACGCATTTCAAAACTCATGTACAACGACAGTTGTTTACAGAAACACATTTCAAAACTCTTGCACTACAACACTGCTACAGAAAAACTCATTTCAAGATTCTTGTACAACAACGGTCCTTCATAAAAACGCATTTAAAAACTCATGTACAACGACAGTTGTTTACAACACTGCTACAGAAAAACTCATTTCAAGATTCTTGTACATCAACGGTCCTTCAGAAAAACACATTTCAAGACTCTTGTACAACAACGGTCCTTCAGAAAAACACATTTCAAGACTCTTGTACAACAACAGTCCTTCAGAAAAACACATTTAAAAACTCATGTACAACGACAGTTGTTTACAGAAACACATTTCAAAACTCTTGCACTTCAACACTGCTACAGAAAAACTCATTTCAAGATTCTTGTACAACAACAGTCCTTCAGAAAAACTCATTTCAAGATTCTTGTACAACAACGGTCCTTCAGAAAAACACATTTCAAGACTCTTGTACAACAACGCTCCTTCAGAAAAACACATTTAAAAACTCATGTGCAACGACAGTCCTTTACAGAAACGCATTTCAAAACTCATGTACAACGACAGTGGTTTACAGAAACACATTTCAAAACTCTTGCACTACAACACTGCTACAAAAAAACTCATTTCAAAATTCTTGTACAACAACGGTCCTTCAGAAAAACACATTTCAAGACTCTTGTACAACAACGCTCCTTCAGAAAAACACATTTAAAAACTCATGTGCAACAACACTCCGTCAGAGAAACACATTTAAAAACTCATGTGAAACTACAGTCCTTTACAGAAACACATATCAAAACTCTTGCACTACAACACTGCTACAGAAAAACTCATTTCAGGATTCTTGTACAACAACAGTCCTTCAGAAAAACTCATTTCAAGACTCTTGTACAACAACACTCCTTCAGAAAAACACATTTAAAAACTCATGTGCAACAACACTCCTTCAGAGAAACACATTTAAAAACTCATGTGAAACTACAGTCCTTTACAGAAACACATATCAAAACTCTTGCACTACAACACTGCTACAGAAAAACTCATTTCAAGATTCTTGTACATCAACGGTCCTTCAGAAAAACACATTTCAAGACTCTTGTACAACAACGGTCCTTCAGAAAAACACATTTCAAGACTCTTGTACAACAACAGTCCTTCAGAAAAACACATTTAAAAACTCATGTACAACGACAGTTGTTTACAGAAACACATTTCAAAACTCTTGCACTTCAACACTGCTACAGAAAAACTCATTTCAAGATTCTTGTACAACAACGGTCCTTCAGAAAAACACATTTCAAGACTCTTGTACAACAACGGTCCTTCAGAAAAACACATTTCAAGACTTTTGTACAACAACACTCCTTCAGAAAAACACATTTAAAAACTCATGTGCAACAACACTCCTTCAGAGAAACACATTTAAAAAACTACAGTCCTTTACAGAAACACATATCAAAACTCTTGCACTACAACACTGCTACAGAAAAACTCATTTCAAGATTCTTGTACAACAACGGTCCTTCAGAAAAACACATTTCAAGACTCTTGTACAACAACGGTCCTTCAGAAAAACACATTTAAAGACTCTTGTACAACAACACTCCTTCAGAAAAACACATTTAAAAACTCATGTGCAAGAACACTCCTTCAGAGAAACACATTTAAAAACTCGTGTGAAACTACAGTCCTTTACAGAAACACATATCAAAACTCTTGCACTACAACACTGCTACAGAAAAACTCATTTCAAGATTCTTGTACAACAACGGTCCTTCAGAAAAACACATTTCAAGACTCTTGTACAACAACGCTCCTTCAGAAAAACACATTTAAGAACTCATGTGCAACGACAGTCCTTTACAGAAACGCATTTCAAAACTCATGTACAACGACAGTTGTTTACAGAAACACATTTCAAAACTCTTGCACTACAACACTGCTACAGAAAAACTCATTTCAAGATTCTTGTACAACAACGGTCCTTCAGAAAAACACATTTCAAGATTCTTGTACAACAACACTCCTTCAGAAAAACGCATTTAAAAACTCATGTACAACAACACTCCTTCAGAGAAACACATTTAAAAACTCATGTACAACGAGAGTTGTTTACAGAAACACATTTCAAAACTCTTGCACTACAACACTGCTACAGAAAAACTCATTTCAAGATTCTTGTACAACAACGGTCCTTCAGAAAAACTCATTTCAAGATTCTTGTACAACAACACTCCTTCAGAAAAACGCATTTAAAAACTCATGTACAACAACACTCCTTCAGAGAAACACATTTAAAAACTCATGTACAACGAGAGTTGTTTACAGAAACACATTTCAAAACTCTTGCACTACAACACTGCTACAGAAAAACTCATTTCAAGATTCTTGTACAACAACGGTCCTTCAGAAAAACACATTTAAAAACTCATGTGCAACGACAGTCCTTTACAGAAACGCATTTCAAAACTCATGTACAACGACAGTTGTTTACAGAAACACATTTCAAAACTCTTGCACTACAACACTGCTACATAAAAACTCATTTCAAGATTCTTGTACAACAACGGTCCTTCAGAAAACGCATTTAAAAACTCATGTACAACAACACTCCTTCAGTGAAACACATTTAAAAACTCATGCACAACAACAGTCCTTCACAGAAACACATTTCAAGACTCTTGTACAACAACACTCCTTCAGAAAAACACATTTAAAAACTCATGTGCTCCTTCAGAGAAACACATTTAAAAACTCGTGTGAAACTGCAGTCCTTTACAGAAACACATATCAAAACTCTTGCACTACAACACTGCTACAGAAACACTCATTTCAAGATTCTTGTACAACAACGGTCCTTCAGAAAAACACATTTCAAGACTCTTGTACAACAACACTCCTTCAGAAAAACACATTTAAAAACTCATGTGCTCCTTCAGAGAAACACATTTAAAAACTCGTGTGAAACTGCAGTCCTTTACAGAAACACATATCAAAACTCTTGCACTACAACACTGCTACAGAAAAACTCATTTCAAGATTCTTGTACAACAACGGTCCTTCAGAAAAACACATTTCAAGACTCTTGTACAACAACACTCCTTCAGAGAAACACATTTAAAAACTCATGTACAACGACAGTTGTTTACAGAAACACATTTCAAAACTCTTGCACTACAACACTGCTACAGAAAAACTCATTTCAAGATTCTTGTACACCAACGGTCCTTCAGAAAAACACATTTCAAGACTCTTGTACAACAACGCTCCTTCAGAAAAACACATTTAAAAACTCATGTGCAACGACAGTCCTTTACAGAAACGCATTTCAAAACTCATGTACAACGACAGTTGTTTACAGAAACACATTTCAAAACTCTTGCACTACAACACTGCTACAGAAAAACTCATTTCAAGATTCTTGTACAACAACGGTCCTTCAGAAAAACTCATTTCAAGATTCTTGTACAACAACGGTCCTTCAGAAAAACTCATTTCAAGATTCTTGTACAACAACACTCCTTCAGAAAAACGCATTTAAAAACTCATGTACAACAACACTCCTTCAGAGAAACACATTTAAAAACTCATGTACAACGACAGTCCTTTACAGAAACGCATTTCAAAACTCATATACAACGACAGTTGTTTACAGAAACACATTTCAAAACTCTTTCACTACAACACTGCTACAGAAAAACTCATTTCAAGATTCTTGTACAACAACGGTCCTTCAGAAAACGCATTCAAAAACACATGTACAACAACACTCCTTCAGAGAAACACATTTAAAAACTCATGCACAACAACAGTCCTTCACAGAAACACATTTCAAGACTCTTGTACAACAACACTCCTTCAGAAAAACACATTTAAAAACTCATGTGCAACAACACTCCTTCAGAGAAACACATTTAGAAACTCGTGTGAAACTACAGTCCTTAACAGAAACACATATCAAAACTCTTGCACTACAACACTGCTACAGAAAAACTCATTTCAAGATTCTTGTACAACAACACTCCTTCATAAAAACGCATTTAAAAACTCATGTACAACGACAGTCCTTTACAGAAACGCATTTCAAAACTCATATACAACGACAGTTGTTTACAGAAACACATTTCACAACTCTTGCACTACAACACTGCTACAGAAAAACTCATTTCAAGATTCTTGTACAACAACGGTCCTTCAGAAAAACACATTTCAAGACTCTTGTACAACAACGCTCCTTCAGAAAAACACATTTAAAAACTCATGTGCAACGACAGTCCTTTACAGAAACGCATTTCAAAACTCATGTACAACGACAGTTGTTTACAGAAACACATTTCAAAACTCTTGCAGTACAACACTGCTACAGAAAAACTCATTTCAAGATTCTTGTACAACAACGGTCCTTCAGAAAAACACATTTCAAGATTCTTGTACAACAACGGTCCTTCAGAAAAACACATTTCAAGACTCTTGTACAACAACGCTCCTTCAGAAAAACACATTTAAAAACTCATGTGAAACGACAGTCCTTTACAGAAACACATATCAAAACTCTTGCACTACAACACTGCTACAGAAAAACACATTTCAAGACGCATTTAAAAACTCATGTACAACGACAGTCCTTTACAGAAACGCATTTCAAAACTCATGTACAACGACAGTTGTTTACAGAAACACATTTCAAAACTCTTGCACTACAACACTGCTACAGAAAAACTCATTTCAAGATTCTTGTACAACAACAGTCCTTCAGAAAAACTCATTTCAAGATTCTTGTACAACAACGGTCCTCCAGAAAAACACATTTCAAGACTCTTGTACAACAACGCTCCTTCAGAAAAACACATTTAAAAACTCATGTGCAACGACAGTCCTTTACAGAAACGCATTTCAAAACTCATGTACAACGACAGTTGTTTACAGAAACACATTTCAAAACTCTTGCACTACAACACTGCTACAGAAAAACTCATTTCAAGATTCTTGTACAACAACAGTCCTTCAGAAAAACTCATTTCAAGATTCTTGTACAACAACGGTCCTTCAGAAAAACACATTTCAAGACTCTTGTACAACAACGCTCCTTCAGAAAAACACATTTAAAAACTCATGTGAAACGACAGTATTTAACAGAAACAGATATCAAAACTCTTGCACTACAACACTGCTACAGAAAAACTCATTTCAAGATTCTTGTACAACAACACTCCTTCATAAAAACGCATTTAAAAACTCATGTACAACGACAGTCCTTTACAGAAACGCATTTCAAAACTCATGTACAACGACAGTTGTTTACAGAAACACATTTCAAAACTCTTGCACTACAACACTGCTACAGAAAAACTCATTTCAAGATTCTTGTACAACAACAGTCCTTCAGAAAAACTCATTTCAAGATTCTTGTACAACAACGGTCCTTCAGAAAAACACATTTCAAGACTCTTGTACAACAACGCTCCTTCAGAAAAACACATTTAAAAACTCATGTGCAACGACAGTCCTTTACAGAAACGCATTTCAAAACTCATGTACAACGACAGTTGTTTACAGAAACACATTTCAAAACTCTTGCACTACAACACTGCTACAGAAAAACTCATTTCAAGATTCTTGTACAACAACACTCCTTCATAAAAACGCATTTAAAAACTCATGTACAACGACAGTCCTTTACAGAAACGCATTTCAAAACTCATGTAGAACGACAGTTGTTTACAGAAACACATTTCAAAACTCTTGCACTACAACACTGCTACAGAAAAACTCATTTCAAGATTCTTGTACAACAACGGTCCTTCAGAAAAACACATTTCAAGACTCTTGTACAACAACGCTCCTTCAGAAAACACATTTAAAAACTCATGTGCAACGACAGAACTCATGTGCAACGACAGTCCTTTACAGAAACGCATTTCAAAACTCATGTACAACGACAGTTGTTTACAGAAACACATTTCAAAACTCTTGCACTACAACACTGCTACAGAAAAACTCATTTCAAGATTCTTGTACAACAACAGTCCTTCGGAAAAACTCATTTCAAGATTCTTGTACAACAACGGTCCTTCAGAAAAACACATTTCAAGACTCTTGTACAACAACGCTCCTTCAGAAAAACACATTTAAAAACTCATGTGCAACGACAGTCCTTTACAGAAACGCATTTCAAAACTCATGTACAACGGCAGTTGTTTACAGAAACACATTTCAAAACTCTTGCACTACAACACTGCTACAGAAAAACTCATTTCAAGATTCTTGTACAACAACGGTCCTTCAGAAAAACACATTTCAAGACTCTTGTACAACAACGCTAATTCAGAAAACACATTTAAAAACTCATGTGCAACGACAGTCCTTTACAGAAACGCATTTCAAAACTCATGTACAACGACAGTTGTTTACAGAAACACATTTCAAAACTCTTGCACTACAACACTGCTACAGAAAAACTCATTTCAAGATTCTTGTACAACAACGGTCCTTCAGAAAATGCATTTAAAAACTCATGTACAACAACACTCCTTCAGAGAAACACATTTAAAAACTCATGCACAACAACAGTCCTTCACAGAAACACATTTCAAGACTCTTGTACAACAACAGTCCTTCAGAAAAACTCATTTCAAGATTCTTGTACAACAACGGTCCTTCAGAAAAACACATTTCAAGACTCTTGTACAACAACACTCCTTCAGAAAAACACATTTAAAAACTCATGTGCAACAACACTCCTTCAGAGAAACACATTTAAAAACTCGTGTGAAACTACAGTTCTTTACAGAAACACATATCAAAACTCTTGCACTACAACACTGCTACAGAAAAACTCATTTCAACATTCTTGTACAACAACGGTCCTTCAGAAAAACACATTTCAAGACTCTTGTACAACAACGCTCCTTCAGAAAACACATTTAAAAACTCATGTGCAACGACAGTCCTTTACAGAAACGCATTTCAAAACTCATGTACAACGACAGTTGTTTACAGAAACACATTTCAAAACTCTTGCACTACAACACTGCTACAGAAAAACTCATTTCAAGATTCTTGTACAACAACACTCCTTCATAAAAACGCATTTAAAAACTCATGTACAACGACAGTCCTTTACAGAAACGCATTTCAAAACTCATGTACAACGACAGTTGTTTACAGAAACACATTTCAAAACTCTTGCACTACAACACTGCTACAGAAAAACTCATTTCAAGATTCTTGTACAACAACAGTCCTTCAGAAAAACTCATTTCAAGATTCTTGTACAACAACGGTCCTTCAGAAAAACACATTTCAAGACTCTTGTACAACAACGCTCCTTCAGAAAAACACATTTAAAAACTCATGTGCAACGACAGTCCTTTACAGAAACGCATTTCAAAACTCATGTACAACGACAGTTGTTTACAGAAACACATTTCAAAACTCTTGCACTACAACACTGCTACAGAAAAAAAAACTCATTTCAAGATTCTTGTACAACAACACTCCTTCATAAAAACGCATTTAAAAACTCATGTACAACGAAAGTCCTTTACAGAAACGCATTTCAAAACTCATGTACAACGACAGTTGTTTACAGAAACACATTTCAAAACTCTTGCACTACAACACTGCTACAGAAAAACTCATTTCAAGATTCTTGTACAACAACAGTCCTTCAGAAAAACTCATTTCAAGATTCTTGTACAACAACGGTCCTTCAGAAAAACACATTTCAAGACTCTTGTACAACAACGCTCCTTCAGAAAAACACATTTAAAAACTCATGTGAAACGACAGTATTTAACAGAAACAGATATCAAAACTCTTGCACTACAACACTGCTACAGAAAAACTCATTTCAAGATTCTTGTACAACAACACTCCTTCATAAAAACGCATTTAAAAACTCATGTACAACGACAGTCCTTTACAGAAACGCATTTCAAAACTCATGTACAACGACAGTTGTTTACAGAAACACATTTCAAAACTCTTGCACTACAACACTGCTACAGAAAAACTCATTTCAAGATTCTTGTACAACAACAGTCCTTCAGAAAAACTCATTTCAAGATTCTTGTACAACAACGGTCCTTCAGAAAAACACATTTCAAGACTCTTGTACAACAACGCTCCTTCAGAAAAACACATTTAAAAACTCATGTGAAACGACAGTATTTAACAGAAACAGATATCAAAACTCTTGCACTACAACACTGCTACAGAAAAACTCATTTCAAGATTCTTGTACAACAACACTCCTTCATAAAAACGCATTTAAAAACTCATGTACAACGACAGTCCTTTACAGAAACGCATTTCAAAACTCATGTACAACGACAGTTGTTTACAGAAACACATTTCAAAACTCTTGCACTACAACACTGCTACAGAAAAACTCATTTCAAGATTCTTGTACAACAACACTCCTTCATAAAAACGCATTTAAAAACTCATGTACAACGACAGTCCTTTACAGAAACGCATTTCAAAACTCATGTACAACGACAGTTGTTTACAGAAACACATTTCAAAACTCTTGCACTACAACACTGCTACAGAAAAACTCATTTCAAGATTCTTGTACAACAACGGTCCTTCAGAAAAACACATTTCAAGACTCTTGTACAACAACGCTAATTCAGAAAACACATTTAAAAACTCATGTGCAACGACAGTCCTTTACAGAAACGCATTTCAAAACTCATGTACAACGACAGTTGTTTACAGAAACACATTTCAAAACTCTTGCACTACAACACTGCTACAGAAAAACTCATTTCAAGATTCTTGTACACCAACGGTCCTTCAGAAAAACACATTTCAAGACTCTTGTACAACAACGCTCCTTCAGAAAAACACATTTAAAAACTCATGTGCAACGACAGTCCTTTACAGAAACGCATTTCAAAACTCATGTACAACGACAGTTGTTTACAGAAACACATTTCAAAACTCTTGCACTACAACACTGCTACAGAAAAACTCATTTCAAGATTCTTGTACAACAACGGTCCTTCAGAAAAACTCATTTCAAGATTCTTGTACAACAACGGTCCTTCAGAAAAACTCATTTCAAGATTCTTGTACAACAACACTCCTTCAGAAAAACGCATTTAAAAACTCATGTACAACAACACTCCTTCAGAGAAACACATTTAAAAACTCATGTACAACGACAGTCCTTTACAGAAACGCATTTCAAAACTCATATACAACGACAGTTGTTTACAGAAACACATTTCAAAACTCTTTCACTACAACACTGCTACAGAAAAACTCATTTCAAGATTCTTGTACAACAACGGTCCTTCAGAAAACGCATTCAAAAACACATGTACAACAACACTCCTTCAGAGAAACACATTTAAAAACTCATGCACAACAACAGTCCTTCACAGAAACACATTTCAAGACTCTTGTACAACAACACTCCTTCAGAAAAACACATTTAAAAACTCATGTGCAACAACACTCCTTCAGAGAAACACATTTAGAAACTCGTGTGAAACTACAGTCCTTAACAGAAACACATATCAAAACTCTTGCACTACAACACTGCTACAGAAAAACTCATTTCAAGATTCTTGTACAACAACACTCCTTCATAAAAACGCATTTAAAAACTCATGTACAACGACAGTCCTTTACAGAAACGCATTTCAAAACTGATATACAACGACAGTTGTTTACAGAAACACATTTCACAACTCTTGCACTACAACACTGCTACAGAAAAACTCATTTCAAGATTCTTGTACAACAACGGTCCTTCAGAAAAACACATTTCAAGACTCTTGTACAACAACGCTCCTTCAGAAAAACACATTTAAAAACTCATGTGCAACGACAGTCCTTTACAGAAACGCATTTCAAAACTCATGTACAACGACAGTTGTTTACAGAAACACATTTCAAAACTCTTGCAGTACAACACTGCTACAGAAAAACTCATTTCAAGATTCTTGTACAACAACGGTCCTTCAGAAAAACACATTTCAAGATTCTTGTACAACAACGGTCCTTCAGAAAAACACATTTCAAGACTCTTGTACAACAACGCTCCTTCAGAAAAACACATTTAAAAACTCATGTGAAACGACAGTCCTTTACAGAAACACATATCAAAACTCTTGCAGTACAACACTGCTACAGAAAAACTCATTTCAAGATTCTTGTACAACAACGGTCCTTCAGAAAAACACATTTCAAGATTCTTGTACAACAACGGTCCTTCAGAAAAACACATTTCAAGACTCTTGTACAACAACGCTCCTTCAGAAAAACACATTTAAAAACTCATGTGCAACGACAGTCCTTTACAGAAACGCATTTCAAAACTCATGTACAACGACAGTTGTTTACAGAAACACATTTCAAAACTCTTGCACTACAACACTGCTACAGAAAAACTCATTTCAAGATTCTTGTACAACAACGGTCCTTCAGAAAAACTCATTTCAAGATTCTTGTACAACAACGGTCCTTCAGAAAAACTCATTTCAAGATTCTTGTACAACAACGGTCCTTCAGAAAAACACATTTCAAGATTCTTGTACAACAACGGTCCTTCAGAAAAACACATTTCAAGATTCTTGTACAACAACGGTCCTTCAGAAAAACACATTTCAAGACTCTTGTACAACAACACTCCTTCAGAGAAACACATTTAAAAACTCATGTACAACGACAGTTGTTTACAGAAACACATTTCAAAACTCTTGCACTACAACACTGCTACAGAAAAACTCATTTCAAGATTCTTGTACACCAACGGTCCTTCAGAAAAACACATTTCAAGACTCTTGTACAACAACGCTCCTTCAGAAAAACACATTTAAAAACTCATGCACAACAACAGTCCTTCACAGAAACACATTTCAAGACTCTTGTACAACAACACTCCTTCAGAAAAACACATTTAAAAACTCATGTGCAACAACACTCCTTCAGAGAAACACATTTAGAAACTCGTGTGAAACTACAGTCCTTAACAGAAACACATATCAAAACTCTTGCACTACAACACTGCTACAGAAAAACTCATTTCAAGATTCTTGTACAACAACACTCCTTCATAAAAACGCATTTAAAAACTCATGTACAACGACAGTCCTTTACAGAAACGCATTTCAAAACTGATATACAACGACAGTTGTTTACAGAAACACATTTCACAACTCTTGCACTACAACACTGCTACAGAAAAACTCATTTCAAGATTCTTGTACAACAACGGTCCTTCAGAAAAACACATTTCAAGACTCTTGTACAACAACGCTCCTTCAGAAAAACACATTTAAAAACTCATGTGCAACGACAGTCCTTTACAGAAACGCATTTCAAAACTCATGTACAACGACAGTTGTTTACAGAAACACATTTCAAAACTCTTGCACTACAACACTGCTACAGAAAAACTCATTTCAAGATTCTTGTACAACAACGGTCCTTCAGAAAAACTCATTTCAAGATTCTTGTACAACAACGGTCCTTCAGAAAAACACATTTCAAGATTCTTGTACAACAACGGTCCTTCAGAAAAACACATTTCAAGATTCTTGTACAACAACGGTCCTTCAGAAAAACACATTTCAAGACTCTTGTACAACAACACTCCTTCAGAGAAACACATTTAAAAACTCATGTACAACGACAGTTGTTTACAGAAACACATTTCAAAACTCTTGCACTACAACACTGCTACAGAAAAACTCATTTCAAGATTCTTGTACACCAACGGTCCTTCAGAAAAACACATTTCAAGACTCTTGTACAACAACGCTCCTTCAGAAAAACACATTTAAAAACTCATGTGCAACGACAGTCCTTTACAGAAACGCATTTCAAAACTCATGTACAACGACAGTTGTTTACAGAAACACATTTCAAAACTCTTGCACTACAACACTGCTACAGAAAAACTCATTTCAAGATTCTTGTACAACAACGGTCCTTCAGAAAAACTCATTTCAAGATTCTTGTACAACAACGGTCCTTCAGAAAAACTCATTTCAAGATTCTTGTACAACAACACTCCTTCAGAAAAACGCATTTAAAAACTCATGTACAACAACACTCCTTCAGAGAAACACATTTAAAAACTCATGTACAACGACAGTCCTTTACAGAAACGCATTTCAAAACTCATATACAACGACAGTTGTTTACAGAAACACATTTCAAAACTCTTTCACTACAACACTGCTACAGAAAAACTCATTTCAAGATTCTTGTACAACAACGGTCCTTCAGAAAACGCATTCAAAAACACATGTACAACAACACTCCTTCAGAGAAACACATTTAAAAACTCATGCACAACAACAGTCCTTCACAGAAACACATTTCAAGACTCTTGTACAACAACACTCCTTCAGAAAAACACATTTAAAAACTCATGTGCAACAACACTCCTTCAGAGAAACACATTTAGAAACTCGTGTGAAACTACAGTCCTTAACAGAAACACATATCAAAACTCTTGCACTACAACACTGCTACAGAAAAACTCATTTCAAGATTCTTGTACAACAACACTCCTTCATAAAAACGCATTTAAAAACTCATGTACAACGACAGTCCTTTACAGAAACGCATTTCAAAACTCATATACAACGACAGTTGTTTACAGAAACACATTTCACAACTCTTGCACTACAACACTGCTACAGAAAAACTCATTTCAAGATTCTTGTACAACAACGGTCCTTCAGAAAAACACATTTCAAGACTCTTGTACAACAACGCTCCTTCAGAAAAACACATTTAAAAACTCATGTGCAACGACAGTCCTTTACAGAAACGCATTTCAAAACTCATGTACAACGACAGTTGTTTACAGAAACACATTTCAAAACTCTTGCAGTACAACACTGCTACAGAAAAACTCATTTCAAGATTCTTGTACAACAACGGTCCTTCAGAAAAACACATTTCAAGATTCTTGTACAACAACGGTCCTTCAGAAAAACACATTTCAAGACTCTTGTACAACAACGCTCCTTCAGAAAAACACATTTAAAAACTCATGTGAAACGACAGTCCTTTACAGAAACACATATCAAAACTCTTGCACTACAACACTGCTACAGAAAAACACATTTCAAGACGCATTTAAAAACTCATGTACAACGACAGTCCTTTACAGAAACGCATTTCAAAACTCATGTACAACGACAGTTGTTTACAGAAACACATTTCAAAACTCTTGCACTACAACACTGCTACAGAAAAACTCATTTCAAGATTCTTGTACAACAACAGTCCTTCAGAAAAACTCATTTCAAGATTCTTGTACAACAACGGTCCTCCAGAAAAACACATTTCAAGACTCTTGTACAACAACGCTCCTTCAGAAAAACACATTTAAAAACTCATGTGCAACGACAGTCCTTTACAGAAACGCATTTCAAAACTCATGTACAACGACAGTTGTTTACAGAAACACATTTCAAAACTCTTGCACTACAACACTGCTACAGAAAAACTCATTTCAAGATTCTTGTACAACAACAGTCCTTCAGAAAAACTCATTTCAAGATTCTTGTACAACAACGGTCCTTCAGAAAAACACATTTCAAGACTCTTGTACAACAACGCTCCTTCAGAAAAACACATTTAAAAACTCATGTGAAACGACAGTATTTAACAGAAACAGATATCAAAACTCTTGCACTACAACACTGCTACAGAAAAACTCATTTCAAGATTCTTGTACAACAACACTCCTTCATAAAAACGCATTTAAAAACTCATGTACAACGACAGTCCTTTACAGAAACGCATTTCAAAACTCATGTACAACGACAGTTGTTTACAGAAACACATTTCAAAACTCTTGCACTACAACACTGCTACAGAAAAACTCATTTCAAGATTCTTGTACAACAACAGTCCTTCGGAAAAACTCATTTCAAGATTCTTGTACAACAACGGTCCTTCAGAAAAACACATTTCAAGACTCTTGTACAACAACGCTTCTTCAGAAAAACACATTTAAAAACTCATGTGCAACGACAGTCCTTTACAGAAACGCATTTCAAAACTCATGTACAACGACAGTTGTTTACAGAAACACATTTCAAAACTCTTGCACTACAACACTGCTACAGAAAAACTCATTTCAAGATTCTTGTACAACAACAGTCCTTCAGAAAAACTCATTTCAAGATTCTTGTACAACAACGGTCCTTCAGAAAAACACATTTCAAGACTCTTGTACAACAACGCTCCTTCAGAAAAACACATTTAAAAACTCATGTGAAACGACAGTATTTAACAGAAACAGATATCAAAACTCTTGCACTACAACACTGCTACAGAAAAACTCATTTCAAGATTCTTGTACAACAACACTCCTTCATAAAAACGCATTTAAAAACTCATGTACAACGACAGTCCTTTACAGAAACGCATTTCAAAACTCATGTACAACGACAGTTGTTTACAGAAACACATTTCAAAACTCTTGCACTACAACACTGCTACAGAAAAACTCATTTCAAGATTCTTGTACAACAACAGTCCTTCAGAAAAACTCATTTCAAGATTCTTGTACAACAACGGTCCTTCAGAAAAACACATTTCAAGACTCTTGTACAACAACGCTCCTTCAGAAAAACACATTTAAAAACTCATGTGAAACGACAGTATTTAACAGAAACAGATATCAAAACTCTTGCACTACAACACTGCTACAGAAAAACTCATTTCAAGATTCTTGTACAACAACACTCCTTCATAAAAACGCATTTAAAAACTCATGTACAACGACAGTCCTTTACAGAAACGCATTTCAAAACTCATGTAGAACGACAGTTGTTTACAGAAACACATTTCAAAACTCTTGCACTACAACACTGCTACAGAAAAACTCATTTCAAGATTCTTGTACAACAACGGTCCTTCAGAAAAACACATTTCAAGACTCTTGTACAACAACGCTCCTTCAGAAAACACATTTAAAAACTCATGTGCAACGACAGAACTCATGTGCAACGACAGTCCTTTACAGAAACGCATTTCAAAACTCATGTACAACGACAGTTGTTTACAGAAACACATTTCAAAACTCTTGCACTACAACACTGCTACAGAAAAACTCATTTCAAGATTCTTGTACAACAACAGTCCTTCGGAAAAACTCATTTCAAGATTCTTGTACAACAACGGTCCTTCAGAAAAACACATTTCAAGACTCTTGTACAACAACGCTCCTTCAGAAAAACACATTTAAAAACTCATGTGCAACGACAGTCCTTTACAGAAACGCATTTCAAAACTCATGTACAACGGCAGTTGTTTACAGAAACACATTTCAAAACTCTTGCACTACAACACTGCTACAGAAAAACTCATTTCAAGATTCTTGTACAACAACACTCCTTCATAAAAACGCATTTAAAAACTCATGTACAACGACAGTCCTTTACAGAAACGCATTTCAAAACTCATGTACAACGACAGTTGTTTACAGAAACACATTTCAAAACTCTTGCACTACAACACTGCTACAGAAAAACTCATTTCAAGATTCTTGTACAACAACGGTCCTTCAGAAAAACACATTTCAAGACTCTTGTACAACAACGCTAATTCAGAAAACACATTTAAAAACTCATGTGCAACGACAGTCCTTTACAGAAACGCATTTCAAAACTCATGTACAACGACAGTTGTTTACAGAAACACATTTCAAAACTCTTGCACTACAACACTGCTACAGAAAAACTCATTTCAAGATTCTTGTACAACAACGGTCCTTCAGAAAATGCATTTAAAAACTCATGTACAACAACACTCCTTCAGAGAAACACATTTAAAAACTCATGCACAACAACAGTCCTTCACAGAAACACATTTCAAGACTCTTGTACAACAACAGTCCTTCAGAAAAACTCATTTCAAGATTCTTGTACAACAACGGTCCTTCAGAAAAACACATTTCAAGACTCTTGTACAACAACACTCCTTCAGAAAAACACATTTAAAAACTCATGTGCAACAACACTCCTTCAGAGAAACACATTTAAAAACTCGTGTGAAACTACAGTTCTTTACAGAAACACATATCAAAACTCTTGCACTACAACACTGCTACAGAAAAACTCATTTCAACATTCTTGTACAACAACGGTCCTTCAGAAAAACACATTTCAAGACTCTTGTACAACAACGCTCCTTCAGAAAACACATTTAAAAACTCATGTGCAACGACAGTCCTTTACAGAAACGCATTTCAAAACTCATGTACAACGACAGTTGTTTACAGAAACACATTTCAAAACTCTTGCACTACAACACTGCTACAGAAAAACTCATTTCAAGATTCTTGTACAACAACACTCCTTCATAAAAACGCATTTAAAAACTCATGTACAACGACAGTCCTTTACAGAAACGCATTTCAAAACTCATGTACAACGACAGTTGTTTACAGAAACACATTTCAAAACTCTTGCACTACAACACTGCTACAGAAAAACTCATTTCAAGATTCTTGTACAACAACAGTCCTTCAGAAAAACTCATTTCAAGATTCTTGTACAACAACGGTCCTTCAGAAAAACACATTTCAAGACTCTTGTACAACAACGCTCCTTCAGAAAAACACATTTAAAAACTCATGTGCAACGACAGTCCTTTACAGAAACGCATTTCAAAACTCATGTACAACGACAGTTGTTTACAGAAACACATTTCAAAACTCTTGCACTACAACACTGCTACAGAAAAACTCATTTCAAGATTCTTGTACAACAACACTCCTTCATAAAAACGCATTTAAAAACTCATGTACAACGAAAGTCCTTTACAGAAACGCATTTCAAAACTCATGTACAACGACAGTTGTTTACAGAAACACATTTCAAAACTCTTGCACTACAACACTGCTACAGAAAAACTCATTTCAAGATTCTTGTACAACAACAGTCCTTCAGAAAAACTCATTTCAAGATTCTTGTACAACAACGGTCCTTCAGAAAAACACATTTCAAGACTCTTGTACAACAACGCTCCTTCAGAAAAACACATTTAAAAACTCATGTGAAACGACAGTATTTAACAGAAACAGATATCAAAACTCTTGCACTACAACACTGCTACAGAAAAACTCATTTCAAGATTCTTGTACAACAACACTCCTTCATAAAAACGCATTTAAAAACTCATGTACAACGACAGTCCTTTACAGAAACGCATTTCAAAACTCATGTACAACGACAGTTGTTTACAGAAACACATTTCAAAACTCTTGCACTACAACACTGCTACAGAAAAACTCATTTCAAGATTCTTGTACAACAACAGTCCTTCAGAAAAACTCATTTCAAGATTCTTGTACAACAACGGTCCTTCAGAAAAACACATTTCAAGACTCTTGTACAACAACGCTCCTTCAGAAAAACACATTTAAAAACTCATGTGCAACGACAGTCCTTTACAGAAACGCATTTCAAAACTCATGTACAACGACAGTTGTTTACAGAAACACATTTCAAAACTCTTGCACTACAACACTGCTACAGAAAAACTCATTTCAAGATTCTTGTACAACAACACTCCTTCATAAAAACGCATTTAAAAACTCATGTACAACGACAGTCCTTTACAGAAACGCATTTCAAAACTCATGTACAACGACAGTTGTTTACAGAAACACATTTCAAAACTCTTGCACTACAACACTGCTACAGAAAAACTCATTTCAAGATTCTTGTACAACAACGGTCCTTCAGAAAAACACATTTCAAGACTCTTGTACAACAACGCTAATTCAGAAAACACATTTAAAAACTCATGTGCAACGACAGTCCTTTACAGAAACGCATTTCAAAACTCATGTACAACGACAGTTGTTTACAGAAACACATTTCAAAACTCTTGCACTACAACACTGCTACAGAAAAACTCATTTCAAGATTCTTGTACAACAACGGTCCTTCAGAAAATGCATTTAAAAACTCATGTACAACAACACTCCTTCAGAGAAACACATTTAAAAACTCATGCACAACAACAGTCCTTCACAGAAACACATTTCAAGACTCTTGTACAACAACAGTCCTTCAGAAAAACTCATTTCAAGATTCTTGTACAACAACGGTCCTTCAGAAAAACACATTTCAAGACTCTTGTACAACAACACTCCTTCAGAAAAACACATTTAAAAACTCATGTGCAACAACACTCCTTCAGAGAAACACATTTAAAAACTCGTGTGAAACTACAGTCCTTTACAGAAACACATATCAAAACTCTTGCACTACAACACTGCTACAGAAAAACTCATTTCAAGATTCTTGTACAACAACGGTCCTTCAGAAAAACATATTTCAAGACTCTTGTACAACAACGCTCCTTCAGAAAACACATTTAAAAACTCATGTGCAACGACAGTCCTTTACAGAAACGCATTTCAAAACTCATGTACAACGACAGTTGTTTACAGAATCACATTTCAAAACTCTTGCACTACAACACTGCTACAGAAAAACTCATTTCAAGATTCTTGTACAACAACACTCCTTCATAAAAACGCATTTAAAAACTCATGTACAACGACATTCCTTTACAGAAACGCATTTCAAAACTCATGTACAACGACAGTTGTTTACAGAAACACATTTCAAAACTCTTGCACTACAACACTGCTACAGAAAAACTCATTTCAAGATTCTTGTACAACAACAGTCCTTCAGAAAAACTCATTTCAAGATTCTTGTACAACAACGGTCCTTCAGAAAAACACATTTCAAGACTCTTGTACAACAACGCTCCTTCAGAAAAACACATTTAAAAACTCATGTGCAACGACAGTCCTTTACAGAAACGCATTTCAAAACTCATGTACAACGACAGTTGTTTACAGAAACACATTTCAATACTCTTGCACTACAGCACTGTTACAGAAAAACTCATTTCAAGATTCTTGTACAACAACACTCCTTCATAAAAACGCATTTAAAAACTCATGTACAACGAAAGTCCTTTACAGAAACGCATTTCAAAACTCATGTACAACGACAGTTGTTTACAGAAACACATTTCAAAACTCTTGCACTACAACACTGCTACAGAAAAACTCATTTCAAGATTCTTGTACAACAACAGTCCTTCAGAAAAACTCATTTCAAGATTCTTGTACAACAACGGTCCTTCAGAAAAACACATTTCAAGACTCTTGTACAACAACGCTCCTTCAGAAAAACACATTTAAAAACTCATGTGAAACGACAGTATTTAACAGAAACAGATATCAAAACTCTTGCACTACAACACTGCTACAGAAAAACTCATTTCAAGATTCTTGTACAACAACACTCCTTCATAAAAACGCATTTAAAAACTCATGTACAACGACAGTCCTTTACAGAAACGCATTTCAAAACTCATGTACAACGACAGTTGTTTACAGAAACACATTTCAAAACTCTTGCACTACAACACTGCTACAGAAAAACTCATTTCAAGATTCTTGTACAACAACACTCCTTCATAAAAACGCATTTAAAAACTCATGTACAACGACAGTCCTTTACAGAAACGCATTTCAAAACTCATGTACAACGACAGTTGTTTACAGAAACACATTTCAATACTCTTGCACTACAACACTGCTACAGAAAAACTCATTTCAAGATTCTTGTACAACAACACTCCTTCATAAAAACGCATTTAAAAACTCATGTACAACGAAAGTCCTTTACAGAAACGCATTTCAAAACTCATGTACAACGACAGTTGTTTACAGAAACACATTTCAAAACTCTTGCACTACAACACTGCTACAGAAAAACTCATTTAAAGATTCTTGTACAACAACAGTCCTTCAGAAAAACTCATTTCAAGATTCTTGTACAACAACGGTCCTTCAGAAAAACACATTTCAAGACTCTTGTACAACAACGCTCCTTCAGAAAAACACATTTAAAAACTCATGTGCAACGACAGTCCTTTACAGAAACGCATTTCAAAACTCATGTACAACGACAGTTGTTTACAGAAACACATTTCAATACTCTTGCACTACAACACTGCTACAGAAAAACTCATTTCAAGATTCTTGTACAACAACACTCCTTCATAAAAACGCATTTAAAAACTCATGTACAACGAAAGTCCTTTACAGAAACGCATTTCAAAACTCATGTACAACGACAGTTGTTTACAGAAACACATTTCAAAACTCTTGCACTACAACACTGCTACAGAAAAACTCATTTAAAGATTCTTGTACAACATCAGTCCTTCAGAAAAACTCATTTCAAGATTCTTGTACAACAACGGTCCTTCAGAAAAACACATTTCAAGACTCTTGTACAACAACGCTCCTTCAGAAAAACACATTTAAAAACTCATGTGCAACGACAGTCCTTTACAGAAACGCATTTCAAAACTCATGTACAACGACAGTTGTTTACAGAAACACATTTCAAAACTCTTGCACTACAACACTGCTACAGAAAAACTCATTTCAAGATTCTTGTACAACAACACTCCTTCATACAAACGCATTTAAAAACTCATGTACAACGAAAGTCCTTTACAGAAACGCATTTCAAAACTCATGTACAACGACAGTTGTTTACAGAAACACATTTCAAAACTCTTGCACTACAACACTGCTACAGAAAAACTCATTTCAAGATTCTTGTACAACAACAGTCCTTCAGAAAAACTCATTTCAAGATTCTTGTACAACAACGGTCCTTCAGAAAAACACATTTCAAGACTCTTGTACAACAATGCTCCTTCAGAAAAACACATTTAAAAACTCATGTGCAACGACAGTCCTTTACAGAAACGCATTTCAAAACTCATGTACAACGACAGTTGTTTGCAGAAACACATTTCAATACTCTTGCACTACAACACTGCTACAGAAAAACTCATTTCAAGATTCTTGTACAACAACACTCCTTCATAAAAACGCATTTAAAAACTCATGTACAACGAAAGTCCTTTACAGAAACGCATTTCAAAACTCATGTACAACGACAGTTGTTTACAGAAACACATTTCAAAACTCTTGCACTACAACACTGCTACAGAAAAACTCATTTAAAGATTCTTGTACAACAACAGTCCTTCAGAAAAACTCATTTCAAGATTCTTGTACAACAACGGTCCTTCAGAAAAACACATTTCAAGACTCTTGTACAACAACGCTCCTTCAGAAAAACACATTTAAAAACTCATGTGCAACGACAGTCCTTTACAGAAACGCATTTCAAAACTCATGTACAACGACAGTTGTTTACAGAAACACATTTCAAAACTCTTGCACTACAACACTGCTACAGAAAAACTCATTTCAAGATTCTTGTACAACAACAGTCCTTCAGAAAAACTCATTTCAAGATTCTTGTACAACAACGGTCCTTCAGAAAAACACATTTCAAGACTCTTGTACAACAACGCTCCTTCAGAAAAACACATTTAAAAACTCATGTGCAACGACAGTCCTTTACAGAAACGCATTTCAAAACTCATGTACAACGACAGTTGTTTACAGAAACACATTTCAATACTCTTGCACTACAACACTGCTACAGAAAAACTCATTTCAAGATTCTTGTACAACAACACTCCTTCATAAAAACGCATTTAAAAACTCATGTACAACGAAAGTCCTTTACAGAAACGCATTTCAAAACTCATGTACAACGACAGTTGTTTACAGAAACACATTTCAAAACTCTTGCACTACAACACTGCTACAGAAAAACTCATTTCAAGATTCTTGTACAACAACAGTCCTTCAGAAAAACTCATTTCAAGATTCTTGTACAACAACGGTCCTTCAGAAAAACACATTTCAAGACTCTTGTACAACAACGCTCCTTCAGAAAAACACATTTAAAAACTCATGTGCAACGACAGTCCTTTACAGAAACGCATTTCAAAACTCATGTACAACGACAGTTGTTTACAGAAACACATTTCAATACTCTTGCACTACAACACTGCTACAGAAAAACACATTTCAAGACTCTTGTACAACAACGCTCCTTCAGAAAAACACATTTAAAAACTCATGTGCAACGACAGTCCTTTACAGAAACGCATTTCAAAACTCATGTACAACGACAGTTGTTTACAGAAACACATTTCAAAACTCTTGCACTACAACACTGCTACAGAAAAACTCATTTCAAGATTCTTGTACAACAACACTCCTTCATACAAACGCATTTAAAAACTCATGTACAACGAAAGTCCTTTACAGAAACGCATTTCAAAACTCATGTACAACGACAGTTGTTTACAGAAACACATTTCAAAACTCTTGCACTACAACACTGCTACAGAAAAACTCATTTAAAGATTCTTGTACAACAACAGTCCTTCAGAAAAACTCATTTCAAGACTCTTGTACAACAACGCTCCTTCAGAAAAACACATTTAAAAACTCATGTGAAACGACAGTATTTAACAGAAACAGATATCAAAACTCTTGCACTACAACACTGCTACAGAAAAACTCATTTCAAGATTCTTGTACAACAACACTCCTTCATAAAAACGCATTTAAAAACTCATGTACAACGACAGTCCTTTACAGAAACGCATTTCAAAACTCATGTACAACGACAGTTGTTTACAGAAACACATTTCAAAACTCTTGCACTACAACACTGCTACAGAAAAACTCATTTCAAGATTCTTGTACAACAACACTCCTTCATAAAAACGCATTTAAAAACTCATGTACAACGACAGTCCTTTACAGAAACGCATTTCAAAACTCATGTACAACGACAGTTGTTTACAGAAACACATTTCAAAACTCTTGCACTACAACACTGCTACAGAAAAACTCATTTCAAGATTCTTGTACAACAACAGTCCTTCAGAAAAACTCATTTCAAGATTCTTGTACAACAACGGTCCTTCAGAAAAACACATTTCAAGACTCTTGTACAACAACGCTCCTTCAGAAAAACACATTTAAAAACTCATGTGCAACAACACTCCTTCAGAGAAACACATTTAAAAACTCGTGTGAAACTACAGTCCTTTACAGAAACACATATCAAAACTCTTGCACTACAACACTGCTACAGAAAAACTCATTTCAAGATTCTTGTACAACAACGGTCCTTCAGAAAAACACATTTCAAGACTCTTGTACAACAACGCTCCTTCAGAAAACACATTTAAAAACTCATGTGCAACGACAGTCCTTTACAGAAACGCATTTCAAAACTCATGTACAAATACAGTTGTTTACAGAAACACATTTCAAAACTCTTGCACTACAACACTGCTACAGAAAAACTCATTTCAAGATTCTTGTACAACAACACTCCTTCATAAAAACGCATTTAAAAACTCATGTACAACGACAGTCCTTTACAGAAACGCATTTCAAAACTCATGTACAACGACAGTTGTTTACAGAAACACATTTCAAAACTCTTGCACTACAACACTGCTACAGAAAAACACATTTCAAGATTCTTGTACAACAACAGTCCTTCAGAAAAACACATTTCAAGACTCTTGTACAACAACGCTCCTTCAGAAAAACACATTTAAAAACTCATGTGCAACGACAGTCCTTTACAGAAACGCATTTCAAAACTCATGTACAACGACAGTTGTTTACAGAAACACATTTCAAAACTCTTGCACTACAACACTGCTACAGAAAAACTCATTTCAAGATTCTTGTACAACAACACTCCTTCATAAAAACGCATTTAAAAACTCATGTACAACGAAAGTCCTTTACAGAAACGCATTTCAAAACTCATGTACAACGACAGTTGTTTACAGAAACACATTTCAAAACTCTTGCACTACAACACTGCTACAGAAAAACTCATTTCAAGATTCTTGTACAACAACAGTCCTTCAGAAAAACTCATTTCAAGATTCTTGTACAACAACGGTCCTTCAGAAAAACACATTTCAAGACTCTTGTACAACAACGCTCCTTCAGAAAAACACATTTAAAAACTCATGTGCAACGACAGTCCTTTACAGAAACGCATTTCAAAACTCATGTACAACGACAGTTGTTTACAGAAACACATTTCAAAACTCTTGCACTACAACACTGCTACAGAAAAACTCATTTCAAGATTCTTGTACAACAACACTCCTTCATAAAAACGCATTTAAAAACTCATGTACAACGACAGTCCTTTACAGAAACGCATTTCAAAACTCATGTACAACGACAGTTGTTTACAGAAACACATTTCAAAACTCTTGCACTACAACACTGCTACAGAAAAACTCATTTCAAGATTCTTGTACAACAACAGTCCTTCAGAAAAACTCATTTCAAGATTCTTGTACAACAACGGTCCTTCAGAAAAACACATTTCAAGACTCTTGTACAACAACGCTCCTTCAGAGAAACACATTTAAAAACTCATGTGCAACGACAGTCCTTTACAGAAACGCATTTCAAAACTCATGTACAACGACAGTTGTTTACAGAAACACATTTCAAAACTCTTGCACTACAACACTGCTACAGAAAAACTCATTTCAAGATTCTTGTACAACAACACTCCTTCATAAAAACGCATTTAAAAACTCATGTACAACGACAGTCCTTTACAGAAACGCATTTCAAAACTCATGTACAACGACAGTTGTTTACAGAAACACATTTCAAAACTCTTGCACTACAACACTGCTACAGAAAAACTCATTTCAAGATTCTTGCACAACAACGGTCCTTCAGAAAAACACATTTCAAGACTCTTGTACAACAACGCTCCTTCAGAAAACACATTTAAAAACTCATGTGCAACGACAGTCCTTTACAGAAACGCATTTCAAAACTCATGTACAACGACAGTTGTTTACAGAAACACATTTCAAAACTCTTGCACTACAACACTGCTACAGCAAAACTCATTTCAAGATTCTTGTACAACAACGGTCCTTCAGAAAATGCATTTAAAAACTCATGTACAACAACACTCCTTCAGAGAAACACATTTAAAAACTCATGCACAACAACAGTCCTTCACAGAAACACATTTCAAGACTCTTGTACAACAACAGTCCTTCAGAAAAACTCATTTCAAGATTCTTGTACAACAACGGTCCTTCAGAAAAACACATTTCAAGACTCTTGTACAACAACACTCCTTCAGAAAAACACATTTAAAAACTCATGTGCAACAACACTCCTTCAGAGAAACACATTTAAAAACTCATGCACAACAACAGTCCTTCACAGAAACACATTTCAAGACTCTTGTACAACAACAGTCCTTCAGAAAAACTCATTTCAAGATTCTTGTACAACAACGGTCCTTCAGAAAAACACATTTCAAGACTCTTGTACAACAACACTCCTTCAGAAAAACACATTTAAAAACTCATGTGCAACAACACTCCTTCAGAGAAACACATTTAAAAACTCATGTACAACGACAGTTGTTTACAGAAACACATTTCAAAACTCTTGCACTACAACACTGCTACAGAAAAACTCATTTCAAGATTCTTGTACAACAACAGTCCTTCAGAAAAACTCATTTCAAGATTCTTGTACAACAACGGTCCTTCAGAAAAACACATTTCAAGACTCTTGTACAACAACGCTCCTTCAGAAAAACACATTTAAAAACTCATGTGCAACGACAGTCCTTTACAGAAACGCATTTCAAAACTCATGTGAAACGACAGTACTTTACAGAAACACATTTCAAAACTCTTGCACTACAACACTGCTACAGAAAAACTCATTTCAAGATTCTTGTACAACAACAGTCCTTCAGAAAAACTCATTTCAAGATTCTTGTACAACAACGGTCCTTCAGAAAAACACATTTCAAGACTCTTGTACAACAACGCTCCTTCAGAAAAACACATTTAAAAACTCATGTGCAACGACAGTCCTTTACAGAAACGTATTTCAAAACTCATGTACAACGACAGTTGTTTACAGAAACACATTTCAAAACTCTTGCACTACAACACTGCTACAGAAATACTCATTTCAAGATTCTTGTACAACAACGGTCCTTCAGAAAAACACATTTCAAGACTCTTGTACAACAACGCTCCTTCAGAAAAACACATTTAAAAACTCATGTAAAACGACAGTCCTTTACAGAAACACATTTCAAAACTCTTGCACTACAACACTGCTACAGAAAAACTCATTTCAAGATTCTTGTACAACAACACTCCTTCATAAAAACTCATTTCAAGATTATTGTACAACAACGGTCCTTCAGAAAAACACATTTCAAGACTCTTGTACAACAACGCTCCTTCAGAAAAACACATTTAAAAACTCATGTGAAACGACAGTCCTTTACAGAAACATATATCAAAACTCTTGCACTACAACACTGCTACAGAAAAACTCATTTCAAGATTCTTGTACAACAACACTCCTTCATAAAAACGCTTTTAAAAACTCATGTACAATGACAGTCCTTTACAGAAACGCATTTCAAAACTCATGTACAACGACAGTTGTTTACAGAAACACATTTCAAAACTCTTGCACTACAACACTGCTACAGAAAAACTCATTTCAAGATTCTTGTACAACAACGGTCCTTCAGAAAACGCATTTAAAAACTCATGTACAACAACACTCCTTCAGAGAAACACATTTAGAAACACATGCACAACAACAGTCCTTCACAGAAACACATTTCAAGACTCTTGTACAACAACAGTGCTTCAGAAAAACTCATTTCAAGATTCTTGTACAACAACGGTCCTTCAGAAAAACACATTTCAAGACTCTTGTACAACAACAGTCCTTCAGAGAAACACATTTAAAAACTCATGCACAA
Organism: Xylota sylvarum; assembly: GCA_905220385.1. Classification (NCBI taxonomy): domain Eukaryota; kingdom Metazoa; phylum Arthropoda; class Insecta; order Diptera; family Syrphidae; genus Xylota; species Xylota sylvarum. The sequence continues at coordinate 508,578 of CAJMZQ010000090.1, forward strand.
CAACAGTCCTTCACAGAAACACATTTCAAGACTCTTGTACAACAACAGTCCTTCAGAAAAACTCATTTCAAGATTCTTGTACAACAACGGTCCTTCAGAAAAACACATTTCAAGACTCTTGTACAACAACACTCCTTCAGAGAAACACATTTAAAAACTCATGCACAACAACAGTCCTTCACAGAAACACATTTCAAGACTCTTGTACAACAACAGTCCTTCAGAAAAACTCATTTCAAGATTCTTGTACAACAACGGTCCTTCAGAAAAACACATTTCAAGACTCTTGTACAACAACACTCCTTCAGAGAAACACATTTAAAAACTCATGCACAACAACAGTCCTTCACAGAAACACATTTCAAGACTCTTGTACAACAACAGTCCTTCAGAAAAACTCATTTCAAGATTCTTGTACAACAACGGTCCTTCAGAAAAACACATTTCAAGACTCTTGTACAACAACACTCCTTCAGAAAAACACATTTAAAAACTCATGTGCAACAACACTCCTTCAGAGAAACACATTTAAAAACTCGTGTGAAACTACAGTCCTTTACAGAAACACATTTCAAAACTCTTGCACTACAACACTGCTACAGAAAAACTCATTTCAAGATTCTTGTACAACAACGGTCCTTCAGAAAAACACATTTCAAGACTCTTGTACAACAACGCTCCTTCAGAAAAACACATTTAAAAACTCATGTGCAACGACAGTCCTTTACAGAAACGCATTTCAAAACTCATGTACAACGACAGTTGTTTACAGAAACACATTTCAAAACTCTTGCACTACAACACTGCTACAGAAAAACTCATTTCAAGATTATTGTACAACAACACTCCTTCGTAAAAACGCATTTAAAAACTCATGTACAACGACAGTCCTTTACAGAAACGCATTTCAAAACTCATGTACAACGACAGTTGTTTACAGAAACACATTTCAAAACTCTTGCACTACAACACTGCTACAGAAAAACTCATTTCAAGATTCTTGTACAACAACGGTCCTTCAGAAAACGCATTTAAAAACTCATGTACAACAACACTCCTTCAGAGAAACACATTTAAAAACTCATGCACAACAACAGTCCTTCACAGAAACACATTTCAAGACTCTTGTACAACAACAGTCCTTCAGAAAAACTCATTTCAAGATTCTTGTACAACAACGGTCATTCAGAAAAACACATTTCAAGACTCTTGTACAACAACACTCCTTCAGAAAAACACATTTAAAAACTCATGTGCAACAACACTCCTTCAGAGAAACACATTTAAAAACTCGTGTGAAACTACAGTCCTTTACAGAAACACATATCAAAACTCTTGCACTACAACACTGCTACAGAAAAACTCATTTCAAGATTCTTCTACAACAACAGTCCTTCAGAAAAACTCATTTCAAGATTCTTGTACAACAACGGTCCTTCAGAAAAACACATTTCAAGACTCTTGTACAACAACGCTCCTTCAGAAAAACACATTTAAAAACTCATGTGCAACGACAGTCCTTTACAGAAACGCATTTCGAAACTCATGTGAAACGACAGTACTTTACAGAAACACATTTTAAAACTCTTGCACTACAACACTGCTACAGAAAAACTCATTTCAAGATTCTTGTACAACAACACTGCTACAGAAAAACTCATTTCAAGATTCTTGTACAACAACGGTCCTTCAGAAAAACACATTTCAAGACTCTTGTACAACAACGCTCCTTCAGAAAAACACATTTAAAAACTCATGTGCAACGACAGTCCTTTACAGAAACGCATTTCAAAACTCATGTACAACGACAGTTGTTTACAGAAACACATTTCAAAACTCTTGCACTACAACACTGCTACAGAAAAACTCATTTCAAGATTCTTGTACAACAACGGTCCTTCAGAAAAACACATTTCAAGACTCTTGTACAACAACGCTCCTTCAGAAAAACACATTTCAAGACTCTTGTACAACAACGCTCCTTCAGAAAAACACATTTAAAAACTCATGTGCAACGACAGTCCTTTACAGAAACGCATTTCAAAACTCATGTACAACGACAGTTGTTTACAGAAACACATTTCAAAACTCTTGCACTACAACACTGCTACAGAAAAACTCATTTCAAGATTCTTGTACAACAACAGTCCTTCAGAAAAACTCATTTCAAGATTCTTGTACAACAACGGTCCTTCAGAAAAACACATTTCAAGACTCTTGTACAACAACGCTCCTTCAGAAAAACACATTTAAAAACTCATGTGCAACGACAGTCCTTTACAGAAACGCATTTCAAAACTCATGTGAAACGACAGTACTTTACAGAAACACATTTCAAAACTCTTGCACTACAACACTGCTACAGAAAAACTCATTTCAAGATTCTTGTACAACAACAGTCCTTCAGAAAAACTCATTTCAAGATTCTTGTACAACAACGGTCCTTCAGAAAAACACATTTCAAGACTCTTGTACAACAACGCTCCTTCAGAAAAACACATTTAAAAACTCATGTGCAACGACAGTCCTTTACAGAAACGTATTTCAAAACTCATGTACAACGACAGTTGTTTACAGAAACACATTTCAAAACTCTTGCACTACAACACTGCTACAGAAATACTCATTTCAAGATTCTTGTACAACAACGGTCCTTCAGAAAAACACATTTCAAGACTCTTGTACAACAACGCTCCTTCAGAAAAACACATTTAAAAACTCATGTAAAACGACAGTCCTTTACAGAAACACATTTCAAAACTCTTGCACTACAACACTGCTACAGAAAAACTCATTTCAAGATTCTTGTACAACAACACTCCTTCATAAAAACTCAATTCAAGATTCTTGTACAACAACGGTCCTTCAGAAAAACACATTTCAAGACTCTTGTACAACAACGCTCCTTCAGAAAAACACATTTAAAAACTCATGTGAAACGACAGTCCTTTACAGAAACACATATCAAAACTCTTGCACTACAACACTGCTACAGAAAAACTCATTTCAAGATTCTTGTACAACAACACTCCTTCATAAAAACGCTTTTAAAAACTCATGTACAATGACAGTCCTTTACAGAAACGCATTTCAAAACTCATGTACAACGACAGTTGTTTACAGAAACACATTTCAAAACTCTTGCACTACAACACTGCTACAGAAAAACTCATTTCAAGATTCTTGTACAACAACGGTCCTTCAGAAAACGCATTTAAAAACTCATGTACAACAACACTCCTTCAGAGAAACACATTTAGAAACACATGCACAACAACAGTCCTTCACAGAAACACATTTCAAGACTCTTGTACAACAACAGTCCTTCAGAAAAACTCATTTCAAAATTCTTGTACAACAACGGTCCTTCAGAAAAACACATTTCAAGACTCTTGTACAACAACAGTCCTTCAGAGAAACACATTTAAAAACTCATGCACAACAACAGTCCTTCACAGAAACACATTTCAAGACTCTTGTACAACAACAGTCCTTCAGAAAAACTCATTTCAAGATTCTTGTACAACAACGGTCCTTCAGAAAAACACATTTCAAGACTCTTGTACAACAACACTCCTTCAGAGAAACACATTTAAAAACTCATGCACAACAACAGTCCTTCACAGAAACACATTTCAAGACTCTTGCACAACAACAGTCCTTCAGAAAAACTCATTTCAAGACTCTTGTACAACAACAGTCCTTCAGAAAAACACATTTCAAGACTCTTGTACAACAACACTCCTTCAGAGAAACACATTTAAAAACTCATGCACAACAACAGTCCTTCACAGAAACACATTTCAAGACTCTTGTACAACAACAGTCCTTCAGAAAAACTCATTTCAAGATTCTTGTACAACAACGGTCCTTCAGAAAAACACATTTCAAGACTCTTGTACAACAACACTCCTTCAGAAAAACACATTTAAAAACTCATGTGCAACAACACTCCTTCAGAGAAACACATTTAAAAACTCGTGTGAAACTACAGTCCTTTACAGAAACACATTTCAAAACTCTTGCACTACAACACTGCTACAGAAAAACTCATTTCAAGATTCTTGTACAACAACGGTCCTTCAGAAAAACACATTTCAAGACTCTTGTACAACAACGCTCCTTCAGAAAAACACATTTAAAAACTCATGTGCAACGACAGTCCTTTACAGAAACGCATTTCAAAACTCATGTACAACGACAGTTGTTTACAGAAACACATTTCAAAACTCTTGCACTACAACACTGCTACAGAAAAACTCATTTCAAGATTCTTGTACAACAACGGTCCTTCAGAAAACGCATTTAAAAACTCATGTACAACAACACTCCTTCAGAGAAACACATTTAAAAACTCGTGTGAAACTACAGTCCTTTACAGAAACACATTTCAAAACTCTTGCACTACAACACTGCTACAGAAAAACTCATTTCAAGATTCTTGTACAACAACGGTCCTTCAGAAAACCACATTTCAAGACTCTTGTACAACAACACTCCTTCAGAAAAACACATTTAAAAACTCATGTGCAACAACACTCCTTCAGAGAAACACATTTAAAAACTCGTGTGAAACTACAGTCCTTTACAGAAACACATTTCAAAACTCTTGCACTACAACACTGCTACAGAAAAACTCATTTCAAGATTCTTGTACAACAACGGTCCTTCAGAAAAACACATTTCAAGACTCTTGTACAACAACACTCCTTCAGAGAAACACATTTAGAAACACATGCACAACAACAGTCCTTCACAGAAACACATTTCAAGACTCTTGTACAACAACAGTCCTTCAGAAAAACTCATTTCAAGATTCTTGTACAACAACGGTCCTTCAGAAAAACACATTTCAAGACTCTTGTACAACAACAGTCCTTCAGAGAAACACATTTAAAAACTCATGCACAACAACAGTCCTTCACAGAAACACATTTCAAGACTCTTGTACAACAACAGTCCTTCAGAAAAACTCATTTCAAGATTCTTGTACAACAACGGTCCTTCAGAAAAACACATTTCAAGACTCTTGTACAACAACACTCCTTCAGAGAAACACATTTAAAAACTCATGCACAACAACAGTCCTTCACAGAAACACATTTCAAGACTCTTGTACAACAACAGTCCTTCAGAAAAACTCATTTCAAGATTCTTGTACAACAACGGTCCTTCAGAAAAACACATTTCAAGACTCTTGTACAACAACGCTCCTTCAGAAAAACACATTTAAAAACTCATGCACAACAACAGTCCTTCACAGAAACACATTTCAAGACTCTTGTACAACAACAGTCCTTCAGAAAAACTCATTTCAAGATTCTTGTACAACAACGGTCCTTCAGAAAAACACATTTCAAGACTCTTGTACAACAACAGTCCTTCAGAGAAACACATTTAAAAACTCATGCACAACAACAGTCCTTCACAGAAACACATTTCAAGACTCTTGTACAACAACAGTCCTTCAGAAAAACTCATTTCAAGATTCTTGTACAACAACGGTCCTTCAGAAAAACACATTTCAAGACTCTTGTACAACAACAGTCCTTCAGAGAAACACATTTAAAAACTCATGCACAACAACAGTCCTTCAGAAAAACACATTTCAAGACTCTTGTACAACAACACTCCTTCAGAGAAACACATTTAAAAACTCATGCACAACAACAGTCCTTCACAGAAACACATTTCAAGACTCTTGTACAACAACAGTCCTTCAGAAAAACTCATTTCAAGATTCTTGTACAACAACGGTCCTTCAGAAAAACACATTTCAAGACTCTTGTACAACAACACTCCTTCAGAAAAACACATTTAAAAACTCATGTGCAACAACACTCCTTCAGAGAAACACATTTAAAAACTCGTGTGAAACTACAGTCCTTTACAGAAACACATTTCAAAACTCTTGCACTACAACACTGCTACAGAAAAACTCATTTCAAGATTCTTGTACAACAACGGTGATTCAGAAAAACACATTTCAAGACTCTTGTACAACAACGCTCCTTCAGAAAAACACATTTAGAAACTCATGTGCAACGACAGTCCTTTACAGAAACGCATTTCAAAACTCATGTACAACGACAGTTGTTTACAGAAACACATTTCAAAACTCTTGCACTACAACACTGCTACAGAAAAACTCATTTCAAGATTCTTGTACAACAACGGTCCTTCACAGAAACACATTTAAAAACTCGTGTGAAACTACAGTCCTTTACAGAAACATATATCAAAACTCTTGCACTACAACACTGCTACAGAAAAACTCATTTCAAGATTCTTGTACAACAACGGTCCTTCAGAAAAACACATTTCAAGATTTTTGTACAACAACGGTCCTTCAGAAAAACACATTTCAAGACTCTTGTACAACAACGCTTCTTCAGAAAAACACATTTAAAAACTCATGTGAAACGACAGTCCTTTACAGAAACACATATCAAAACTCTTGCACTACAACACTGCTACAGAAAAACTCATTTCAAGATTCTTGTACAACAACACTCCTTCATAAAAACGCATTTAAAAACTCATGTACAACGACAGTCCTTTACAGAAACGCATTTCAAAACTCATGTACAACGACAGTTGTTTACAGAAACACATTTCAAAACTCTTGCACTACAACACTGCTACAGAAAAACTCATTTCAAGATTCTTGTACAACAACAGTCCTTCAGAAAAACTCATTTCAAGATTCTTGTACAACAACGGTCCTTCAGAAAAACACATTTCAAGACTCTTGTACAACAACGCTCCTTCAGAAAAACACATTTAAAAACTCATGTGCAACGACAGTCCTTTACAGAAACGCATTTCAAAACTCATGTACAACGACAGTTGTTTACAGAAACACATTTCAAAACTCTTGCACTACAACACCGCTACAGAAAAACTCATTTCAAGATTCTTTTACAACAACACTCCTTCATAAAAACGCATTTAAAAACTCATGTACAACGACAGTCCTTTACAGAAACGCATTTCAAAACTCATGTACAAAGACAGTTGTTTACAGAAACACATTTCAAAACTCTTGCACTACAACACTGCTACAGAAAAACTCATTTCAAGATTCTTGTACAACAACAGTCCTTCAGAAAAACTCATTTCAAGATTCTTGTACAACAACGGTCCTTCAGAAAAACACATTTCAATACTCTTGTACAACAACGCTCCTTCAGAAAAACACATTTAAAAACTCATGTGCAACGACTGTCCTTTACAGAAACGCATTTCAAAACTCATGTACAACGACAGTTGTTTACAGAAACACATTTCAAAACTCTTGCACTACAACACTGCTACAGAAAAACTCATTTCAAGATTCTTGTACAACAACGGTCCTTCATAAAAACGCATTTAAAAACTCATGTACAACGACAGTCCTTTACAGAAACGTATTTCAAAACTCATGTACAACGACAGTTGTTTACAGAAACACATTTCAAAACTCTTGCACTACAACACTGCTACAGAAAAACTCATTTCAAGATTCTTGTACAACAACAGTCCTTCAGAAAAACTCATTTCAAGATTCTTGTACAACAACGGTCCTTCACAAAAACACATTTCAAAACTCTTGTACAACAACGCTCCTTCAGAAAAACACATTTAAAAACTCATGTGAAACGACAGTCCTTCAGAGAAACACATTTAGAAACTCATGTGAAACTACAGTCCTTTACAGAAACACATATCAAAACTCTTGCACTACAACACTGCTACAGAAAAACTCATTTCAAGATTCTTGTACCACAACGGTCCTTCATAAAAACGCATTTAAAAACTCATGTACAACGACAGTCCTTTACAGAAACGCATTTCAAAACTCATGTACAACGACAGTTGTTTACAGAAACACATTTCAAAACTCTTGCACTACAACACTGCTACAGAAAAACTCATTTCAAGATTCTTGTACAACAACAGTCCTTCAGAAAAACTCATTTCAAGATTCTTGTATAAAAACAGTCCTTCAGAAAAACTCATTTCAAGACTCTTGTACAACAACGGTCCTTCAGAAAAACACATTTCAAGACTCTTGTACAACAACGCTCCTTCAGAAAAACACATTTAAAAACTCATGTGAAACGACAGTCCTTCAGAGAAACACATTTAGAAACTCATGTGAAACTACAGTCCTTTACAGAAACACATATCAAAACTCTTGCACTACAACACTGCTACAGAAAAACACATTTCAAGACTCTTGTACAACAACACTCCTTCAGAAAAACACATTTAAAAACTCATGTACAACGACAGTCCTTTACAGAAACGCATTTCAAAACTCATGTACAACGACAGTTGTTTACAGAAACACATTTCAAAACTCTTGCACTACAACACTGCTACAGAAAAACTCATTTCAAGATTCTTGTACAACAACGGTCCTTCAGAAAAACACATTTCAAGACTCTTGTACAACAACGCTATTTCAGAAAAACACATTTAGAAACTCATGTGCAACGACAGTCCTTTACAGAAACGCATTTCAAAACTCATGTACAACGACAGTTGTTTACAGAAACACATTTCAAAACTCTTGCACTACAACACTGCTACAGAAAAACTCATTTCAAGATTCTTGTACAACAACGGTCCTTCACAGAAACACATTTAAAAACTCGTGTGAAACTACAGTCCTTTACAGAAACATATATCAAAACTCTTGCACTACAACACTGCTACAGAAAAACTCATTTCAAGATTCTTGTACAACAACGGTCCTTCAGAAAAACACATTTCAAGATTCTTGTACAACAACGGTCCTTCAGAAAAACACATTTCAAGACTCTTGTACAACAACGCTCCTTCAGAAAAACACATTTAAAAACTCATGTACAACGACAGTCCTTTACAGAAACGCATTTCAAAACTCATGTACAACGACAGTTGTTTACAGAAACACATTTCAAAACTCTTGCACTACAACACTGCTACAGAAAAACTCATTTCAAGATTCTTGTACAACAACAGTCCTTCAGAAAAACTCATTTCAAGATTCTTGTACAACAACGGTCCTTCAGAAAAACACATTTCAAGACTCTTGTACAACAACGCTCCTTCAGAAAAACACATTTCAATACTCTTGTGCAACGACAGTCCTTTACAGAAACGCATTTCAAAACTCATGTACAACGACAGTTGTTTACAGAAACACATATCAAAACTCTTGCACTACAACACTGCTACAGAAAAACTCATTTCAAGATTCTTGTACAACAACACTCCTTCATAAAAACGCATTTAAAAACTCATGTACAACGACAGTCCTTTACAGAAACGCATTTCAAAACTCATGTACAACGACAGTTGTTTACAGAAACACATTTCAAAACTCTTGCACTACAACACTGCTACAGAAAAACTCATTTCAAGATTCTTGTACAACAACAGTCCTTCAGAAAAACTCATTTCAAGATTCTTGTACAACAACGGTCCTTCAGAAAAACACATTTCAAGACTCTTGTACAACAACGCTCCTTCAGAAAAACACATTTAAAAACTCATGTGCAACGACAGTCCTTTACAGAAACGCATTTCAAAACTCATGTACAACGACAGTTCTTTACAGAAACACATTTCAAAACTCTTGCACTACAACACTGCTACAGAAAAACTCATTTCAAGATTCTTGTACAACAACACTCCTTCATAAAAACGCATTTAAAAACTCATGTACAACGACAGTCCTTTACAGAAACGCATTTCAAAACTCATGTACAAAGACAGTTGTTTACAGAAACACATTTCAAAACTCTTGCACTACAACATTGCTACAGAAAAACTCATTTCAAGATTCTTGTACAACAACAGTCCTTCAGAAAAACTCATTTCAAGATTCTTGTACAACAACGGTCCTTCAGAAAAACACATTTCAATACTCTTGTACAACAACGCTCCTTCAGAAAAACACATTTAAAAACTCATGTGCAACGACAGTCCTTTACAGAAACGCATTTCAAAACTCATGTACAACGACAGTTGTTTACAGAAACACATTTCAAAACTCTTGCACTACAACACTGCTACAGAAAAACTCATTTCAAGATTCTTGTACAACAACGGTCCTTCATAAAAACGCATTTAAAAACTCATGTACAACGACAGTCCTTTACAGAAACGTATTTCAAAACTCATGTACAACGACAGTTGTTTACAGAAACACATTTCAAAACTCTTGCACTACAAAACTGCTACAGAAAAACTCATTTCAAGATTCTTGTACAACAACAGTCCTTCAGAAAAACTCATTTCAAGATTCTTGTACAACAACGGTCTTTCACAAAAACACATTTCAAAACTCTTGTACAGCAACGCTCCTTCAGAAAAACACATTTAAAAACTCATGTGAAACGACAGTCCTTCAGAGAAACACATTTAGAAACTCATTTGAAACTACAGTCCTTTACAGAAACACATATCAAAACTCTTGCACTACAACACTGCTACAGAAAAACTCATTTCAAGATTCTTGTACAACAACGGTCCTTCATAAAAACGCATTTAAAAACTCATGTACAACGACAGTCCTTTACAGAAACGCATTTCAAAACTCATGTACAACGACAGTTGTTTACAGAAACACATTTCAAAACTCTTGCACTACAACACTGCTACAGAAAAACTCATTTCAAGATTCTTGTACAACAACAGTCATTCAGAAAAACTCATTTCAAGATTCTTGTATAAAAACAGTCCTTCAGAAAAACTCATTTCAAGACTCTTGTACAACAACAGTCCTTCAGAAAACGCATTTAAAAACTCATGTACAACAACACTCCTTCAGAGAAACACATTTAAAAACTCATGTGCAACGACAGTCCTTTACAGAAACGCATTTCAAAACTCATGTACAACGACAGTTGTTTACAGAAACACATTTCAAAACTCTTGCACTACAACACTGCTACAGAAAAACTCATTTCAAGACTCTTGTACAACAACAGTCCTTCAGAAAAACTCATTTCAAGATTCTTGTACAACAACGGTCCTTCATAAAAACGCATTTAAAAACTCATGTACAACGACAGTCCTTTACAGAAACGCATTTCAAAACTCATGTACAACGACAGTTGTTTACAGAAACACATTTCAAAACTCTTGCACTACAACACTGCTACAGAAAAACTCATTTCAAGATTCTTGTACAACAACAGTCCTTCAGAAAAACTCATTTCAAGATTCTTGTACAACAACGCTCCTTCAGAAAAACACATTTAAAAACTCATGTACAACGACAGTCCTTTACAGAAACACATTTAAAAACTCATGTACAACGACAGTCCTTTACAGAAGCGCATTTCAAAACTCATGTACAGCGACAGTTGTTTACAGAAACACATTTCAAAACTCTTGCCCTACAACACTGCTACAGAAAAACTCATTTCAAGATTCTTGTACAACAACAGTCCTTCAGAAAAACTCATTTCAAGATTCTTGTACAACAACGGTCCTTCAGAAAAACACATCTCAAGACTCTTGTACAACAACGCTCCTTCAGAAAAACACATTTAAAAACTCATGTACAACAACACTCCTTCAGAGAAACACATTTAAAAACTCTTGCACTACAACACTGCTACAGAAAAACTCATTTCAAGATTCTTGTACAACAACAGTCCTTCAGAAAAACTCATTTCAAGATTCTTGTACAACAACGGTCCTTCAGAAAAACACATTTCAATACTCTTGTACAACAACGCTCCTTCAGAAAAACACATTTAAAAACTCATGTGCAACGACAGTCCTTTACAGAAACGCATTTCAAAACTCATGTACAACGACAGTTGTTTACAGAAACACATTTCAAAACTCTTGCACTACAACACTGCTACAGAAAAACTCATTTCAAGATTCTTGTACAACAACGGTCCTTCATAAAAACGCATTTAAAAACTCATGTACAACGACAGTCCTTTACAGAAACGCATTTCAAAACTCATGTACAACGACAGTTGTTTACAGAAACACATTTCAAAACTCTTGCACTACAACTCTGCTACAGAAAAACTCATTTCAAGATTCTTGTACAACAACAGTCCTTCAGAAAAACTCATTTCAAGATTCTTGTACAACAACGGTCCTTCAGAAAAACACATTTCAAAACTCTTGTACAACAACGCTCCTTCAGAAAAACACATTTAAAAACTCATGTGCAACGACAGTCCTTTACAGAAACGCATTTCAAAACTCATGTACAACGACAGTTGTTTACAGAAACACATTTCAAAACTCTTGCACTACAACACTGCTACAGAAAAACTCATTTCAAGATTCTTGTACAACAACACTCCTTCATAAAAACGCATTTAAAAACTCATGTACAACGACAGTCCTTTACAGAAACGCATTTCAAAACTCATGTACAACGACAGTTGTTTACAGAAACACATTTCAAAACTCTTGCACTACAACACTGCTACAGAAAAACTCATTTCAAGATTCTTGTACAACAAGAGTCCTTCAGAAAAACTCATTTCAAGATTCTTGTACAACAACGGTCCTTCAGAAAAACACATTTAAAAACTCATGTGCAACGACAGTCCTTTACAGAAACGCATTTCAAAACTCATGTGAAACGACAGTACTTTACAGAAACACATTTCAAAACTCTTGCACTACAACACTGCTACAGAAAAACTCATTTCAAGATTCTTGTACAACAACAGTCCTTCAGAAAAACTCATTTCAAGATTCTTGTACAACAACGGTCCTTCATAAAAACGCATTTAAAAACTCATGTACAACGACAGTCCTTTACAGAAACGCATTTCAAAACTCATGTACAACGACAGTTGTTTACAGAAACACATTTCAAAACTCTTGCACTACAACACTGCTACAGAAAAACTCATTTCAAGATTCTTGTACAACAAGAGTCCTTCAGAAAAACTCATTTCAAGATTCTTGTACAACAACGGTCCTTCAGAAAAACACATTTAAAAACTCATGTGCAACGACAGTCCTTTACAGAAACGCATTTCAAAACTCATGTACAACGACAGTTGTTTACAGAAACACATTTCAAAACTCTTGCACTACAACACTGCTACAGAAAAACTCATTTCAAGATTCTTGTACAACAACAGTCCTTCAGAAAAACTCATTTCAAGATTCTTGTACAACAACGGTCCTTCATAAAAACGCATTTAAAAACTCATGTACAACGACAGTCCTTTACAGAAACGCATTTCAAAACTCATGTACAACGACAGTTGTTTACAGAAACACATTTCAAAACTCTTGCACTACAACACTGCTACAGAAAAACTCATTTCAAGATTCTTGTACAACAACAGTCCTTCAGAAAAACTCATTTCAAGATTCTTGTACAACAACGCTCCTTGAGAAAAACACATTTAAAAACTCATGTGAAACGACAGTCCTTTACAGAAACGCATTTAAAAACTCATGTACAACGACAGTCCTTTACAGAAGCGCATTTCAAAACTCATGTACAGCGACAGTTGTTTACAGAAACACATTTCAAAACTCTTGCCCTACAACACTGCTACAGAAAAACTCATTTCAAGATTCTTGTACAACAACAGTCCTTCAGAAAAACTCATTTCAAGATTCTTGTACAACAACGGTCCTTCAGAAAAACACATCTGAAGACTCTTGTACAACAACGCTCCTTCAGAAAAACACATTTAAAAACTCATGTGCAACAACACTCCTTCAGAGAAACACATTTAAAAACTCTTGCACTACAACACTGCTACAGAAAAACTCATTTCAAGATTCTTGTACAACAACAGTCCTTCAGAAAAACTCATTTCAAGATTCTTGTACAACAACGGTCCTTCAGAAAAACACATTTCAATACTCTTGTACAACAACGCTCCTTCAGAAAAACACATTTAAAAACTCATGTACAACGACAGTCCTTTACAGAAACGCATTTCAAAACTCATGTACAACGACAGTTGTTTACAGAAACACATTTCAAAACTCTTGCACTACAACACTGCTACAGAAAAACTCATTTCAAGATTCTTGTACAACAACGGTCCTTCATAAAAACGCATTTAAAAACTCATGTACAACGACAGTCCTTTACAGAAACGCATTTCAAAACTCATGTACAACGACAGTTGTTTACAGAAACACATTTCAAAACTCTTGCACTACAACTCTGCTACAGAAAAACTCATTTCAAGATTCTTGTACAACAACAGTCCTTCAGAAAAACTCATTTCAAGATTCTTGTACAACAACGGTCCTTCAGAAAAACACATTTCAAAACTCTTGTACAACAACGCTCCTTCAGAAAAACACATTTAAAAACTCATGTGCAACGACAGTCCTTTACAGAAACGCATTTCAAAACTCATGTACAACGACAGTTGTTTACAGAAACACATTTCAAAACTCTTGCACTACAACACTGCTACAGAAAAACTCATTTCAAGATTCTTGTACAACAACACTCCTTCATAAAAACGCATTTAAAAACTCATGTACAACGACAGTCCTTTACAGAAACGCATTTCAAAACTCATGTACAACGACAGTTGTTTACAGAAACACATTTCAAAACTCTTGCACTACAACACTGCTACAGAAAAACTCATTTCAAGATTCTTGTACAACAAGAGTCCTTCAGAAAAACTCATTTCAAGATTCTTGTACAACAACGGTCCTTCAGAAAAACACATTTAAAAACTCATGTGCAACGACAGTCCTTTACAGAAACGCATTTCAAAACTCATGTGAAACGACAGTACTTTACAGAAACACATTTCAAAACTCTTGCACTACAACACTGCTACAGAAAAACTCATTTCAAGATTCTTGTACAACAACAGTCCTTCAGAAAAACTCATTTCAAAATTCTTGTACAACAACGGTCCTTCAGAAAAACACATTTCAAGACTCTTGTACAACAACGCTCCTTCAGAAAAACACATTTAAAAACTCATGTGCAACGACAGTCCTTTACAGAAACGCATTTCAAAACTCATGTACAACGACAGTTGTTTACAGAAACACATTTCAAAACTCTTGCACTACAACACTGCTACAGAAATACTCATTTCAAGATGCTTGTACAACAACGGTCCTTCAGAAAAACACATTTCAAGACTCTTGTACAACAACGCTCCTTCAGAAAAACACATTTAAAAACTCATGTAAAACGACAGTCCTTTACAGAAACACATATCAAAACTCTTGCACTACAACACTGCTACAGAAAAACTCATTTCAAGATTCTTGTACAACAACGGTCCTTCAGAAAAACACATTTCAAGACTCTTGTACAACAACGCTCCTTCAGAAAAACACATTTAAAAACTCATGTGCAACGACAGTCCATTACAGAAACGCAATTCAAAACTCATGTACAACGACAGTTGTTTACAGAAACACATTTCAAAACTATTGCACTACAACACTGCTACAGAAAAACTCATTTCAAGATTCTTGTACAACAACGGTCCTTCAGAAAAACACATTTCAAGACTCTTGTACAACAACACTCCTTCAGAAAACGCATTTAAAAACTCATGTACAACAACACTCCTTCAGAAAAACACATTTAAAAACTCATGTACAACGACAGTCCTTTACAGAAACACATTTCAAAACTCTTGCACTACAACACTGCTACAGAAAAACTCATTTCAAGATTCTTGTACAACAACGGTCCTTCAGAAAAACACATTTCAAGACTCTTATACAACAACGCTCCTTCAGAAAAACACATTTAAAAACTCATGTGAAACGACAGTCCTTTACAGAAACACATATCAAAACTCTTGCACTACAACACTGCTACAGAAAAACTCATTTCAAGATTCTTGTACAACAATACTCCTTCATAAAAACACATTTAAAAACTCATGTACAACTACAGTCCTTTACAGAAACGCATTTCAAAACTCATGTACAACGACAGTTGTTTACAGAAACACATTTCAGAACTCTTGCACTACAACTCTGCTACAGAAAAACTCATTTCAAGATTCTTGTACAACAACAGTCCTTCAGAAAAACTCATTTCAAGATTCTTGTACAACAACGGTCCTTCAGAAAAACACATTTCAAGACTCTTGTACAACAACGCTCCTTCAGAAAAACACATTTAAAAACTCATGTGCAACGAGAGTCCTTTACAGAAACGCATTTCAAAACTCATGTACAACGACAGTTGTTTACAGAAACACATTTCAAAACTCTTGCACTACAACACTGCTACAGAAAAACTCATTTCAAGATTCTTGTACAACAACACTCCTTCATAAAAACGCATTTAAAAACTCATGTACAACGACAGTCCTTTACAGAAACGCATTTCAAAACTCATGTACAACGACAGTTGTTTACAGAAACACATTTCAAAACTCTTGCACTACAACACTCCTACAGAAAAACTCATTTCAAGATTCTTGTACAACAAGAGTCCTTCAGAAAAACTCATTTCAAGATTCTTGTACAACAACGGTCCTTCAGAAAAACACATTTCAAGACTCTTGTACAACAACGCTCCTTCAGAAAAACACATTTAAAAACTCATGTGCAACGACAGTCCTTTACAGAAACGCATTTCAAAACTCATGTACAACGACAGTTGTTTACAGAAACACATTTCAAAACTCTTGCACTATAACACTGCTACAGAAAAACTCATTTCAAGATTCTTGTACAACAACGGTCCTTCAGAAAAACACATTTCAAGACTCTTGTACAACAACGCTCCTTCAGAAAAACACATTTAAAAACTCATGTGCAACGACAGTCCTTTACAGAAACGCATTTCAAAACTCATGTGAAACGACAGTACTTTACAGAAACACATTTCAAAACTCTTGCACTACAACACTGCTACAGAAAAACTCATTTCAAGATTCTTGTACAACAACGGTCCTTCAGAAAAACACATTTCAAGACTCTTGTACAACAACGCTCCTTCAGAAAAACACATTTAAAAACTCATGTAAAACGACAGTCCTTTACAGAAACACATTTCAAAACTCATGTGAAACGACAGTACTTTACAGAAACACATTTCAAAACTCTTGCACTACAACACTGCTACAGAAAAACTCATTTCAAGATTCTTGTACAACAACAGTCCTTCAGAAAAACTCATTTCAAAATTCTTGTACAA
This sequence comes from Xylota sylvarum, assembly GCA_905220385.1. Lineage (NCBI taxonomy): Eukaryota > Metazoa > Arthropoda > Insecta > Diptera > Syrphidae > Xylota > Xylota sylvarum. Next base: position 525,709 of record CAJMZQ010000090.1, read on the forward strand.
CAACGGTCCTTCAGAAAAACACATTTCAAGACTCTTGTACAACAACGCTCCTTCAGAAAAACACATTTAAAAACTCATGTGCAACGACAGTCCTTTACAGAAACGTATTTCAAAACTCATGTACAACGACAGTTGTTTACAGAAACACATTTCAAAACTCTTGCACTACAACACTGCTACAGAAATACTCATTTCAAGATGCTTGTACAACAACGGTCCTTCAGAAAAACACATTTCAAGACTCTTGTACAACAACGCTCCTTCAGAAAAACACATTTAAAAACTCATGTAAAACGACAGTCCTTTACAGAAACACATATCAAAACTCTTGCACTACAACACTGCTACAGAAAAACTCATTTCAAGATTCTTGTACAACAACGGTCCTTCAGAAAAACACATTTCAAGACTCTTGTACAACAACGCTCCTTCAGAAAAACACATTTAAAAACTCATGTGCAACGACAGTCCATTACAGAAACGCAATTCAAAACTCATGTACAACGACAGTTGTTTACAGAAACACATTTCAAAACTATTGCACTACAACACTGCTACAGAAAAACTCATTTCAAGATTCTTGTACAACAACGGTCCTTCAGAAAAACACATTTCAAGACTCTTGTACAACAACACTCCTTCAGAAAACGCATTTAAAAACTCATGTACAACAACACTCCTTCAGAAAAACACATTTAAAAACTCATGTACAACGACAGTCCTTTACAGAAACACATTTCAAAACTCTTGCACTACAAAACTGCTACAGAAAAACTCATTTCAAGATTCTTGTACAACAACGGTCCTTCAGAAAAACACATTTCAAGACTCTTATACAACAACGCTCCTTCAGAAAAACACATTTAAAAACTCATGTGAAACGACAGTCCTTTACAGAAACACATATCAAAACTCTTGCACTACAACACTGCTACAGAAAAACTCATTTCAAGATTCTTGTACAACAATACTCCTTCATAAAAACGCATTTAAAAACTCATGTACAACTACAGTCCTTTACAGAAACGCATTTCAAAACTCATGTACAACGACAGTTGTTTACAGAAACACATTTCAGAACTCTTGCACTACAACTCTGCTACAGAAAAACTCATTTCAAGATTCTTGTACAACAACAGTCCTTCAGAAAAACTCATTTCAAGATTCTTGTACAACAACGGTCCTTCAGAAAAACACATTTCAAGACTCTTGTACAACAACGCTCCTTCAGAAAAACACATTTAAAAACTCATGTGCAACGAGAGTCCTTTACAGAAACGCATTTCAAAACTCATGTACAACGACAGTTGTTTACAGAAACACATTTCAAAACTCTTGCACTACAACACTGCTACAGAAAAACTCATTTCAAGATTCTTGTACAACAACACTCCTTCATAAAAACGCATTTAAAAACTCATGTACAACGACAGTCCTTTACAGAAACGCATTTCAAAACTCATGTACAACGACAGTTGTTTACAGAAACACATTTCAAAACTCTTGCACTACAACACTCCTACAGAAAAACTCATTTCAAGATTCTTGTACAACAAGAGTCCTTCAGAAAAACTCATTTCAAGATTCTTGTACAACAACGGTCCTTCAGAAAAACACATTTCAAGACTCTTGTACAACAACGCTCCTTCAGAAAAACACATTTAAAAACTCATGTGCAACGACAGTCCTTTACAGAAACGCATTTCAAAACTCATGTACAACGACAGTTGTTTACAGAAACACATTTCAAAACTCTTGCACTATAACACTGCTACAGAAAAACTCATTTCAAGATTCTTGTACAACAACGGTCCTTCAGAAAAACACATTTCAAGACTCTTGTACAACAACGCTCCTTCAGAAAAACACATTTAAAAACTCATGTGCAACGACAGTCCTTTACAGAAACGCATTTCAAAACTCATGTGAAACGACAGTACTTTACAGAAACACATTTCAAAACTCTTGCACTACAACACTGCTACAGAAAAACTCATTTCAAGATTCTTGTACAACAACGGTCCTTCAGAAAAACACATTTCAAGACTCTTGTACAACAACGCTCCTTCAGAAAAACACATTTAAAAACTCATGTAAAACGACAGTCCTTTACAGAAACACATTTCAAAACTCTTGCACTACAACACTGCTACAGAAAAACTCATTTCAAGATTCTTGTACAACAACACTCCTTCATAAAAACTCATTTCAAGATTCTTGTACAACAACGGTCCTTCAGAAAAACACATTTCAAGACTCTTGTACAACAACGCTCCTTCAGAAAAACACATTTAAAAACTCCTGTGAAACGACAGTCCTTTACAGAAACACATATCAAAACTCTTGCACTACAACACTGCTACAGAAAAACTCATTTCAAGATTATTGTACAACAACACTCCTTCGTAAAAACGCATTTAAAAACTCATGTACAACGACAGTCCTTTACAGAAACGCATTTCAAAACTCATGTACAACGACAGTTGTTTACAGAAACACATTTCAAAACTCTTGCACTACAACACTGCTACAGAAAAACTCATTTCAAGATTCTTGTACAACAACGGTCCTTCAGAAAACGCATTTAAAAACTCATGTACAACAACACTCCTTCAGAGAAACACATTTAAAAACTCATGCACAACAACAGTCCTTCACAGAAACACATTTCAAGACTCTTGTACAACAACAGTCCTTCAGAAAAACTCATTTCAAGATTCTTGTACAACAACGGTCATTCAGAAAAACACATTTCAAGACTCTTGTACAACAACACTCCTTCAGAAAAACACATTTAAAAACTCATGTGCAACAACACTCCTTCAGAGAAACACATTTAAAAACTCGTGTGAAACTACAGTCCTTTACAGAAACACATATCAAAACTCTTGCACTACAACACTGCTACAGAAAAACTCATTTCAAGATTCTTGTACAACAACGGTCCTTCAGAAAAACACATTTCAAGACTCTTGTACAACAACGCTCCTTCAGAAAAACACATTTAAAAACTCATGTGCAACGACAGTCCTTTACAGAAACGCATTTCAAAACTCATGTACAACGACAGTTGTTTACAGAAACACATTTCAAAACTCTTGCACTACAACACTGCTACAGAAAAACTCATTTCAAGATTCTTGTACAACAACGGTCCTTCAGAAAAACACATTTCAAGACTCTTGTACAACAACGCTCCTTCAGAAAAACACATTTCAAGACTCTTGTACAACAACGCTCCTTCAGAAAAACACATTTAAAAACTCATGTGCAACGACAGTCCTTTACAGAAACGCATTTCAAAACTCATGTACAACGACAGTTGTTTACAGAAACACATTTCAAAACTCTTGCACTACAACACTGCTACAGAAAAACTCATTTCAAGATTCTTGTACAACAACAGTCCTTCAGAAAAACTCATTTCAAGATTCTTGTACAACAACGGTCCTTCAGAAAAACACATTTCAAGACTCTTGTACAACAACGCTCCTTCAGAAAAACACATTTAAAAACTCATGTGCAACGACAGTCCTTTACAGAAACGCATTTCAAAACTCATGTGAAACGACAGTACTTTACAGAAACACATTTCAAAACTCTTGCACTACAACACTGCTACAGAAAAACTCATTTCAAGATTCTTGTACAACAACAGTCCTTCAGAAAAACTCATTTCAAGATTCTTGTACAACAACGGTCCTTCAGAAAAACACATTTCAAGACTCTTGTACAACAACGCTCCTTCAGAAAAACACATTTAAAAACTCATGTGCAACGACAGTCCTTTACAGAAACGTATTTCAAAACTCATGTACAACGACAGTTGTTTACAGAAACACATTTCAAAACTCTTGCACTACAACACTGCTACAGAAATACTCATTTCAAGATTCTTGTACAACAACGGTCCTTCAGAAAAACACATTTCAAGACTCTTGTACAACAACGCTCCTTCAGAAAAACACATTTAAAAACTCATGTAAAACGACAGTCCTTTACAGAAACACATTTCAAAACTCTTGCACTACAACACTGCTACAGAAAAACTCATTTCAAGATTCTTGTACAACAACACTCCTTCATAAAAACTCATTTCAAGATTCTTGTACAACAACGGTCCTTCAGAAAAACACATTTCAAGACTCTTGTACAACAACGCTCCTTCAGAAAAACACATTTAAAAACTCATGTGAAACGACAGTCCTTTACAGAAACATATATCAAAACTCTTGCACTACAACACTGCTACAGAAAAACTCATTTCAAGATTCTTGTACAACAACACTCCTTCATAAAAACGCTTTTAAAAACTCATGTACAATGACAGTCCTTTACAGAAACGCATTTCAAAACTCATGTACAACGACAGTTGTTTACAGAAACACATTTCAAAACTCTTGCACTACAACACTGCTACAGAAAAACTCATTTCAAGATTCTTGTACAACAACGGTCCTTCAGAAAACGCATTTAAAAACTCATGTACAACAACACTCCTTCAGAGAAACACATTTAGAAACACATGCACAACAACAGTCCTTCACAGAAACACATTTCAAGACTCTTGTACAACAACAGTCCTTCAGAAAAACTCATTTCAAGATTCTTGTACAACAACGGTCCTTCAGAAAAACACATTTCAAGACTCTTGTACAACAACAGTCCTTCAGAGAAACACATTTAAAAACTCATGCACAACAACAGTCCTTCACAGAAACACATTTCAAGACTCTTGTACAACAACAGTCCTTCAGAAAAACTCATTTCAAGATTCTTGTACAACAACGGTCCTTCAGAAAAACACATTTCAAGACTCTTGTACAACAACACTCCTTCAGAGAAACACATTTAAAAACTCATGCACAACAACAGTCCTTCACAGAAACACATTTCAAGACTCTTGTACAACAACAGTCCTTCAGAAAAACTCATTTCAAGATTCTTGTACAACAACGGTCCTTCAGAAAAACACATTTCAAGACTCTTGTACAACAACACTCCTTCAGAGAAACACATTTAAAAACTCATGCACAACAACAGTCCTTCACAGAAACACATTTCAAGACTCTTGTACAACAACAGTCCTTCAGAAAAACTCATTTCAAGATTCTTGTACAACAACGGTCCTTCAGAAAAACACATTTCAAGACTCTTGTACAACAACACTCCTTCAGAAAAACACATTTAAAAACTCATGTGCAACAACACTCCTTCAGAGAAACACATTTAAAAACTCGTGTGAAACTACAGTCCTTTACAGAAACACATTTCAAAACTCTTGCACTACAACACTGCTACAGAAAAACTCATTTCAAGATTCTTGTACAACAACGGTCCTTCAGAAAAACACATTTCAAGACTCTTGTACAACAACGCTCCTTCAGAAAAACACATTTAAAAACTCATGTGCAACGACAGTCCTTTACAGAAACGCATTTCAAAACTCATGTACAACGACAGTTGTTTACAGAAACACATTTCAAAACTCTTGCACTACAACACTGCTACAGAAAAACTCATTTCAAGATTATTGTACAACAACACTCCTTCGTAAAAACGCATTTAAAAACTCATGTACAACGACAGTCCTTTACAGAAACGCATTTCAAAACTCATGTACAACGACAGTTGTTTACAGAAATACATTTCAAAACTCTTGCACTACAACACTGCTACAGAAAAACTCATTTCAAGATTCTTGTACAACAACGGTCCTTCAGAAAACGCATTTAAAAACTCATGTACAACAACACTCCTTCAGAGAAACACATTTAAAAACTCATGCACAACAACAGTCCTTCACAGAAACACATTTCAAGACTCTTGTACAACAACAGTCCTTCAGAAAAACTCATTTCAAGATTCTTGTACAACAACGGTCATTCAGAAAAACACATTTCAAGACTCTTGTACAACAACACTCCTTCAGAAAAACACATTTAAAAACTCATGTGCAACAACACTCCTTCAGAGAAACACATTTAAAAACTCGTGTGAAACTACAGTCCTTTACAGAAACACATATCAAAACTCTTGCACTACAACACTGCTCCAGAAAAACTCATTTCAAGATTCTTGTACAACAACGGTCCTTCAGAAAAACACATTTCAAGACTCTTGTACAACAACGCTCCTTCAGAAAAACACATTTAAAAACTCATGTGCAACGACAGTCCTTTACAGAAACGCATTTCAAAACTCATGTACAACGACAGTTGTTTACAGAAACACATTTCAAAACTCTTGCACTACAACACTGCTACAGAAAAACTCATTTCAAGATTCTTGTACAACAACGGTCCTTCAGAAAAACACATTTCAAGACTCTTGTACAACAACGCTCCTTCAGAAAAACACATTTCAAGACTCTTGTACAACAACGCTCCTTCAGAAAAACACATTTAAAAACTCATGTGCAACGACAGTCCTTTACAGAAACGCATTTCAAAACTCATGTACAACGACAGTTGTTTACAGAAACACATTTCAAAACTCTTGCACTACAACACTGCTACAGAAAAACTCATTTCAAGATTCTTGTACAACAACAGTCCTTCAGAAAAACTCATTTCAAGATTCTTGTACAACAACGGTCCTTCAGAAAAACACATTTCAAGACTCTTGTACAACAACACTCCTTCAGAGAAACACATTTAAAAACTCATGCACAACAACAGTCCTTCACAGAAACACATTTCAAGACTCTTGTACAACAACAGTCCTTCAGAAAAACTCATTTCAAGATTCTTGTACAACAACGGTCCTTCAGAAAAACACATTTCAAGACTCTTGTACAACAACGCTCCTTCAGAAAAACACATTTAAAAACTCATGTGCAACGACAGTCCTTTACAGAAACGCATTTCAAAACTCATGTGAAACGACAGTACTTTACAGAAACACATTTCAAAACTCTTGCACTACAACACTGCTACAGAAAAACTCATTTCAAGATTCTTGTACAACAACAGTCCTTCAGAAAAACTCATTTCAAGATTCTTGTACAACAACGGTCCTTCAGAAAAACACATTTCAAGACTCTTGTACAACAACGCTCCTTCAGAAAAACACATTTAAAAACTCATGTGCAACGACAGTCCTTTACAGAAACGTATTTCAAAACTCATGTACAACGACAGTTGTTTACAGAAACACATTTCAAAACTCTTGCACTACAACACTGCTACAGAAATACTCATTTCAAGATTCTTGTACAACAACGGTCCTTCAGAAAAACACATTTCAAGACTCTTGTACAACAACGCTCCTTCAGAAAAACACATTTAAAAACTCATGTAAAACGACAGTCCTTTACAGAAACACATTTCAAAACTCTTGCACTACAACACTGCTACAGAAAAACTCATTTCAAGATTCTTGTACAACAACACTCCTTCATAAAAACTCATTTCAAGATTCTTGTACAACAACGGTCCTTCAGAAAAACACATTTCAAGACTCTTGTACAACAACGCTCCTTCAGAAAAACACATTTAAAAACTCATGTGAAACGACAGTCCTTTACAGAAACACATATCAAAACTCTTGCACTACAACACTGCTACAGAAAAACTCATTTCAAGATTCTTGTACAACAACACTCCTTCATAAAAACGCTTTTAAAAACTCATGTACAATGACAGTCCTTTACAGAAACGCATTTCAAAACTCATGTACAACGACAGTTGTTTACAGAAACACATTTCAAAACTCTTGCACTACAACACTGCTACAGAAAAACTCATTTCAAGATTCTTGTACAACAACGGTCCTTCAGAAAACGCATTTAAAAACTCATGTACAACAACACTCCTTCAGAGAAACACATTTAGAAACACATGCACAACAACAGTCCTTCACAGAAACACATTTCAAGACTCTTGTACAACAACAGTCCTTCAGAAAAACTCATTTCAAGATTCTTGTACAACAACGGTCCTTCAGAAAAACACATTTCAAGACTCTTGTACAACAACAGTCCTTCAGAGAAACACATTTAAAAACTCATGCACAACAACAGTCCTTCACAGAAACACATTTCAAGACTCTTGTACAACAACAGTCCTTCAGAAAAACTCATTTCAAGATTCTTGTACAACAACGGTCCTTCAGAAAAACACATTTCAAGACTCTTGTACAACAACACTCCTTCAGAGAAACACATTTAAAAACTCATGCACAACAACAGTCCTTCACAGAAACACATTTCAAGACTCATGTACAACAACAGTCCTTCAGAAAAACTCATTTCAAGATTCTTGTACAACAACGGTCCTTCAGAAAAACACATTTCAAGACTCTTGTACAACAACACTCCTTCAGAGAAACACATTTAAAAACTCATGCACAACAACAGTCCTTCACAGAAACACATTTCAAGACTCTTGTACAACAAGAGTCCTTCAGAAAAACTCATTTCAAGATTCTTGTACAACAACGGTCCTTCAGAAAAACACATTTCAAGACTCTTGTACAACAACACTCCTTCAGAAAAACACATTTAAAAACTCATGTGCAACAACACTCCTTCAGAGAAACACATTTAAAAACTCGTGTGAAACTACAGTCCTTTACAGAAACACATTTCAAAACTCTTGCACTACAACACTGCTACAGAAAAACTCATTTCAAGATTCTTGTACAACAACGGTCCTTCAGAAAAACACATTTCAAGACTCTTGTACAACAACGCTCCTTCAGAAAAACACATTTAAAAACTCATGTGCAACGACAGTCCTTTACAGAAACGCATTTCAAAACTCATGTACAACGACAGTTCTTTACAGAAACACATTTCAAAACTCTTGCACTACAACACTGCTACAGAAAAACTCATTTCAAGATTCTTGTACAACAACGGTCCTTCAGAAAACGCATTTAAAAACTCATGTACAACAACACTCCTTCAGAGAAACACATTTAAAAACTCGTGTGAAACTACAGTCCTTTACAGAAACACATTTCAAAATTCTTGCACTACAACACTGCTACAGAAAAACTCATTTCAAGATTCTTGTACAACAACGGTCCTTCAGAAAACCACATTTCAAGACTCTTGTACAACAACACTCCTTCAGAAAAACACATTTAAAAACTCATGTGCAACAACACTCCTTCAGAGAAACACATTTAAAAACTCGTGTGAAACTACAGTCCTTTACAGAAACACATTTCAAAACTCTTGCACTACAACACTGCTACAGAAAAACTCATTTCAAGATTCTTGTACAACAACGGTCCTTCAGAAAAACACATTTCAAGACTCTTGTACAACAACACTCCTTCAGAGAAACACATGCACAACAACAGTCCTTCACAGAAACACATTTCAAGACTCTTGTACAACAACAGTCCTTCAGAAAAACTCATTTCAAGATTCTTGTACAACAACGGTCCTTCAGAAAAACACATTTCAAGACTCTTGTACAACAACAGTCCTTCAGAGAAACACATTTAAAAACTCATGCACAACAACAGTCCTTCACAGAAACACATTTCAAGACTCTTGTACAACAACAGTCCTTCAGAAAAACTCATTTCAAGATTCTTGTACAACAACGGTCCTTCAGAAAAACACATTTCAAGACTCTTGTACAACAACACTCCTTCAGAGAAACACATTTAAAAACTCATGCACAACAACAGTCCTTCACAGAAACACATTTCAAGACTCTTGTACAACAACAGTCCTTCAGAAAAACTCATTTCAAGATTCTTGTACAACAACGGTCCTTCAGAAAAACACATTTCAAGACTCTTGTACAACAACGCTCCTTCAGAAAAACACATTTAAAAACTCATGCACAACAACAGTCCTTCACAGAAACACATTTCAAGACTCTTGTACAACAACAGTCCTTCAGAAAAACTCATTTCAAGATTCTTGTACAACAACGGTCCTTCAGAAAAACACATTTCAAGACTCTTGTACAACAACAGTCCTTCAGAGAAACACATTTAAAAACTCATGCACAACAACAGTCCTTCACAGAAACACATTTCAAGACTCTTGTACAACAACAGTCCTTCAGAAAAACTCATTTCAAGATTCTTGTACAACAACGGTCCTTCAGAAAAACACATTTCAAGACTCTTGTACAACAACAGTCCTTCAGAGAAACACATTTAAAAACTCATGCACAACAACAGTCCTTCAGAAAAACACATTTCAAGACTCTTGTACAACAACACTCCTTCAGAGAAACACATTTAAAAACTCATGCACAACAACAGTCCTTCACAGAAACACATTTCAAGACTCTTGTACAACAACAGTCCTTCAGAAAAACTCATTTCAAGATTCTTGTACAACAACGGTCCTTCAGAAAAACACATTTCAAGACTCTTGTACAACAACACTCCTTCAGAAAAACACATTTAAAAACTCATGTGCAACAACAGTCCTTCACAGAAACACATTTCAAGACTCTTGTACAACAACAGTCCTTCAGAAAAACTCATTTCAAGATTCTTGTACAACAACGGTCCTTCAGAAAAACACATTTTAAGACTCTTGTACAACAACACTCCTTCAGAAAAACACATTTAAAAACTCATGTGCAACAACACTCCTTCAGAGAAACACATTTAAAAACTCATGCACAACAACAGTCCTTCACAGAAACACATTTCAAGACTCTTGTACAACAACAGTCCTTCAGAAAAACTCATTTCAAGATTCTTGTACAACAACGGTCCTTCAGAAAAACACATTTCAAGACCCTTGTACAACAACACTCCTTCAGAAAAACACATTTAAAAACTCATGTGCAACAACACTCCTTCAGAGAAACACACTTAAAAACTCGTGTGAAACTACAGTCCTTTACAGAAACACATATCAAAACTCTTGCACTACAACACTGCTACAGAAAAACTCATTTCAAGATTCTTGTACAACAACGGTCCTTCAGAAAAACACATTTCAAGACTCTTGTACAACAACAGTCCTTCAGAAAAACTCATTTCAAGATTCTTGTACAACGGTCCTTCAGAAAAACACATTTCAAGACCCTTGTACAACAACGCTCCTTCAGAAAAACACATTTAAAAACTCATGTGCAACGACAGTCCTTTACAGAAACGCATTTCAAAACTCATGTACAACGACAGTTGTTTACAGAAACACATTTCAAAACTCTTGCACTACAGCACTGCTACAGAAAAACTCATTTCAAGATTCTTGTACAACAACGGTAATTCAGAAAACGCATTTAAAAACTCATGTACAACAACACTCCTTCAGAGAAACACATTTAAAAACTCATGCACAACAACAGTCCTTCACAGAAACACATTTCAAGACTCTTGTACAACAACAGTCCTTCAGAAAAACTCATTTCAAGATTCTTGTACAACGGTCCTTCAGAAAAACACATTTCAAGACCCTTGTACAACAACACTCCTTCAGAGAAACACATTTAAAAACTCATGCACAACAACAGTCCTTCACAGAAACACATTTCAAGACTCTTGTACAACAACAGTCCTTCAGAAAAACTCATTTCAAGATTCTTGTACAACAACGGTCCTTCAGAAAAACACATTTCAAGACTCTTGTGCAACAACACTCCATCAGAGAAACACATTTAAAAACTCATGCACAACAACAGTCCTTCACAGAAACACATTTCAAGACTCTTGTACAACAACAGTCCTTCAGAAAAACTCATTTCAAGATTCTTGTACCACAACGGTCCTTCAGAAAAACACATTTCAAGACTCTTGTACAACAACGCTCCTTCAGAAAAACACATCTAAAAACTCATGCGCAACGACAGTCCTTTACAGAAACTCATTTCAAAACTCATGTACAACGACAGTTGTTTACAGAAACACATTTCAAAACTCTTGCACTACAACACTGCTACAGAAAAACTCATTTCAAGATTCTTGTACAACAACGGTCCTTCAGAAAAACACATTTCAAGACTCTTGTACAACAACGCTCCTTCAGAAAAACACATTTAAAAACTCATGTGCAACGACAGTCCTTTACAGAAACGCATTTCAAAACTCATGTACTACGACAGTTGTTTACAGAAACACATTTCAAAACTCTTGCACTACAACACTGCTACAGAAAAACTCATTTCAAGATTCTTGTACAACAACGGTCCTTCAGAAAACGCATTTAAAAACTCATGTACAACAACACTCCTTCAGAGAAACACATTTAAAAACTCATGCACAACAACAGTCCTTCACAGAAACACATTTAAAAACTCGTGTGAAACTACAGTCCTTTACAGAAACACATATCAAAACTCTTGCACTACAACACTGCTACAGAAAAACTCATTTCAAGATTCTTGTACAACAACGGTCCTTCAGAAAAACACATTTCAAGATTCTTGTACAACAACGGTCCTTCAGAAAAACACATTTCAAGACTCTTGTACAACAACGCTCCTTCAGAAAAACACATTTAAGAACTCATGTGAAACGACAGTCCTTTACAGAAACACATATCAAAACTCTTGCACTACAACACTGCTACAGAAAAACTCATTTCAAGATTCTTGTACAACAACACTCCTTCAGAAAAACGCATTTAAAAACTCATGTACAACGACAGTCCTTTACAGAAACGCATTTCAAAACTCATGTACAACGACAGCTGTTTACAGAAACACATTTCAAAACTCTTGCACTACAACACTGCTACAGAAAAACACATTTCAAGATTCTTGTACAACAACGGTCCTTCAGAAAAACACATTTCAAGACTCTTGTACAACAACGCTCCTTCAGAAAAACACATTTAAGAACTCATGTGAAACGACAGTCCTTTACAGAAACACATATCAAAACTCTTGCACTACAACACTGCTACAGAAAAACTCATTTCAAGATTCTTGTACAACAACACTCCTTCAGAAAAACGCATTTAAAAACTCATGTGCAACGACAGTCCTTCACAGAAACACATTTCAAGACTCTTGTACAACAACAGTCCTTCAGAAAAACTCATTTCAAGATTCTTGTACAACAACGGTCCTTCAGAAAAACACATTTCAAGACCCTTGTACAACAACACTCCTTCAGAAAAACACATTTAAAAACTCATGTGCAACAACACTCCTTCAGAGAAACACACTTAAAAACTCGTGTGAAACTACAGTCCTTTACAGAAACACATATCAAAACTCTTGCACTACAACACTGCTACAGAAAAACTCATTTCAAGATTCTTGTACAACAACGGTCCTTCAGAAAAACACATTTCAAGACTCTTGTACAACAACAGTCCTTCAGAAAAACTCATTTCAAGATTCTTGTACAACGGTCCTTCAGAAAAACACATTTCAAGACCCTTGTACAACAACGCTCCTTCAGAAAAACACATTTAAAAACTCATGTGCAACGACAGTCCTTTACAGAAACGCATTTCAAAACTCATGTACTACGACAGTTGTTTACAGAAACACATTTCAAAACTCTTGCACTACAACACTGCTACAGAAAAACTCATTTCAAGATTCTTGTACAACAACGGTCCTTCAGAAAACGCATTTAAAAACTCATGTACAACAACACTCCTTCAGAGAAACACATTTAAAAACTCATGCACAACAACAGTCCTTCACAGAAACACATTTAAAAACTCGTGTGAAACTACAGTCCTTTACAGAAACACATATCAAAACTCTTGCACTACAACACTGCTACAGAAAAACTCATTTCAAGATTCTTGTACAACAACGGTCCTTCAGAAAAACACATTTCAAGATTCTTGTACAACAACGGTCCTTCAGAAAAACACATTTCAAGACTCTTGTACAACAACGCTCCTTCAGAAAAACACATTTAAGAACTCATGTGAAACGACAGTCCTTTACAGAAACACATATCAAAACTCTTGCACTACAACACTGCTACAGAAAAACTCATTTCAAGATTCTTGTACAACAACACTCCTTCAGAAAAACGCATTTAAAAACTCATGTACAACGACAGTCCTTTACAGAAACGCATTTCAAAACTCATGTACAACGACAGCTGTTTACAGAAACACATTTCAAAACTCTTGCACTACAACACTGCTACAGAAAAACTCATTTCAAGATTCTTGTACAACAACGGTCCTTCAGAAAAACACATTTTAAAACTCTTGTACAACAACGGTCCTTCAGAAAAACACATTTCAAGACTCTTGTACAACAACGCTCCTTCAGAAAAACACATTTCAAGACTCTTGTACAACAACACTCCTTCAGAAAAACGCATTTAAAAACTCATGTACAACGACAGTCCTTTACAGAAACGCATTTCAAAACTCATGTACAACGACAGTTGTTTACAGAAACACATTTCAAAACTCTTGCACTACAACACTGCTACAGAAAAACACATTTCAAGATTCTTGTATAAAAACAGTCCTTCAGAAAAACTCATTTCAAGACTCTTGTACAACAACAGTCCTTCACAGAAACACATTTCAAGATTCTTGTACAACAACAGTCCTTCAGAAAAACACATTTAAAAACTCATGCACAACAACAGTCCTTCACAGAAACACATTTCAAGACTCTTGTACAACAACAGTCCTTCAGAAAAACTCATTTCAAGATTCTTGTACAACAACGGTCCTTCAGAAAAACACATTTCAAGACTCTTGTACAACAACACTCCTTCAGAAAAACACATTTAAAAACTCATGTGCAACAACACTCCTTCAGAGAAACACATTTAAAAACTCATGCACAACAACAGTCCTTCACAGAAACACATTTCAAGACTCTTGTACAACAACAGTCCTTCAGAAAAACTCATTTCAAGATTCTTGTACAACAACGGTCCTTCAGAAAAACACATTTCAAGACCCTTGTACAACAACACTCCTTCAGAAAAACACATTTAAAAACTCATGTGCAACGACAGTCCTTTACAGAAACGCATTTCAAAACTCATGTACAACGACAGTTGTTTACAGAAACACATTTCAAAACTCTTGCACTACAACACTGCTACAGAAAAACACATTTCAAGATTCTTGTATAAAAACAGTCCTTCAGAAAAACTCATTTCAAGACTCTTGTACAACAACAGTCCTTCAGAAAAACTCATTTCAAGACTCTTGTACAACAACGCTCCTTCAGAAAACGCATTTAAAAACTCATGTACAACAACACTCCTTCAGAGAAACACATTTAAAAACTCATGTACAGTCCTTTACAGAAACACATTTCAAAACTCTTGCACTACAACACTGCTACAGAAAAACTCATTTCAAGATTCTTGTACAACAACGGTCCTTCACTCTTGTACAAAAAAAAAACACATTTCAAGACACTTGTACAACAACACTGCTACAGAAAAACTCATTTCAAGATTCTTGTACAACAACACTCCTTCATAAAAACGCATTTAAAAACTCATGTACAACGACAGTCCTTTACAGAAACGCATTTCAAAACTCATGTACAACGACAGTTGTTTACAGAAACACATTTCAAAACTCTTGCACTACAACACTGCTACAGAAAAACTCATTTCAAGATTCTTGTACAACAACGCTACTTCAGAAAAACACATTTCAAGACTCTTGTACAACAACACTCCTTCAGAAAAACGCATTTAAAAACTCATGTACAACGACAGTCCTTTACAGAAACGCATTTCAAAACTCATGTACAACGACAGTTGTTTACAGAAACACATTTCAAAACTCTTGCACTACAACACTGCTACAGAAAAACACATTTCAAGATTCTTGTATAAAAACAGTCCTTCAGAAAAACTCATTTCAAGACTCTTGTACAACAACAGTCCTTCACAGAAACACATTTCAAGATTCTTGTACAACAACAGTCCTTCAGAAAAACACATTTAAAAACTCATGCACAACAACAGTCCTTCACAGAAACACATTTCAAGACTCTTTTACAACAACAGTCCTTCAGAAAAACTCATTTCAAGATTCTTGTACAACAACGGTCCTTCAGAAAAACACATTTCAAGACTCTTGTACAACAACAGTCCTTCAGAAAACGCATTTAAAAACTCATGTACAACAACACTCCTTCAGAGAAACAAACAGTTGTTTACAGAAACACATTTCAAAACTCTTGCACTACAACACTGCTACAGAAAAACTCATTTCAAGATTCTTGTACAACAACGCTCCTTCAGAAAAACACATTTCAAGACTCTTGTACAACAACGCTCCTTCAGAAAAACACATTTAAAAACTCATGTGCAACGACAGTCCTTTACAGAAACGCATTTCAAAACTCATGTACAACGACAGTTGTTTACAGAAACACATTTCAAAACTCTTGCACTACAACACTGCTACAGAAAAACACATTTCAAGATTCTTGTATAAAAACAGTCCTTCAGAAAAGCTCATTTCAAGATTCTTGTACAACAACAGTCCTTCAGAAAAACTCATTTCAAGACTCTTGTACAACAACGCTCCTTCAGAAAACGCATTTAAAAACTCATGTACAACAACACTCCTTCAGAGAAACACATTTAAAAACTCATGTACAGTCCTTTACAGAAACACATTTCAAAACTCTTGCACTACAACACTGCTACAGAAAAACTCATTTCAAGATTCTTGTACAACAACGGTCCTTCACTCTTGTACAAAAAAAAAACACATTTCAAGACACTTGTACAACAACACTGCTACAGAAAAACTCATTTCAAGATTCTTGTACAACAACACTCCTTCATAAAAACGCATTTAAAAACTCATGTACAACGACAGTCCTTTACAGAAACGCATTTCAAAACTCATGTACAACGACAGTTGTTTACAGAAACACATTTCAAAACTCTTGCACTACAACACTGCTACAGAAAAACTCATTTCAAGATTCTTGTACAACAACGGTAATTCAGAAAAACTCATTTCAAGATTCTTGTACAACAACACTCCTTCATAAAAACGCATTTAAAAACTCATGTACAACGACAGTCGTTTACAGAAACGCATTTCAAAACTCATGTACAACGACAGTTGTTTACAGAAACACATTTCAAAACTCTTGCACTACAACACTGCTACAGAAAAACTCATTTCAAGATTCTTGTACAACAACACTCCTTCAGAAAAATGCATTTAAAAACTCATGTGAAACGACAGTCCTTTAGAGAAACACATATCAAAACTCTTGCACTACAACACTGCTACAGAAAAACTCATTTCAAGATTCTTGTACAAGAACGGTCCTTCAGAAAAACACATTTCAAGACACTTGTACAACAACACTCCTTCAGAAAACGCATTTAAAAACTCATGTACAACAACACTCCTTCAGAGAAACACATTTAAAAACTCATGTACAGTCCTTTACAGAAACACATTTCAAAACTCTTGCACTACAACACTGCTACAGAAAAACTCATTTCAAGATTCTTGTACAACAACACTCCTTCATAAAAACGCATTTAAAAACTCATGTACAACGACAGTCCTTTACAGAAACGCATTTCAAAACTCATGTACAACGACAGTTGTTTACAGAAACACATTTCAAAACTCTTGCACTACAACACTGCTACAGAAAAACTCATTTCAAGATTCTTGTACAACAACGGTCCTCCAGAAAAACACATTTCAAGACTCTTGTACAACAACGGTCCTTCAGAAAAACACATTTAAAAACTCATGCACAACAACAGTCCTTCACAGAAACACATTTCAAGACTCTTGTACAACAACAGTCCTTCAGAAAAACTCATTTCAAGATTCTTGTACAACAACACTCCTTCATAAAAACGCATTTAAAAACTCATGTACAACGACAGTCCTTTACAGAAACGCATTTCAAAACTCATGTACAACGACAGTTGTTTACAGAAACACATTTCAAAACTCTTGCACTACAACACTGCTACAGAAAAACTCATTTCAAGATTCTTGTACAACAACGGTAATTCAGAAAAACTCATTTCAAGATTCTTGTACAACAACACTAATTCATAAAAACACATTTAAAAACTCATGCACAACAACAGTCCTTCACAGAAACACATTTCAAGACTCTTGTACAACAACAGTCCTTCAGAAAAACTCATTTCAAGATTCTTGTACAACAACATTCCTTCATAAAAACGCATTTAAAAACTCATGTACAACGACAGTCCTTTACAGAAACGCATTTCAAAACTCATGTACAACGACAGTTGTTTACAGAAACACATTTCAAAACTCTTGCACTACAACACTGCTACAGAAAAACTCATTTCAAGATTCTTGTACAACAACGGTCCTTCAGAAAAACACATTTCAAGACTCTTGTACAACAACGCTCCTTCAGAAAAACACATTTCAAGACTCTTGTACAACAACGCTCCTTCAGAAAAACACATTTAAAAAC
The DNA here is from genome assembly GCA_905220385.1 of Xylota sylvarum. Classification (NCBI taxonomy): domain Eukaryota; kingdom Metazoa; phylum Arthropoda; class Insecta; order Diptera; family Syrphidae; genus Xylota; species Xylota sylvarum. Next base: position 544,047 of record CAJMZQ010000090.1, read on the forward strand.
TCATGTGCAACGACAGTCCTTTACAGAAACGCATTTCAAAACTCATGTACAACGACAGTTGTTTACAGAAACACATTTCAAAACTCTTGCACTACAACACTGCTACAGAAAAACTCATTTCAAGATTCTTGTACAACAACAGTCCTTCAGAAAAACTCATTTCAAGATTCTTGTACAACAACGGTCCTTCACAGAAACACATTTCAAAACTCTTGCACTACAACTCTGCTACAGAAAAACTCATTTCAAGATTCTTGTACAACAACAGTCCTTCAGAAAAACTCATTTCAAGATTCTTGTACAACAACACTCCTTCAGAAAAACACATTTAAAAACTCATGTGCAACAACACTCCTTCAAAGAAACACATTTAAAAACTCGTGTGAAACAACAGTCCTTTACAGAAACACATATCAAAACTCTTGCACTACAACACTGCTACAGAAAAACTCATTTCAAGATTCTTGTACAACAACGGTCCTTCAGAAAAACACATTTCAAGACTCTTGTACAACAACGCTCCTTCAGAAAAACACATTTAAAAACTCATGTGCAACGACAGTCCTTTACAGAAACGCATTTCAAAACTCATGTACAACGACAGTTGTTTACAGAAACACATTTCAAAACTCTTGCACTACAACACTGCTACAGAAAAACTCATTTCAAGATTCTTGTACAACAACGGTCCTTCAGAAAAACACATTTCAAGACTCTTGTACAACAACGCTCCTTCAGAAAAACACATTTCAAGACTCTTGTACAACAACGCTCCTTCAGAAAAACACATTTAAAAACTCATGTGCAACGACAGTCCTTTACAGAAACGCATTTCAAAACTCATGTACAACGACAGTTGTTTACAGAAACACATTTCAAAACTCTTGCACTACAACACTGCTACAGAAAAACTCATTTCAAGATTCTTGTACAACAACAGTCCTTCAGAAAAACTCATTTCAAGATTCTTGTACAACAACGGTCCTTCAGAAAAACACATTTCAAGACTCTTGTACAACAACGCTCCTTCAGAAAAACACATTTAAAAACTCATGTGCAACGACAGTCCTTTACAGAAACGCATTTCAAAACTCATGTGAAACGACAGTACTTTACAGAAACACATTTTAAAACTCTTGCACTACAACACTGCTACAGAAAAACTCATTTCAAGATTCTTGTACAACAACACTGCTACAGAAAAACTCATTTCAAGATTCTTGTACAACAACAGTCCTTCACAGAAACACATTTCAAGACTCTTTTACAACAACAGTCCTTCAGAAAAACTCATTTCAAGATTCTTGTACAACAACGGTCCTTCAGAAAAACACATTTCAAGACTCTTGTACAACAACAGTCCTTCAGAAAACGCATTTAAAAACTCATGTACAACAACACTCCTTCAGAGAAACACATTTAAAAACTCATGTAGAACGACAGTTGTTTACAGAAACACATTTCAAAACTCTTGCACTACAACACTGCTACAGAAAAACTCATTTCAAGATTCTTGTACAACAACGCTCCTTCAGAAAAACACATTTCAAGACTCTTGTACAACAACGCTCCTTCAGAAAAACACATTTAAAAACTCATGTGCAACGACAGTCCTTTACAGAAACGCATTTCAAAACTCATGTACAACGACAGTTGTTTACAGAAACACATTTCAAAACTCTTGCACTACAACACTGCTACAGAAAAACACATTTCAAGATTCTTGTATAAAAACAGTCCTTCAGAAAAGCTCATTTCAAGATTCTTGTACAACAACAGTCCTTCAGAAAAACTCATTTCAAGACTCTTGTACAACAACGCTCCTTCAGAAAACGCATTTAAAAACTCATGTACAACAACACTCCTTCAGAGAAACACATTTAAAAACTCATGTACAGTCCTTTACAGAAACACATTTCAAAACTCTTGCACTACAACACTGCTACAGAAAAACTCATTTCAAGATTCTTGTACAACAACGGTCCTTCACTCTTGTACAAAAAAAAAACACATTTCAAGACACTTGTACAACAACACTGCTACAGAAAAACTCATTTCAAGATTCTTGTACAACAACACTCCTTCATAAAAACGCATTTAAAAACTCATGTACACCGACAGTCCTTTACAGAAACGCATTTCAAAACTCATGTACAACGACAGTTGTTTACAGAAACACATTTCAAAACTCTTGCACTACAACACTGCTACAGAAAAACTCATTTCAAGATTCTTGTACAACAACGGTAATTCAGAAAAACTCATTTCAAGATTCTTGTACAACAACACTCCTTCATAAAAACGCACTTAAAAACTCATGTACAACGACAGTCGTTTACAGAAACGCATTTCAAAACTCATGTACAACGACAGTTGTTTACAGAAACACATTTCAAAACTCTTGCACTACAACACTGCTACAGAAAAACTCATTTCAAGATTCTTGTACAACAACACTCCTTCAGAAAAATGCATTTAAAAACTCATGTGAAACGACAGTCCTTTAGAGAAACACATATCAAAACTCTTGCACTACAACACTGCTACAGAAAAACTCATTTCAAGATTCTTGTACAAGAACGGTCCTTCAGAAAAACACATTTCAAGACACTTGTACAACAACACTCCTTCAGAAAACGCATTTAAAAACTCATGTACAACAACACTCCTTCAGAGAAACACATTTAAAAACTCATGTACAGTCCTTTACAGAAACACATTTCAAAACTCTTGCACTACAACACTGCTACAGAAAAACTCATTTCAAGATTCTTGTACAACAACACTCCTTCATAAAAACGCATTTAAAAACTCATGTACAACGACAGTCCTTTACAGAAACGCATTTCAAAACTCATGTACAACGACAGTTGTTTACAGAAACACATTTCAAAACTCTTGCACTACAACACTGCTACAGAAAAACTCATTTCAAGATTCTTGTACAACAACGGTCCTCCAGAAAAACACATTTCAAGACTCTTGTACAACAACGGTCCTTCAGAAAAACACATTTAAAAACTCATGCACAACAACAGTCCTTCACAGAAACACATTTCAAGACTCTTGTACAACAACAGTCCTTCAGAAAAACTCATTTCAAGATTCTTGTACAACAACACTCCTTCATAAAAACGCATTTAAAAACTCATGTACAACGACAGTCCTTTACAGAAACGCATTTCAAAACTCATGTACAACGACAGTTGTTTACAGAAACACATTTCAAAACTCTTGCACTACAACACTGCTACAGAAAAACTCATTTCAAGATTCTTGTACAACAACGGTAATTCAGAAAAACTCATTTCAAGATTCTTGTACAACAACACTAATTCATAAAAACACATTTAAAAACTCATGCACAACAACAGTCCTTCACAGAAACACATTTCAAGACTCTTGTACAACAACAGTCCTTCAGAAAAACTCATTTCAAGATTCTTGTACAACAACACTCCTTCATAAAAACGCATTTAAAAACTCATGTACAACGACAGTCCTTTACAGAAACGCATTTCAAAACTCATGTACAACGACAGTTGTTTACAGAAACACATTTCAAAACTCTTGCACTACAACACTGCTACAGAAAAACTCATTTCAAGATTCTTGTACAACAACGGTCCTTCAGAAAAACACATTTCAAGACTCTTGTACAACAACGCTCCTTCAGAAAAACACATTTCAAGACTCTTGTACAACAACGCTCCTTCAGAAAAACACATTTAAAAACTCATGTGCAACGACAGTCCTTTACAGAAACGCATTTCAAAACTCATGTACAACGACAGTTGTTTACAGAAACACATTTCAAAACTCTTGCACTACAACACTGCTACAGAAAAACTCATTTCAAGATTCTTGTACAACAACAGTCCTTCAGAAAAACTCATTTCAAGATTCTTGTACAACAACGGTCCTTCACAGAAACACATTTCAAAACTCTTGCACTACAACTCTGCTACAGAAAAACTCATTTCAAGATTCTTGTACAACAACAGTCCTTCAGAAAAACTCATTTCAAGATTCTTGTACAACAACACTCCTTCAGAAAAACACATTTAAAAACTCATGTGCAACAACACTCCTTCAAAGAAACACATTTAAAAACTCGTGTGAAACAACAGTCCTTTACAGAAACACATATCAAAACTCTTGCACTACAACACTGCTACAGAAAAACTCATTTCAAGATTCTTGTACAACAACGGTCCTTCAGAAAAACACATTTCAAGACTCTTGTACAACAACGCTCCTTCAGAAAAACACATTTAAAAACTCATGTGCAACGACAGTCCTTTACAGAAACGCATTTCAAAACTCATGTACAACGACAGTTGTTTACAGAAACACATTTCAAAACTCTTGCACTACAACACTGCTACAGAAAAACTCATTTCAAGATTCTTGTACAACAACGGTCCTTCAGAAAAACACATTTCAAGACTCTTGTACAACAACGCTCCTTCAGAAAAACACATTTCAAGACTCTTGTACAACAACGCTCCTTCAGAAAAACACATTTAAAAACTCATGTGCAACGACAGTCCTTTACAGAAACGCATTTCAAAACTCATGTACAACGACAGTTGTTTACAGAAACACATTTCAAAACTCTTGCACTACAACACTGCTACAGAAAAACTCATTTCAAGATTCTTGTACAACAACAGTCCTTCAGAAAAACTCATTTCAAGATTCTTGTACAACAACGGTCCTTCAGAAAAACACATTTCAAGACTCTTGTACAACAACGCTCCTTCAGAAAAACACATTTAAAAACTCATGTGCAACGACAGTCCTTTACAGAAACGCATTTCAAAACTCATGTGAAACGACAGTACTTTACAGAAACACATTTTAAAACTCTTGCACTACAACACTGCTACAGAAAAACTCATTTCAAGATTCTTGTACAACAACACTGCTACAGAAAAACTCATTTCAAGATTCTTGTACAACAACGGTCCTTCAGAAAAACACATTTCAAGACTCTTGTACAACAACGCTCCTTCAGAAAAACACATTTAAAAACTCATGTGCAACGACAGTCCTTTACAGAAACCCATTTCAAAACTCATGTACAACGACAGTTGTTTACAGAAACACATTTCAAAACTCTTGCACTACAACACTGCTAAAGAAAAACTCATTTCAAGATTCTTGTACAACAACACTCCTTCAGAAAAACACATTTAAAAACTCATGTGCAACAACACTCCTTCAAAGAAACACATTTAAAAACTCGTGTGAAACTACAGTCCTTTACAGAAACACATATCAAAACTCTTGCACTACAACACTGCTACAGAAAAACTCATTTCAAGATTCTTGTACAACAACGGTCCTTCAGAAAAACACATTTCAAGACTCTTGTACAACAACGCTCCTTCAGAAAAACACATTTAAAAACTCATGTAAAACGACAGTCCTTTACAGAAACACATTTCAAAACTCTTGCACTACAACACTGCTACAGAAAAACTCATTTCAAGATTCTTGTACAACAACACTCCTTCATAAAAACTCATTTCAAGATTCTTGTACAACAACGGTCCTTCAGAAAAACACATTTCAAGACTCTTGCACAACAACGCTCCTTCAGAAAAACACATTTAAAAACTCATGTAAAACGACAGTCCTTTACAGAAACACATTTCAAAACTCTTGCACTACAACACTGCTACAGAAAAACTCATTTCAAGATTCTTGTACAACAACACTCCTTCATAAAAACTCATTTCAAGATTCTTGTACAACAACGGTCCTCCAAAAAAACACATTTCAAGACTCTTGTACAACAACGCTCCTTCAGAAAAACACATTTAAAAACTCATGTGAAACGACAGTCCTTTACAGAAACACATATCAAAACTCTTGCACTACAACACTGCTACAGAAAAACTCATTTCAAGATTATTGTACAACAACACTCCTTCGTAAAAACGCATTTAAAAACTCATGTACAACGACAGTCCTTTACAGAAACGCATTTAAAAACTCATGCACAACAACAGTCCTTCACAGAAACACATTTCAAAACTCTTGCACTACAACTCTGCTACAGAAAAACTCATTTCAAGATTCTTGTACAACAACAGTCCTTCAGAAAAACTCATTTCAAGATTCTTGTACAACAACACTCCTTCAGAAAAACACATTTAAAAACTCATGTGCAACAACACTCCTTCAAAGAAACACATTTAAAAACTCGTGTGAAACTACAGTCCTTTACAGAAACACATATCAAAACTCTTGCACTACAACACTGCTACAGAAAAACTCATTTCAAGATTCTTGTACAACAACGGTCCTTCAGAAAAACACATTTCAAGACTCTTGTACAACAACGCTCCTTCAGAAAAACACATTTAAAAACTCATGTGCAACGACAGTCCTTTACAGAAACGCATTTCAAAACTCATGTACAACGACAGTTGTTTACAGAAACACATTTCAAAACTCTTGCACTACAACACTGCTACAGAAAAACTCATTTCAAGATTCTTGTACAACAACGGTCCTTCAGAAAAACACATTTCAAGACTCTTGTACAACAACGCTCCTTCAGAAAAACACATTTCAAGACTCTTGTACAACAACGCTCCTTCAGAAAAACACATTTAAAAACTCATGTGCAACGACAGTCCTTTACAGAAACGCATTTCAAAACTCATGTACAACGACAGTTGTTTACAGAAACACATTTCAAAACTCTTGCACTACAACACTGCTACAGAAAAACTCATTTCAAGATTCTTGTACAACAACACTCCTTCATAAAAACGCATTTAAAAACTCATGTACAACGACAGTCCTTTACAGAAACGCATTTCAAAACTCATGTACAACGACAGTTGTTTACAGAAACACATTTCAAAACTCTTGCACTACAACACTGCTACAGAAAAACTCATTTCAAGATTGTTGTACAACAACGGTCCTTCAGAAAAACACATTTCAAGACTCTTGTACAACAACGCTCCTTCAGAAAAACACATTTAAAAACTCATGTGCAACGACAGTCCTTTACAGAAACGTATTTCAAAACTCATGTACAACGACAGTTGTTTACAGAAACACATTTCAAAACTCTTGCACTACAACACTGCTACAGAAATACTCATTTCAAGATGCTTGTACAACAACGGTCCTTCAGAAAAACACATTTCAAGACTCTTGTACAACAACGCTCCTTCAGAAAAACACATTTAAAAACTCATGTAAAACGACAGTCCTTTACAGAAACACATATCAAAACTCTTGCACTACAACACTGCTACAGAAAAACTCATTTCAAGATTCTTGTACAACAACGGTCCTTCAGAAAAACACATTTCAAGACTCTTGTACAACAACGCTCCTTCAGAAAAACACATTTAAAAACTCATGTGCAACGACAGTCCTTTACAGAAACGCAATTCAAAACTCATGTACAACGACAGTTGTTTACAGAAACACATTTCAAAACTATTGCACTACAACACTGCTACAGAAAAACTCATTTCAAGATTCTTGTACAACAACGGTCCTTCAGAAAAACACATTTCAAGACTCTTGTACAACAACACTCCTTCAGAAAACGCATTTAAAAACTCATGTACAACAACACTCCTTCAGAAAAACACATTTAAAAACTCATGTACAACGACAGTCCTTTACAGAAACACATTTCAAAACTCTTGCACTACAACACTGCTACAGAAAAACTCATTTCAAGATTCTTGTACAACAACGGTCCTTCAGAAAAACACATTTCAAGACTCTTATACAACAACGCTCCTTCAGAAAAACACATTTAAAAACTCATGTGAAACGACAGTCCTTTACAGAAACACATATCAAAACTCTTGCACTACAACACTGCTACAGAAAAACTCATTTCAAGATTCTTGTACAACAATACTCCTTCATAAAAACGCATTTAAAAACTCATGTACAACGACAGTCCTTTACAGAAACGCATTTCAAAACTCATGTACAACGACAGTTGTTTACAGAAACACATTTCAGAACTCTTGCACTACAACTCTGCTACAGAAAAACTCATTTCAAGATTCTTGTACAACAACAGTCCTTCAGAAAAACTCATTTCAAGATTCTTGTACAACAACGGTCCTTCAGAAAAACACATTTCAAGACTCTTGTACAACAACGCTCCTTCAGAAAAACACATTTAAAAACTCATGTGCAACGAGAGTCCTTTACAGAAACGCATTTCAAAACTCATGTACAACGACAGTTGTTTACAGAAACACATTTCAAAACTCTTGCACTACAACACTGCTACAGAAAAACTCATTTCAAGATTCTTGTACAACAACACTCCTTCATAAAAACGCATTTAAAAACTCATGTACAACGACAGTCCTTTACAGAAACGCATTTCAAAACTCATGTACAACGACAGTTGTTTACAGAAACACATTTCAAAACTCTTGCACTACAACACTGCTACAGAAAAACTCATTTCAAGATTCTTGTACAACAAGAGTCCTTCAGAAAAACTCATTTCAAGATTCTTGTACAACAACGGTCCTTCAGAAAAACACATTTCAAGACTCTTGTACAACAACGCTCCTTCAGAAAAACACATTTAAAAACTCATGTGCAACGACAGTCCTTTACAGAAACGCATTTCAAAACTCATGTACAACGACAGTTGTTTACAGAAACACATTTCAAAACTCTTGCACTATAACACTGCTACAGAAAAACTCATTTCAAGATTCTTGTACAACAACGGTCCTTCAGAAAAACACATTTCAAGACTCTTGTACAACAACGCTCCTTCAGAAAAACACATTTAAAAACTCATGTGCAACGACAGTCCTTTACAGAAACGCATTTCAAAACTCATGTGAAACGACAGTACTTTACAGAAACACATTTCAAAACTCTTGCACTACAACACTGCTACAGAAAAACTCATTTCAAGATTCTTGTACAACAACGGTCCTTCAGAAAAACACATTTCAAGACTCTTGTACAACAACGCTCCTTCAGAAAAACACATTTAAAAACTCATGTAAAACGACAGTCCTTTACAGAAACACATTTCAAAACTCTTGCACTACAACACTGCTACAGAAAAACTCATTTCAAGATTCTTGTACAACAACACTCCTTCATAAAAACTCATTTCAAGATTCTTGTACAACAACGGTCCTTCAGAAAAACACATTTCAAGACTCTTGTACAACAACGCTCCTTCAGAAAAACACATTTAAAAACTCCTGTGAAACGACAGTCCTTTACAGAAACACATATCAAAACTCTTGCACTACAACACTGCTACAGAAAAACTCATTTCAAGATTATTGTACAACAACACTCCTTCGTAAAAACGCATTTAAAAACTCATGTACAACGACAGCCCTTTACAGAAACGCATTTCAAAACTCATGTACAACGACAGTTGTTTACAGAAACACATTTCAAAACTCTTGCACTACAACACTGCTACAGAAAAACTCATTTCAAGATTCTTGTACAACAACGGTCCTTCAGAAAACGCATTTAAAAACTCATGTACAACAACACTCCTTCAGAGAAACACATTTAAAAACTCATGCACAACAACAGTCCTTCACAGAAACACATTTCAAGACTCTTGTACAACAACAGTCCTTCAGAAAAACTCATTTCAAGATTCTTGTACAACAACGGTCATTCAGAAAAACACATTTCAAGACTCTTGTACAACAACACTCCTTCAGAAAAACACATTTAAAAACTCATGTGCAACAACACTCCTTCAGAGAAACACATTTAAAAACTCGTGTGAAACTACAGTCCTTTACAGAAACACATATCAAAACTCTTGCACTACAACACTGCTACAGAAAAACTCATTTCAAGATTCTTGTACAACAACGGTCCTTCAGAAAAACACATTTCAAGACTCTTGTACAACAACGCTCCTTCAGAAAAACACATTTAAAAACTCATGTGCAACGACAGTCCTTTACAGAAACGCATTTCAAAACTCATGTACAACGACAGTTGTTTACAGAAACACATTTCAAAACTCTTGCACTACAACACTGCTACAGAAAAACTCATTTCAAGATTCTTGTACAACAACGGTCCTTCAGAAAAACACATTTCAAGACTCTTGTACAACAACGCTCCTTCAGAAAAACACATTTCAAGACTCTTGTACAACAACGCTCCTTCAGAAAAACACATTTAAAAACTCATGTGCAACGACAGTCCTTTACAGAAACGCATTTCAAAACTCATGTACAACGACAGTTGTTTACAGAAACACATTTCAAAACTCTTGCACTACAACACTGCTACAGAAAAACTCATTTCAAGATTCTTGTACAACAACAGTCCTTCAGAAAAACTCATTTCAAGATTCTTGTACAACAACGGTCCTTCAGAAAAACACATTTCAAGACTCTTGTACAACAACGCTCCTTCAGAAAAACACATTTAAAAACTCATGTGCAACGACAGTCCTTTACAGAAACGCATTTCAAAACTCATGTGAAACGACAGTACTTTACAGAAACACATTTCAAAACTCTTGCACTACAACACTGCTACAGAAAAACTCATTTCAAGATTCTTGTACAACAACAGTCCTTCAGAAAAACTCATTTCAAGATTCTTGTACAACAACGGTCCTTCAGAAAAACACATTTCAAGACTCTTGTACAACAACGCTCCTTCAGAAAAACACATTTAAAAACTCATGTGCAACGACAGTCCTTTACAGAAACGTATTTCAAAACTCATGTACAACGACAGTTGTTTACAGAAACACATTTCAAAACTCTTGCACTACAACACTGCTACAGAAATACTCATTTCAAGATTCTTGTACAACAACGGTCCTTCAGAAAAACACATTTCAAGACTCTTGTACAACAACGCTCCTTCAGAAAAACACATTTAAAAACTCATGTAAAACGACAGTCCTTTACAGAAACACATTTCAAAACTCTTGCACTACAACACTGCTACAGAAAAACTCATTTCAAGATTCTTGTACAACAACACTCCTTCATAAAAACTCATTTCAAGATTCTTGTACAACAACGGTCCTTCAGAAAAACACATTTCAAGACTCTTGTACAACAACGCTCCTTCAGAAAAACACATTTAAAAACTCATGTGAAACGACAGTCCTTTACAGAAACATATATCAAAACTCTTGCACTACAACACTGCTACAGAAAAACTCATTTCAAGATTCTTGTACAACAACACTCCTTCATAAAACCGCTTTTAAAAACTCATGTACAATGACAGTCCTTTACAGAAACGCATTTCAAAACTCATGTACAACGACAGTTGTTTACAGAAACACATTTCAAAACTCTTGCACTACAACACTGCTACAGAAAAACTCATTTCAAGATTCTTGTACAACAACGGTCCTTCAGAAAACGCATTTAAAAACTCATGTACAACAACACTCCTTCAGAGAAACACATTTAGAAACACATGCACAACAACAGTCCTTCACAGAAACACATTTCAAGACTCTTGTACAACAACAGTGCTTCAGAAAAACTCATTTCAAGATTCTTGTACAACAACGGTCCTTCAGAAAAACACATTTCAAGACTCTTGTACAACAACAGTCCTTCAGAGAAACACATTTAAAAACTCATGCACAACAACAGTCCTTCACAGAAACACATTTCAAGACTCTTGTACAACAACAGTCCTTCAGAAAAACTCATTTCAAGATTCTTGTACAACAACGGTCCTTCAGAAAAACACATTTCAAGACTCTTGTACAACAACACTCCTTCAGAGAAACACATTTAAAAACTCATGCACAACAACAGTCCTTCACAGAAACACATTTCAAGACTCTTGTACAACAACAGTCCTTCAGAAAAACTCATTTCAAGATTCTTGTACAACAACGGTCCTTCAGAAAAACACATTTCAAGACTCTTGTACAACAACACTCCTTCAGAGAAACACATTTAAAAACTCATGCACAACAACAGTCCTTCACAGAAACACATTTCAAGACTCTTGTACAACAACAGTCCTTCAGAAAAACTCATTTCAAGATTCTTGTACAACAACGGTCCTTCAGAAAAACACATTTCAAGACTCTTGTACAACAACACTCCTTCAGAAAAACACATTTAAAAACTCATGTGCAACAACACTCCTTCAGAGAAACACATTTAAAAACTCGTGTGAAACTACAGTCCTTTACAGAAACACATTTCAAAACTCTTGCACTACAACACTGCTACAGAAAAACTCATTTCAAGATTCTTGTACAACAACGGTCCTTCAGAAAAACACATTTCAAGACTCTTGTACAACAACGCTCCTTCAGAAAAACACATTTAAAAACTCATGTGCAACGACAGTCCTTTACAGAAACGCATTTCAAAACTCATGTACAACGACAGTTGTTTACAGAAACACATTTCAAAACTCTTGCACTACAACACTGCTACAGAAAAACTCATTTCAAGATTATTGTACAACAACACTCCTTCGTAAAAACGCATTTAAAAACTCATGTACAACGACAGTCCTTTACAGAAACGCATTTCAAAACTCATGTACAACGACAGTTGTTTACAGAAACACATTTCAAAACTCTTGCACTACAACACTGCTACAGAAAAACTCATTTCAAGATTCTTGTACAACAACGGTCCTTCAGAAAACGCATTTAAAAACTCATGTACAACAACACTCCTTCAGAGAAACACATTTAAAAACTCATGCACAACAACAGTCCTTCACAGAAACACATTTCAAGACTCTTGTACAACAACAGTCCTTCAGAAAAACTCATTTCAAGATTCTTGTACAACAACGGTCATTCAGAAAAACACATTTCAAGACTCTTGTACAACAACACTCCTTCAGAAAAACACATTTAAAAACTCATGTGCAACAACACTCCTTCAGAGAAACACATTTAAAAACTCGTGTGAAACTACAGTCCTTTACAGAAACACATATCAAAACTCTTGCACTACAACACTGCTACAGAAAAACTCATTTCAAGATTCTTCTACAACAACAGTCCTTCAGAAAAACTCATTTCAAGATTCTTGTACAACAACGGTCCTTCAGAAAAACACATTTCAAGACTCTTGTACAACAACGCTCCTTCAGAAAAACACATTTAAAAACTCATGTGCAACGACAGTCCTTTACAGAAACGCATTTCGAAACTCATGTGAAACGACAGTACTTTACAGAAACACATTTTAAAACTCTTGCACTACAACACTGCTACAGAAAAACTCATTTCAAGATTCTTGTACAACAACACTGCTACAGAAAAACTCATTTCAAGATTCTTGTACAACAACGGTCCTTCAGAAAAACACATTTCAAGACTCTTGTACAACAACGCTCCTTCAGAAAAACACATTTAAAAACTCATGTGCAACGACAGTCCTTTAGAGAAACGCATTTCAAAACTCATGTACAACGACAGTTGTTTACAGAAACACATTTCAAAACTCTTGCACTACAACACTGCTACAGAAAAACTCATTTCAAGATTCTTGTACAACAACGGTCCTTCAGAAAAACACATTTCAAGACTCTTGTACAACAACGCTCCTTCAGAAAAACACATTTCAAGACTCTTGTACAACAACGCTCCTTCAGAAAAACACATTTAAAAACTCATGTGCAACGACAGTCCTTTACAGAAACGCATTTCAAAACTCATGTACAACGACAGTTGTTTACAGAAACACATTTCAAAACTCTTGCACTACAACACTGCTACAGAAAAACTCATTTCAAGATTCTTGTACAACAACAGTCCTTCAGAAAAACTCATTTCAAGATTCTTGTACAACAACGGTCCTTCAGAAAAACACATTTCAAGACTCTTGTACAACAACGCTCCTTCAGAAAAACACATTTAAAAACTCATGTGCAACGACAGTCCTTTACAGAAACGCATTTCAAAACTCATGTGAAACGACAGTACTTTACAGAAACACATTTCAAAACTCTTGCACTACAACACTGCTACAGAAAAACTCATTTCAAGATTCTTGTACAACAACAGTCCTTCAGAAAAACTCATTTCAAGATTCTTGTACAACAACGGTCCTTCAGAAAAACACATTTCAAGACTCTTGTACAACAACGCTCCTTCAGAAAAACACATTTAAAAACTCATGTGCAACGACAGTCCTTTACAGAAACGTATTTCAAAACTCATGTACAACGACAGTTGTTTACAGAAACACATTTCAAAACTCTTGCACTACAACACTGCTACAGAAATACTCATTTCAAGATTCTTGTACAACAACGGTCCTTCAGAAAAACACATTTCAAGACTCTTGTACAACAACGCTCCTTCAGAAAAACACATTTAAAAACTCATGTAAAACGACAGTCCTTTACAGAAACACATTTCAAAACTCTTGCACTACAACACTGCTACAGAAAAACTCATTTCAAGATTCTTGTACAACAACACTCCTTCATAAAAACTCATTTCAAGATTCTTGTACAACAACGGTCCTTCAGAAAAACACATTTCAAGACTCTTGTACAACAACGCTCCTTCAGAAAAACACATTTAAAAACTCATGTGAAACGACAGTCCTTTACAGAAACACATATCAAAACTCTTGCACTACAACACTGCTACAGAAAAACTCATTTCAAGATTCTTGTACAACAACACTCCTTCATAAAAACGCTTTTAAAAACTCATGTACAATGACAGTCCTTTACAGAAACGCATTTCAAAACTCATGTACAACGACAGTTGTTTACAGAAACACATTTCAAAACTCTTGCACTACAACACTGCTACAGAAAAACTCATTTCAAGATTCTTGTACAACAACGGTCCTTCAGAAAACGCATTTAAAAACTCATGTACAACAACAACCCTTCAGAGAAACACATTTAGAAACACATGCACAACAACAGTCCTTCACAGAAACACATTTCAAGACTCTTGTACAACAACAGTCCTTCAGAAAAACTCATTTCAAGATTCTTGTACAACAACGGTCCTTCAGAAAAACACATTTCAAGACTCTTGTACAACAACAGTCCTTCAGAGAAACACATTTAAAAACTCATGCACAACAACAGTCCTTCACAGAAACACATTTCAAGACTCTTGTACAACAACAGTCCTTCAGAAAAACTCATTTCAAGATTCTTGTACAACAACGGTCCTTCAGAAAAACACATTTCAAGACTCTTGTACAACAACACTCCTTCAGAGAAACACATTTAAAAACTCATGCACAACAACAGTCCTTCACAGAAACACATTTCAAGACTCTTGTACAACAACAGTCCTTCAGAAAAACTCATTTCAAGATTCTTGTACAACAACGGTCCTTCAGAAAAACACATTTCAAGACTCTTGTACAACAACACTCCTTCAGAGAAACACATTTAAAAACTCATGCACAACAACAGTCCTTCACAGAAACACATTTCAAGACTCTTGTACAACAACAGTCCTTCAGAAAAACTCTTTTCAAGATTCTTGTACAACAACGGTCCTTCAGAAAAACACATTTCAAGACTCTTGTACAACAACACTCCTTCAGAAAAACACATTTAAAAACTCATGTGCAACAACACTCCTTCAGAGAAACACATTTAAAAACTCGTGTGAAACTACAGTCCTTTACAGAAACACATTTCAAAACTCTTGCACTACAACACTGCTACAGAAAAACTCATTTCAAGATTCTTGTACAACAACGGTCCTTCAGAAAAACACATTTCAAGACTCTTGTACAACAACGCTCCTTCAGAAAAACACATTTAAAAACTCATGTGCAACGACAGTCCTTTACAGAAACGCATTTCAAAACTCATGTACAACGACAGTTGTTTACAGAAACACATTTCAAAACTCTTGCACTACAACACTGCTACAGAAAAACTCATTTCAAGATTCTTGTACAACAACGGTCCTTCAGAAAACGCATTTAAAAACTCATGTACAACAACACTCCTTCAGAGAAACACATTTAAAAACTCGTGTGAAACTACAGTCCTTTACAGAAACACATTTCAAAACTCTTGCACTACAACACTGCTACAGAAAAACTCATTTCAAGATTCTTGTACAACAACGGTCCTTCAGAAAACCACATTTCAAGACTCTTGTACAACAACACTCCTTCAGAAAAACACATTTAAAAACTCATGTGCAACAACACTCCTTCAGAGAAACACATTTAAAAACTCGTGTGAAACTACAGTCCTTTACAGAAACACATTTCAAAACTCTTGCACTACAACACTGCTACAGAAAAACTCATTTCAAGATTCTTGTACAACAACGGTCCTTCAGAAAAACACATTTCAAGACTCTTGTACAACAACACTCCTTCAGAGAAACACATTTAGAAACACATGCACAACAACAGTCCTTCACAGAAACACATTTCAAGACTCTTGTACAACAACAGTCCTTCAGAAAAACTCATTTCAAGATTCTTGTACAACAACGGTCCTTCAGAAAAACACATTTCAAGACTCTTGTACAACAACAGTCCTTCAGAGAAACACATTTAAAAACTCATGCACAACAACAGTCCTTCACAGAAACACATTTCAAGACTCTTGTACAACAACAGTCCTTCAGAAAAACTCATTTCAAGATTCTTGTACAACAACGGTCCTTCAGAAAAACACATTTCAAGACTCTTGTACAACAACACTCCTTCAGAGAAACACATTTAAAAACTCATGCACAACAACAGTCCTTCACAGAAACACATTTCAAGACTCTTGTACAACAACAGTCCTTCAGAAAAACTCATTTCAAGATTCTTGTACAACAACGGTCCTTCAGAAAAACACATTTCAAGACTCTTGTACAACAACGCTCCTTCAGAAAAACACATTTAAAAACTCATGCACAACAACAGTCCTTCACAGAAACACATTTCAAGACTCTTGTACAACAACAGTCCTTCAGAAAAACTCATTTCAAGATTCTTGTACAACAACGGTCCTTCAGAAAAACACATTTCAAGACTCTTGTACAACAACACTCCTTCAGAGAAACACATTTAAAAACTCATGCACAACAACAGTCCTTCACAGAAACACATTTCAAGACTCTTGTACAACAACAGTCCTTCAGAAAAACTCATTTCAAGATTCTTGTACAACAACGGTCCTTCAGAAAAACACATTTCAAGACTCTTGTACAACAACGGTCCTTCAGAAAAACACATTTCAAGACTCTTGTACAACAACACTCCTTCAGAGAAACACATTTAGAAACACATGCACAACAACAGTCCTTCACAGAAACACATTTCAAGACTCTTGTACAACAACAGTCCTTCAGAAAAACTCATTTCAAGATTCTTGTACAACAACGGTCCTTCAGAAAAACACATTTCAAGACTCTTGTACAACAACAGTCCTTCAGAAAAACTCATTTCAAGATTCTTGTACAACAACGGTCCTTCAGAAAAACACATTTCAAGACTCTTGTACAACAACAGTCCTTCAGAGAAACACATTTAAAAACTCATGCACAACAACAGTCCTTCAGAAAAACACATTTCAAGACTCTTGTACAACAACACTCCTTCAGAGAAACACATTTAAAAACTCATGCACAACAACAGTCCTTCACAGAAACACATTTCAAGACTCTTGTACAACAACAGTCCTTCAGAAAAACTCATTTCAAGATTCTTGTACAACAACGGTCCTTCAGAAAAACACATTTCAAGACTCTTGTACAACAACACTCCTTCAGAAAAACACATTTAAAAACTCATGTGCAACAACACTCCTTCAGAGAAACACATTTAAAAACTCGTGTGAAACTACAGTCCTTTACAGAAACACATTTCAAAACTCTTGCACTACAACACTGCTACAGAAAAACTCATTTCAAGATTCTTGTACAACAACGGTGATTCAGAAAAACACATTTCAAGACTCTTGTACAACAACGCTCCTTCAGAAAAACACATTTAGAAACTCATGTGCAACGACAGTCCTTTACAGAAACGCATTTCAAAACTCATGTACAACGACAGTTGTTTACAGAAACACATTTCAAAACTCTTGCACTACAACACTGCTACAGAAAAACTCATTTCAAGATTCTTGTACAACAACGGTCCTTCACAGAAACACATTTAAAAACTCGTGTGAAACTACAGTCCTTTACAGAAACATATATCAAAACTCTTGCACTACAACACTGCTACAGAAAAACTCATGTCAAGATTCTTGTACAACAACGGTCCTTCAGAAAAACACATTTCAAGA
This sequence comes from Xylota sylvarum, assembly GCA_905220385.1. NCBI lineage: Eukaryota > Metazoa > Arthropoda > Insecta > Diptera > Syrphidae > Xylota > Xylota sylvarum. Next base: position 562,308 of record CAJMZQ010000090.1, read on the forward strand.
TTTTTGTACAACAACGGTCCTTCAGAAAAACACATTTCAAGACTCTTGTACAACAACGCTTCTTCAGAAAAACACATTTAAAAACTCATGTGAAACGACAGTCCTTTACAGAAACACATATCAAAACTCTTGCACTACAACACTGCTACAGAAAAACTCATTTCAAGATTCTTGTACAACAACACTCCTTCATAAAAACGCATTTAAAAACTCATGTACAACGACAGTCCTTTACAGAAACGCATTTCAAAACTCATGTACAACGACAGTTGTTTACAGAAACACATTTCAAAACTCTTGCACTACAACACTGCTACAGAAAAACTCATTTCAAGATTCTTGTACAACAACAGTCCTTCAGAAAAACTCATTTCAAGATTCTTGTACAACAACGGTCCTTCAGAAAAACACATTTCAAGACTCTTGTACAACAACGCTCCTTCAGAAAAACACATTTAAAAACTCATGTGCAACGACAGTCCTTTACAGAAACGCATTTCAAAACTCATGTACAACGACAGTTGTTTACAGAAACACATTTCAAAACTCTTGCACTACAACACCGCTACAGAAAAACTCATTTCAAGATTCTTTTACAACAACACTCCTTCATAAAAACGCATTTAAAAACTCATGTACAACGACAGTCCTTTACAGAAACGCATTTCAAAACTCATGTACAAAGACAGTTGTTTACAGAAACACATTTCAAAACTCTTGCACTACAACACTGCTACAGAAAAACTCATTTCAAGATTCTTGTACAACAACAGTCCTTCAGAAAAACTCATTTCAAGATTCTTGTACAACAACGGTCCTTCAGAAAAACACATTTCAATACTCTTGTACAACAACGCTCCTTCAGAAAAACACATTTAAAAACTCATGTGCAACGACTGTCCTTTACAGAAACGCATTTCAAAACTCATGTACAACGACAGTTGTTTACAGAAACACATTTCAAAACTCTTGCACTACAACACTGCTACAGAAAAACTCATTTCAAGATTCTTGTACAACAACGGTCCTTCATAAAAACGCATTTAAAAACTCATGTACAACGACAGTCCTTTACAGAAACGTATTTCAAAACTCATGTACAACGACAGTTGTTTACAGAAACACATTTCAAAACTCTTGCACTACAAGACTGCTACAGAAAAACTCATTTCAAGATTCTTGTACAACAACAGTCCTTCAGAAAAACTCATTTCAAGATTCTTGTACAACAACGGTCCTTCACAAAAACACATTTCAAAACTCTTGTACAACAACGCTCCTTCAGAAAAACACATTTAAAAACTCATGTGAAACGACAGTCCTTCAGAGAAACACATTTAGAAACTCATGTGAAACTACAGTCCTTTACAGAAACACATATCAAAACTCTTGCACTACAACACTGCTACAGAAAAACTCATTTCAAGATTCTTGTACCACAACGGTCCTTCATAAAAACGCATTTAAAAACTCATGTACAACGACAGTCCTTTACAGAAACGCATTTCAAAACTCATGTACAACGACAGTTGTTTACAGAAACACATTTCAAAACTCTTGCACTACAACACTGCTACAGAAAAACTCATTTCAAGATTCTTGTACAACAACAGTCCTTCAGAAAAACTCATTTCAAGATTCTTGTATAAAAACAGTCCTTCAGAAAAACTCATTTCAAGACTCTTGTACAACAACGGTCCTTCAGAAAAACACATTTCAAAACTCTTGTACAACAACGCTCCTTCAGAAAAACACATTTAAAAACTCATGTGAAACGACAGTCCTTCAGAGAAACACATTTAGAAACTCATGTGAAACTACAGTCCTTTACAGAAACACATATCAAAACTCTTGCACTACAACACTGCTACAGAAAAACACATTTCAAGACTCTTGTACAACAACACTCCTTCAGAAAAACACATTTAAAAACTCATGTACAACGACAGTCCTTTACAGAAACGCATTTCAAAACTCATGTACAACGACAGTTGTTTACAGAAACACATTTCAAAACTCTTGCACTACAACACTGCTACAGAAAAACTCATTTCAAGATTCTTGTACAACAACGGTCCTTCAGAAAAACACATTTCAAGACTCTTGTACAACAACGCTATTTCAGAAAAACACATTTAGAAACTCATGTGCAACGACAGTCCTTTACAGAAACGCATTTCAAAACTCATGTACAACGACAGTTGTTTACAGAAACACATTTCAAAACTCTTGCACTACAACACTGCTACAGAAAAACTCATTTCAAGATTCTTGTACAACAACGGTCCTTCACAGAAACACATTTAAAAACTCGTGTGAAACTACAGTCCTTTACAGAAACATATATCAAAACTCTTGCACTACAACACTGCTACAGAAAAACTCATTTCAAGATTCTTGTACAACAACGCTCCTTCAGAAAAACACATTTCAAGATTCTTGTACAACAACGGTCCTTCAGAAAAACACATTTCAAGACTCTTGTACAACAACGCTCCTTCAGAAAAACACATTTAAAAACTCATGTGAAACGACAGTCCTTTACAGAAACACATATCAAAACTCTTGCACTACAACACTGCTACAGAAAAACTCATTTCAAGATTCTTGTACAACAACACTCCTTCATAAAAACGCATTTAAAAACTCATGTACAACGACAGTCCTTTACAGAAACGCATTTCAAAACTCATGTACAACGACAGTTGTTTACAGAAACACATTTCAAAACTCTTGCACTACAACACTGCTACAGAAAAACTCATTTCAAGATTCTTGTACAACAACAGTCCTTCAGAAAAACTCATTTCAAGATTCTTGTACAACAACGGTCCTTCAGAAAAACACATTTCAAGACTCTTGTACAACAACGCTCCTTCAGAAAAACACATTTAAAAACTCATGTGCAACGACAGTCCTTTACAGAAACGCATTTCAAAACTCATGTACAACGACAGTTCTTTACAGAAACACATTTCAAAACTCTTGCACTACAACACCGCTACAGAAAAACTCATTTCAAGATTCTTGTACAACAACACTCCTTCATAAAAACGCATTTAAAAACTCATGTACAACGACAGTCCTTTACAGAAACGCATTTCAAAACTCATGTACAAAGACAGTTGTTTACAGAAACACATTTCAAAACTCTTGCACTACAACATTGCTACAGAAAAACTCATTTCAAGATTCTTGTACAACAACAGTCCTTCAGAAAAACTCATTTCAAGATTCTTGTACAACAACGGTCCTTCAGAAAAACACATTTCAATACTCTTGTACAACAACGCTCCTTCAGAAAAACACATTTAAAAACTCATGTGCAACGACAGTCCTTTACAGAAACGCATTTCAAAACTCATGTACAACGACAGTTGTTTACAGAAACACATTTCAAAACTCTTGCACTACAACACTGCTACAGAAAAACTCATTTCAAGATTCTTGTACAACAACGGTCCTTCATAAAAACGCATTTAAAAACTCATGTACAACGACAGTCCTTTACAGAAACGTATTTCAAAACTCATGTACAACGACAGTTGTTTACAGAAACACATTTCAAAACTCTTGCACTACAACACTGCTACAGAAAAACTCATTTCAAGATTCTTGTACAACAACAGTCCTTCAGAAAAACTCATTTCAAGATTCTTGTACAACAAGAATCACAAAAACACATTTCAAAACTCTTGTACAGCAACGCTCCTTCAGAAAAACACATTTAAAAACTCATGTGAAACGACAGTCCTTCAGAGAAACACATTTAGAAACTCATTTGAAACTACAGTCCTTTACAGAAACACATATCAAAACTCTTGCACTACAACACTGCTACAGAAAAACTCATTTCAAGATTCTTGTACAACAACGGTCCTTCATAAAAACGCATTTAAAAACTCATGTACAACGACAGTCCTTTACAGAAACGCATTTCAAAACTCATGTACAACGACAGTTGTTTACAGAAACACATTTCAAAACTCTTGCACTACAACACTGCTACAGAAAAACTCATTTCAAGATTCTTGTACAACAACAGTCATTCAGAAAAACTCATTTCAAGATTCTTGTATAAAAACAGTCCTTCAGAAAAACTCATTTCAAGACTCTTGTACAACAACAGTCCTTCAGAAAACGCATTTAAAAACTCATGTACAACAACACTCCTTCAGAGAAACACATTTAAAAACTCATGTGCAACGACAGTCCTTTACAGAAACGCATTTCAAAACTCATGTACAACGACAGTTGTTTACAGAAACACATTTCAAAACTCTTGCACTACAACACTGCTACAGAAAAACTCATTTCAAGATTCTTGTACAACAACAGTCCTTCAGAAAAACTCATTTCAAGATTCTTGTACAACAACGGTCCTTCATAAAAACGCATTTAAAAACTCATGTACAACGACAGTCCTTTACAGAAACGCATTTCAAAACTCATGTACAACGACAGTTGTTTATAGAAACACATTTCAAAACTCTTGCACTACAACACTGCTACAGAAAAACTCATTTCAAGATTCTTGTACAACAACAGTCCTTCAGAAAAACTCATTTCAAGATTCTTGTACAACAACGCTCCTTCAGAAAAACACATTTAAAAACTCATGTGAAACGACAGTCCTTTACAGAAACGCATTTAAAAACTCATGTACAACGACAGTCCTTTACAGAAGCGCATTTCAAAACTCATGTACAGCGACAGTTGTTTACAGAAACACATTTCAAAACTCTTGCCCTACAACACTGCTACAGAAAAACTCATTTCAAGATTCTTGTACAACAACAGTCCTTCAGAAAAACTCATTTCAAGATTCTTGTACAACAACGGTCCTTCAGAAAAACACATTTCAAGACTCTTGTACAACAACGCTCCTTCAGAAAAACACATTTAAAAACTCATGTGCAACAACACTCCTTCAGAGAAACACATTTAAAAACTCTTGCACTACAACACTGCTACAGAAAAACTCATTTCAAGATTCTTGTACAACAACAGTCCTTCAGAAAAACTCATTTCAAGATTCTTGTACAACAACGGTCCTTCAGAAAAACACATTTCAATACTCTTGTACAACAACGCTCCTTCAGAAAAACACATTTAAAAACTCATGTGCAACGACAGTCCTTTACAGAAACGCATTTCAAAACTCATGTACAACGACAGTTGTTTACAGAAACACATTTCAAAACTCTTGCACTACAACACTGCTACAGAAAAACTCATTTCAAGATTCTTGTACAACAACGGTCCTTCATAAAAACGCATTTAAAAACTCATGTACAACGACAGTCCTTTACAGAAACGCATTTCAAAACTCATGTACAACGACAGTTGTTTACAGAAACACATTTCAAAACTCTTGCACTACAACTCTGCTACAGAAAAACTCATTTCAAGATTCTTGTACAACAACAGTCCTTCAGAAAAACTCATTTCAAGATTCTTGTACAACAACGGTCCTTCAGAAAAACACATTTCAAAACTCTTGTACAACAACGCTCCTTCAGAAAAACACATTTAAAAACTCATGTGCAACGACAGTCCTTTACAGAAACGCATTTCAAAACTCATGTACAACGACAGTTGTTTACAGAAACACATTTCAAAACTCTTGCACTACAACACTGCTACAGAAAAACTCATTTCAAGATTCTTGTACAACAACACTCCTTCATAAAAACGCATTTAAAAACTCATGTACAACGACAGTCCTTTACAGAAACGCATTTCAAAACTCATGTACAACGACAGTTGTTTACAGAAACACATTTCAAAACTCTTGCACTACAACACTGCTACAGAAAAACTCATTTCAAGATTCTTGTACAACAAGAGTCCTTCAGAAAAACTCATTTCAAGATTCTTGTACAACAACGGTCCTTCAGAAAAACACATTTAAAAACTCATGTGCAACGACAGTCCTTTACAGAAACGCATTTCAAAACTCATGTGAAACGACAGTACTTTACAGAAACACATTTCAAAACTCTTGCACTACAACACTGCTACAGAAAAACTCATTTCAAGATTCTTGTACAACAACAGTCCTTCAGAAAAACTCATTTCAAGATTCTTGTACAACAACGGTCCTTCATAAAAACGCATTTAAAAACTCATGTACAACGACAGTCCTTTACAGAAACGCATTTCAAAACTCATGTACAACGACAGTTGTTTACAGAAACACATTTCAAAACTCTTGCACTACAACACTGCTACAGAAAAACTCATTTCAAGATTCTTGTACAACAAGAGTCCTTCAGAAAAACTCATTTCAAGATTCTTGTACAACAACGGTCCTTCAGAAAAACACATTTAAAAACTCATGTGCAACGACAGTCCTTTACAGAAACGCATTTCAAAACTCATGTACAACGACAGTTGTTTACAGAAACACATTTCAAAACTCTTGCACTACAACACTGCTACAGAAAAACTCATTTCAAGATTCTTGTACAACAACAGTCCTTCAGAAAAACTCATTTCAAGATTCTTGTACAACAACGGTCCTTCATAAAAACGCATTTAAAAACTCATGTACAACGACAGTCCTTTACAGAAACGCATTTCAAAACTCATGTACAACGACAGTTGTTTACAGAAACACATTTCAAAACTCTTGCACTACAACACTGCTACAGAAAAACTCATTTCAAGATTCTTGTACAACAACAGTCCTTCAGAAAAACTCATTTCAAGATTCTTGTACAACAACGCTCCTTCAGAAAAACACATTTAAAAACTCATGTGAAACGACAGTCCTTTACAGAAACGCATTTAAAAACTCATGTACAACGACAGTCCTTTACAGAAGCGCATTTCAAAACTCATGTACAGCGACAGTTGTTTACAGAAACACATTTCAAAACTCTTGCCCTACAACACTGCTACAGAAAAACTCATTTCAAGATTCTTGTACAACAACAGTCCTTCAGAAAAACTCATTTCAAGATTCTTGTACAACAACGGTCCTTCAGAAAAACACATCTCAAGACTCTTGTACAACAACGCTCCTTCAGAAAAACACATTTAAAAACTCATGTGCAACAACACTCCTTCAGAGAAACACATTTAAAAACTCTTGCACTACAACACTGCTACAGAAAAACTCATTTCAAGATTCTTGTACAACAACAGTCCTTCAGAAAAACTCATTTCAAGATTCTTGTACAACAACGGTCCTTCAGAAAAACACATTTCAATACTCTTGTACAACAACGCTCCTTCAGAAAAACACATTTAAAAACTCATGTGCAACGACAGTCCTTTACAGAAACGCATTTCAAAACTCATGTACAACGACAGTTGTTTACAGAAACACATTTCAAAACTCTTGCACTACAACACTGCTACAGAAAAACTCATTTCAAGATTCTTGTACAACAACGGTCCTTCATAAAAACGCATTTAAAAACTCATGTACAACGACAGTCCTTTACAGAAACGCATTTCAAAACTCATGTACAACGACAGTTGTTTACAGAAACACATTTCAAAACTCTTGCACTACAACTCTGCTACAGAAAAACTCATTTCAAGATTCTTGTACAACAACAGTCCTTCAGAAAAACTCATTTCAAGATTCTTGTACAACAACGGTCCTTCAGAAAAACACATTTCAAAACTCTTGTACAACAACGCTCCTTCAGAAAAACACATTTAAAAACTCATGTGCAACGACAGTCCTTTACAGAAACGCATTTCAAAACTCATGTACAACGACAGTTGTTTACAGAAACACATTTCAAAACTCTTGCACTACAACACTGCTACAGAAAAACTCATTTCAAGATTCTTGTACAACAACACTCCTTCATAAAAACGCATTTAAAAACTCATGTACAACGACAGTCCTTTACAGAAACGCATTTCAAAACTCATGTACAACGACAGTTGTTTACAGAAACACATTTCAAAACTCTTGCACTACAACACTGCTACAGAAAAACTCATTTCAAGATTCTTGTACAACAAGAGTCCTTCAGAAAAACTCATTTCAAGATTCTTGTACAACAACGGTCCTTCAGAAAAACACATTTAAAAACTCATGTGCAACGACAGTCCTTTACAGAAACGCATTTCAAAACTCATGTGAAACGACAGTACTTTACAGAAACACATTTCAAAACTCTTGCACTACAACACTGCTACAGAAAAACTCATTTCAAGATTCTTGTACAACAACACTCCTTCAGAAAAACTCATTTCAAAATTCTTGTACAACAACGGTCCTTCAGAAAAACACATTTCAAGACTCTTGTACAACAACGCTCCTTCAGAAAAACACATTTAAAAACTCATGTGCAACGACAGTCCTTTACAGAAACGTATTTCAAAACTCATGTACAACGACAGTTGTTTACAGAAACACATTTCAAAACTCTTGCACTACAACACTGCTACAGAAATACTCATTTCAAGATGCTTGTACAACAACGGTCCTTCAGAAAAACACATTTCAAGACTCTTGTACAACAACGCTCCTTCAGAAAAACACATTTAAAAACTCATGTAAAACGACAGTCCTTTACAGAAACACATATCAAAACTCTTGCACTACAACACTGCTACAGAAAAACTCATTTCAAGATTCTTGTACAACAACGGTCCTTCAGAAAAACACATTTCAAGACTCTTGTACAACAACGCTCCTTCAGAAAAACACATTTAAAAACTCATGTGCAACGACAGTCCATTACAGAAACGCAATTCAAAACTCATGTACAACGACAGTTGTTTACAGAAACACATTTCAAAACTATTGCACTACAACACTGCTACAGAAAAACTCATTTCAAGATTCTTGTACAACAACGGTCCTTCAGAAAAACACATTTCAAGACTCTTGTACAACAACACTCCTTCAGAAAACGCATTTAAAAACTCATGTACAACAACACTCCTTCAGAAAAACACATTTAAAAACTCATGTACAACGACAGTCCTTTACAGAAACACATTTCAAAACTCTTGCACTACAACACTGCTACAGAAAAACTCATTTCAAGATTCTTGTACAACAACGGTCCTTCAGAAAAACACATTTCAAGACTCTTATACAACAACGCTCCTTCAGAAAAACACATTTAAAAACTCATGTGAAACGACAGTCCTTTACAGAAACACATATCAAAACTCTTGCACTACAACACTGCTACAGAAAAACTCATTTCAAGATTCTTGTACAACAATACTCCTTCATAAAAACGCATTTAAAAACTCATGTACAACTACAGTCCTTTACAGAAACGCATTTCAAAACTCATGTACAACGACAGTTGTTTACAGAAACACATTTCAGAACTCTTGCACTACAACTCTGCTACAGAAAAACTCATTTCAAGATTCTTGTACAACAACAGTCCTTCAGAAAAACTCATTTCAAGATTCTTGTACAACAACGGTCCTTCAGAAAAACACATTTCAAGACTCTTGTACAACAACGCTCCTTCAGAAAAACACATTTAAAAACTCATGTGCAACGAGAGTCCTTTACAGAAACGCATTTCAAAACTCATGTACAACGACAGTTGTTTACAGAAACACATTTCAAAACTCTTGCACTACAACACTGCTACAGAAAAACTCATTTCAAGATTCTTGTACAACAACACTCCTTCATAAAAACGCATTTAAAAACTCATGTACAACGACAGTCCTTTACAGAAACGCATTTCAAAACTCATGTACAACGACAGTTGTTTACAGAAACACAATTCAAAACTCTTGCACTACAACACTGCTACAGAAAAACTCATTTCAAGATTCTTGTACAACAAGAGTCCTTCAGAAAAACTCATTTCAAGATTCTTGTACAACAACGGTCCTTCAGAAAAACACATTTCAAGACTCTTGTACAACAACGCTCCTTCAGAAAAACACATTTAAAAACTCATGTGCAACGACAGTCCTTTACAGAAACGCATTTCAAAACTCATGTACAACGACAGTTGTTTACAGAAACACATTTCAAAACTCTTGCACTATAACACTGCTACAGAAAAACTCATTTCAAGATTCTTGTACAACAACGGTCCTTCCGAAAAACACATTTCAAGACTCTTGTACAACAACGCTCCTTCAGAAAAACACATTTAAAAACTCATGTGCAACGACAGTCCTTTACAGAAACGCATTTCAAAACTCATGTGAAACGACAGTACTTTACAGAAACACATTTCAAAACTCTTGCACTACAACACTGCTACAGAAAAACTCATTTCAAGATTCTTGTACAACAACGGTCCTTCAGAAAAACACATTTCAAGACTCTTGTACAACAACGCTCCTTCAGAAAAACACATTTAAAAACTCATGTAAAACGACAGTCCTTTACAGAAACACATTTCAAAACTCTTGCACTACAACACTGCTACAGAAAAACTCATTTCAAGATTCTTGTACAACAACACTCCTTCATAAAAACTCATTTCAAGATTCTTGTACAACAACGGTCCTTCAGAAAAACACATTTCAAGACTCTTGTACAACAACGCTCCTTCAGAAAAACACATTTAAAAACTCCTGTGAAACGACAGTCCTTTACAGAAACACATATCAAAACTCTTGCACTACAACACTGCTACAGAAAAACTCATTTCAAGATTATTGTACAACAACACTCCTTCGTAAAAACGCATTTAAAAACTCATGTACAACGACAGTCCTTTACAGAAACGCATTTCAAAACTCATGTACAACGACAGTTGTTTACAGAAACACATTTCAAAACTCTTGCACTACAACACTGCTACAGAAAAACTCATTTCAAGATTCTTGTACAACAACGGTCCTTCAGAAAACGCATTTAAAAACTCATGTACAACAACACTCCTTCAGAGAAACACATTTAAAAACTCATGCACAACAACAGTCCTTCACAGAAACACATTTCAAGACTCTTGTACAACAACAGTCCTTCAGAAAAACTCATTTCAAGATTCTTGTACAACAACGGTCATTCAGAAAAACACATTTCAAGACTCTTGTACAACAACACTCCTTCAGAAAAACACATTTAAAAACTCATGTGCAACAACACTCCTTCAGAGAAACACATTTAAAAACTCGTGTGAAACTACAGTCCTTTACAGAAACACATATCAAAACTCTTGCACTACAACACTGCTACAGAAAAACTCATTTCAAGATTCTTGTACAACAACGGTCCTTCAGAAAAACACATTTCAAGACTCTTGTACAACAACGCTCCTTCAGAAAAACACATTTAAAAACTCATGTGCAACGACAGTCCTTTACAGAAACGCATTTCAAAACTCATGTACAACGACAGTTGTTTACAGAAACACATTTCAAAACTCTTGCACTACAACACTGCTACAGAAAAACTCATTTCAAGATTCTTGTACAACAACGGTCCTTCAGAAAAACACATTTCAAGATTCTTGTACAACAACGCTCCTTCAGAAAAACACATTTCAAGACTCTTGTACAACAACGCTCCTTCAGAAAAACACATTTAAAAACTCATGTGCAACGACAGTTGTTTACAGAAACACATTTCAAAACTCTTGCACTACAACACTGCTACAGAAAAACTCATTTCAAGATTCTTGTACAACAACGGTCATTCAGAAAAACACATTTCAAGACTCTTGTACAACAACACTCCTTCAGAAAAACACATTTAAAAACTCATGTGCAACAACACTCCTTCAGAGAAACACATTTAAAAACTCGTGTGAAACTACAGTCCTTTACAGAAACACATATCAAAACTCTTGCACTACAACACTGCTACAGAAAAACTCATTTCAAGATTCTTGTACAACAACGGTCCTTCAGAAAAACACATTTCAAGACTCTTGTACAACAACGCTCCTTCAGAAAAACACATTTAAAAACTCATGTGCAACGACAGTCCTTTACAGAAACGCATTTCAAAACTCATGTACAACGACAGTTGTTTACAGAAACACATTTCAAAACTCTTGCACTACAACACTGCTACAGAAAAACTCATTTCAAGATTCTTGTACAACAACGGTCCTTCAGAAAAACACATTTCAAGATTCTTGTACAACAACGCTCCTTCAGAAAAACACATTTCAAGACTCTTGTACAACAACGCTCCTTCAGAAAAACACATTTAAAAACTCATGTGCAACGACAGTCCTTTACAGAAACGCATTTCAAAACTCATGTACAACGACAGTTGTTTACAGAAACACATTTCAAAACTCTTGCACTACAACACTGCTACAGAAAAACTCATTTCAAGATTCTTGTACAACAACAGTCCTTCAGAAAAACTCATTTCAAGATTCTTGTACAACAACGGTCCTTCAGAAAAACACATTTCAAGACTCTTGTACAACAACGCTCCTTCAGAAAAACACATTTAAAAACTCATGTGCAACGACAGTCCTTTACAGAAACGCATTTCAAAACTCATGTGAAACGACAGTACTTTACAGAAACACATTTCAAAACTCTTGCACTACAACACTGCTACAGAAAAACTCATTTCAAGATTCTTGTACAACAACAGTCCTTCAGAAAAACTCATTTCAAGATTCTTGTACAACAACGGTCCTTCAGAAAAACACATTTCAAGACTCTTGTACAACAACGCTCCTTCAGAAAAACACATTTAAAAACTCATGTGCAACGACAGTCCTTTACAGAAACGTATTTCAAAACTCATGTACAACGACAGTTGTTTACAGAAACACATTTCAAAACTCTTGCACTACAACACTGCTACAGAAATACTCATTTCAAGATTCTTGTACAACAACGGTCCTTCAGAAAAACACATTTCAAGACTCTTGTACAACAACGCTCCTTCAGAAAAACACATTTAAAAACTCATGTAAAACGACAGTCCTTTACAGAAACACATTTCAAAACTCTTGCACTACAACACTGCTACAGAAAAACTCATTTCAAGATTCTTGTACAACAACACTCCTTCATAAAAACTCATTTCAAGATTCTTGTACAACAACGGTCCTTCAGAAAAACACATTTCAAGACTCTTGTACAACAACGCTCCTTCAGAAAAACACATTTAAAAACTCATGTGAAACGACAGTCCTTTACAGAAACATATATCAAAACTCTTGCACTACAACACTGCTACAGAAAAACTCATTTCAAGATTCTTGTACAACAACACTCCTTCATAAAAACGCTTTTAAAAACTCATGTACAATGACAGTCCTTTACAGAAACGCATTTCAAAACTCATGTACAACGACAGTTGTTTACAGAAACACATTTCAAAACTCTTGCACTACAACACTGCTACAGAAAAACTCATTTCAAGATTCTTGTACAACAACGGTCCTTCAGAAAACGCATTTAAAAACTCATGTACAACAACACTCCTTCAGAGAAACACATTTAGAAACACATGCACAACAACAGTCCTTCACAGAAACACATTTCAAGACTCTTGTACAACAACAGTCCTTCAGAAAAACTCATTTCAAGATTCTTGTACAACAACGGTCCTTCAGAAAAACACATTTCAAGACTCTTGTACAACAACAGTCCTTCAGAGAAACACATTTAAAAACTCATGCACAACAACAGTCCTTCACAGAAACACATTTCAAGACTCTTGTACAACAACAGTCCTTCAGAAAAACTCATTTCAAGATTCTTGTACAACAACGGTCCTTCAGAAAAACACATTTCAAGACTCTTGTACAACAACACTCCTTCAGAGAAACACATTTAAAAACTCATGCACAACAACAGTCCTTCACAGAAACACATTTCAAGACTCTTGTACAACAACAGTCCTTCAGAAAAACTCATTTCAAGATTCTTGTACAACAACGGTCCTTCAGAAAAACACATTTCAAGACTCTTGTACAACAACACTCCTTCAGAGAAACACATTTAAAAACTCATGCACAACAACAGTCCTTCACAGAAACACATTTCAAGACTCTTGTACAACAACAGTCCTTCAGAAAAACTCATTTCAAGATTCTTGTACAACAACGGTCCTTCAGAAAAACACATTTCAAGACTCTTGTACAACAACACTCCTTCAGAAAAACACATTTAAAAACTCATGTGCAACAACACTCCTTCAGAGAAACACATTTAAAAACTCGTGTGAAACTACAGTCCTTTACAGAAACACATTTCAAAACTCTTGCACTACAACACTGCTACAGAAAAACTCATTTCAAGATTCTTGTACAACAACGGTCCTTCAGAAAAACACATTTCAAGACTCTTGTACAACAACGCTCCTTCAGAAAAACACATTTAAAAACTCATGTGCAACGACAGTCCTTTACAGAAACGCATTTCAAAACTCATGTACAACGACAGTTGTTTACAGAAACACATTTCAAAACTCTTGCACTACAACACTGCTACAGAAAAACTCATTTCAAGATTATTGTACAACAACACTCCTTCGTAAAAACGCATTTAAAAACTCATGTACAACGACAGTCCTTTACAGAAACGCATTTCAAAACTCATGTACAACGACAGTTGTTTACAGAAACACATTTCAAAACTCTTGCACTACAACACTGCTACAGAAAAACTCATTTCAAGATTCTTGTACAACAACGGTCCTTCAGAAAACGCATTTAAAAACTCATGTACAACAACACTCCTTCAGAGAAACACATTTAAAAACTCATGCACAACAACAGTCCTTCACAGAAACACATTTCAAGACTCTTGTACAACAACAGTCCTTCAGAAAAACTCATTTCAAGATTCTTGTACAACAACGGTCATTCAGAAAAACACATTTCAAGACTCTTGTACAACAACACTCCTTCAGAAAAACACATTTAAAAACTCATGTGCAACAACACTCCTTCAGAGAAACACATTTAAAAACTCGTGTGAAACTACAGTCCTTTACAGAAACACATATCAAAACTCTTGCACTACAACACTGCTCCAGAAAAACTCATTTCAAGATTCTTGTACAACAACGGTCCTTCAGAAAAACACATTTCAAGACTCTTGTACAACAACGCTCCTTCAGAAAAACACATTTAAAAACTCATGTGCAACGACAGTCCTTTACAGAAACGCATTTCAAAACTCATGTACAACGACAGTTGTTTACAGAAACACATTTCAAAACTCTTGCACTACAACACTGCTACAGAAAAACTCATTTCAAGATTCTTGTACAACAACGGTCCTTCAGAAAAACACATTTCAAGACTCTTGTACAACAACGCTCCTTCAGAAAAACACATTTCAAGACTCTTGTACAACAACGCTCCTTCAGAAAAACACATTTAAAAACTCATGTGCAACGACAGTCCTTTACAGAAACGCATTTCAAAACTCATGTACAACGACAGTTGTTTACAGAAACACATTTCAAAACTCTTGCACTACAACACTGCTACAGAAAAACTCATTTCAAGATTCTTGTACAACAACAGTCCTTCAGAAAAACTCATTTCAAGATTCTTGTACAACAACGGTCCTTCAGAAAAACACATTTCAAGACTCTTGTACAACAACGCTCCTTCAGAAAAACACATTTAAAAACTCATGTGCAACGACAGTCCTTTACAGAAACGCATTTCAAAACTCATGTGAAACGACAGTACTTTACAGAAACACATTTCAAAACTCTTGCACTACAACACTGCTACAGAAAAACTCATTTCAAGATTCTTGTACAACAACAGTCCTTCAGAAAAACTCATTTCAAGATTCTTGTACAACAACGGTCCTTCAGAAAAACACATTTCAAGACTCTTGTACAACAACGCTCCTTCAGAAAAACACATTTAAAAACTCATGTGCAACGACAGTCCTTTACAGAAACGTATTTCAAAACTCATGTACAACGACAGTTGTTTACAGAAACACATTTCAAAACTCTTGCACTACAACACTGCTACAGAAATACTCATTTCAAGATTCTTGTACAACAACGGTCCTTCAGAAAAACACATTTCAAGACTCTTGTACAACAACGCTCCTTCAGAAAAACACATTTAAAAACTCATGTAAAACGACAGTCCTTTACAGAAACACATTTCAAAACTCTTGCACTACAACACTGCTACAGAAAAACTCATTTCAAGATTCTTGTACAACAACACTCCTTCATAAAAACTCATTTCAAGATTCTTGTACAACAACGGTCCTTCAGAAAAACACATTTCAAGACTCTTGTACAACAACGCTCCTTCAGAAAAACACATTTAAAAACTCATGTGAAACGACAGTCCTTTACAGAAACACATATCAAAACTCTTGCACTACAACACTGCTACAGAAAAACTCATTTCAAGATTCTTGTACAACAACACTCCTTCATAAAAACGCTTTTAAAAACTCATGTACAATGACAGTCCTTTACAGAAACGCATTTCAAAACTCATGTACAACGACAGTTGTTTACAGAAACACATTTCAAAACTCTTGCACTACAACACTGCTACAGAAAAACTCATTTCAAGATTCTTGTACAACAACGGTCCTTCAGAAAACGCATTTAAAAACTCATGTACAACAACACTCCTTCAGAGAAACACATTTAGAAACACATGCACAACAACAGTCCTTCACAGAAACACATTTCAAGACTCTTGTACAACAACAGTCCTTCAGAAAAACTCATTTCAAGATTCTTGTACAACAACGGTCCTTCAGAAAAACACATTTCAAGACTCTTGTACAACAACAGTCCTTCAGAGAAACACATTTAAAAACTCATGCACAACAACAGTCCTTCACAGAAACACATTTCAAGACTCTTGTACAACAACAGTCCTTCAGAAAAACTCATTTCAAGATTCTTGTACAACAACGGTCCTTCAGAAAAACACATTTCAAGACTCTTGTACAACAACACTCCTTCAGAGAAACACATTTAAAAACTCATGCACAACAACAGTCCTTCACAGAAACACATTTCAAGACTCTTGTACAACAACAGTCCTTCAGAAAAACTCATTTCAAGATTCTTGTACAACAACGGTCCTTCAGAAAAACACATTTCAAGACTCTTGTACAACAACACTCCTTCAGAGAAACACATTTAAAAACTCATGCACAACAACAGTCCTTCACAGAAACACATTTCAAGACTCTTGTACAACAACAGTCCTTCAGAAAAACTCATTTCAAGATTCTTGTACAACAACGGTCCTTCAGAAAAACACATTTCAAGACTCTTGTACAACAACACTCCTTCAGAAAAACACATTTAAAAACTCATGTGCAACAACACTCCTTCAGAGAAACACATTTAAAAACTCGTGTGAAACTACAGTCCTTTACAGAAACACATTTCAAAACTCTTGCACTACAACACTGCTACAGAAAAACTCATTTCAAGATTCTTGTACAACAACGGTCCTTCAGAAAAACACATTTCAAGACTCTTGTACAACAACGCTCCTTCAGAAAAACACATTTAAAAACTCATGTGCAACGACAGTCCTTTACAGAAACGCATTTCAAAACTCATGTACAACGACAGTTGTTTACAGAAACACATTTCAAAACTCTTGCACTACAACACTGCTACAGAAAAACTCATTTCAAGATTCTTGTACAACAACGGTCCTTCAGAAAACGCATTTAAAAACTCATGTACAACAACACTCCTTCAGAGAAACACATTTAAAAACTCGTGTGAAACTACAGTCCTTTACAGAAACACATTTCAAAATTCTTGCACTACAACACTGCTACAGAAAAACTCATTTCAAGATTCTTGTACAACAACGGTCCTTCAGAAAACCACATTTCAAGACTCTTGTACAACAACACTCCTTCAGAAAAACACATTTAAAAACTCATGTGCAACAACACTCCTTCAGAGAAACACATTTAAAAACTCGTGTGAAACTACAGTCCTTTACAGAAACACATTTCAAAACTCTTGAACTACAACACTGCTACAGAAAAACTCATTTCAAGATTCTTGTACAACAACGGTCCTTCAGAAAAACACATTTCAAGACTCTTGTACAACAACACTCCTTCAGAGAAACACATTTAGAAACACATGCACAACAACAGTCCTTCACAGAAACACATTTCAAGACTCTTGTACAACAACAGTCCTTCAGAAAAACTCATTTCAAGATTCTTGTACAACAACGGTCCTTCAGAAAAACACATTTCAAGACTCTTGTACAACAACAGTCCTTCAGAGAAACACATTTAAAAACTCATGCACAACAACAGTCCTTCACAGAAACACATTTCAAGACTCTTGTACAACAACAGTCCTTCAGAAAAACTCATTTCAAGATTCTTGTACAACAACGGTCCTTCAGAAAAACACATTTCAAGACTCTTGTACAACAACGCTCCTTCAGAGAAACACATTTAAAAACTCATGCACAACAACAGTCCTTCACAGAAACACATTTCAAGACTCTTGTACAACAACAGTCCTTCAGAAAAACTCATTTCAAGATTCTTGTACAACAACGGTCCTTCAGAAAAACACATTTCAAGACTCTTGTACAACAACGCTCCTTCAGAAAAACACATTTAAAAACTCATGCACAACAACAGTCCTTCACAGAAACACATTTCAAGACTCTTGTACAACAACAGTCCTTCAGAAAAACTCATTTCAAGATTCTTGTACAACAACGGTCCTTCAGAAAAACACATTTCAAGACTCTTGTACAACAACAGTCCTTCAGAGAAACACATTTAAAAACTCATGCACAACAACAGTCCTTCACAGAAACACATTTCAAGACTCTTGTACAACAACAGTCCTTCAGAAAAACTCATTTCAAGATTCTTGTACAACAACGGTCCTTCAGAAAAACACATTTCAAGACTCTTGTACAACAACACTCCTTCAGAGAAACACATTTAGAAACACATGCACAACAACAGTCCTTCACAGAAACACATTTCAAGACTCTTGTACAACAACAGTCCTTCAGAAAAACTCATTTCAAGATTCTTGTACAACAACGGTCCTTCAGAAAAACACATTTCAAGACTCTTGTACAACAACAGTCCTTCAGAGAAACACATTTAAAAACTCATGCACAACAACAGTCCTTCACAGAAACACATTTCAAGACTCTTGTACAACAACAGTCCTTCAGAAAAACTCATTTCAAGATTCTTGTACAACAACGGTCCTTCAGAAAAACACATTTCAAGACTCTTGTACAACAACACTCCTTCAGAGAAACACATTTAAAAACTCATGCACAACAACAGTCCTTCACAGAAACACATTTCAAGACTCTTGTACAACAACAGTCCTTCAGAAAAACTCATTTCAAGATTCTTGTACAACAACGGTCCTTCAGAAAAACACATTTCAAGACTCTTGTACAACAACGCTCCTTCAGAAAAACACATTTAAAAACTCATGCACAACAACAGTCCTTCACAGAAACACATTTCAAGACTCTTGTACAACAACAGTCCTTCAGAAAAACTCATTTCAAGATTCTTGTACAACAACGGTCCTTCAGAAAAACACATTTCAAGACTCTTGTACAACAACAGTCCTTCAGAGAAACACATTTAAAAACTCATGCACAACAACAGTCCTTCACAGAAACACATTTCAAGACTCTTGTACAACAACAGTCCTTCAGAAAAACTCATTTCAAGATTCTTGTACAACAACGGTCCTTCAGAAAAACACATTTCAAGACTCTTGTACAACAACAGTCCTTCAGAGAAACACATTTAAAAACTCATGCACAACAACAGTCCTTCAGAAAAACACATTTCAAGACTCTTGTACAACAACACTCCTTCAGAGAAACACATTTAAAAACTCATGCACAACAACAGTCCTTCACAGAAACACATTTCAAGACTCTTGTACAACAACAGTCCTTCAGAAAAACTCATTTCAAGATTCTTGTACAACAACGGTCCTTCAGAAAAACACATTTCAAGACTCTTGTACAACAACAGTCCTTCAGAGAAACACATTTAAAAACTCATGCACAACAACAGTCCTTCAGAAAAACACATTTCAAGACTCTTGTACAACAACACTCCTTCAGAGAAACACATTTAAAAACTCATGCACAACAACAGTCCTTCACAGAAACACATTTCAAGACTCTTGTACAACAACACTCCTTCAGAAAAACACATTTAAAAACTCATGTGCAACAACACTCCTTCAGAGAAACACATTTAAAAACTCGTGTGAAACTACAGTCCTTTACAGAAACACATTTCAAAACTCTTGCACTACAACACTGCTACAGAAAAACTCATTTCAAGATTCTTGTACAACAACGGTCCTTCAGAAAAACACATTTCAAGACTCTTGTACAACAACGCTCCTTCAGAAAAACACATTTAGAAACTCATGTGCAACGACAGTCCTTTACAGAAACGCATTTCAAAACTCATGTACAACGACAGTTGTTTACAGAAACACATTTCAAAACTCTTGCACTACAACACTGCTACAGAAAAACTCATTTCAAGATTCTTGTACAACAACGGTCCTTCACAGAAACACATTTAAAAACTCGTGTGAAACTACAGTCCTTTACAGAAACATATATCAAAACTCTTGCACTACAACACTGCTACAGAAAAACTCATTTCAAGATTCTTGTACAACAACGGTCCTTCAGAAAAACACATTTCAAGATTCTTGTACAACAACGGTCCTTCAGAAAAACACATTTCAAGACTCTTGTACAACAACGCTTCTTCAGAAAAACACATTTAAAAACTCATGTGAAACGACAGTCCTTTACAGAAACACATATCAAAACTCTTGCACTACAACACTGCTACAGAAAAACTCATTTCAAGATTCTTGTACAACAACACTCCTTCATGAAAACGCATTTAAAAACTCATGTACAACGACAGTCCTTTACAGAAACGCATTTCAAAACTCATGTACAACGACAGTTGTTTACAGAAACACATTTCAAAACTCTTGCACTACAACACTGCTACAGAAAAACTCATTTCAAGATTCTTGTACAACAACAGTCCTTCAGAAAAACTCATTTCAAGATTCTTGTACAACAACGGTCCTTCAGAAAAACACATTTCAAGACTCTTGTACAACAACGCTCCTTCAGAAAAACACATTTAAAAACTCATGTGCAACGACAGTCCTTTACAGAAACGCATTTCAAAACTCATGTACAACGACAGTTGTTTACAGAAACACATTTCAAAACTCTTGCACTACAACACCGCTACAGAAAAACTCATTTCAAGATTCTTTTACAACAACACTCCTTCATAAAAACGCATTTAAAAACTCATGTACAACGACAGTCCTTTACAGAAACGCATTTCAAAACTCATGTACAAAGACAGTTGTTTACAGAAACACATTTCAAAACTCTTGCACTACAACACTGCTACAGAAAAACTCATTTCAAGATTCTTGTACAACAACAGTCCTTCAGAAAAACTCATTTCAAGATTCTTGTACAACAACGGTCCTTCAGAAAAACACATTTCAATACTCTTGTACAACAACGCTCCTTCAGAAAAACACATTTAAAAACTCATGTGCAACGACTGTCCTTTACAGAAACGCATTTCAAAACTCATGTACAACGACAGTTGTTTACAGAAACACATTTCAAAACTCTTGCACTACAACACTGCTACAGAAAAACTCATTTCAAGATTCTTGTACAACAACGGTCCTTCATAAAAACGCATTTAAAAACTCATGTACAACGACAGTCCTTTACAGAAACGTATTTCAAAACTCATGTACAACGACAGTTGTTTACAGAAACACATTTCAAAACTCTTGCACTACAACACTGCTACAGAAAAACTCATTTCAAGATTCTTGTACAACAACAGTCCTTCAGAAAAACTCATTTCAAGATTCTTGTACAACAACGGTCCTTCTCAAAAACACATTTCAAAACTCTTGTACAACAACGCTCCTTCAGAAAAACACATTTAAAAACTCATGTGAAACGACAGTCCTTCAGAGAAACACATTTAGAAACTCATGTGAAACTACAGTCCTTTACAGAAACACATATCAAAACTCTTGCACTACAACACTGCTACAGAAAAACTCATTTCAAGATTCTTGTACCACAACGGTCCTTCATAAAAACGCATTTAAAAACTCATGTACAACGACAGTCCTTTACAGAAACGCATTTCAAAACTCATGTACAACGACAGTTGTTTACAGAAACACATTTCAAAACTCTTGCACTACAACACTGCTACAGAAAAACTCATTTCAAGATTCTTGTACAACAACAGTCCTTCAGAAAAACTCATTTCAAGATTCTTGTATAAAAACAGTCCTTCAGAAAAACTCATTTCAAGACTCTTGTACAACAACGGTCCTTCAGAAAAACACATTTCAAGACTCTTGTACAACAACACTCCTTCAGAAAAACACATTTAAAAACTCATGTGAAACGACAGTCCTTCAGAGAAACACATTTAGAAACTCATGTGAAACTACAGTCCTTTACAGAAACACATATCAAAACTCTTGCACTACAACACTGCTACAGAAAAACACATTTCAAGACTCTTGTACAACAACACTCCTTCAGAAAAACACATTTAAAAACTCATGTACAACGACAGTCCTTTACAGAAACGCATTTCAAAACTCATGTACAACGACAGTTGTTTACAGAAACACATTTCAAAACTCTTGCACTACAACACTGCTACAGAAAAACTCATTTCAAGATTCTTGTACAACAACGGTCCTTCAGAAAAACACATTTCAAGACTCTTGTA
Organism: Xylota sylvarum; assembly: GCA_905220385.1. Classification (NCBI taxonomy): domain Eukaryota; kingdom Metazoa; phylum Arthropoda; class Insecta; order Diptera; family Syrphidae; genus Xylota; species Xylota sylvarum. Next base: position 585,027 of record CAJMZQ010000090.1, read on the forward strand.
CAACAACGCTATTTCAGAAAAACACATTTAGAAACTCATGTGCAACGACAGTCCTTTACAGAAACGCATTTCAAAACTCATGTACAACGACAGTTGTTTACAGAAACACATTTCAAAACTCTTGCACTACAACACTGCTACAGAAAAACTCATTTCAAGATTCTTGTACAACAACGGTCCTTCACAGAAACACATTTAAAAACTCGTGTGAAACTACAGTCCTTTACAGAAACATATATCAAAACTCTTGCACTACAACACTGCTACAGAAAAACTCATTTCAAGATTCTTGTACAACAACGGTCCTTCAGAAAAACACATTTCAAGATTCTTGTACAACAACGGTCCTTCAGAAAAACACATTTCAAGACTCTTGTACAACAACGCTCCTTCAGAAAAACACATTTAAAAACTCATGTGAAACGACAGTCCTTTACAGAAACACATATCAAAACTCTTGCACTACAACACTGCTACAGAAAAACTCATTTCAAGATTCTTGTACAACAACACTCCTTCATAAAAACGCATTTAAAAACTCATGTACAACGACAGTCCTTTACAGAAACGCATTTCAAAACTCATGTACAACGACAGTTGTTTACAGAAACACATTTCAAAACTCTTGCACTACAACACTGCTACAGAAAAACTCATTTCAAGATTCTTGTACAACAACAGTCCTTCAGAAAAACTCATTTCAAGATTCTTGTACAACAACGGTCCTTCAGAAAAACACATTTCAAGACTCTTGTACAACAACGCTCCTTCAGAAAAACACATTTAAAAACTCATGTGCAACGACAGTCCTTTACAGAAACGCATTTCAAAACTCATGTACAACGACAGTTGTTTACAGAAACACATTTCAAAACTCTTGCACTACAACACCGCTACAGAAAAACTCATTTCAAGATTCTTGTACAACAACACTCCTTCATAAAAACGCATTTAAAAACTCATGTACAACGACAGTCCTTTACAGAAACGCATTTCAAAACTCATGTACAAAGACAGTTGTTTACAGAAACACATTTCAAAACTCTTGCACTACAACACTGCTACAGAAAAACTCATTTCAAGATTCTTGTACAACAACAGTCCTTCAGAAAAACTCATTTCAAGATTCTTGTACAACAACGGTCCTTCAGAAAAACACATTTCAATACTCTTGTACAACAACGCTCCTTCAGAAAAACACATTTAAAAACTCATGTGCAACGACAGTCCTTTACAGAAACGCATTTCAAAACTCATGTACAACGACAGTTGTTTACAGAAACACATTTCAAAACTCTTGCACTACAACACTGCTACAGAAAAACTCATTTCAAGATTCTTGTACAACAACCGTCCTTCATAAAAACGCATTTAAAAACTCATGTACAACGACAGTCCTTTACAGAAACGTATTTCAAAACTCATGTACAACGACAGTTGTTTACAGAAACACATTTCAAAACTCTTGCACTACAACACTGCTACAGAAAAACTCATTTCAAGATTCTTGTACAACAACAGTCCTTCAGAAAAACTCATTTCAAGATTCTTGTACAACAACGGTCTTTCACAAAAACACATTTCAAAACTCTTGTACAACAACGCTCCTTCAGAAAAACACATTTAAAAACTCATGTGAAACGACAGTCCTTCAGAGAAACACATTTAGAAACTCATGTGAAACTACAGTCCTTTACAGAAACACATATCAAAACTCTTGCACTACAACACTGCTACAGAAAAACTCATTTCAAGATTCTTGTACAACAACGGTCCTTCAGAAAAACGCATTTAAAAACTCATGTACAACGACAGTCCTTTACAGAAACGCATTTCAAAACTCATGTACAACGACAGTTGTTTACAGAAACACATTTCAAAACTCTTGCACTACAACACTGCTACAGAAAAACTCATTTCAAGATTCTTGTACAACAACAGTCCTTCAGAAAAACTCATTTCAAGATTCTTGTATAAAAACAGTCCTTCAGAAAAACTCATTTCAAGACTCTTGTACAACAACAGTCCTTCAGAGAAACACATTTAAAAACTCATGTGCAACGACAGTCCTTTACAGAAACGCATTTCAAAACTCATGTACAACGACAGTTGTTTACAGAAACACATTTCAAAACTCTTGCACTACAACACTGCTACAGAAAAACTCATTTCAAGATTCTTGTACAACAACAGTCCTTCAGAAAAACTCATTTCAAGATTCTTGTACAACAACGGTCCTTCATAAAAACGCATTTAAAAACTCATGTACAACGACAGTCCTTTACAGAAACGCATTTCAAAACTCATGTACAACGACAGTTGTTTACAGAAACACATTTCAAAACTCTTGCACTACAACACTGCTACAGAAAAACTCATTTCAAGATTCTTGTACAACAACAGTCCTTCAGAAAAACTCATTTCAAGATTCTTGTACAACAACGCTCCTTCAGAAAAACACATTTCAAAACTCATGTGAAACGACAGTCCTTTACAGAAACGCATTTAAAAACTCATGTACAACGACAGTCCTTTACAGAAGCGCATTTCAAAACTCATGTACAGCGACAGTCGTTTACAGAAACACATTTCAAAACTCTTGCCCTACAACACTGCTACAGAAAAACTCATTTCAAGATTCTTGTACAACAACAGTCCTTCAGAAAAACTCATTTCAAGATTCTTGTACAACAACGGTCCTTCAGAAAAACACATCTCAAGACTCTTGTACAACAACGCTCCTTCAGAAAAACACATTTAAAAACTCATGTGCAACAACACTCCTTCAGAGAAACACATTTAAAAACTCTTGCACTACAACACTGCTACAGAAAAACTCATTTCAAGATTCTTGTACAACAACAGTCCTTCAGAAAAACTCATTTCAAGATTCTTGTACAACAACGGTCCTTCAGAAAAACACATTTCAATACTCTTGTACAACAACGCTCCTTCAGAAAAACACATTTAAAAACTCATGTGCAACGACAGTCCTTTACAGAAACGCATTTCAAAACTCATGTACAACGACAGTTGTTTACAGAAACACATTTCAAAACTCTTGCACTACAACACTGCTACAGAAAAACTCATTTCAAGATTCTTGTACCACAACGGTCCTTCATAAAAACGCATTTAAAAACTCATGTACAACGACAGTCCTTTACAGAAACGTATTTCAAAACTCATGTACAACGACAGTTGTTTACAGAAACACATTTCAAAACTCTTGCACTACAACACTGCTACAGAAAAACTCATTTCAAGATTCTTGTACAACAACAGTCCTTCAGAAAAACTCATTTCAAGATTCTTGTACAACAACGGTCCTTCACAAAAACACATTTCAAAACTCTTGTACAACAACGCTCCTTCAGAAAAACACATTTAAAAACTCATGTGAAACGACAGTCCTTCAGAGAAACACATTTAGAAACTCATGTGAAACTACAGTCCTTTACAGAAACACATATCAAAACTCTTGCACTACAACACTGCTACAGAAAAACTCATTTCAAGATTCTTGTACAACAACGGTCCTTCATAAAAACGCATTTAAAAACTCATGTACAACGACAGTCCTTTACAGAAACGCATTTCAAAACTCATGTACAACGACAGTTGTTTACAGAAACACATTTCAAAACTCTTGCACTACAACACTGCTACAGAAAAACTCATTTCAAGATTCTTGTACAACAACAGTCCTTCAGAAAAACTCATTTCAAGATTCTTGTACAACAACGCTCCTTCAGAAAAACACATTTAAAAACTCATGTGAAACGACAGTCCTTTACAGAAACGCATTTAAAAACTCATGTACAACGACAGTCCTTTACAGAAGCGCATTTCAAAACTCATGTACAACGACAGTTGTTTACAGAAACACATTTCAAAACTCTTGCACTACAACACTGCTACAGAAAAACTCATTTCAAGATTCTTGTACAACAACAGTCCTTCAGAAAAACTCATTTCAAGATTCTTGTACAACAACGGTCCTTCAGAAAAACACATTTCAAGACTCTTGTACAACAACGCTCCTTCAAAAAAACAACTTTAAAAACTCATGTGCAACAACACTCCTTCAGAGAAACACATTTAAAAACTCATGTACAACGACAGTTGTTTACAGAAACACATTTCAAAAGTCTTGCACTACAACACTGATACAGAAAAACTCATTTCAAGATTCTTGTACAACAACGGTCCTTCAGAAAAACACATTTCAAGACTCTTGTACAACAACGCTCCTTCAGAAAAAGACATTTAAAAACTCATGTGCAACAACACTCCTTCAGAGAAACACATTTAAAAACTCATGTGAAACTACAGTCCTTTACAGAAACACATATCAAAACTCTTGCACTACAACACTGCTACAGAAAAACTCATTTCAAGATTCTTGTACAACAACAGTCCTTCAGAAAAACTCATTTCAAGATTCTTGTACAACAACAGTCCTTCAGAAAAACTCATTTCAAGATTCTTGTACAACAACGGTCCTTCAGAAAAACACATTTCAAGACTCTTGTACAACAACGCTCCTTCAGAAAAACACATTTAAAAACTCATGTGCAACGACAGTCCTTTACAGAAACGCATTTCAAAACTCATGTACAACGACAGTTGTTTACAGAGACACATTTCAAAACTCTTGCACTACAACACTGCTACAGAAAAACTCATTTCAAGATTCTCGTACAACAACGGTCCTTCAGAAAACGCATTTAAAAACTCATGTACAACAACACTCCTTCAGAGAAACACATTTAAAAACTCATGCACAACAACAGTCCTTCACAGAAACACATTTAAAAACTCGTGTGAAACTACAGTCCTTTACAGAAACACATATTAAAACTCTTGCACTACAACACTGCTACAGAAAAACTCATTTCAAGATTCTTGTACAACAACGGTCCTTCAGAAAAACACATTTCAAGATTCTTGTACAACAACGGTCCTTCAGAAAAACACATTTCAAGACTCTTGTACAACAACGCTCCTTCAGAAAAACGCATTTAAAAACTCATGTACAACAACACTCCTTCAGAGAAACACATTTAAAAACTCATGTTGTTTACAGACACATTTCAAAACTCTTGCACTACAACACTGCTACAGAAAAACTCATTTCAAGATTCTTGTACAACAACGGTCCTTCAGAAAAACACATTTCAAAACTCTTGTACAACAACGCTCCTTCAGAAAAACACATTTAAAAACTCATGTGAAACGACAGTCCTTCAGAGAAACACATTTAAAAACTCATGTGAAACTACAGTCCTTTACAGAAACACATATCAAAACTCTTGCACTACAACACTGCTACAGAAAAACTCATTTCAAGATTCTTGTACAACAACAGTCCTTCAGAAAAACTCATTTCAAGATTCTTGTACAACAACGGTCCTTCAGAAAAACTCATTTCAAGATTCTTGTACAACAACACTCCTTCATAAAAACGCATTTAAAAACTCATGTACAACGACAGTCCTTTACAGAAACGCATTTCAAAACTCATGTACAACGACAGTTGTTTACAGAAACACATTTCAAAACTCTTGCACTACAACACTGCTACAGAAAAACTCATTTCAAGATTCTTGTACAACAACGGTCCTTCAGAAAAACACATTTCAAAACTCTTGTACAACAACGCTCCTTCAGAAAAACACATTTTAAAACTCATGTGAAACGACAGTCCTTCAGAGAAACACATTTAAAAACTCATGTGAAACTACAGTCCTTTACAGAAACACATATCAAAACTCTTGCACTACAACACTGCTACAGAAAAACTCATTTCAAGATTCTTGTACAACAACAGTCCTTCAGAAAAACTCATTTCAAGATTCTTGTACAACAACGGTCCTTCAGAAAAACTCATTTCAAGATTCTTGTACAACACTCCTTCATAAAAACGCATTTAAAAACTCATGTACAACGACAGTCCTTTACAGAAACGCATTTCAAAACTCATGTGCAACGACAGTTGTTTACAGAAACACATTTCAAAACTCTTGCACTACAACACTGCTACAGAAAAACTCATTTCAAGATTCTTGTACAACAACAGTCCTTCAGAAAAACTCATTTCAAGATTCTTGTACAACAACGGTCCTTCAGAAAAACACATTTCAAGACTCTTGTACAACAACACACCTTCAGAAAAACGCATTTAAAAACTCATGTACAACAACACTCCTTCAGAGAAACACATTTCAAAACTCATGTACAACGACAGTTGTTTACAGAAACACATTTCAAAACTCTTGCACTACAACACTGCTACAGAAAAACTCATTTCAAGATTCTTGTACAACAACACTCCTTCATAAAAACGCATTTAAAAACTCATGTACAACGACAGTCCTTTACAGAAACGCATTTCAAAACCCATGTACAACGACAGTTGTTTACAGAAACACATTTCAAAACTCTTGCACTACAACACTGCTACAGAAAAACTCATTTCAACATTCTTGTACAACAACACTCCTTCATAAAAACGCATTTAAAAACTCATGTACAACGACAGTCCTTTACAGAAACGCATTTCAAAACTCATGTACAACGACAGTTGTTTACAGAAACACATTTCAAAACTCTTGCACTACAACACTGCTACAGAAAAACTCATTTCAAGATTCTTGTACAACAACAGTCCTTCAGAAAAACTCATTTCAAGATTCTTGTACAACAACGGTCCTTCAGAAAAACACATTTCAAGACTCTTGTACAACAACGCTCCTTCAGAAAAACACATTTAAAAACTCATGTGAAACGACAGTCCTTTACAGAAACACATATCAAAACTCTTGCACTACAACACTGCTACAGAAAAACTCATTTCAAGATTCTTGTACAACAACAGTCCTTCAGAAAAACTCATTTCAAGATTCTTGTACAACAACGGTCCTTCAGAAAAACTCATTTCAAGATTCTTGTACAACAACACTCCTTCATAAAAACGCATTTAAAAACTCATGTACAACGACAGTCCTTTACAGAAACGCATTTCAAAACTCATGTACAACGACAGTTGTTTACAGAAACACATTTCAAAACTCTTGCACTACAACACTGCTACAGAAAAACTCATTTCAAGATTCTTGTACAACAACGGTCCTTCAGAAAAACACATTTCAAAACTCTTGTACAACAACGCTCCTTCAGAAAAACACATTTAAAAACTCATGTGAAACGACAGTCCTTCAGAGAAACACATTTAAAAACTCATGTGAAACTACAGTCGTTTACAGAAACACATATCAAATCTCTTGCACTACAACACTGCTACAGAAAAACTCATTTCAAGATTCTTGTACAACAACGGTCCTTCAGAAAAACACATTTCAAAACTCTTGTACAACAACGCTCCTTCAGAGAAACACATTTAAAAACTCATGTGAAACGACAGTCCTTCAGAGAAACACATTTAAAAACTCATGTGAAACTACAGTCGTTTACAGAAACACATATCAAATCTCTTGCACTACAACACTGCTACAGAAAAACTCATTTCAAGATTCTTGTACAACAACGGTCCTTCAGAAAAACTCATTTCAAGATTCTTGTACAACAACACTCCTTCATAAAAACGCATTTAAAAACTCATGTACAACGACAGTCCTTTACAGATACGCATTTCAAAACTCATGTACAACGACAGTTGTTTACAGAAACACATTTCAAAACTCTTGCACTACAACACTGCTACAGAAAAACTCATTTCAAGATTCTTGTACAACAACAGTCCTTCAGAAAAACTCATTTCAAGATTCTTGTACAACAACAGTCCTTCAGAAAAACTCATTTCAAGATTCTTGTACAACAACGGTCCTTCAGAAAAACACATTTCAAGACTCTTGTACAACAACGCTCCTTCAGAAAAACACATTTAAAAACTCATGTGCAACGACAGTCCTTTACAGAAACGCATTTCAAAACTCATGTACAACGACAGTTGTTTACAGAAACACATATCAAAACTCTTGCACTACAACACTGCTACAGAAAAACTCATTTCAAGATTCTTGTACAACAACACTCCTTCATAAAAACGCATTTAAAAACTCATGTACAACGACAGTCCTTTACAGAAACGCATTTCAAAACTCATGTACAACGACAGTTGTTTACAGAAACACATTTCAAAACTCTTGCACTACAACACTGCTACAGAAAAACTCATTTCAAGATTCTTGTACAACAAGAGTCCTTCAGAAAAACTCATTTCAAGATTCTTGTACAACAACGGTCCTTCAGAAAAACACATTTCAAGACTCTTGTACAACAACGCTCCTTCAGAAAAACACATTTAAAAACTCATGTGCAACGACAGTCCTTTACAGAAACGCATTTCAAAACTCATGTACAACGACAGTTGTTTACAGAAACACATTTCAAAACTCTTGCACTACAACACTGCTACAGAAAAACTCATTTCAAGATTCTTGTACAACAACGGTCCTTCAGAAAAACACATTTCAAGACTCTTGTACAACAACAGTTATTCAGAAAAACTCATTTCAAGATTCTTGTACAACAACGGTCCTTCAGAAAAACACATTTAAAAACTCATGTGAAACGACAGTCCTTTACAGAAACACATATCAAAACTCTTGCACTACAACACTGCTACAGAAAAACTCATTTCAAGATTCTTGTACAACAACGGTCCTTCAGAAAAACACATTTCAAGACTCTTGTACAACAACAGTCCTTCAGAAAAACTCATTTCAAGATTCTTGTACAACAACGGTCCTTCAGAAAAACACATTTCAAGACTCTTGTACAACAACAGTCCTTCAGAGAAACACATTTCAAAACTCATGTACAACGACAGTTGTTTACAGAAACACATTTCAAAACTCTTGCACTACAACACTGCTACAGAAAAACTCATTTCAAGATTCTTGTACAACAACAGTCCTTCAGAAAAACTCATTTCAAGATTCTTGTACAACAACGGTCCTTCAGAAAAACACACACATTTCAAAACTCTTGCACTACAACACTGCTACAGAAAAACTCATTTCAAGATTCTTGTACAACAACAGTCCTTCAGAAAAACTCATTTCAAGATTCTTGTACAACAACGGTCCTTCAGAAAAACACATTTCAAGACTCTTGTACAACAACGCTCCTTCAGAAAAACACATTTAAAAACTCATGTGCAACGACAGTCCTTTACAGAAACGTATTTCAAAACTCATGTACAACGACAGTTGTTTACAGAAACACATTTCAAAACTCTTGCACTACAACACTGCTACAGAAATACTCATTTCAAGATTCTTGTACAACAACGGTCCTTCAGAAAAACACATTTCAAGACTCTTGTACCTTCAGAAAAACACATTTAAAAACTCATGTAAAACGACAGTCCTTTACAGAAACACATTTCAAAACTCTTGCACTACAACACTGCTACAGAAAAACTCATTTCAAGATTCTTGTACAACAACGGTCCTTCAGAAAAACTCATTTCAAGATTCTTGTACAACAACACTCCTTCATAAAAACGCATTTAAAAACTCATGTACAACGACAGTCCTTTACAGATACGCATTTCAAAACTCATGTGCAACGACAGTCCTTTACAGAAACGCATTTCAAAACTCATGTACAACGACAGTTGTTTACAGAAACACATATCAAAACTCTTGCACTACAACACTGCTACAGAAAAACTCATTTCAAGATTCTTGTACAACAACACTCCTTCATAAAAACGCATTTAAAAACTCATGTACAACGACAGTCCTTTACAGAAACGCATTTCAAAACTCATGTACAACGACAGTTGTTTACAGAAACACATTTCAAAACTCTTGCACTACAACACTGCTACAGAAAAACTCATTTCAAGATTCTTGTACAACAAGAGTCCTTCAGAAAAACTCATTTCAAGATTCTTGTACAACAACGGTCCTTCAGAAAAACACATTTCAAGACTCTTGTACAACAACGCTCCTTCAGAAAAACACATTTAAAAACTCATGTGCAACGACAGTCCTTTACAGAAACGTATTTCAAAACTCATGTACAACGACAGTTGTTTACAGAAACACATTTCAAAACTCTTGCACTACAACACTGCTACAGAAAAACTCATTTCAAGATTCTTGTACAACAACGGTCCTTCAGAAAAACACATTTCAAGACTCTTGTACAACAACAGTCCTTCAGAAAAACTCATTTCAAGATTCTTGTACAACAACGGTCCTTCAGAAAAACACATTTAAAAACTCATGTGAAACGACAGTCCTTTACAGAAACACATATCAAAACTCTTGCACTACAACACTGCTACAGAAAAACTCATTTCAAGATTCTTGTACAACAACGGTCCTTCAGAAAAACACATTTCAAGACTCTTGTACAACAACAGTCCTTCAGAAAAACTCATTTCAAGATTCTTGTACAACAACACTCCTTCATAAAAACGCATTTAAAAACTCATGTACAACGACAGTCCTTTACAGAAACGCATTTCAAAACTCATGTACAACGACAGTTGTTTACAGAAACACATTTCAAAACTCTTGCACTACAACACTGCTACAGAAATACTCATTTCAAGATTCTTGTACAACAACGGTCCTTCAGAAAAACACATTTCAAGACTCTTGTACCTTCAGAAAAACACATTTAAAAACTCATGTAAAACGACAGTCCTTTACAGAAACACATTTCAAAACTCTTGCACTACAACACTGCTACAGAAAAACTCATTTCAAGATTCTTGTACAACAACACTCCTTCATAAAAACTCATTTCAAGATTCTTGTACAACAACGGTCCTTCAGAAAAACACATTTCAAGACTCTTGTACAACAACGCTCCTTCAGAAAAACACATTTAAAAACTCATGTGAAACGACAGTCCTTTACAGAAACACATATCAAAACTCTTGCACTACAACACTGCTACAGAAAAACTCATTTCAAGATTCTTGTACAACAACACTCCTTCATAAAAACGCTTTTAAAAACTCATGTACAACGACAGTCCTTTACAGAAACGCATTTCAAAACTCATGTACAACGACAGTTGTTTACAGAAACACATTTCAAAACTCTTGCACTACAACACTGCTACAGAAAAACTCATTTCAAGATTCTTGTACAACAACGGTCCTTCAGAAAACGCATTTAAAAACTCATGTACAACAACACTCCTTCAGAGAAACACATTTAAAAACTCATGCACAACAACAGTCCTTCACAGAAACACATTTCAAGACTCTTGTACATCAACAGTCCTTCAGAAAAACTCATTTCAAGATTGTTGTACAACAACGGTCCTTCAGAAAAACACATTTCAAGACTCTTGTACAACAACAGTCCTTCAGAGAAACACATTTAAAAACTCATGCACAACAACAGTCCTTCACAGAAACACATTTCAAGACTCTTGTACAACAACAGTCCTTCAGAAAAACTCATTTCAAGATTCTTGTACAACAACGGTCCTTCAGAAAAACACATTTCAAGACTCTTGTACAACAACACTCCTTCAGAGAAACTCATTTCAAGATTCTTGTACAACAACAGTCCTTCACAGAAACACATTTCAAGACTCTTGTACAACAACAGTCCTTCAGAAAAACTCATTTCAAGATTCTTGTACAACAACGGTCCTTCAGAAAAACACATTTCAAGACTCTTGTACAACAACACTCCTTCAGAAAAACACATTTAAAAACTCATGTGCAACAACACTCCTTCAGAGAAACACATTTAAAAACTCGTGTGAAACTACAGTCCTTTACAGAAACACATTTCAAAACTCTTGCACTACAACACTGCTACAGAAAAACTCATTTCAAGATTCTTGTACAACAACGGTCCTTCAGAAAAACACATTTCAAGACTCTTGTACAACAACGCTTCTTCAGAAAAACACATTTAAAAACTCATGTGCAACGACAGTCCTTTACAGAAACGCATTTCAAAACTCATGTACAACGACAGTTGTTTACAGAAACACATTTCAAAACTCTTGCACTACAACACTGCTACAGAAAAACTCATTTCAAGATTCTTGTACAACAACGGTCCTTCACAGAAACACATTTAAAAACTCGTGTGAAACTACAGTCCTTTACAGAAACATATATCAAAACTCTTGCACTACAACACTGCTACAGAAAAACTCATTTCAAGATTCTTGTACAACAACGGTCCTTCAGAAAAACACATTTCAAGATTCTTGTACAACAACGGTCCTTCAGAAAAACACATTTCAAGACTCTTGTACAACAACGCTCCTTCAGAAAAACACATTTAAAAACTCATGTGAAACGACAGTCCTTTACAGAAACACATATCAAAACTCTTGCACTACAACACTGCTACAGAAAAACTCATTTCAAGATTCTTGTACAACAAAAGTCCTTCAGAAAAACTCATTTCAAGATTCTTGTACAACAACGGTCCTTCAGAAAAACACATTTCAAGACTCTTGTACAACAACGCTCCTTCAGAAAAACACATTTAAAAACTCATGTGCAACGACAGTCCTTTACAGAAACGCATTTCAAAACTCATGTACAACTACAGTTGTTTACAGAAACACATTTCAAAACTCTTGCACTACAACACTGCTACAGAAAAACTCATTTCAAGATTCTTGTACAACAACAGTCCTTCAGAAAAACTCATTTCAAGATTCTTGTACAACAACGGTCCTTCAGAAAAACACATTTCAAGACTCTTGTACAACAACGCTCCTTCAGAAAAACACATTTAAAAACTCATGTGCAACGACAGTCCTTTACAGAAACGCACACATTTCAAAACTCTTGCACTACAACACTGCTACAGAAAAACTCATTTCAAGATTCTTGTACAACAACAGTCCTTCAGAAAAACTCATTTCAAGATTCTTGTACAACAACGGTCCTTCAGAAAAACACATTTCAAGACTCTTGTAAAACTCATGTGCAACGACAGTCCTTTACAGAAACGCATTTCAAAACTCATGTACAACGACAGTTGTTTACAGAAACACATTTCAAAACTCTTGCACTACAACACCGCTACAGAAAAACTCATTTCAAGATTCTTGTACAACAACACTCCTTCATAAAAACGCATTTAAAAACTCATGTCCTTTACAGAAACGTATTTCAAAACTCATGTACAAAGACAGTTGTTTACAGAAACACATTTCAAAACTCTTGCACTACAACACTGCTATAGAAAAACTCATTTCAAGATTCTTGTACAACAACAGTCCTTCAGAAAAACTCATTTCAAGATTCTTGTACAACAACGGTCCTTCAGAAAAACACATTTCAATACTCTTGTACAACAACGCTCCTTCAGAAAAACACATTTAAAAACTCATGTGCAACGACAGTCCTTTACAGAAACGCATTTCAAAACTCATGTACAACGACAGTTGTTTACAGAAACACATTTCAAAACTCTTGCACTACAACACTGCTACAGAAAAACTCGTTTCAAAATTCTTGTACAACAACGGTCCTTCATAAAAACGCATTTAAAAACTCATGTACAACGACAGTCCTTTACAGAAACGTATTTCAAAACTCATGTACAACGACAGTTGTTTACAGAAACACATTTCAAAACTCTTGCACTACAACACTGCTACAGAAAAACTCATTTCAAGATTCTTGTACAACAACAGTCCTTCAGAAAAACTCATTTCAAGATTCTTGTACAACAACGGTCCTTCACAAAAACACATTTCAAAACTCTTGTACAACAACGCTCCTTCAGAAAAACACATTTAAAAACTCATGTGAAACGACAGTCCTTCAGAGAAACACATTTAAAAACTCATGTGAAACTACAGTCCTTTACAGAAACACATATCAAAACTCTTGCACTACAACACTGCTACAGAAAAACTCATTTCAAGATTCTTGTACAACAACGGTCCTTCATAAAAACGCATTTAAAAACTCATGTACAACGACAGTCCTTTACAGAAACGCATTTCAAAACTCATGTACAACGACAGTTGTTTACAGAAACACATTTCAAAACTCTTGCACTACAACACTGCTACAGAAAAACTCATTTCAAGATTCTTGTACAACAACGGTCCTTCATAAAAACGCATTTAAAAACTCATGTACAACGACAGTCCTTTACAGAGACGCATTTCAAAACTCATGTAGAACGATAGTTGTTTACAGAAACACATTTCAAAACTCTTGCACTACAACACTGCTACAGAAAAACTCATTTCAAGATTCTTGTACAACAACAGTCCTTCAGAAAAACTCATTTCAAGATTCTTGTACAACAACGCTCCTTCAGAAAAACACATTTAAAAACTCATGTGAAACGACAGACCTTTACAGAAACGCATTTAAAAACTCATGTACAACGACAGTCCTTTACAGAAGCGCATTTCAAAACTCATGTACAACGACAGTTGTTTACAGAAACACATTTCAAAACTCTTGCACTACAACACTGCTACAGAAAAACTCATTTCAAGATTCTTGTACAACAACAGTCCTTCAGAAAAACTCATTTCAAGATTCTTGTGCAACAACGGTCCTTCAGAAAAACACATTTCAAGACTCTTGTACAACAACGCTCCTTCAGAAAAACACATTTCAAAACTCTTGTACAACAACGCTCCTTCAGAAAAACACATTTAAAAACTCATGTGAAACGACAGTCCTTCAGAGAAACACATTTAAAAACTCATGTGAAACTACAGTCCTTTACAGAAACACATATCAAAACTCTTGCACTACAACACTGCTACAGAAAAACTCATTTCAAGATTCTTGTACAACAACGGTCCTTCATAAAAACGCATTTAAAAACTCATGTACAACGACAGTCCTTTACAGAAACGCATTTCAAAACTCATGTACAACGACAGTTGTTTACAGAAACACATTTCAAAACTTTTGCACTACAACACTGCTACAGAAAAACTCATTTCAAGATTCTTGTACAACAACGGTCCTTCAGAAAAACACATTTCAAGACTCTTGTACAACAACAGTCCTTCAGAAAAACGCATTAAAAACTCATGTACAACAACACTCCTTCAGAGAAACACATTTAAAAACTCGTGTGAAACTACAGTCCTTTACAGAAACACATATCAAAACTCTTGCACTACAACACTGCTACAGAAAAACTCATTTCAAGATTCTTGTACAACAACGGTCCTTCAGAAAAACACATTTCAAGACTCTTGTACAACAACAGTCCTTCAGAAAAACACATTTAAAAACTCATGTGCAACGACAGTCCTTTACAGAAACGCATTTCAAAACTCATGTACAACGACAGTTGTTTACAGAAACACATTTCAAAACTCTTGCACTACAACACTGCTACAGAAAAACTCATTTCAAGATTCTTGTACAACAACAGTCCTTCAGAAAAACTCATTTCAAGATTCTTGTACAACAACGGTCCTTCAGAAAAACACATTTCAAAACTCTTGTAACTTGTAACATTTAAAAACTCATGTGCAACGACAGTCCTTTACAGAAACGCATTTCAAAACTCATGTACAACGACAGTTGTTTACAGAAACACATTTCAAAACTCTTGCACTACAACACTGCTACAGAAAAACTCATTTCAAGATTCTTGTACAACAACGGTCCTTCAGAAAAACACATTTCAAGACTCTTGTACAACAACAGTCCTTCAGAAAAACTCATTTCAAGATTCTTGTACAACAACGGTCCTTCAGAAAAACACATTTAAAAACTCATGTGAAACGACAGTCCTTTACAGAAACACATATCAAAACTCTTGCACTACAACACTGCTACAGAAAAACTCATTTCAAGATTCTTGTACAACAACACTCCTTCATAAAAACGCATTTAAAAACTCATGTACAACGACAGTCCTTTACAGAAACGCATTTCAAAACTCATGTACAACGACAGTTGTTTACAGAAACACATTTCAAAACTCTTGCACTACAACACTGCTACAGAAAAACACATTTCAAGATTCTTGTACAACAACAGTCCTTCAGAAAAACTCATTTCAAGATTCTTGTACAACAACGGTCCTTCAGAAAAACACATTTCAAGACTCTTGTACAACAACGCTCCTTCAGAAAAACACATTTAAAAACTCACGTGCAACGACAGTCCTTTACAGAAACGCATTTCAAAACTCATGTACAACTACAGTTGTTTACAGAAACACATTTCAAAACTCTTGCACTACAACACTGCTACAGAAAAACTCATTTCAAGATTCTTGTACAACAACAGTCCTTCAGAAAAACTCATTTCAAGATTCTTGTACAACAACGGTCCTTCAGAAAAACACATTTCAAGACTCTTGTACAACAACGCTCCTTCAGAAAAACACATTTAAAAACTCATGTGCAACGACAGTCCTTTACAGAAACGCACACATTTCAAAACTCTTGCACTACAACACTGCTACAGAAAAACTCATTTCAAGATTCTTGTACAACAACAGACCTTCAGAAAAACTCATTTCAAGATTCTTGTACAACAACGGTCCTTCAGAAAAACACATTTCAAGACTCTTGTAAAACTCATGTGCAACGACAGTCCTTTACAGAAACGCATTTCAAAACTCATGTACAACGACAGTTGTTTACAGACACATTTCAAAACTCTTGCACTACAACACCGCTACAGAAAAACTCTTTTCAAGATTCTTGTACAACAACACTCCTTCATAAAAACGCATTTAAAAACTCATGTCCTTTACAGAAACGCATTTCAAAACTCATGTACAAAGACAGTTGTTTACAGAAACACATTTCAAAACTCTTGCACTACAACACTGCTATAGAAAAACTCATTTCAAGATTCTTGTACAACAACAGTCCTTCAGAAAAACTCATTTCAAGATTCTTGTACAACAACGGTCCTTCAGAAAAACACATTTCAATACTCTTGTACAACAACGCTCCTTCAGAAAAACACATTTAAAAACTCATGTGCAACGACAGTCCTTTACAGAAACGCATTTCAAAACTCATGTACAACGACAGTTGTTTACAGAAACACATTTCAAAACTCTTGCACTACAACACTGCTACAGAAAAACTCGTTTCAAAATTCTTGTACAACAACGGTCCTTCATAAAAACGCATTTAAAAACTCATGTACAACTACAGTCCTTTACAGAAACGTATTTCAAAACTCATGTACAACGACAGTTGTTTACAGAAACACATTTCAAAACTCTTGCACTACAACACTGCTACAGAAAAACTCATTTCAAGATTCTTGTACAACAACAGTCCTTCAGAAAAACTCATTTCAAGATTCTTGTACAACAACGGTCCTTCACAAAAACACATTTCAAAACTCTTGTACAACAACGCTCCTTCAGAAAAACACATTTAAAAACTCATGTGAAACGACAGTCCTTCAGAGAAACACATTTAAAAACTCATGTGAAACTACAGTCCTTTACAGAAACACATATCAAAACTCTTGCACTACAACAGTGCTACAGAAAAACTCATTTCAAGATTCTTGTACAACAACGGTCCTTCATAAAAACGCATTTAAAAACTCATGTACAACGACAGTCCTTTACAGAAACGCATTTCAAAACTCATGTACAACGACAGTTGTTTACAGAAACACATTTCAAAACTCTTGCACTACAACACTGCTACAGAAAAACTCATTTCAAGATTCTTGTACAACAACGGTCCTTCATAAAAACGCATTTAAAAACTCATGTACAACGACAGTCCTTTACAGAGACGCATTTCAAAACTCATGTAGAACGATAGTTGTTTACAGAAACACATTTCAAAACTCTTGCACTACAACACTGCTACAGAAAAACTCATTTCAAGATTCTTGTACAACAACAGTCCTTCAGAAAAACTCATTTCAAGATTCTTGTACAACAACGCTCCTTCAGAAAAACACATTTAAAAACTCATGTGAAACGACAGACCTTTACAGAAACGCATTTAAAAACTCATGTACAACGACAGTCCTTTACAGAAGCGCATTTCAAAACTCATGTACAACGACAGTTGTTTACAGAAACACATTTCAAAACTCTTGCACTACAACACTGCTACAGAAAAACTCATTTCAAGATTCTTGTACAACAACAGTCCTTCAGAAAAACTCATTTCAAGATTCTTGTACAACAACGGTCCTTCAGAAAAACACATTTCAAGACTCTTGTACAACAACGCTCCTTCAGAAAAACACATTTCAAAACTCTTGTACAACAACGCTCCTTCAGAAAAACACATTTAAAAACTCATGTGAAACGACAGTCCTTCAGAGAAACACATTTAAAAACTCATGTGAAACTACAGTCCTTTACAGAAACACATATCAAAACTCTTGCACTACAACACTGCTACAGAAAAACTCATTTCAAGATTCTTGTACAACAACGGTCCTTCATAAAAACGCATTTAAAAACTCATGTACAACGACAGTCCTTTACAGAAACGCATTTCAAAACTCATGTACAACGACAGTTGTTTACAGAAACACATTTCAAAACTCTTGCACTACAACACTGCTACAGAAAAACTCATTTCAAGATTCTTGTACAACAACGGTCCTTCAGAAAAACACATTTCAAGACTCTTGTACAACAACAGTCCTTCAGAAAAACTCATTTCAAGATTCTTGTACAACAACGGTCCTTCGTAAAAACACATTTCAAGACTCTTGTACAACAGCGCTCCTTCAGAAAAACGCATTAAAAACTCATGTACAACAACACTCCTTCAGAGAAACACATTTAAAAACTCGTGTGAAACTACAGTCCTTTACAGAAACACATATCAAAACTCTTGCACTACAACACTGCTACAGAAAAACTCATTTCAAGATTCTTGTACAACAACGGTCCTTCAGAAAAACACATTTCAAGACTCTTGTACAACAACAGTCCTTCAGAAAAACACATTTAAAAACTCATGTGCAACGACAGTCCTTTACAGAAACGCATTTCAAAACTCATGTACAACGACAGTTGTTTACAGAAACACATTTCAAAACTCTTGCACTACAACACTGCTACAGAAAAACTCATTTCAAGATTCTTGTACAACAACGGTCCTTCAGAAAAACACATTTCAAGACTCTTGTACAACAACAGTCCTTCAGAAAAACTCATTTCAAGATTCTTGTACAACAACGGTCCTTCAGAAAAACACATTTAAAAACTCATGTGAAACGACAGTCCTTTACAGAAACACATATCAAAACTCTTGCACTACAACACTGCTACAGAAAAACTCATTTCAAGATTCTTGTACAACAACACTCCTTCAGAAAAACGCATTTAAAAACTCATGTACAACGACAGTCCTTTACAGAAACGCATTTCAAAACTCATGTACAACGACAGTTGTTTACAGAAACACATTTCAAAACTCTTGCACTACAACACTGCTACAGAAAAACTCATTTCAAGATTCTTGTACAACAACAGTCCTTCAGAAAAACTCATTTCAAGATTCTTGTACAACAACGGTCCTTCAGAAAAACACATTTCAAGACTCTTGTACAACAACGCTCCTTCAGAAAAACACATTTAAAAACTCACGTGCAACGACAGTCCTTTACAGAAACGCATTTCAAAACTCATGTACAACTACAGTTGTTTACAGAAACACATTTCAAAACTCTTGCACTACAACACTGCTACAGAAAAACTCATTTCAAGATTCTTGTACAACAACAGTCCTTCAGAAAAACTCATTTCAAGATTCTTGTACAACAACGGTCCTTCAGAAAAACACATTTCAAGACTCTTGTACAACAACGCTCCTTCAGAAAAACACATTTAAAAACTCATGTGCAACGACAGTCCTTTACAGAAACGCACACATTTCAAAACTCTTGCACTACAACACTGCTACAGAAAAACTCATTTCAAGATTCTTGTACAACAACAGACCTTCAGAAAAACTCATTTCAAGATTCTTGTACAACAACGGTCCTTCAGAAAAACACATTTCAAGACTCTTGTAAAACTCATGTGCAACGACAGTCCTTTACAGAAACGCATTTCAAAACTCATGTACAACGACAGTTGTTTACAGACACATTTCAAAACTCTTGCACTACAACACCGCTACAGAAAAACTCTTTTCAAGATTCTTGTACAACAACACTCCTTCATAAAAACGCATTTAAAAACTCATGTCCTTTACAGAAACGCATTTCAAAACTCATGTACAAAGACAGTTGTTTACAGAAACACATTTCAAAACTCTTGCACTACAACACTGCTATAGAAAAACTCATTTCAAGATTCTTGTACAACAACAGTCCTTCAGAAAAACTCATTTCAAGATTCTTGTACAACAACGGTCCTTCAGAAAAACACATTTCAATACTCTTGTACAACAACGCTCCTTCAGAAAAACACATTTAAAAACTCATGTGCAACGACAGTCCTTTACAGAAACGCATTTCAAAACTCATGTACAACGACAGTTGTTTACAGAAACACATTTCAAAACTCTTGCACTACAACACTGCTACAGAAAAACTCGTTTCAAAATTCTTGTACAACAACGGTCCTTCATAAAAACGCATTTAAAAACTCATGTACAACTACAGTCCTTTACAGAAACGTATTTCAAAACTCATGTACAACGACAGTTGTTTACAGAAACACATTTCAAAACTCTTGCACTACAACACTGCTACAGAAAAACTCATTTCAAGATTCTTGTGCAACAACGGTCCTTCAGAAAAACACATTTCAAGACTCTTGTACAACAACGCTCCTTCAGAAAAACACATTTCAAAACTCTTGTACAACAACGCTCCTTCAGAAAAACACATTTAAAAACTCATGTGAAACGACAGTCCTTCAGAGAAACACATTTAAAAACTCATGTGAAACTACAGTCCTTTACAGAAACACATATCAAAACTCTTGCACTACAACACTGCTACAGAAAAACTCATTTCAAGATTCTTGTACAACAACGGTCCTTCATAAAAACGCATTTAAAAACTCATGTACAACGACAGTCCTTTACAGAAACGCATTTCAAAACTCATGTACAACGACAGTTGTTTACAGAAACACATTTCAAAACTCTTGCACTACAACACTGCTACAGAAAAACTCATTTCAAGATTCTTGTACAACAACGGTCCTTCAGAAAAACACATTTCAAGACTCTTGTACAACAACAGTCCTTCAGAAAAACTCATTTCAAGATTCTTGTACAACAACGGTCCTTCGTAAAAACACATTTCAAGACTCTTGTACAACAGCGCTCCTTCAGAAAAACGCATTAAAAACTCATGTACAACAACACTCCTTCAGAGAAACACATTTAAAAACTCGTGTGAAACTACAGTCCTTTACAGAAACACATATCAAAACTCTTGCACTACAACACTGCTACAGAAAAACTCATTTCAAGATTCTTGTACAACAACGGTCCTTCAGAAAAACACATTTCAAGACTCTTGTACAACAACAGTCCTTCAGAAAAACACATTTAAAAACTCATGTGCAACGACAGTCCTTTACAGAAACGCATTTCAAAACTCATGTACAACGACAGTTGTTTACAGAAACACATTTCAAAACTCTTGCACTACAACACTGCTACAGAAAAACTCATTTCAAGATTCTTGTACAACAACGGTCCTTCAGAAAAACACATTTCAAGACTCTTGTACAACAACAGTCCTTCAGAAAAACTCATTTCAAGATTCTTGTACAACAACGGTCCTTCAGAAAAACACATTTAAAAACTCATGTGAAACGACAGTCCTTTACAGAAACACATATCAAAACTCTTGCACTACAACACTGCTACAGAAAAACTCATTTCAAGATTCTTGTACAACAACACTCCTTCATAAAAACGCATTTAAAAACTCATGTACAACGACAGTCCTTTACAGAAACGCATTTCAAAACTCATGTACAACGACAGTTGTTTACAGAAACACATTTCAAAACTCTTGCACTACAACACTGCTACAGAAAAACTCATTTCAAGATTCTTGTACAACAACAGTCCTTCAGAAAAACTCATTTCAAGATTCTTGTACAACAACGGTCCTTCAGAAAAACACATTTCAAGACTCTTGTACAACAACGCTCCTTCAGAAAAACACATTTAAAAACTCACGTGCAACGACAGTCCTTTACAGAAACGCATTTCAAAACTCATGTACAACTACAGTTGTTTACAGAAACACATTTCAAAACTCTTGCACTACAACACTGCTACAGAAAAACTCATTTCAAGATTCTTGTACAACAACAGTCCTTCAGAAAAACTCATTTCAAGATTCTTGTACAACAACGGTCCTTCAGAAAAACACATTTCAAGACTCTTGTACAACAACGCTCCTTCAGAAAAACACATTTAAAAACTCATGTGCAACGACAGTCCTTTACAGAAACGCACACATTTCAAAACTCTTGCACTACAACACTGCTACAGAAAAACTCATTTCAAGATTCTTGTACAACAACAGACCTTCAGAAAAACTCATTTCAAGATTCTTGTACAACAACGGTCCTTCAGAAAAACACATTTCAAGACTCTTGTAAAACTCATGTGCAACGACAGTCCTTTACAGAAACGCATTTCAAAACTCATGTACAACGACAGTTGTTTACAGACACATTTCAAAACTCTTGCACTACAACACCGCTACAGAAAAACTCTTTTCAAGATTCTTGTACAACAACACTCCTTCATAAAAACGCATTTAAAAACTCATGTCCTTTACAGAAACGCATTTCAAAACTCATGTACAAAGACAGTTGTTTACAGAAACACATTTCAAAACTCTTGCACTACAACACTGCTATAGAAAAACTCATTTCAAGATTCTTGTACAACAACAGTCCTTCAGAAAAACTCATTTCAAGATTCTTGTACAACAACGGTCCTTCAGAAAAACACATTTCAATACTCTTGTACAACAACGCTCCTTCAGAAAAACACATTTAAAAACTCATGTGCAACGACAGTCCTTTACAGAAACGCATTTCAAAACTCATGTACAACGACAGTTGTTTACAGAAACACATTTCAAAACTCTTGCACTACAACACTGCTACAGAAAAACTCGTTTCAAAATTCTTGTACAACAACGGTCCTTCATAAAAACGCATTTAAAAACTCATGTACAACTACAGTCCTTTACAGAAACGTATTTCAAAACTCATGTACAACGACAGTTGTTTACAGAAACACATTTCAAAACTCTTGCACTACAACACTGCTACAGAAAAACTCATTTCAAGATTCTTGTACAACAACAGTCCTTCAGAAAAACTCATTTCAAGATTCTTGTACAACAACGGTCCTTCACAAAAACACATTTCAAAACTCTTGTACAACAACGCTCCTTCAGAAAAACACATTTAAAAACTCATGTGAAACGACAGTCCTTCAGAGAAACACATTTAAAAACTCATGTGAAACTACAGTCCTTTACAGAAACACATATCAAAACTCTTGCACTACAACAGTGCTACAGAAAAACTCATTTCAAGATTCTTGTACAACAACGGTCCTTCATAAAAACGCATTTAAAAACTCATGTACAACGACAGTCCTTTACAGAAACGCATTTCAAAACTCATGTACAACGACAGTTGTTTACAGAAACACATTTCAAAACTCTTGCACTACAACACTGCTACAGAAAAACTCATTTCAAGATTCTTGTACAACAACGGTCCTTCATAAAAACGCATTTAAAAACTCATGTACAACGACAGTCCTTTACAGAGACGCATTTCAAAACTCATGTAGAACGATAGTTGTTTACAGAAACACATTTCAAAACTCTTGCACTACAACACTGCTACAGAAAAACTCATTTCAAGATTCTTGTACAACAACAGTCCTTCAGAAAAACTCATTTCAAGATTCTTGTACAACAACGCTCCTTCAGAAAAACACATTTAAAAACTCATGTGAAACGACAGACCTTTACAGAAACGCATTTAAAAACTCATGTACAACGACAGTCCTTTACAGAAGCGCATTTCAAAACTCATGTACAACGACAGTTGTTTACAGAAACACATTTCAAAACTCTTGCACTACAACACTGCTACAGAAAAACTCATTTCAAGATTCTTGTACAACAACAGTCCTTCAGAAAAACTCATTTCAAGATTCTTGTGCAACAACGGTCCTTCAGAAAAACACATTTCAAGACTCTTGTACAACAACGCTCCTTCAGAAAAACACATTTCAAAACTCTTGTACAACAACGCTCCTTCAGAAAAACACATTTAAAAACTCATGTGAAACGACAGTCCTTCAGAGAAACACATTTAAAAACTCATGTAAAACGACAGTCCTTTACAGAAACACATATCAAAACTCTTGCACTACAACACTGCTACAGAAAAACTCATTTCAAGATTCTTGTACAACAACGGTCCTTCATAAAAACGCATTTAAAAACTCATGTACAACGACAGTCCTTTACAGAAACGCATTTCAAAACTCATGTACAACGACAGTTGTTTACAGAAACACATTTCAAAACTCTTGCACTACAACACTGCTACAGAAAAACTCATTTCAAGATTCTTGTACAACAACGGTCCTTCAGAAAAACACATTTCAAGACTCTTGTACAACAACAGTCCTTCAGAAAAACTCATTTCAAGATTCTTGTACAACAACGGTCCTTCGTAAAAACACATTTCAAGACTCTTGTACAACAGCGCTCCTTCAGAAAAACGCATTAAAAACTCATGTACAACAACACTCCTTCAGAGAAACACATTTAAAAACTCGTGTGAAACTACAGTCCTTTACAGAAACACATATCAAAACTCTTGCACTACAACACTGCTACAGAAAAACTCATTTCAAGATTCTTGTACAACAACGGTCCTTCAGAAAAACACATTTCAAGACTCTTGTACAACAACAGTCCTTCAGAAAAACACATTTAAAAACTCATGTGCAACGACAGTCCTTTACAGAAACGCATTTCAAAACTCATGTACAACGACAGTTGTTTACAGAAACACATTTCAAAACTCTTGCACTACAACACTGCTACAGAAAAACTCATTTCAAGATTCTTGTACAACAACAGTCCTTCAGAAAAACTCATTTCAAGATTCTTGTACAACAACGGTCCTTCAGAAAAACACATTTAAAAACTCATGTGAAACGACAGTCCTTTACAGAAACACATATCAAAACTCTTGCACTACAACACTGCTACAGAAAAACTCATTTCAAGATTCTTGTACAACAACACTCCTTCATAAAAACGCATTTAAAAACTCATGTACAACGACAGTCCTTTACAGAAACGCATTTCAAAACTCATGTACAACGACAGTTGTTTACAGAAACACATTTCAAAACTCTTGCACTACAACACTGCTACAGAAAAACTCATTTCAAGATTCTTGTACAACAACAGTCCTTCAGAAAAACTCATTTCAAGATTCTTGTACAACAACGGTCCTTCAGAAAAACACATTTCAAGACTCTTGTACAACAACAGTCCTTCAGAAAAACACATTTAAAAACTCATGTGCAACGACAGTCCTTTACAGAAACGCATTTCAAAACTCATGTACAACGACAGTTGTTTACAGAAACACATTTCAAAACTCTTGCACTACAACACTGCTACAGAAAAACTCATTTCAAGTTTCTTGTACAACAACGGTCCTTCAGAAAAACACATTTCAAGACTCTTGTACAACAACAGTCCTTCAGAAAAACTCATTTCAAGATTCTTGTACAACAACGGTCCTTCAGAAAAACACATTTAAAAACTCATGTGAAACGACAGTCCTTTACAGAAACACATATCAAAACTCTTGCACTACAACACTGCTACAGAAAAACTCATTTCAAGATTCTTGTACAACAACACTCCTTCATAAAAACGCATTTAAAAACTCATGTACAACGACAGTCCTTTACAGAAACGCATTTCAAAACTCATGTACAACGACAGTTGTTTACAGAAACACATTTCAAAACTCTTGCACTACAACACTGCTACAGAAAAACTCATTTCAAGATTCTTGTACAACAACAGTCCTTCAGAAAAACTCATTTCAAGATTCTTGTACAACAACGGTCCTTCAGAAAAACACATTTCAAGACTCTTGTACAACAACGCTCCTTCAGAAAAACACATTTAAAAACTCATGTGCAACAACACTCCTTCAGAGAAACACATTTAAAAACTCATGTGAAACTACAGTCCTTTACAGAAACACATATCAAAACTCTTGCACTACAACACTGCTACAGAAAAACTCATTTCAAGATTCTTGTACAACAACGGTCCTTCAGAAAAACACATTTCAAGACTCTTGTACAACAACAGTATTTCAGAAAAACACATCTAAAAACTCATGTGCAACGACAGTCCTTTACAGAAACGCATTTCAAAACTCATGTACAACGACAGTTGTTTACAGAAACACATTTCAAAACTCTTGCACTACAACACTGCTACAGAAAAACTCATTTCAAGATTCTTGTACAACAACACTCCTTCATAAAAACGAATATAAAAACTCATGTACAACGACAGTCCTTTACAGAAACGCATTTCAAAACTCATGTACAACGACAGTTGTTTACAGAAACACATTTCAAAACTCTTGCAATACAACACTGCTACAGAAAAACTCATTTCAAGATTCTTGTACAACAGCGCTCCTTCAGAAAAACGCATTAAAAACTCATGTACAACAACACTCCTTCAGAGAAACACATTTAAAAACTCGTGTGAAACTACAGTCCTTTACAGAAACACATATCAAAACTCTTGCACTACAACACTGCTACAGAAAAACTCATTTCAAGATTCTTGTACAACAACGGTCCTTCAGAAAAACACATTTCAAGACTCTTGTACAACAACAGTCCTTCAGAAAAACACATTTAAAAACTCATGTGCAACGACAGTCCTTTACAGAAACGCATTTCAAAACTCATGTACAACGACAGTTGTTTACAGAAACACATTTCAAAACTCTTGCACTACAACCCTGCTACAGAAAAACTCATTTCAAGATTCTTGTACAACAACGGTCCTTCAGAAAAACACATTTCAAGACTCTTGTACAACAACGCTCCTTCAGAAAAACACATTTAAAAACTCATGTGAAACGACAGTCCTTTACAGAAACACATATCAAAACTCTTGCACTACAACACTGCTACAAAAAAACTCATTTCAAGATTCTTGTACAACAACACTCCTTCATAAAAACGCATTTAAAAACTCATGTGCAACGACAGTCCTTTACAGAAACGCATTTCAAAACTCATGTACAACGACAGTTGTTTACAGAAACACATTTCAAAACTCTTGCACTACAACACTGCTACAGAAAAACTCATTTCAAGATTCTTGTACAACAACAGTCCTTCAGAAAAACTCATTTCAAGATTCTTGTACAACAACGGTCCTTCAGAAAAACACATTTCAAGACTCTTGTACAACAACGCTCCTTCAGAAAAACACATTTCAAAACTCATGTGCAACAACACTCCTTCAGAGAAACACATTTAAAAACTCATGTGAAACTACAGTCAAAACTCTTGCACTACAACACTGCTACAGAAAAACTCATTTCAAGATTCTTGTACAACAACGGTCCTTCAGAAAAACACATTTCAAGACTCTTGTACAACAACGCTCCTTCAGAAAAACACATTTAAAAACTCATGTGAAACGACAGTCCTTTACAGAAACACATATCAAAACTCTTGCACTACAACACTGCTACAGAAAAACTCATTTCAAGATTCTTGTACAACAACACTCCTTCATAAAAACGCATTTAAAAACTCATGTACAACGACAGTCCTTTACAGAAACGCATTTCAAAACTCATGTACAACGACAGTTGTTTACAGAAACACATTTCAAAACTCTTGCACTACAACACTGCTACAGAAAAACTCATTTCAAGATTCTTGTACAACAACAGTCCTTCAGAAAAACTCATTTCAAGATTCTTGTACAACAACGGTCCTTCAGAAAAACACATTTCAAGACTCTTGTACAACAACGCTCCTTCAGAAAAACACATTTAAAAACTCATGTGCAACGACAGTCCTTTACAGAAACG
The DNA here is from genome assembly GCA_905220385.1 of Xylota sylvarum. Classification (NCBI taxonomy): domain Eukaryota; kingdom Metazoa; phylum Arthropoda; class Insecta; order Diptera; family Syrphidae; genus Xylota; species Xylota sylvarum. The sequence goes on from CAJMZQ010000090.1 coordinate 613,127, forward strand.
CATTTCAAAACTCATGTACAACAACAGTTGTTTACAGAAACACATTTCAAAACTCTTGCACTACAACACTGCTACAGAAAAACTCATTTCAAGATTCTTGTACAACAACACTCCTTCATAAAAACGCATTTAAAAACTCATGTACAACGACAGTCCTTTACAGAAACGCATTTCAAAACTCATGTACAACGACAGTTGTTTACAGAAACACATTTCAAAACAATTGCACTACAACACTGCTACAGAAAAACTCATTTCAAGATTCTTGTACAACAACGGTCCTTCAGAAAAATACATTTCAAGACTCTTGTACAACAACATTCCTTCAGAAAAACTCATTTCAAGATTCTTGTACAACAACGGTCCTTCGGAAAAACACATTTCAAGACTCTTGTACAACAGCGCTCCTTCAGAAAAACGCATTAAAAACTCATGTACAACAACACTCCTTCAGAGAAACACATTTAAAAACTCGTGTGAAACTACAGTCCTTTACAGAAACACATATCAAAACTCTTGCACTACAACACTGCTACAGAAAAACTCATTTCAAGATTCTTGTACAACAACGGTCCTTCAGAAAAACACATTTCAAGACTCTTGTACAACAACAGTCCTTCAGAAAAACACATTTAAAAACTCATGTACAACGACAGTCCTTTACAGAAACGCATTTCAAAACTCATGTACAACGACAGTTGTTTACAGAAACACATTTCAAAACTCTTGCACTACAACACTGCTACAGAAAAACTCATTTCAAGATTCTTGTACAACAACGGTCCTTCAGAAAAACACATTTCAAGACTCTTGTACAACAACGCTCCTTCAGAAAAACACATTTAAAAACTCATGTACAACGACAGTTGTTTACAGAAACACATTTCAAAACTCTTGCACTACAACACTGCTACAGAAAAACTCATTTCAAGATTCTTGTACAACAACGGTCCTTCAGAAAAACTACTACAACACTGCTACAGAAAAACTCATTTCAATATTCTTGTACAACAACAGTCCTTCAGAAAAACTCATTTCAAGATTCTTGTACAACAACGGTCCTTCAGAAAAACACATTTCAAGACTCTTGTACAACAACGCTCCTTCAGAAAAACTACTACAACACTGCTACAGAAAAACTCATTTCAATATTCTTGTACAACAACAGTCCTTCAGAAAAACTCATTTCAAGATTCTTGTACAACAACGGTCCTTCAGAAAAACACATTTCAAGACTCTTGTACAACAACGCTCCTTCAGAAAAACAGATTTAAAAACTCATGTGCAACGACAGTCCTTTACAGAAACGCATTTCAAAACTCAGTACAACGACAGTTGTTTACAGAAACACATTTCAAAACTCTTGCACTACAACACTGCTACAGAAAAACTCATTTCAAGATTCTTGTACAACAACACTCCTTCATAAAAACGCATTTAAAAACTCATGTACAACGACAGTCCTTTACAGAAACGCATTTCAAAACTCATGTACAACGACAGTTGTTTACAGAAACACATTTCAAAACTCTTGCACTACAACACTGCTACAGAAAAACTCATTTCAAGATTCTTGTACAACAACGGTCCTTCAGAAAAACACATTTCAAGACTCTTGTACAACAACAGTCCTTCAGAAAAACTCATTTCAAGATTCTTGCACAACAACGGTCCTTCGGAAAAACACATTTCAAGACCCTTGTACAACAGCGCTCCTTCAGAAAAACGCATTAAAAACTCATGTTCAACAACACTCCTTCAGAGAAACACATTTAAAAACTCGTGTGAAACTACAGTCCTTTACAGAAAAACATTTCAGAAACACATTTCAAAACTCTTGCACTACAACACTGCTACAGAAAAACTCATTTCAAGATTCTTGTACAACAACGGTCCTTCAGAAAAACACATTTCAAGACTCTTGTACAACAACAGTCCTTCAGAAAAACACATTTAAAAACTCATGTGCAACGACAGTCCTTTACAGAAACGCATTTCAAAACTCATGTACAACGACAGTTGTTTACAGAAACACATTTCAAAACTCTTGCACTACAACACTGCTACAGAAAAACTCATTTCAAGATTCTTGTACAACAACGGTCCTTCAGAAAAACACATTTCAAGACTCTTGTACAACAACGCTCCTTCAGAAAAACACATTTAAAAACTCATGTACAACGACAGTTGTTTACAGAAACACATTTCAAAACTCTTGCACTACAACACTGCTACAGAAAAACTCATTTCAAGATTCTTGTACAACAACGGTCCTTCAGAAAAACTACTACAACACTGCTACAGAAAAACTCATTTCAATATTCTTGTACAACAACAGTCCTTCAGAAAAACTCATTTCAAGATTCTTGTACAACAACGCTCCTTCAGAAAAACTACTACAACACTGCTACAGAAAAACTCATTTCAATATTCTTGTACAACAACAGTCCTTCAGAAAAACTCATTTCAAGATTCTTGTACAACAACGGTCCTTCAGAAAAACACATTTCAAGACTCTTGTACAACAACGCTCCTTCAGAAAAACAGATTTAAAAACTCATGTGCAACGACAGTCCTTTACAGAAACGCATTTCAAAACTCAGTACAACGACAGTTGTTTACAGAAACACATTTCAAAACTCTTGCACTACAACACTGCTACAGAAAAACTCATTTCAACACTGCATGTACAGAAACACATTTCAAAACTCTTGCACTACAACACTGCTACAGAAAAACTCATTTCAAGATTCTTGTACAACAACGGTCCTTCAGAAAAACACATTTCAAGACTCTTGTACAACAACAGTCCTTCAGAAAAACACATTTCAAGACTCTTGTACAACAACACTCCTTCAGAAAAACACATTTAAAAACTCATGTGCGACAACACTCCTTCAGAGAAACACATTTAAAAACTCATGTGAAACTACAGTCCTTTACAGAAACACATATCAAAACTCTTGCACTACAACACTGCTACAGAAAAACTCATTTCAAGATTCTTGTACAACAACGGTCCTTCAGAAAAACACATTTCAAAACTCTTGTACAACAACGCTCCTTCAGAAAAACACATTTAAAAACTCATGTGAAACGAAAGTCCTTCAGAGAAACACATTTAAAAACTCATGTGAAACTACAGTCCTTTACAGAAACACATATCAAAACTCTTGCACTACAACACTGCTACAGAAAAACTCATTTCAAGATTCTTGTACAACAACAGTCCTTCAGAAAAACTCATTTCAAGATTCTTGTACAACAACGGTCCTTCAGAAAAACTCATTTCAAGATTCTTGTACAACAACGGTCCTTCAGAAAAACTACTACAACACTGCTACAGAAAAACTCATTTCAATATTCTTGTACAACAACAGTCCTTCAGAAAAACTCATTTCAAGATTCTTGTACAACAACGGTCCTTCAGAAAAAAACATTTCAAGACTCTTGTACAACAACGCTCCTTCAGAAAAACACATTTAAAAACTCATGTGCAACGACAGTCCTTTACAGAAACGCATTTCAAAACTCATGTACAACGACAGTTGTTTACAGAAACACATTTCAAAACTCTTGCACTACAACACTGCTACAGAAAAACTCATTTCAACACTGCATGTACAGAAACACATTTCAAAACTCTTGCACTACAACACTGCTACAGAAAAACTCATTTCAAGATTCTTATACAACAACGGTCATTGAGAAAAACACATTTCAAGACTCTTGTACAACAACAGTCCTTCAGAAAAACACATTTAAAAACTCATGTGCAACGACAGTCCTTTACAGAAACGCATTTCAAAACTCATGTACAACGACAGTTGTTTACAGAAACACATATCAAAACTCTTGCACTACAACACTGCTACAGAAAAACTCATTTCAAGATTCTTGTACAACAACGGTCCTTCAGAAAAACACATTTCAAAACTCTTGTACAACAACGCTCCTTCAGAAAAACACATTTAAAAACTCATGTGAAACGACAGTCCTTCAGAGAAACACATTTAAAAACTCATGTGAAACTACAGTCCTTTACAGAAACACATATCAAAACTCTTGCACTACAACACTGCTACAGAAAAACTCATTTCAAGATTCTTGTACAACAACGGTCCTTCAGAAAAACACATTTCAAAACTCTTGTACAACAACGCTCCTTCAGAAAAACACATTTAAAAACTCATGTGAAACGACAGTCCTTCAGAGAAACACATTTAAAAACTCATGTGAAACTACAGTCCTTTACAGAAACACATATCAAAACTCTTGCACTACAACACTGCTACAGAAAAACTCATTTCAAGATTCTTGTACAACAACACTCCTTCATAAAAACGCATTTAAAAACTCATGTACAACGACAGTCCTTTACAGAAACGCATTTCAAAACTCATGTACAACGACAGTTGTTTACAGAAACACATTTCAAAACTCTTGCACTACAACACTGCTACAGAAAAACTCATTTCAAGATTCTTGTACAACAACGGTCCTTCAGAAAAACACATTTCAAGACTCTTGTACAACAACAGTTCTTCAGAAAAACTCATTTCAAGATTCTTGTACAACAACGGTCCTTCGGAAAAACACATTTCAAGACTCTTGTACAACAGCGCTCCTTCAGAAAAACGCATTTAAAAACTCATGTACAACAACACTCCTTCAGAGAAACACATTTAAAAACTCGTGTGAAACTACAGTCCTTTACAGAAACACATATCAAAACTCTTGCACTACAACACTGCTACAGAAAAACTCATTTCAAGATTCTTGTACAACAACAGTCCTTCAGAAAAACACATTTAAAAACTCATGTGCAACGACAGTCCTTTACAGAAACGCATTTCAAAACTCATGTACAACGACAGTTGTTTACAGAAACACATTTCAAAACTCTTGCACTACAACACTGCTACAGAAAAACTCATTTCAAGATTCTTGTACAACAACACTCCTTCATAAAAACGCATTTAAAAACTCATGTACAACGACAGTCCTTTACAGAAACGCATTTCAAAACTCATGTACAACGACAGTTGTTTACAGAAACACATTTCAAAACTCTTGCACTACAACACTGCTACAGAAAAACTCATTTCAAGATTCTTGTACAACAACGGTCCTTCAGAAAAACACATTTCAAAACTCTTGTACAACAACACTCCTTCATAAAAACGCATTTAAAAACTCATGTACAACGACAGTCCTTTACAGAAACGCATTTCAAAACTCATGTACAACGACAGTTGTTTACAGAAACACATTTCAAAACTCTTGCACTACAACACTGCTACAGAAAAACTCATTTCAAGATTCTTGTACAACAACGGTCCTTCAGAAAAACACATTTCAAAACTCTTGTACAACAACAGTCCTTCAGAAAAACACATTTAAAAACTCATGTGCAACGACAGTCCTTTACAGAAACGCATTTCAAAACTCATGTACAACGACAGTTGTTTACAGAAACACATTTCAAAACTCTTGCACTACAACACTGCTACAGAAAAACTCATTTCAAGATTCTTGTACAACAACACTCCTTCATAAAAACGCATTTAAAAACTCATGTACAACGACAGTCCTTTACAGAAACGCATTTCAAAACTCATGTACAACGACAGTTGTTTACAGAAACACATTTCAAAACTCTTGCACTACAACACTGCTACAGAAAAACTCATTTCAAGATTCTTCTACAACAACGGTCCTTCAGAAAAACACATTTCAAAACTCTTGTACAACAACAGTCCTTCAGAAAAACACATTTAAAAACTCATGTGCAACGACAGTCCTTTACAGAAACACATATCAAAACTCTTGCACTACAACACTGCTACAGAAAAACTCATTTCAAGATTCTTGTACAACAACACTCCTTCATAAAAACGCATTTAAAAACTCATGTACAACGACAGTCCTTTACAGAAACGCATTTCAAAACTCATGTACAACGACAGTTGTTTACAGAAACACATTTCAAAACTCTTGCACTACAACACTGCTACAGAAAAACTCATTTCAAGATTCTTGTACAACAACGGTCCTTCAGAAAAACACATTTCAAAACTCTTGTACAACAACAGTCCTTCAGAAAAACACATTTAAAAACTCATGTGCAACGACAGTCCTTTACAGAAACGCATTTCAAAACTCATGTACAACGACAGTTGTTTACAGAAACACATTTCAAAACTCTTGCACTACAACACTGCTACAGAAAAACTCATTTCAAGATTCTTGTACAACAACACTCCTTCATAAAAACGCATTTAAAAACTCATGTACAACGACAGTCCTTTACAGAAACGCATTTCAAAACTCATGTACAACGACAGTTGTTTACAGAAACACATTTCAAAACTCTTGCACTACAACACTGCTACAGAAAAACTCATTTCAAGATTCTTCTACAACAACGGTCCTTCAGAAAAACTACTACAACACTGCTACGGAAAAACTCATTTCAAGATTCTTGTACAACAACGGTCCTTCAGAAAAACACATTTCAAGACTCTTGTACAACAACGCTCCTTCAGAAAAACACATTTAAAAACTCATGTGCAACGACAGTCCTTTACAGAAACGCATTTCAAAACTCATGTACAACGACAGTTGTTTACAGAAACACATTTCAAAACTCTTGCACTACAACACTGCTACAGAAAAACTCATTTCAACACTGCATGTACAGAAACACATTTCAAAACTCTTGCACTACAACACTGCTACAGAAAAACTCATTTCAAGATTCTTGTACAACAACGGTCCTTCAGAAAAACACATTTCAAGACTCTTGTACAACAACAGTCCTTCAGAAAAACACATTTCAAGACTCTTGTACAACAACACTAATTCAGAAAAACACATTTAAAAACTCATGTGCAACAACACTCCTTCAGAGAAACACATTTAAAAACTCATGTGAAACTACAGTCCTTTACAGAAACACATATCAAAACTCTTGCACTACAACACTGCTACAGAAAAACTCATTTCAAGATTCTTGTACAACAACGGTCCTTCAGAAAAACACATTTCAAAACTCTTGTACAACAACGCTCCTTCAGAAAAACACATTTAAAAACTCATGTGAAACGACAGTCCTTCAGAGAAACACATTTAAAAACTCATGTGAAACTACAGTCCTTTACAGAAACACATATCAAAACTCTTGAACTACAACACTGCTACAGAAAAACTCATTTCAAGATTCTTGTACAACAACAGTCCTTCAGAAAAACTCATTTCAAGATTCTTGTACAACAACGGTCCTTCAGAAAAACACATTTCAAGACTCTTGTACAACAACACTTTTTCAGAAAAACACATTTAAAAACTCATGTGCAACAACACTCCTTCAGAGAAACACATTTAAAAACTCGTGTGAAACTACAGTCCTTTACAGAAACACATATCAAAACTCTTGCACTACAACACTGCTACAGAAAAACTCATTTCAAGATTCTTGTACAACAACGGTCCTTCAGAAAAACACATTTCAAGACTCTTGTACAACAACGCTCCTTCAGAAAAACACATTTAAAAACTCATGTGAAACGACAGTCCTTTACAGAAACACATTTCAAAACTCTTGCACTACAACACTGCTACAGAAAAACTCATTTCAAGATTCTTGTACAACAACGGTCCTTCAGAAAAACACATTTCAAGACTCTTGTACAACAACAGTCCTTCAGAAAAACACATTTCAAGACTCTTGTACAACAACACTCCTTCAGAAAAACACATTTAAAAACTCATGTGCAACAACACTCCTTCAGAGAAACACATTTAAAAACTCATGTGAAACTACAGTCCTTTACAGAAACACATATCAAAACTCTTGCACTACAACACTGCTACAGAAAAACTCATTTCAAGATTCTTGTACAACAACGGTCCTTCAGAAAAACACATTTCAAAACTCTTGTACAACAACGCTCCTTCAGAAAAACACATTTAAAAACTCATGTGAAACGACAGTCCTTCAGAGAAACACATTTAAAAACTCATGTGAAACTACAGTCCTTTACAGAAACACATATCAAAACTCTTGAACTACAACACTGCTACAGAAAAACTCATTTCAAGATTCTTGTACAACAACAGTCCTTCAGAAAACCTCATTTCAAGATTCTTGTACAACAACGGTCCTTCAGAAAAACACATTTCAAGACTCTTGTACAACAACGCTCCTTCAGAAAAACACATTTAAAAACTCATGTGCAACGACAGTCCTTTACAGAAACGCATTTCAAAACTCATGTACAACGACAGTTGTTTACAGAAACACATTTCAAAACTCTTGCACTACAACACTGCTACAGAAAAACTCATTTCAAGATTCTTGTACAACAACAGTCCTTCAGAAAACCTCATTTCAAGACTCTTGTACAACAACACTTTTTCAGAAAAACACATTTAAAAACTCATGTGCAACAACACTCCTTCAGAGAAACACATTTAAAAACTCGTGTGAAACTACAGTCCTTTACAGAAACACATATCAAAACTCTTGCACTACAACACTGCTACAGAAAAACTCATTTCAAGATTCTTGTACAACAACGGTCCTTCAGAAAAACACATTTCAAGACTCTTGTACAACAACGCTCCTTCAGAAAAACACATTTAAAAACTCATGTGCAACGACAGTCCTTTACAGAAACGCATTTCAAAACTCATGTACAACGACAGTTGTTTACAGAAACACATTTCAAAACTCTTGCACTACAACACTGCTACAGAAAAACTCATTTCAAGATTCTTGTACAACAACGGTCCTTCAGAAAAACTCATTTCAAGATTCTTGTACAACAACGGTCCTTCAGAAAAACACATTTCAAAACTCTTGTACAACAACGCTCCTTCAGAAAAACACATTTAAAAACTCATGTGCAACGACAGTCCTTTACAGAAACGCATTTCAAAACTCAACAACAACGGTCCTTCAGAAAAACACATTTAAAAACTCATGTGAAACGACAGTCCTTTACAGAAACACATATCAAAACTCTTGCACTACAACACTGCTACAGAAAAACTCATTTCAAGATTCTTGTACAACAACACTCCTTCATAAAAACGCATTTAAAAACTCATGTACAACGACAGTCCTTTACAGAAACGCATTTCAAAACTCATGTACAACGACAGTTGTTTACAGAAACACATTTCAAAACTCTTGCACTACAACACTGCTACAGAAAAACTCATTTCAAGATTCTTGTACAACAACAGTCCTTCAGAAAAACTCATTTCAAGATTCTTGTACAACAACGGTCCTTCAGAAAAACACATTTCAAGACTCTTGTACAACAACGCTCCTTCAGAAAAACACATTTAAAAACTCATGTGCAACGACAGTCCTTTACAGAAACGCATTTCAAAACTCATGTACAACGACAGTTGTTTACAGAAACACATTTCAAAACTCTTGCACTACAACACTTCTACAGAAAAACTCATTTCAAGATTCTTGTACAACAACACTCCTTCATAAAAACTCATTTCAAGATTCTTGTACAACAACAGTCCTTCAGAAAAACTCATTTCAAGATTCTTGTACAACAACAGTCCTTCAGAAAAACTCATTTCAAGATTCTTGTACAACAACGGTCCTTCAGAAAAACTCATTTCAAGATTCTTGTACAACAACGGACCTTCAGAAAAACACATTTCAAGACTCTTGTACAACAACACTCCTTCAGAAAAACACATTTAAAAACTCATGTGCATCAACACTCCTTCAGAGAAACACATTTAAAAACTCGTGTGAAACTACAGTCCTTTACAGAAACACATATCAAAACTCTTGCACTACAACACTGCTACAGAAAAACTCATTTCAAGATTCTTGTACAACAACGGTCCTTCAGAAAAACACATTTCAAGACTTTTGTACAACAACGCTCCTTCAGAAAAACACATTTAAAAACACATGTGAAACGACAGTCCTTTACAGAAACACATATCAAAACTCTTGCACTACAACACTGCTACAGAAAAACTCATTTCAAAATTCTTGTACAACAACGGTCCTTCAGAAAAACTCATTTCAAAATTCTTGTACAACAACGGTCCTTCAGAAAAACTCATTTCAAGATTCTTGTACAACAACGGTCCTTCAGAAAAACACATTTCAAGACTCTTGTACAACAACGCTCCTTCAGAAAAACACATTTAAAAACTCATGTGAAACGACACTCCTTCAGAGAAACACATTTAAAAACTCGTGTGAAACTACAGTCCTTTACAGAAACACATATCAAAACTCTTGCACTACAACACTGCTACAGAAAAACTCATTTCAAGATTCTTGTACAACAACGGTCCTTCATAAAAACGCATTTAAAAACTCATGTGCAACGACAGTCCTTTACAGAAACGCATTTCAAAACTCATGTACAACGACAGTTGTTTACAGAAACACAACAACAACGGTCCTTCAGAAAAACACATTTAAAAACTCATGTGAAACGACAGTCCTTTACAGAAACACATATCAAAACTCTTGCACTACAACACTGCTACAGAAAAACTCATTTCAAGATTCTTGTACAACAACACTCCTTCATAAAAACGCATTTAAAAACTCATGTACAACGACAGTCCTTTACAGAAACGCATTTCAAAACTCATGTACAACGACAGTTGTTTACAGAAACACATTTCAAAACTCTTGCACTACAACACTGCTACAGAAAAACTCATTTCAAGATTCTTGTACAACAACAGTCCTTCAGAAAAACTCATTTCAAGATTCTTGTACAACAACGGTCCTTCAGAAAAACACATTTCAAGACTCTTGTACAACAACGCTCCTTCAGAAAAACACATTTAAAAACTCATGTGCAACGACAGTCCTTTACAGAAACGCATTTCAAAACTCATGTACAACGACAGTTGTTTACAGAAACACATTTCAAAACTCTTGCACTACAACACTTCTACAGAAAAACTCATTTCAAGATTCTTGTACAACAACACTCCTTCATAAAAACTCATTTCAAGATTCTTGTACAACAACAGTCCTTCAGAAAAACTCATTTCAAGATTCTTGTACAACAACAGTCCTTCAGAAAAACTCATTTCAAGATTCTTGTACAACAACGGTCCTTCAGAAAAACTCATTTCAAGATTCTTGTACAACAACGGACCTTCAGAAAAACACATTTCAAGACTCTTGTACAACAACACTCCTTCAGAAAAACACATTTAAAAACTCATGTGCATCAACACTCCTTCAGAGAAACACATTTAAAAACTCGTGTGAAACTACAGTCCTTTACAGAAACACATATCAAAACTCTTGCACTACAACACTGCTACAGAAAAACTCATTTCAAGATTCTTGTACAACAACGGTCCTTCAGAAAAACACATTTCAAGACTTTTGTACAACAACGCTCCTTCAGAAAAACACATTTAAAAACACATGTGAAACGACAGTCCTTTACAGAAACACATATCAAAACTCTTGCACTACAACACTGCTACAGAAAAACTCATTTCAAAATTCTTGTACAACAACGGTCCTTCAGAAAAACTCATTTCAAAATTCTTGTACAACAACGGTCCTTCAGAAAAACTCATTTCAAGATTCTTGTACAACAACGGTCCTTCAGAAAAACACATTTCAAGACTCTTGTACAACAACGCTCCTTCAGAAAAACACATTTAAAAACTCATGTGCAACGACAGTCCTTTACAGAAACGCATTTCAAAACTCATGTACAACGACAGTTGTTTACAGAAACACATTTCAAAACTCTTGCACTACAACACTACTACAGAAAAACTCATTTCAAGATTCTTGTACAACAACGGTCCTTCAGAAAAACACATTTCAAGACTCTTGTACACCAACAGTCCTTCAGAAAAACTCATTTCAAGATTCTTGTACAACAACGGTCTTTCAGAAAAACACATTTCAAGACTCTTGTACAACAACGCTCCTTCAGAAAAACACATTTAAAAACTCATGTGCAACGACAGTCCTTTACAGAAACGCATTTCAAAACTCATGTACAACGACAGTTGTTTACAGAAACACATTTCAAAACTCTTGCACTACAACACTGCTACAGAAAAACTCATTTCAAGATTCTTGTACAACAACGGTCCTTCAGAAAACGCATTTAAAAACTCATGTACAACAACACTCCTTCAGAGAAACACATTTAAAAACTCATGCACAACAACAGTCCTTCACAGAAACACATTTAAAAACTCATGTGAAACGACAGTCCTTTACAGAAACACATATCAAAACTCTTGCACTACGACACTGCTACAGAAAAACTCATTTCAAGATTCTTGTACAACAACACTCCTTCATAAAAACGCATTTAAAAACTCATGTACAACGACAGTCCTTTACAGAAACGCATTTCAAAACTCATGTACAACGACAGTTGTTTACAGAAACACATTTCAAAACTCTTGCACTACAACACTGCTACAGAAAAACTCATTTCAAGATTCCTGTACAACAACACTCCTTCATAAAAACGCATTTAAAAACTCATGTACAACGACAGTCCTTTACAGAAACGCATTTCAAAACTCATGTACAACGACAGTTGTTTACAGAAACACATTTCAAAACTCTTGCACTACAACACTGCTACAGAAAAACTCATTTCAAGATTCTTGTACAACAACAGTCCTTCAGAAAAACTCATTTCAAGATTCTTGTACAACAACGGTCCTTCAGAAAAACACATTTCAAGACTCTTGTACAACAACACTTTTTCAGAAAAACACATTTAAAAACTCATGTGCAACAACACTCCTTCAGAGAAACACATTTAAAAACTCGTGTGAAACTACAGTCCTTTACAGAAACACATATCAAAACTCTTGCACTACAACACTGCTACAGAAAAACTCATTTCAAGATTCTTGTACAACAACGGTCCTTCAGAAAAACACATTTCAAGACTCTTGTACAACAACGCTCCTTCAGAAAAACACATTTAAAAACTCATGTGAAACGACAGTCCTTTACAGAAACACATATCAAAACTCTTGCACTACAACACTGCTACAGAAAAACTCATTTCAAGACTCTTGTACAATAACAGTCCTTCAGAAAAACTCATTTCAAGATTCTTGTACAACAACGGTCCTTCAGAAAAACACATTTCAAGACTCTTGTACAACAACGCTCCTTCAGAAAAACACATTTAAAAACTCATGTGCAACGACAGTTGTTTACAGAAACACATTTCAAAACTCTTGCACTACAACACTGCTACAGAAAAACTCATTTCAAGATTCTTGTACAACAACGGTCCTTCAGAAAAACTCATTTCAAGATTCTTGTACAACAACGGTCCTTCAGAAAAACACATTTCAAGACTCTTGTACAACAACGCTCCTTCAGAAAAACGCATTTCAAAACTCATGTACAACGACAGTTATTTACAGAAACACATTTCAAAACTCTTGCACTACAACACTGCTACAGAAAAACTCATTTCAAGATTCTTGTACAACAACGGTCCTTCAGAAAAACTCATTTCAAGATTCTTGTACAACAACGGTCCTTCAGAAAAACACATTTCAAAACTCTTGTACAACAACGCTCCTTCAGAAAAACACATTTAAAAACTCATGTGAAACGACACTCCTTCAGAGAAACACATTTAAAAACTCGTGTGAAACTACAGTCCTTTACAGAAACACATATCAAAACTCTTGCACTACAACACTGCTACAGAAAAACTCATTTCAAGATTCTTGTACAACAACGGTCCTTCATAAAAACGCATTTAAAAACTCATGTGCAACGACAGTCCTTTACAGAAACGCATTTCAAAACTCATGTACAACGACAGTTGTTTACAGAAACACAACAACAACGGTCCTTCAGAAAAACACATTTAAAAACTCATGTGAAACGACAGTCCTTTACAGAAACACATATCAAAACTCTTGCACTACAACACTGCTACAGAAAAACTCATTTCAAGATTCTTGTACAACAACACTCCTTCATAAAAACGCATTTAAAAACTCATGTACAACGACAGTCCTTTACAGAAAGGCATTTCAAAACTCATGTACAACGACAGTTGTTTACAGAAACACATTTCAAAACTCTTGCACTACAACACTGCTACAGAAAAACTCGTTTCAAGATTCTTGTACAACAACAGTCCTTCAGAAAAACTCATTTCAAGATTCTTGTACAACAACGGTCCTTCAGAAAAACACATTTCAAGACTCTTGTACAACAACGCTCCTTCAGAAAAACACATTTAAAAACTCATGTGCAACGACAGTCCTTTACAGAAACGCATTTCAAAACTCATGTACAACGACAGTTGTTTACAGAAACACATTTCAAAACTCTTGCACTACAACACTTCTACAGAAAAACTCATTTCAAGATTCTTGTACAACAACACTCCTTCATAAAAACTCATTTCAAGATTCTTGTACAACAACAGTCCTTCAGAAAAACTCATTTCAAGATTCTTGTACAACAACAGTCCTTCAGAAAAACTCATTTCAAGATTCTTGTACAACAACGGTCCTTCAGAAAAACTCATTTCAAGATTCTTGTACAACAACGGACCTTCAGAAAAACACATTTCAAGACTCTTGTACAACAACACTCCTTCAGAAAAACACATTTAAAAACTCATGTGCATCAACACTCCTTCAGAGAAACACATTTAAAAACTCGTGTGAAACTACAGTCCTTTACAGAAACACATATCAAAACTCTTGCACTACAACACTGCTACAGAAAAACTCATTTCAAGATTCTTGTACAACAACGGTCCTTCAGAAAAACACATTTCAAGACTTTTGTACAACAACGCTCCTTCAGAAAAACACATTTAAAAACACATGTGAAACGACAGTCCTTTACAGAAACGCATTTCAAAACTCATGTACAACGACAGTTGTTTACAGAAACACATTTCAAAACTCTTGCACTACAACACTTCTACAGAAAAACTCATTTCAAGATTCTTGTACAACAACACTCCTTCATAAAAACTCATTTCAAGATTCTTGTACAACAACAGTCCTTCAGAAAAACTCATTTCAAGATTCTTGTACAACAACAGTCCTTCAGAAAAACTCATTTCAAGATTCTTGTACAACAACGGTCCTTCAGAA
Organism: Xylota sylvarum; assembly: GCA_905220385.1. Classification (NCBI taxonomy): domain Eukaryota; kingdom Metazoa; phylum Arthropoda; class Insecta; order Diptera; family Syrphidae; genus Xylota; species Xylota sylvarum. Next base: position 628,280 of record CAJMZQ010000090.1, read on the forward strand.
AAACTCATTTCAAGATTCTTGTACAACAACGGACCTTCAGAAAAACACATTTCAAGACTCTTGTACAACAACACTCCTTCACAAAAACACATTTAAAAACTCATGTGCATCAACACTCCTTCAGAGAAACACATTTAAAAACTCGTGTGAAACTACAGTCCTTTACAGAAACACATATCAAAACTCTTGCACTACAACACTGCTACAGAAAAACTCATTTCAAAATTCTTGTACAACAACGGTCCTTCAGAAAAACTCATTTCAAAATTCTTGTACAACAACGGTCCTTCAGAAAAACTCATTTCAAGATTCTTGTACAACAACGGTCCTTCAGAAAAACACATTTCAAGACTCTTGTACAACAACGCTCCTTCAGAAAAACACATTTAAAAACTCATGTGCAACGACAGTCCTTTACAGAAACGCATTTCAAAACTCATGTACAACGACAGTTGTTTACAGAAACACATTTCAAAACTCTTGCACTACAACACTACTACAGAAAAACTCATTTCAAGATTCTTGTACAACAACGGTCCTTCAGAAAAACACATTTCAAGACTCTTGTACACCAACAGTCCTTCAGAAAAACTCATATCAAGATTCTTGTACAACAACGGTCTTTCAGAAAAACACATTTCAAGACTCTTGTACAACAACGCTCCTTCAGAAAAACACATTTAAAAACTCATGTGCAACGACAGTCCTTTACAGAAACGCATTTCAAAACTCATGTACAACGACAGTTGTTTACAGAAACACATTTCAAAACTCTTGCACTACAACACTGCTGCAGAAAAACTCATTTCAAGATTCTTGTACAACAACAGTCCTTCAGAAAACGCATTTAAAAACTCATGTACAACAACACTCCTTCAGAAAAACACATTTAAAAACTCATGCACAACAACAGTCCTTCACAGAAACACATTTAAAAACTCATGTGAAACTACAGTCCTTTACAGAAACACATATCAAAACTCTTGCACTACAACACTGCTACAGAAAAACTCATTTCAAGATTCTTGTACAACAACAGTCCTTCAGAAAAACTCATTTCAAGATTCTTGTACAACAACGGTCCTTCAGAAAAACACATTTCAAGGCTCTTGTACAACAACGCTCCTTCAGAAAAACACATTTAAAAACTCATGTGAAACGACAGTCCTTTACAGAAACACATATCAAAACTCTTGCACTACAACACTGCTACAGAAAAACTCATTTCAAGATTCTTGTACAACAACACTCCTTCATAAAAACGCATTTAAAAACTCATGTACAACGACAGTCCTTTACAGAAACGCATTTCAAAACTCATGTACAACGACAGTTGTTTACAGAAACACATTTCAAAACTCTTGCACTACAACACTGCTACAGAAAAAGTCATTTCAAGATTCCTGTACAACAACACTCCTTCATAAAAACGCATTTAAAAACTCATGTACAACGACAGTCCTTTACAGAAACGCATTTCAAAACTCATGTACAACGACAGTTGTTTACAGAAACACATTTCAAAACTCTTGCACTACAACACTGCTACAGAAAAACTCATTTCAAGATTCTTGTACAACAACAGTCCTTCAGAAAAACTCATTTCAAGATTCTTGTACAACAACGGTCCTTCAGAAAAACACATTTCAAGACTCTTGTACAACAACGCTCCTTCAGAAAAACACATTTAAAAACTCATGTGAAACGACAGTCCTTTACAGAAACACATATCAAAACTCTTGCACTACAACACTGCTACAGAAAAACTCATTTCAAGATTCTTGTACAACAACACTCCTTCATAAAAACGCATTTAAAAACTCATGTACAACGACAGTCCTTTACAGAAACGCATTTCAAAACTCATGTACAACGACAGTTGTTTACAGAAACACATTTCAAAACTCTTGCACTACAACACTGCTACAGAAAAACTCATTTCAAGATTCCTGTACAACAACACTCCTTCATAAAAACGCATTTAAAAACTCATGTACAACGACAGTCCTTTACAGAAACGCATTTCAAAACTCATGTACAACGACAGTTGTTTACAGAAACACATTTCAAAACTCTTGCACTACAACACTGCTACAGAAAAACTCATTTCAAGATTCTTGTACAACAACAGTCCTTCAGAAAAACTCATTTCAAGATTCTTGTACAACAACGGTCCTTCAGAAAAACACATTTCAAGACTCTTGTACAACAACGCTCCTTCAGAAAAACACATTTAAAAACTCATGTGAAACGACAGTCCTTTACAGAAACACATATCAAAACTCTTGCACTACAACACTGCTACAGAAAAACTCATTTCAAGATTCTTGTACAACAACACTCCTTCATAAAAACGCATTTAAAAACTCATGTACAATGACAGTCCTTTACAGAAACGCATTTCAAAACTCATGTACAACGACAGTTGTTTACAGAAACACCTTTCAAAACTCTTGCACTACAACACTGCTACAGAAAAACTCATTTCAAGATTCTTGTACAACAACACTCCTTCATAAAAACGCATTTAAAAACACATGTACAACGACAGTCCTTTACAGAAACGCATTTCAAAACTCATGTACAACGACAGTTGTTTACAGAAACACATTTCAAAACTCTTGCACTACAACACTGCTACAGAAAAACTCATTTCAAGATTCTTTTACAACAACAGTCCTTCAGAAAAACTCATTTCAAGATTCTTGTACAACAACGGTCCTTCAGAAAAACACATTTCAAGACTCTTGTACAACAACGCTCCTTCAGAAAAACACATTTAAAAACTCATGTGCAACAACAGTCCTTTACAGAAACGCATTTCAAAACTCATGTACAACGACAGTTGTTTACACAAACACATTTCAAAACTCTTGCACTACAACACTGCTACAGAAAAACTCATTTCAAGATTCTTGTACAACAACAGTCCTTCAGAAAAACTCATTTCAAGATTCTTGTACAACAACGGGCCTTCAGGAAAACACATTTCAAGACCCTTGTACAACAACGGTTTTTCAGAAAAACACATTTCAAGACTCTTGTACAACAACGCTCCTTCAGAAAAACACATTTCAAGACTCTTGTACAACAACGCTCCTTCAGAAAAACACATTTAAAAACTCATGTGCAACAACACTCCTTCAGAGAAACACATTTAAAAACTCATGTGAAACTACAGTCCTTTACAGAAACACCTTTCAAAACTCTTGCACTACAACACTGCTACAGAAAAACTCATTTCAAGATTCTTGTACAACAACACTCCTTCATAAAAACGCATTTAAAAACACATGTACAACGACAGTCCTTTACAGAAACGCATTTCAAAACTCATGTACAACGACAGTTGTTTACAGAAACACAACAACAACGGTCCTTCAGAAAAACACATTTCAAGATTCTTGTACAGCAACGGTCCTTCAGAAAAACACATTTCAAGACTTTTGTACAACAACGCTCCTTCAGAAAAACACATTTAAAAACTCGTGTGAAACTACAGTCCTTTACAGAAACACATATCAAAACTCTTGCACTACAACACTGCTACAGAAAAACTCATTTCAAGATTCTTGTACAACAACGGTCCTTCATAAAAACGCATTTAAAAACTCATGTGCAACGACAGTCCTTTACAGAAACACATTTCAAAACTCATGTACAACGACAGTTGTTTACAGAAACACAACAACAACGGTCCTTCAGAAAAACACATTTCAAGATTCTTGTACAGCAACGGTCCTTCAGAAAAACACATTTCAAGACTTTTGTACAACAACGCTCCTTCAGAAAAACACATTTAAAAACTCGTGTGAAACTACAGTCCTTTACAGAAACACCTTTCAAAACTCTTGCACTACAACACTGCTACAGAAAAACTCATTTCAAGATTCTTGTACAACAACACTCCTTCATAAAAACGCATTTAAAAACACATGTACAACGACAGTCCTTTACAGAAACGCATTTCAAAACTCATGTACAACGACAGTTGTTTACAGAAACACAACAACAACGCTCCTTCAGAAAAACACATTTCAAGACTCTTGTACAACAACGCTCCTTCAGAAAAACACATTTAAAAACTCATGTGCAACAACACTCCTTCAGAGAAACACATTTAAAAACTCATGTGAAACTACAGTCCTTTACAGAAACACCTTTCAAAACTCTTGCACTACAACACTGCTACAGAAAAACTCATTTCAAGATTCTTTTACAACAACAGTCCTTCAGAAAAACTCATTTCAAGATTCTTGTACAACAACGGTCCTTCAGAAAAACTCATTTCAAGATTCTTGTACAACAACACTCCTTCAGAAAAACACATTTAAAAACTCATGTGCAACGACAGTCCTTTACAGAAACGCATTTCAAAACTCATGTACAACGACAGTTGTTTACAGAAACACATTTCAAAACTCTTGCACTACAACACTGCTACAGAAAAACTCATTTCGAGATTCTTGTACAACAACGGTCCTTCAGAAAAACACATTTCAAAACTCTTGTACAACAACGCTCCTTCAGAAAAACGCATTTAAAAACTCATGTGAAACGACACTCCTTCAGAGAAACACATTTAAAAACTCGTGTGAAACTACAGTCCTTTACAGAAACACATATCAAAACTCTTGCACTACAACACTGCTACAGAAAAACTCATTTCAAGATTCTTGTACAACAACGGTCCTTCATAAAAACGCATTTAAAAACTCATGTGCAACGACAGTCCTTTACAGAAACGCATTTCAAAACTCATGTACAACGACAGTTGTTTACAGAAACACAACAACAACGGTCCTTCAGAAAAACACATTTCAAGATTCTTGTACAGCAACGGTCCTTCAGAAAAACACATTTCAAGACTTTTGTACAACAACGCTCCTTCAGAAAAACACATTTAAAAACTCGTGTGAAACTACAGTCCTTTACAGAAACACATATCAAAACTCTTGCACTACAACACTGCTACAGAAAAACTCATTTCAAGATTCTTGTACAACAACGGTCCTTCATAAAAACGCATTTAAAAACTCATGTGCAACGACAGTCCTTTACAGAAACGCATTTCAAAACTCATGTACAACGACAGTTGTTTACAGAAACACAACAACAACGGTCCTTCAGAAAAACTCATTTCAAGATTCTTGTACAACAACGGTCCTTCAGAAAAACACATTTCAAGACTCTTGTACAACAACGCTAGTTCAGAAAAACACATTTCAAAACTCTTGCACTACAACACTGCTACAGAAAAACTCATTTCAAGATTCTTGTACAACAACAGTCCTTCAGAAAAACACATTTCAAGACTCTTGTACAACAACGGTCCTTCAGAAAAACACATTTCAAGACTCTTGTACAACAACAGTCCTTCAGAAAAACACATTTAAAAACTCATGCACAACAACAGTCCTTCACAGAAACACATTTCAAGACTCTTGTACAACAACAGTCCTTCAGAAAAACTCATTTCAAGATTCTTGTACAACAACGGTCCTTCAGAAAAACACATTTCAAGACTCTTGTACAACAACACTCCTTCAGAAAAACTCATTTAAAAACTCATGTGCAACAACACTCCTTCAGAGAAACACATTTAAAAACTCATGTGAAACTACAGTCCTTTACAGAAACACATATCAAAACTCATGTACAACGACAGTTGTTTACAGAAACACATTTCAAAACTCATTTCAAGATTCTTGTACAACAACGGTCCTTCAGAAAAACACATTTCAAGACTCTTGTACAACAACAGTCCTTCAGAAAAACTCATTTCAAGATTCTTGTACAACAACGGTCCTTCGGAAAAACACATTTCAAGACTCTTGCACAACAGCGCTCCTTCAGAAAAACGCATTTAAAAACTCATGTACAACAACACTCCTTCAGAGAAACACATTTAAAAACTCATGTACAACGACAGTTGTTTACAGAAACACATTTCAAAACTCTTGCACTACAACACTGCTACAGAAAAACTCATTTCAAGATTCTTGTACAACAACACTCCTTCATAAAAACGCATTTAAAAACTCATGTACAACGACAGTCCTTTACAGAAACGCATTTCAAAACTCATGTGCAACGACAGTTGTTTACAGAAACACATTTCAAAACTCTTGCACTACAACACTGCTACAGAAAAACTCATTTCAAGATTCTTGTACAACAACAGTCCTTCAGAAAAACTCATTTCAAGATTCTTGTACAACAACGGTCCTTCAGAAAAACACATTTCAAGACTCTTGTACAACAACGTTCCGTCAGAAAAACACATTTAAAAACTCATGTGAAACGACAGTCCTTTACAGAAACACATATCAAAACTCTTGCACTACAACACTGCTACAGAAAAACTCATTTCAAGATTCTTGTACAACAACACTCCTTCATAAAAACGCATTTAAGAACTCATGTACAACGACAGTCCTTTACAGAAACGCATTTCAAAACTCATGTACAACGACAGTTGTTTACAGAAACACATTTCAAAACTCTTGCACTACAACACTGCTACAGAAAAACTCATTTCAAGATTCTTGTACAACAACAGTCCTTCAGAAAAACTCATTTCAAGATTCTTGTACAACAACGGTCCTTCAGAAAAACACATTTCAAGACTCTTGTACAACAACGCTCCTTCAGAAAAACACATTTAAAAACTCATGTGCAACGACAGTCCTTTACAGAAACGTATTTCAAAACTCATGTACAACGACAGTTGTTTACAGAAACACATTTCAAAACTCTTGCACTACAACACTACTACAGAAAAACTCATTTCAAGATTCTTGTACAACAACGGTCCTTCAGAAAAACTCATTTCAAGATTCTTGTACAACAACGGTCCTTCAGAAAAACACATTTCAATACTCTTGTACAACAACGCTCCTTCAGAAAAACACATTTAAAAACTCATGTGAAACGACACTCCTTCAGAGAAACACATTTAAAAACTCGTGTGAAACTACAGTCCTTTACAGAAACACATATCAAAACTCTTGCACTACAACACTGCTACAGAAAAACTCATTTCACGATTCTTGTACAACAACGGTCCTTCATAAAAACGCATTTAAAAACTCATGTGCAACGACAGTCCTTTACAGAAACGCATTTCAAAACTCATGTACAACGACAGTTGTTTACAGAAACACAACAACAACGGTCCTTCAGGAAAACACATTTAAAAACTCATGTGAAACGACAGTCCTTTACAGAAACACATATCAAAACTCTTGCACTACAACACTGCTACAGAAAAACTCATTTCAAGATTCTTGTACAACAACACTCCTTCATAAAAACGCATTTAAAAACTCATGTACAACGACAGTCCTTTACAGAAACGCATTTCAAAACTCATGTACAACGACAGTTGTTTACAGAAACACATTTCAAAACTCTTGCACTACAACACTGCTACAGAAAAACTCATTTCAAGATTCTTGTACAACAACAGTCCTTCAGAAAAACTCATTTCAAGATTCTTGTACAACAACGGTCCTTCAGAAAAACACATTTCAAGACTCTTGTACAACAACGCTCCTTCAGAAAAACACATTTAAAAACTCATGTGCAACGACAGTCCTTTACAGAAACGCATTTCAAAACTCATGTAGAACGACAGTTGTTTACAGAAACACATTTCAAAACTCTTGCACTACAACACTGCTACAGAAAAACTCATTTCAAGATTCTTGTACAACAACACTCCTTCATAAAAACTCATTTGAAGATTCTTGTACAACAACAGTCCTTCAGAAAAACTCATTTCAAGATTCTTGTACAACAACAGTCCTTCAGAAAAACTCATTTCAAGATTCTTGTACAACAACGGTCCTTCAGAAAAACTCATTTCAAGATTCTTGTACAACAACGGTCCTTCAGAAAAACACATTTCAAGACTCTTGTACAACAACACTCCTTCAGAAAAACACATTTAAAAACTCATGTGAAACGACAGTCCTTTACAGAAACACATATCAAAACTCTTGCACTACAACACTGCTACAGAAAAACTCATTTCAAGATTCTTGTACAACAACGGTCCTTCAGAAAAACTCATTTCAAGATTCTTGTACAACAACGGTCCTTCAGAAAAACACATTTCAAGACTCTTGTACAACAACGCTCCTTCAGAAAAACACATTTAAAAACTCATGTGAAACGACAGTCCTTTACAGAAACACATATCAAAACTCTTGCACTACAACACTGCTACAGAAAAACTCATTTCAAGATTCTTGTACAACAACACTCCTTCATAAAAACGCATTTAAAAACTCATGTACAACGACAGTCCTTTACAGAAACGCATTTCAAAACTCATGTACAACGACAGTTGTTTACAGAAACACATTTCAAAACTCTTGCACTACAACACTGCTACAGAAAAACTCATTTCAAGATTCTTGTACAACAACAGTCCTTCAGAAAAACTCATTTCAAGATTCTTGTACAACAAGAGTCCTTCAGAAAAACTCATTTCAAGATTCTTGTACAACAACGGTCCTTCAGAAAAACACATTTCAAGACTCTTGTACAACAACGCTCCGTCAGAAAAACACATTTAAAAACTCATGTGAAACGACAGTCCTTTACAGAAACACATATCAAAACTCTTGCACTACAACACTGCTACAGAAAAACTCATTTCAAGATTCTTGTACAACAACACTCCTTCATAAAAACGCATTTAAAACTCATGTACAACGACAGTCCTTTACAGAAACGCATTTCAAAACTCATGTACAACGACAGTTGTTTACAGAAACACATTTCAAAACTCTTGCACTACAACACTGCTACAGAAAAACTCATTTCAAGATTCTTGTACAACAACAGTCCTTCAGAAAAACTCATTTCAAGATTCTTGTACAACAACGGTCCTTCAGAAAAACACATTTCAAGACTCTTGTACAACAACGCTCCTTCAGAAAAACACATTTAAAAACTCATGTGCAACGACAGTCCTTTACAGAAACGCATTTCAAAACTCATGTACAACGACAGTTGTTTACAGAAACACATTTCAAAACTCTTGCACTACAACACTACTACAGAAAAACTCATTTCAAGATTCTTGTACAACAACGGTCCTTCAGAAAAACTCATTTCAAGATTCTTGTACAACAACGGTCCTTCAGAAAAACACATTTCAAAACTCTTGTACAACAACGCTCCTTCAGAAAAACACATTTAAAAACTCATGTGAAACGACACGCCTTCAGAGAAACACATTTAAAAACTCGTGTGAAACTACAGTCCTTTACAGAAACACATATCAAAACTCTTGCACTACAACACTGCTACAGAAAAACTCATTTCAAGATTCTTGTACAACAACGGTCCTTCATAAAAACGCATTTAAAAACTCATGTGCAACGACAGTCCTTTACAGAAACGCATTTCAAAACTCATGTACAACGACAGTTGTTTACAGAAACACAACAACAACGGTCCTTCAGAAAAACACATTTAAAAACTCATGTGAAACGACAGTCCTTTACAGAAACACATATCAAAACTCTTGCACTACAACACTGCTACAGAAAAACTCATTTCAAGATTCTTGTACAACAACACTCCTTCATAAAAACGCATTTAAAAACTCATGTACAACGACAGTCCTTTACAGAAACGCATTTCAAAATTCATGTACAACGACAGTTGTTTACAGAAACACATTTCAAAACTCTTGCACTACAACACTGCTACAGAAAAACTCATTTCAAGATTCTTGTACAACAACAGTCCTTCAGAAAAACTCATTTCAAGATTCTTGTACAACAACGGTCCTTCAGAAAAACACATTTCAAGACTCTTGTACAACAACGCTCCTTCAGAAAAACACATTTAAAAACTCATGTGCAACGACAGTCCTTTACAGAAACGCATTTCAAAACTCATGTACAACGACAGTTGTTTACAGAAACACATTTCAAAACTCTTGCACTACAACACTGCTACAGAAAAACTCATTTCAAGATTCTTGTACAACAACACACCTTCATAAAAACTCATTTCAAGATTCTTGTACAACAACAGTCCTTCAGAAAAACTCATTTCAAGATTCTTGTACAACAACAGTCCTTCAGAAAAACTCATTTCAAGATTCTTGTACAACAACGGTCCTTCAGAAAAACTCATTTCAAGATTCTTGTACAACAACGGTCCTTCAGAAAAACACATTTCAAGACTCTTGTACAACAACACTCCTTCAGAAAAACACATTTAAAAACTCATGTGCATCAACACTCCTTCAGAGAAACACATTTAAAAACTCGTGTGAAACTACAGTCCTTTACAGAAACACATATCAAAACTCTTACACTACAACACTGCTACAGAAAAACTCATTTCAAGATTCTTGTACAACAACGGTCCTTCAGAAAAACACATTTCAAGACTTTTGTACAACAACGCTCCTTCAGAAAAACACATTTAAAAACTCATGTGAAACGACAGTCCTTTACAGAAACACATATCAAAACTCTTGCACTACAACACTGCTACAGAAAAACTCATTTCAAGATTCTTGTACAACAACGGTCCTTCAGAAAAACTCATTTCAAGATTCTTGTACAACAACGGTCCTTCAGAAAAACACATTTCAAGACTCTTGTACAACAACGCTCCTTCAGAAAAACACATTTAAAAACTCATGTGCAACGACAGTCCTTTACAGAAACGCATTTCAAAACTCATGTACAACGACAGTTGTTTACAGAAACACATTTCAAAACTCTTGCACTACAACACTACTACAGATTGTAGTAGTGATTGTAGTATTGATTGTTGTACAAGAATCTTGAAATGAGTTTTTCTGTAGCAGTGTTGTAGTGCAAGAGTTTTGAAATGTGTTTCTGTAAACAACTGTCGTTGCACATGAGTTTTGAAATGCGTTTCTGTAAATGCGTTTTTATGAAGGAGTGTTGTTGTACAAGAATCTTGAAATGAGTTTTTCTGTAGCAGTGTTGTAGTGCAAGAGTTTTGATATGTGTTTCTGTAAAGGACTGTCGTTTCACATGAGTTTTTAAATGTGTTTTTCTGAAGGAGCGTTGTTGTACAAGAGCCTTGAAATGTGTTTTTCTGAAGGACCGTTGTTGTACAAGAATCTTGAAATGAGTTTTTCTGAAGGACTGTTGTTGTACAAGAATCTTGAAATGAGTTTTTCTGTAGCAGTGTTGTAGTGCAAGAGTTTTGATATGTGTTTCTGTAAAGGACTGTCGTTTCACATGAGTTTTTAAATGTGTTTTTCTGAAGGAGCGTTGTTGTACAAGAGTCTTGAAATGTGTTTTTCTGAAGGACCGCTGTTGTACAAGAATCTTGAAATGAGTTTTTCTGAAGGACTGTTGTTGTAAAAGAATCTTGAAATGAGTTTTTCTGTAGCAGTGTTGTAGTGCAAGAGTTTTGAAATGTGTTTCTGTAAACAACTGTCGTTGTACATGAGTTTTGAAATGCGTTTCTGTAAAGGACTGTCGTTGTACATGAGTTTTTAAATGCGTTTTTATGAAGGAGTGTTGTTGTACAAGAATCTTGAGATGAGTTTTTCTGTAGCAGTGTTGTAGTGCAAGAGTTTTGAAATGTGTTTCTGTAAACAACTGTCGTTGTACATGAGTTTTGAAATGCGTTTCTGTAAAGGACTGTCGTTGTACATGAGTTTTTAAATGCGTTTTTATGAAGGAGTGTTGTTGTACAAGAATCTTGAAATGAGTTTTTCTGTAGCAGTGTTGTAGTGCAAGAGTTTTGATATGTGTTTCTGTAAAGGACTGTCGTTTCACATGAGTTTTTAAATGTGTTTTTCTGAAGGAGCGTTGTTGTACAAGAGTCTTGAAATGTGTTTTTCTGAATGACTGTTGTTGTACAAGAATCTTGAAATGAGTTTTTCTGTAGCAGTGTTGTAGTGCAAGAGTTTTGAAATGTGTTTCTGTAAACAACTGTCGTTGTACATGAGTTTTGAAATGCGTTTCTGTAAAGGACTGTCGTTGCACATGAGTTTTTAAATGCGTTTTTATGAAGGAGTGTTGTTGTACAAGAATCTTGAAATGAGTTTTTCTGTAGCAGTGTTGTAGTGCAAGAGTTTTGAAATGTGTTTCTGTAAACAACTGTCGTTGCACATGAGTTTTGAAATGCGTTTCTGTAAATGCGTTTTTATGAAGGAGTGTTGTTGTACAAGAATCTTGAAATGAGTTTTTCTGTAGCAGTGTTGTAGTGCAAGAGTTTTGATATGTGTTTCTGTAAAGGACTGTCGTTTCACATGAGTTTTTAAATGTGTTTTTCTGAAGGAGCGTTGTTGTACAAGAGCCTTGAAATGTGTTTTTCTGAAGGACCGTTGTTGTACAAGAATCTTGAAATGAGTTTTTTCTGAAGGACTGTTGTTGTAGAAGAATCTTGAAATGAGTTTTTCTGTAGCAGTGTTGTAGTGCAAGAGTTTTGATATGTGTTTCTGTAAAGGACTGTAGTTTCACATGAGTTTTTAAATGTGTTTCTGTGAAGGACTGTTGTTGTGCATTAGTTTTTAAATGTGTTTATCTGAAGGACTGTTGTTGTACATGAGTTTTTAAATGCGTTTTCTGAAGGACCGTTGTTGTACAAGAATCTTGAAATGAGTTTTTCTGGAGCAGTGTTGTAGTGCAAGAGTTTTGAAATGTGTTTCTGTAAACAACTGTCGTTGTACATGAGTTTTGAAATGCGTTTCTGTAAAGGACTGTCGTTGCACATGAGTTTTTAAATGTGTTTTTCTGAAGGAGCGTTGTTGTACAAGAGTCTTGAAATGTGTTTTTCTGAAGGACCGTTGTTGTACAAGAATCTTGAAATAAGTTTTTCTGAAGGACTGTTGTTGTACAAGAGTCTTGAAATGTGTTTTTCTGAAGGACCGTTGTTGTACAAGAATCTTGAAATGAGTTTTTCTGTAGTAGTGTTGTAGTGCAAGAGTTTTGAAATGTGTTTCTGTAAACAACTGTCGTTGTACATGAGTTTTGAAATGCGTTTCTGTAAAGGACTGTCGTTGCACATGAGTTTTTAAATGTGTTTTTCTGAAGGAGCGTTGTTGTACAAGAGTCTTGAAATGTGTTTTTCTGAAGGACCGTTGTTGTACAAGAATCTTGAAATGAGTTTTTCTGAAGGACTGTTGTTGTACAAGAATCTTGAAATGAGTTTTTCTGTAGCAGTGTTGTAGTGCAAGAGTTTTGAAATGTGTTTCTGTAAGCAACTGTCGTTGTACATGAGTTTTGAAATGCGTTTCTGTAAAGGAATGTCGTTGTACATGAGTTTTTAAATGCGTTTTTATGAAGGAGTGTTGTTGTACAAGAATCTTGAAATGAGTTTTTCTGTAGCAGTGTTGTAGTGCAAGAGTTTTGATATGTGTTTCTGTAAAGGACTGTCGTTTCACATGAGTTTTGAAATGTGTTTCTGTAAACAACTGTCGTTGTACATGAGTTTTGAAATGCGTTTCTGTAAAGGACTGTCGTTGCACATGAGTTTTTAAATGTGTTTTTCTGAAGGACCGTTGTTGTACAAGAATCTTGAAATGAGTTTTTCTGTAGCAGTGTTGTAGTGCAAGAGTTTTGATATGTGTTTCTGTAAAGGACTGTAGTTTCACACGAGTTTTTAAATGTGTTTCTCTGAAGGAGTGTCGTTTCACATGAGTTTTTAAATGTGTTTTTCTGAAGGAGCGTTGTTGTACAAGAGTTTTGAAATGTGTTTTTCTGAAGGACCGTTGTTGTACAAGAATCTTGAAATGAGTTTTTCTGAAGGACCGTTGTTGTACAAGAATCTCTAAATGAGTTTTTCTGTAGTAGTGTTGTAGTGCAAGAGTTTTGAAATGTGTTTCTGTAAACAACTGTCGTTGTACATGAGTTTTGAAATGCGTTTCTGTAAAGGACTGTCGTTGCACATGAGTTTTTAAATGTGTTTTTCTGAAGGAGCGTTGTTGTACAAGAGTCTTGAAATGTGTTTTTCTGAAGGACCGTTGTTGTACAAGAATCTTGAAATGAGTTTTTCTGAAGGACTGTTGTTGTACAAGAATCTTGAAATGAGTTTTTCTGTAGCAGTGTTGTAGTGCAAGAGTTTTGAAATGTGTTTCTGTAAACAACTGTCGTTGTACATGAGTTTTGAAATGCGTTTCTGTAAAGGACTGTTGTTGTACATGAGTTTTTAAATGCGTTTTTATGAAGGAGTGTTGTTGTACAAGAATCTTGAAATGAGTTTTTCTGTAGCAGTGTTGTAGTGCAAGAGTTTTGATATGTGTTTCTGTAAAGGACTGTAGTTTCACATGAGTTTTTAAATGTGTTTCTCTGAAGGAGTGTTGTTGCACATGAGTTTTTAAATGTGTTTTTCTGAAGGAGCGTTGTTGTACAAGAGTCTTGAAATGTGTTTTTCTGAAGGAGCGTTGTTGTACAAGAGTCTTGAAATGTGTTTTTCTGAAGGACCGTTGTACAAGAATCTTGAAATGTGTTTTTCTGAAAAACCGTTGTTGTACAAGAGTCTTGAAATGTGTTTTTCTGAAGGCCCGTTGTTGTACAAGAATCTTGAAATGAGTTTTTCTGAAGGACTGTTGTTGTACAAGAATCTTGAAATGAGTTTTTCTGAAGGACCGTTGTTGTACAAGAATCTTGAAATGTGTTTTTCTGAAAAACCGTTGTTGTACAAGAGTCTTGAAATGTGTTTTTCTGAAGGCATGTTGTTGTACAAGAATCTTGAAATGAGTTTTTCTGAAGGACTGTTGTTGTACAAGAATCTTGAAATGAGTTTTTCTGTAGCAGTGTTGTAGTGCAAGAGTTTTGATATGTGTTTCTGTAAAGGACTGTAGTTTCACATGAGTTTTTAAATGTGTTTCTCTGAAGGAGTGTTGTTGCACATGAGTTTTTAAATGTGTTTTTCTGAAGGAGCGTTGTTGTACAAGAGTCTTGAAATGTGTTTTTCTGAAGGAGCGTTGTTGTACAAGAGTCTTGAAATGTGTTTTTCTGAAGGACCGTTGTTGTACAAGAATCTTGAAATGAGTTTTTCTGAAGGACCGTTGTTGTACAAGAATCTTGAAATGAGTTTTTCTGAAGGACTGTTGTTGTACAAGAATCTTGAAATGAGTTTTTCTGTAGCAGTGTTGTAGTGCAAGAGTTTTGAAATGTGTTTCTGTAACGGACTGTAGTTTCACACGAGTTTTTAAATGTGTTTCTCTGAAGGAGTGTCGTTGCACATGAGTTTTTAAATGTGTTTTTCTGAAGGACCGTTGTTGTACAAGAATCTTGAAATGAGTTTTTCTGTAGCAGTGTTGTAGTGCAAGAGTTTTGATATGTGTTTCTGTAACGGACTGTAGTTTCACACGAGTTTTTAAATGTGTTTCTCTGAAGGAGTGTCGTTTCACATGAGTTTTTAAATGTGTTTTTCTGAAGGAGCGTTGTTGTACAAGAGTTTTGAAATGTGTTTTTCTGAAGGACCGTTGTTGTACAAGAATCTTGAAATGAGTTTTTCTGAAGGACCGTTGTTGTACAAGAATCTTGAAATGAGTTTTTCTGAAGGACTGTTGTTGTACAAGAATCTTGAAATGAGTTTTTCTGTAGCAGTGTTGTAGTGCAAGAGTTTTGAAATGTGTTTCTGTAAACAACTGTCGTTGTACATGAGTTTTGAAATGCGTTTCTGTAAAGGACTGTTGTTGTACATTAGTTTTTAAATGCGTTTTTATGAAGGAGTGTTGTTGTACAAGAATCTTGAAATGAGTTTTTCTGTAGCAGTGTTGTAGTGCAAGAGTTTTGATATGTGTTTCTGTAAAGGACTGTAGTTTCACATGAGTTTTTAAATGTGTTTCTCTGAAGGAGTGTTGTTGCACATGAGTTTTTAAATGTGTTTTTCTGAAGGAGCGTTGTTGTACAAGAGTCTTGAAATGTGTTTTTCTGAAGGAGCGTTGTTGTACAAGAGTCTTGAAATGTGTTTTTCTGAAGGACCGTTGTTGTACAAGAATCTTGAAATGTGTTTTTCTGAAAAACCGTTGTTGTACAAGAGTCTTGAAATGTGTTTTTCTGAAGGCATGTTGTTGTACAAGAATCTTGAAATGAGTTTTTCTGAAGGACTGTTGTTGTACAAGAATCTTGAAATGAGTTTTTCTGTAGCAGTGTTGTAGTGCAAGAGTTTTGAAATGTGTTTGTGTAAACAACTGTCGTTGTACATGAGTTTTGAAATGCGTTTCTGTAAAGGACTGTTGTTGCACATGAGTTTTTAAATGTGTTTTTCTGAAGGAGCGTTGTTGTACAAGAGTCTTGAAATGTGTTTTTCTGAAGGACCGCTGTTGTACAAGAATCTTGAAATGAGTTTTTCTGAAGGACTGTTGTTGTAAAAGAATCTTGAAATGAGTTTTTCTGTAGCAGTGTTGTAGTGCAAGAGTTTTGAAATGTGTTTCTGTAAACAACTGTCGTTGTACATGAGTTTTGAAATGCGTTTCTGTAAAGGACTGTCGTTGTACATGAGTTTTTAAATGCGTTTTTATGAAGGAGTGTTGTTGTACAAGAATCTTGAGATGAGTTTTTCTGTAGCAGTGTTGTAGTGCAAGAGTTTTGAAATGTGTTTCTGTAAACACTCCTTCATAAAAACGCATTTACAGAAACGCATTTCAAAACTCATGTGCAACGACAGTTGTTTACAGAAACACATTTCAAAACTCTTGCACTACAACACTGCTACAGAAAAACTCATTTCAAGATTCTTGTACAACAACACTCCTTCATAAAAACGCATTTAAAAACTCATGTACAACGACAGTCCTTTACAGAAACGCATTTCAAAACTCATGTACAACGACAGTTGTTTACAGAAACACATTTCAAAACTCTTGCACTACAACACTGCTACAGAAAAACTCATTTCAAGATTCTTGTACAACAACAGTCATTCAGAAAAACA